>OX578135.1:101040495-101657995 GCA_951213105.1 Amaurobius ferox
ATATTCCCAAGATAAGTATCTTTATCACATTTTGTGACCATGCATACAAGTGATGTTATGAATTGATACTGACCCTTTTCTGATGGTTTGAATTCCTTCCTTCTCTATAAAAAATAATTCTTGGTGACATTTTAGTATATATATACATATATATATATATACATATATATATATATATATATATATATACATATATATATATATATATATATATATACATTAAGGAGGCATATTTTAAACAGACGAGGAAAGAGTTTTGCGGGGGAAATTTATCTAAAATTAATTACAATGCAGATTTACAATATCAATCATCATGGAGAGATTTGTCAAAAATGTTTCAGTGGTTGGTGTGAATCCCCAATCCCTTATATATATATATATATATATATATATATACATATATATATATGTGTGTATATTGAGGAGATAATGCTAGTTTGACTATGAAATAAAAATTTGGCTTTATAACAGCTTAGATGCAACTTCGTGGGTGTTTCATATTCTTTAGAAGGCAATGTTTAAAATTCAACCAGAATTTGAGAATAAATTCACGAAACACTGGTAATATTTTATTACATAAACTGATAAATCAAAATTTAAAGAAATGATAAATATTACATATATCATTATATTAAATAATTTTTTATGTATTCTACATATGAATAGAATCAAAATCATGAAGGTGATAGTATTTAAGAATTACCAAAGCGTTACTAAAATGTTTAGTTTCAAATCCTCAAAATATACTTTTTAATGTTTTTTCTAATTTTTAAATTATGGATCAAGTGTCAGCAATCTTTCGACATTGTTAATTTATACTTCTAACATTTTATATTAACTTAAATTAATTTCTCAGCAGGTATTGATGTTCAACAGTATTGGGACAATTAATTTTGAAAAACTAAGACCAAATTATAGAGTTATTGAAAAATATTTTTTTTATTTTTAGCGACCAATTAAACTTTTCGATTACAAATATTAGGCTGTGAATTGCTAAATGGCTATTACTTTAATTGGATAATGCATTCATGATTTTCATTTATGAGCCTTATTAAGGTTAAATTTTTTGTATACTTGATATGTATTTAAATTTTGATGTGAAATTTACAATTCAATCAATTTTTTTTAACTTTGCAAGAATATTCTAAATACCTTTCACTATGAAATATGTAATTTATAAGCGTAGTTTAAACATGATACCATATATACACGTGAAATTAGGTTATGACTTAAATAATAATTTCATTGGATAGTTAGTCTGAAAGTGAAGACAAATCAAAAGAATTATAACCTGGATGTGAGGATAAATGTAATAGGACTTACGGATTAAAAAAGTATCTATTTACTTTACTCGATAGTGAAAGTTTAAGAATTATGAAGCTGTATTTTTGCAACGAAAAGTGCTCTCTAAAAAACAAATTGCTTATATAAGACACATTGCAAAATAAAATGATTTCGAAGAAGAGCATGGCCCTGAAAAAGACCGTTTGTTTCTATAATTTTTATTTAAATCAGTATCAGACAATGTTAGAGAGAAGCAAGTCATCAAAACAAACAAGATGGCGTTCGAATATGCGCAGAAATAGTCAGGAATCCGCAACTTGCGAGTGCAGCGATTTTGATAAATCGAGAATCCGCGAGCTGTACACGCTATAGTATTATTTTATTCACACGATTTGCTTTGTGGCAACAGTAAAGAAACGCTGCCGTTGAAGGCGTGACTGTAAAGTTTTAAAATGTTTACCCAAATTTTATCTACATTTTCTTTATTTGTATTATACGTAGGTAAGAATCTACTCGTTATTTTTTATCATATTTTTAGATAAAAAATTTCAACTGAATTTTACATCTTGTTAAGTGAATGACATGTAAATATGAACTTTGCTGCCAAGTTAACTGAGCGGTGTAAAAATAAATATATTGTTAACGTAGTTTTTTATTAAATGCATCATTTTGTATAAATTGCCTTGGGTGCTAAGTTCCATTTAATTAAGATATAAATAAATATGATCAATTTGTTGATATAAACAACTTTCGGAGGGTGGGGCTGGCTGGCTGTCAAGTGTAGCCAATATTTGTGTACTTTCTTGTTTTATATTATTATATGCACTTACGGAGCGATATAACCTTGTTTTTTGGCTTTTTTAATTTATTGAACAACTTACATTTAATAAGGGATTATTTTCGTTGCTTGATCTTAAGTACCAATTTTTCATTCCTTTGTCGTTTTATTCAAATCCTGAGTTGCAAGTTTAGCATTTATTTTTCGTATTTTTACGTTTAATTCTTGTAATCTACATTTAACATCTGAAGAGTTTTCTATGTATTTATTGTTTATGCAATCAAAACATGCCAACTTTTCTTACCGCATTTATAGGCTTAAATATGGAATTTTGCAATGTTTTAATATTAAGGATATTAAAAGCATCTATTATGGGTCTTATACTGAAAGGCATGGGAGGTGAAATAAGCCCATTGCTTAGTTAAATGCTGATAATAGAATCTTTGACAGTAAAACTGTTAGTTGTACATTTGATTCTCCACTCAGGACAGTATAGCAGACTACACTTACTAAATTTTTCAATTATATATTAATACTTTTTTAATATGTATAAGTATGTCTTTAATTTTCCCTAACCCTCCACAAAAATCATCCCCCTTGACAATATAATATGCCCATATCTCTCCCTTGGCTCATAATTATTCCCATAGGTAAAACTAGAATTGTATTATCCTAATCTCAGATGCATTTTATAGAAGAGCAACAATGGAGAATATACAACATTTTCTTAAAAGTAAAAGTATTATTCCCAAATATCGTGGAAACTGCATGGGAGAACAAGTCACCCCATTTAACTCCCAAATTCACCATTGTTAAAAACCCTTTGACATTAATCATTTTAATTACAATTCAATGGTGAGGTCTAGAAAGCATGTGATGCAGAAGTCATCTTATACTACCCCCCCCCCCCCCTACGTTATCAATTGCACCACAATACTCAAGGGATTTAATGGTGATAATTGTAATGAAAATTAATAATATTATTGTATTAAATATTATAATGGTGCCGTACCAAATCATAATGCCACTTTTATAATTAATATGTTTAAAAGCTGATTTGCTACTCCCTTATTCCCAAATTCTTATTCTTTCATCTGCTCTATACAAATTGTTTTGAGCATACACGAAATTGAATTTCATAATTTTTTATCAAATGTAAATAATCATTAAAAATTATGACAATTTACATTTCATTATCTTTCATGATTTGATGCTAAAATATTTTTTTCATCTAAATAGTTACAATTGTTAATTATATTTTCTTATTAATTTACTTTTATAACTACATATATAGACTCAAAATAATAGAATGCAGAAATATATGTATGTTGTGACATCCTACTGATACTTTGTAGGACTGTGGAGTCCGAGTCAGTATCTCATACTGTCAACTCCAAAATATCCTTATTTCTACTGTCCGACTCCAATACATAAGCAATTAATTTTTATATCAATAGTTTTTAATTGGTAAAATTTGATATTTTTTAATTGTCTAAAAACTATTTGAAAAAGCCATTAAAAATTTAAATATTCCAAAATTAAATTGTTTTTAACTAGTTTTATTTAGAAGTCTGAGTCTATATTTTTACTGACTCAGACTCACTCTAAATGGCTATCAATTCAGACCTCCACAGACCTGATACTTTGCAACTTGTAGCTACTCTTTAGACAAAATAGGAATCTTGCTCTATTATTGCTGCATATACAGTCATGACATGGTTATTTTTTTAATCAATCTATGTAAAATGCAGTATCAGGAAAATCGTGTAATTATCCTACAATTTGTAATGGATTTATTTCAAATTTGGTTGTCATTCAAAATATTATTTTATTTTCTCCGAAATAATGTGGTCAATTGTTATTCTCATAATTTCCAGAGTAATTAATTTATATAATTTTTATTTATCCATTCGAAATATTACTGCTATAGCAGAGATCGTCACAAAGAATGTTTTTAGTGATATATTTACTTCATTCCAAAAATTTTAGTTGTAAAAATACATTAAAGTGTAATAATATAAATAATTTCCTTATATATTTTAAAAACAACAATACTTATTAATTGTGTTTACAGAGGTTTTTCTGCTTTTACAATGTGACTGCTCAGTGTCTCATCAACTGAGAAATGCTTGAGTTGTATTTGAAACTGGTCCGTATCCTTATAGTTTTGTTTAAATGGTATTTTCCAAACAGCAATTTTTATTCACAAGTACAGATATATCCTTTTATAAATAATAAATTTTTATTACTATATCAATAAAATATATTTACTAGTAAAACAGTAAAAATTAATTTTATTGATAGACTATAAGATAGCATAAGCATTATTTAGTGACAGAAATTAAAGAATACTAAAAAAAAAAAAAAAAAATTTTGGCAGTGTATTTAAACTTACGAGATTTAATCAATACAAATTTTGTTATAGCAAACTTTGTTATAACAATGGAATAGCATATGGTAGAAAAATGTATTATATATTTATATCAATTAAAACATAAAACAAAAAACTCGTTAAAAAATTGCATATAATTGCTAAAAGTATTATGCATTACTTTTTATTAAACTGAATACCATGATATTTAATCCTTAAGCTCATCAATTCTATTACACACTATTTTGATTCAACATGTGATCATAACAGTTGATAAAAACTTATTTGGGAAGGAAAACACTAATTTGGCAATTAAATTTTTAATTCTTCCAATTACTCAACTTTTCATAATAGAAACTTAAAAAATAAAATGTTGATTTATACTCATTTAATACTTATTTAAATTTTACCTCAACTGCATGTTGAATTCATTTCAACCAATTTGCATTTTTGGCTAATTTAAAAATACCATTATAGTATAATAACAGAAGTTATTGAATACAGCATTGAGGATAAAGTTGAAATATAATCTTTAAAGGTAGAAACAAATTGAATGTTTTGCGAAATTTTCACCATAGATGCACTAATACTCAAGTAATCAGTGTTTTAGCAATTTTTCTGTAAATTATTTTGTTATTGCAATTGTGTGATCAAACTGTATTAAGCAATTTTTTTTTTTCAACATTCATGTATATAAAAATTTTCATTTTCATCTGTATCTTAGACATATTTTCTTTTCTTTTAGTGTCTGCCCAGCGTAGCCCAACTATATCATTTATTTCTAAAGAGAAAGTTGTAAATATAGGCGATACTGTCGAATTGGAATGCACCGTACAATATGCAAGCGATTATCCTGTAAATACTTATATTCACATTATTTGAAATTAGAAATTTTTTTTATAAATGTTTTGGTTGTAAAGAATATTCTAAATATTTATATTATTAATATTAAGGACTACATATACTATGCTTAAAAGTGCTTGCGTAAATTTGTATCTCAAATATATTGTCTGTGTAAGTTTTAGATGCAAGTCAAAATTATAATTTTCCAAAGGTACATGTTTTTAAATGTTATAAGAAAATATTGACACCAATTCTGAATCATAAAGCAGGGTTCAGTCAGTGTTACTTTCAGGTTAGGTAATAAGTATAAAATTTTAGTTTGTGCAGTCAGACCTTTATCCTGCAGACTGCATCATTGAGATCAAGAAATATCACACTATAATTATCTAATTTTTTGTATTGAAAGAAGCAATTTAGATGATTTTTAAAAGGATTTTCTGCCTGGAATTTATTATTATTATTGAATATTTTTATATTTTAGTGTGTTGTATTTTATTTAAGTAACTGCAAATTTAATGATAAATGATCGTTTATACAAAATTTCATTACTTGTCTCTGTTGGATTTATTTCTGTATTTTTAAGTTGATAAAGTATCCCTATTTATATGTAAAAAACTACTATGTACAACTTATCTTTTTTTTTTTTCTTTCTTTAATTTTAGGTTGTATGGTTGAAAACGAACCCTGAAAATCCTGGTGACCAGCTGTTCATTTCCTCTGGGACTACTCAGATTGTTCCTGGAGAGCGGTATAACATCCGTTTTGATGATACGGCTGGAACATATGTTTTAAAAGTAATGCTTCACATATATATATATATATTATGAAGTAGTGTAATATGTAAAATAACCTATAATTTTTCAGTTTTAAAAGAAACAAAATGAAACCCTGTTGTCTTTGGTTAAAAGTGTGCCAGTCTTTGATTTAATAATTATTTGCATCTGGAGTACAAAACACATTTCTGTAGTTACGTCTGGCCAATAAGTACCTATTAGTTGGTGCATTCTTTAAAGCACAGAGATTCTTCAAACAAATTGCTCTTGACTTAAATTACTTCCAATAGGTAAAATAATAAATTACATATAAAAAGCTTCATCATATTCTGTTCTGAAGTTGGCAAATCTTCTTCAAAGATGGAAAAATAGGGATTAAGCATGTTTATTTATGGGATATATATGTATGTACACACACACACATATATATATATATATATAATTATTTTAATGACAAAAGAAATAATTTCAAATTATTTAACCTTGATTTTAGGGTGTTAAGTATTATTTTTTGATGTAAAATACATATTATACAGAGTGTCCCAAAAAGATTGAAAAATGCTTTAATTATTTACCTGTTGGAGATAAGTGGGCAATGTGAATTATAAAAATGTTGAAAGTAAGGTAAGAAATAAGACTATGTTAATGAAATAGTCCTCCCATTAATTTTTAAAAATTACACTTTTTAAATTTTTATACGATCACCTTAGACAAATTTTGTCAATCAGAATTTTTTTATTTTTAATGCAACAAGATCATTAAAAAAACTGCATATCTGTATCTTTAAAATCAACTGAATTATGATAAAGGAAAAAATCTGACTTATGCCACTTTTCCGTACCATGTGAAATACTGTTTCATCAGTGAAAATAGGGATCATAAACAAATTGAGGATGGAAATTGTTTAGATCAAAAATACATTAATATGTATCAAAAATTTTTATCACAAATGCATCTAAATAAAGCATTACACAGACAGAGACCATATAAAGCTGTGGTACTTACTATGCGTTTGGGGTTCATCTATGTATTATCATCCAGTTTTATCTTTATTGTGATATGTCACAAATTTACATTTCTAATTTGATATATGGTCCCTATTCACAATTTTCAATTAAATATAACTCGCTCAATTTTAAAGATACAGATATGCAGGATTTTTAATGATCTTGTTGCATTAAAAATAAACATTTTCTGATTGACCAAATTTGTCTGGGGGGGGGGGGGGGGGGGGTCATATAAAAATTTAAAAAGTGTGACTTTTTGAAACTTAATGGGAGGACTTTTTCATTAATGTAGTCTTATTTCTTACCTTACTTTTAACATTTTTTGCAATTTACATTGCCCTTTTATCTCCAACAGGTAAAGAATTAAAGCATGTTTCAATCTTTTTGGGACACCCTGTATATATCACTTTGAAACTAATTTCAAGAAATATTAGTAATACAAATTGTATTTCATAAAGGAATAATTTTATTTAGCCGATTTATAGGAATGAAAATCATGCCTTCATTTCAAACAATAGTCAAAAAGTTATCAACAAACTTCTCATGTTTATACTGAAGTTAATGATTTAACTATATTTTAAAATCAAAAAATTTACACCTACTTTCATGAACTAAGAAAATCATACAGCCCATGCACAAGTAAGAAATATAAATAAAAATTATAAAATTGAAATAAATGAAACAAATTTTATTTATTTAAATTCAGATTTGAATGATATAAAGACACATATAAATTATACTTCTCAAAACCTCAATTAGATGAATTTTAACTGATTATAATGTAATAATTAAGGTGCAAATTTTGATAACCTAAAAATTCACTAAAAATGCCCTTAAAATAGTGGGAAAATGCCCTTAAAGTTTTACATTATTATGAACTTAAAAAAAGAACGACATGAAAAATAAATTTGGTTAATTCATGATACAATTTTCGAAAGTTTTGAGTAAATACAAATAATATAAATAGTTGTAATAAAAAATTTATATGTATAAATACCTGACTTAAAACTTTTTTTATCCTGAACTGCGACAATTTAATTTCCCATGATAACATCAGAATTACATTGAATTATTAAGTGTTTCCTAATGTTCTCAAATGTAAAAGATCTTCTATTGTTGGAATATAAGTTGTTTACACTTATATTCCGACAAAATACCGTGAAAAGCTTCTTTCAACATCTACGGATGTGATAGGTGCATATTTGAACAAAAATGGATTCGCTTACATCCAATTCTTCCTCGATATCAAAAGTTTCATCTTCACCAGTTAGGATGAGAGAAATTTTCTTCAAAGTTTTGAAGCCCTGGTTTTTAACCAAAACATTGTTTAATTTGGCAATTATACAATGCCCAACCTTACTTAGCCTTCTGAATGACCTCAAAAACATTGTCAATGTAACCTATTACGTCAACCAGTTCCATGTGTTGTTCTTCTAGGCATTTAATGGTCGATGATAAAATGCTGAAATTGGATTTTATGTACGCCAAGTTTCCTTCTACGTTGTTTGTTGATAGAACGTTTTGTCTGAAGCAATGATTCCTTTACAAATTGGAAATAATGACTAAATTTCTCTGCAGCTGCCCTTCGCCTTGTCAGAAAATTGAAAACCCATTTAAACTGGTTAATGTCACTTCTAATTGGTAGCAATAGTCACGTGAAGAGGATGGACAGCCCAGTTTGAAGTGAAAAATTCCTATTAATTGTAATAGTTCCCTTTCCCCATTATCTTCCTCAAAATCCAGTCTTGAATGGAGTTGATTTACGACCAGAGCCCCTTACGACGGGGAAGACTATCTTTATTGTAAAATACCTGTTTGCACCACAAAACGGGAGGAAGTGTTGTGGCCCGGGGGGGTTGTTTTTAAAGATGATAAGACGGGAGTTAGCAAAAACACCCATTGCAACAGAAAGTATAGAGAACTAAAAATGAAAAAAAAATCCCTAAATATAGGAAATCTTTTAAAAATGCAGATTTTATCAAAATCCATGCCTTAGTAATAATAGTTAAAATTCATCTAAATAAGCAATATCTGCTACATCAAAGCCTATTTTTTGCTGTTACAGTATTGCATAACAAAATCAAGTTTTGGACCATTTTCTGTTTAAAAGTCTGTTCTGATCTTTGAAATACAAATGAAAATTTTGAAAATATTTTTTCTATTGCAATGCTACATGCAAGTCGATTTGAAGATGAACATTTAACAAAGTCTTTCGAAATTTTGTATGCTCTTGTCATGTTAAATTCAGATTGTAAATACCCAGTCTTTAAAACAGGCAAAGCAAACCAATCATCACATATTTGATGATAGATTTTTTTTCATTTCTAAACAATAAGCATATACGATATACATCCGTTGATGAAGAAATAGATTCTTCTAACACAATGTAACATTGCAATTGTTTTAGTTTTAAATTTTTATTTTTGATTAACAAAATTAATAAACAATACTATCTGTGATATATAAAAAAATATTTGATTCAGATATGACTAATCCATTGCTATATAATGTGTATAATTGTATTTCGTTAAACACATTTTACATTTTGTTAGTTTTTTTCTATTTTTACCTAGTTTTTGCCACTGTCCTGGCAGAAATATTTTTTTTACCAGCAAAAGTACTAACCCTATTCTGCAGTAATACCTTTGTATTATTCTCTCTGCAAAAAATTTAAGTAACATTTTTCTATATTTTGCAACTAAAATATATCTTATTGCAAAGAGGAATGAAGTGAAAAAATTGTTTATTTGTAGTTATTCAAGGTCAGGGAGCTTTATAGACAGAAGGATGCAAGTAAATGATTGATTATTAGTTTTAACAAAATCCATTATTTTGTTAAAAAAAAAATTGCTAGTTCTAAACAAAATTTATAATTCATTTCCATTCTCTAAAAGTCCAGTCACCTATTTTAATTTCTATGCTTAGATTTGAATTAATGTAATACTTTAACATAGAACTAAAGCTGTTCAGAGATTCATTTCCATTTCCCGCAATTTACATGACTGTTTTTTATTTTGTTTGCCTTGAGTTTGAATTCAAAAAGCAAAATGTTTAATATTGTAAATCCCATGGTTGAAAAAAATCTCCAATGTTTCAGATCACTAAACTTCAAGAGATTGACGCAGGTCTATATGAATGCCAAATCATCACTGGCACTGCAAGTAAAATAAAGGCAAATGCTTGGGTATATGTCAGATGTAAGTTTTAATTTTATAATAAAGTTGTACTTTACATTAGCATGCTCAAGCTTGAATTTTGTAGCTTTTAAAATTCAAACTGAAAGAATCCAAAAATGTTAAATATGCAGTGATCTTAAAGTGATCAGTGAGAGGTTATAAAGATAAGTCCCAGAGACCTTAAAAATTTAAATCTATTTTTTTTTTCTTTTTAGTATTGATAATTAAAATTCAATTATTATACTTTAAAATTTAATTATTATGCTTTGAAATTTAATTATCTTTTAAAATTTTATTAATATTCTGGCTTCAATTACTTTTTTAGATTTATGTAAATGAAATTACACATATTAAAATTATAAAGTTGTATTTTTAGATGCAAGTATATCACATTCCCAATTTATGCTGTTGAAATGCCTGTGTTTATATAAATCATTTTTTAGATTAAAGAAATAGTCATTTGAAAAAATAATTTTCCTATATAAAATATGAAATAACTTTTAAAGTTGAAAGTACACTGAACGGAAATTTGTAACAATACAGACTTATTGACTGAATATAAAGAGATTTTTACCTTAGATTATGTATCACTTAGATATTGTATCATGTTATAAAAATAAACAATGCAAAGCCTTTGCTCAAATGTTGCAAAAAAGTTGCCTCAAAAAAAAAAAAAAAAAATAGCTTTGTTTAAGCAATATGAAGCAAAAATTATTGGTATCAACTAGTTAATCAGAATGAGCTTTCTTCTTCATGATAGGAAAAATAGTTATACCAACAAAGGCAGGCATGCTTGTAATTTCTGCTTTTGCTGGTTTAACTGATGTTTTTCTTATCCTGAAAAAGCTCATTTTACTTTCAAAATCAGTAGTAACTGTTAGTTTTTGTTATATTAAACAAAGTACAGAGGCTTATTGCTTACACAATTTTGGAACAAATTTAAAGCAACACAATAAAATCATTCTAAAAATGTGTAAACAGCCTCTATATATATTCACTAAAAAAAGGAGCAGTGTGCATGAGTTGTTCAAAATATGAGTAAAAAATGTGGAAAACAATTTAACATTATATAATTATTCTCAGATTTTTAATTTATAGATATATTTTTCTGACAAATATATGGCTTTTGTGTTATTTTTCTTAATCTTTATGTATTCTTTTAGTGCCTCCTGTGATATCTGACAACAGCACGAGATCTGTCATTGCAAGCACAGGATCAAATGTTGAAATGCACTGTTATGCATCAGGTTATCCTCTTCCCAGACTATCTTGGAGGCGGGAAAATAATGACCTGCTTCCAACTGGAGGTGCCATGTATATTGGTAACAGCTTTACTATTTTCAACATTACTAAAGATGATCGTGGCACCTACTATTGCATTGCTGATAATGGAGTTGGAAAAGGTGCACGTAGAAATATTGGTGTGGAAGTTGAATGTGAGTAACTTTTAACATGTTTTAATTATGAAACTTATGTATACGCACATTGGCAGGACTTGGTGGTTGAAAATTGGGGCAACTGCTTCTCTGATAGTCATCAGTGCCTCCTCAACACTGAGATTTTTTTTTTTTATATTGTTGTTATTATTTTACATCAAAGTACTTTTTTTCCCATTTTTATGTTGAAAAAGAAAGGTGATAATATTGAAACTATCATAAGTTATTTTATGATTAATCAAAGTTGACCTTTCAATATATTTCTCTGCTTGGATTTTCCAAAGATGATCAGTTTGCAATAGAGGACACAAATATACCACTAGAAAAATGTGTTTCATTATTCTTTCCAATTGCCCACAATATATTCATAAAATGTATAAATTCAATACCTTTAGCATATCATGCTCTTGATGCAGTTTAGCATATTTTCAACTGTGTTTATTTTTGTTAAGTATATTGCTAAAATTTCATTTTAGAAATTCACATATTAGCTCCTATATATTTTAAAATGTGACAATTTGTTTATTATAAACAAATTTTATATGAAATTTCACTCTTAAATCCACTTATATCATTACAGTTTTTCTTCCAATCCTACTTTTTACCTCTCCAATAAAATTGCTTAAATCCTGTATATGCATACTTATATTTCACCCTTTGTGTTACTATAATTCAAAATGCATACATTTGATATGGTTTTATGTATGATATTGATAGAAGTTGACAAAAGTAATGCCAATAGTCTGCAAAGGTAAATTTAGGGACAATGCTGGGATAATTTCCCTCTATTAGAGCTTTGTTATACAGTAGAATCCCCATTATCTAAGATTTGTTTTAACGAATTTCTAAAGAACATTTTCTACTCAGTAACCGAGATATAGAACAAAATAAAATCATAAAGAAAAATTCTTAAAATACAGAAACCAAAACTCGAAAAAGGAAACAAGAAACTTTTAGATTCAATCAAAAATACTGCCATTTGTCTGAGCCAATTAAGTAAAAAGACATATGACTATATTAATGCCAACAAACAGCTAGATGTCACATATGAAATGATGGTCCATACCGCCTATTAGGAAAATGAATTAAATGAAAATACTGGAGTTATGCATCAATATAATACTGCAGACTGCAGGTTTGAAGCCCTTCATTTATACCATACAGATTTATCAAAGAATATAAAGGAAATCCAAGATTATCATGCACAATCCTAAAAAAGTGCTTTTTAAAGACTCTTAAAAGTGCTTGATTTTTACTATACTCTTTTTAAAATGCTACATGGTTTAGTGACTGCCAATAAGAATTATTTTTCTTCAGGCCGTCATTAATTTCATAACAAAACTTGTTTATCTGAGACAAACCTATATCCTAGTAGTTACTATATTTACCATTGACACATGGGTAATCAAATTGTGAAGCAAGGTTTGATCCTCAGCTCACATGGTATTAATAGACTGTGTTTGGTAAGTTTTCATGGGTTTTCTAACATTTTAAATACTGTGCAGTTATCTGATATTCTGTATTCATAATCTACTTGCATTTAAAACATATTGATAATTCAATGTTGATTATAGAAAATAAATTGTTCTCTTAAGACAATTCTGTGACATATTCAATTAAAATTTCTCAAGATTCTAATTTTAAATAAATATTATGCAGAATAATATTTTAAATTTATATTAATTTAACTTTTATTTGCAAATTTTAAAATGCACAACAGTTGCATCATTCATATGAAAAGTTATTTATTTTTGCAAATGTGAAGTTTTTAACTGAAATTTTTAAATAGTGTAGATTTTGCATCTATATAAATAAAATTGAAAATCTATCTGTCTTGTCTGTTTGGTTATCCCATTATCATGCGAGACTGGCTGAACCGAATTTGATGAAAGTTTGTGGGTAGCCTTGAAATAGCCCCACTTAAAATTTAATCCATATTTTGAGTTTCTACAACCAGTGGTTCTAGAGATATTAGTGAAAAATGAAACTTTCATTTGTCTCATCACAGGAGACGGGCTGAATTGAATTTAATGAAATTTTATGGGTAGTCTTCAAATAGCCCCTCTTAAATTTAGTCCAAGTTTGAGTTTCTAAGACCAGGGGTTGTCGAGATATTAATGAAAAACGAAACTTTTTCCTAGGAATTCTACTCTCTAACTCCCTGGTTCCTCCAAACGAAAAGGTTGAAAATCGTTTGCTTAAAACATGAAAGTGAATTAAAACTTTATCTCTGGGAGATTTTTTGCGCTAAATAGTCACTTTCTAAAATCATGAATTGTTTAAAAACATGAATTTAAATGGAAAATCTATCACCATGGATTATTTTTCACAAGCTTTTACTGAGCAATGAAAAGTGTTAAGAAATCAAAATGGTTATTTTAATATTAGCATTTTATGAGAAAGATTCTATCTTATACAGGGTGGCCAGTCAACCTGGAAACCGGGAAAAGTCAGGGAATTTTGTGAAAATTCTGGAATTTTTTTTTTCCTTTTACTTGTTGTCCATATAAAAACAGAACTGCGCAGTTTGTACGCCATTTTCGAAAAATTTCGCCAAGTATTACGCTGTACTCGTAACCGCTAAATAAAGGTTGCCATGTGTCCATTTAATTCCGTATAAAAGCAAAAATGCAGAGTTTGTGCGCCATTTTGGACAAATGTCGCCAAGTACAGAGATGCCAACTTTTACGGATTTTTCGTAGTTTGTACGGATTTTTACTTTATCTTACGGTTTTACGGACATTACTCCCAAAACTACGGAAAATCCCGTGAAATCCATGCATCCTACCATTCAGTTCATATTCCCTGCTGTGCTGAGAGTTCAAAATTATCAGTTTGCATCCATTTTCTTCTTCTAATGATTTCATATCAGAACAATAGACCTAATTTATTTTTATAGTGCCCGTAAAAATAAAGAAATATTTTACTAAACAAATTATATTTTGCTTAAATTATAGGATTGCGCAATTCAGTCCTTTTCGGGCTTTGCTGAGTACAAAATTGTCTTTTTCCATCCATCTCCATCTCCTTATTATTGCACGTTAACTTAACATGACTAAACTAGCTTATTTTCAAATTTTGGTTGATTATAAAGGCTAATTTTTTAATTATTTTCACATAAATAGTACGATCGCAAAATTCAGTTTTTTTTTTTTTTTTTTTTTTTTTTTTTTTTTTTTTTTTTTTTTTTTTTTGCAGGCGTTGCCGAGAGTACGCAATTATCCTTTTCCATCGATCTCCATCTCCCTATTGTGGCACATTAACTTGACTAAACTAGTTTCTTTTTATATTTTGGTTGATTATAAAAGCTAATTTTTTAATTATTTTCACATAAATAGTACGATCGTGAAATTCAGTTGTTTTTTTTACGGGCGTTGCAGAGAGGACGCAATTATCCTTTTCCATTGATCTCCATCTCCCTATTTTTGTACATTAATTTGACTAAACTAACATATTTTCATATTTTGGTTGATTATAAAGTCTAATATTTTAATTATTTTCATATAAATAGTACGATCGTGAAATTCAGCCCCCCCCCCCCCCCCCTCGGGCGTTGCCGAGAGTATGAAATTATCCTTTTCCATTGATCTCCATCTCCCTATTGTTGTACATTAACATGACTAAACTAACTTATTTTCATATTTTGGTTAATTATAAAGGTTAATTTCCTAATTATTTTCACATAGTGCCATTCAGTTGTAATTAACTCAGTTAAGTTAGCAAAACTACATTTTGAACTTATTCTAAGGTTTTAAAATATATATTGTCAATATATGTAAAATCTTACTGATGGTCAATGCGGTTTTACTGAAAACTTCTGATTTTTCTACCAATGACCCCTTGCAGAGGTTGGCATCTCTGTATATTATATGCATTTTACTATATTTTTTTCTATTTTAATGGCATTCTTTCGACATTGCTGAATTGACATTTATTCAATGGCTGTGGCTTGTTGTAGTATAGTTATTGCATATCTTTAATGATCTCTGTCATTGTGAGCAATTTGCAATGCCCATATTTATAGACATCAGTTTAGACTATTTATTTTTATTGTCCTCAATGAAAACCATTAAATTCTTTTAAATATTTCAGTAGTCTAATTTTACTGCATTTACATGAATTTTTTATTAAAAATGTCAAAATTTATTTGTAAAAACAAAAAACATATGTGTATTTTTTCTCCTGATTTAATATAACTTTTTCGGATAGTGGAGTTAAATTGTTAAGATTCTTTAATCAAATTTGTAACTAAATAGGGACGTGCATGCGCACGTTTTATGTTAAAATTACTGGTCTGGAATTTCTTTTCAATTAACCTGGAAAACCTGGAAAAGTCAGGGAATTTCAATATGTCCAAAGAGTGGCCACCCTGTTATATCACGTTGCTCTGCAACGCAATTAAATTAAATGTGTTTGTTAATGTTTATTATTATTTTTTTGATTTGAAAAATAAATAAATGGATATTAAAATATATCTTATGAATGAACGGTTTGATTTTTTTTTTAATTATATTAATTGTGGACTGCGTACATCACTTGCATGTACTTTGGCAGAGTTTTCAAGCTTATATTGTGTTTAGCTAATAAACTCATATATTGTCAATAAATTCATTTAACCGATTGTTGAAACAGAAAAAGAATAGAACGGGTATATCTTCTAATACAATTTTAATGTTTTCATTTAGTATATACAAGCGGGATCAGGATGTTTTATTCAGATCTGCAAATTCAGAACTACGAATTTGGCGGGATGTCTCTTAGCAACTTTTCTTAAACGTTGCCAAATTGTTAAAAATGGTGCAAACCAATGAAATTTATTTTGTTTTGTTAGAAGAGAGTACTGAAATGTTTCATTAGCATTTGTCTGTCAGTCCAACTGTCCTACTTAGTAACATATTTAGCGAATTTTTAAAATGTCACCAAATTGATAAAAATGTTTGTAAATCCATAAAAATATCTTGAAATTGACAAAATTGCGCTAAATAAATGAAATGAATTATGTTTTGTTAGGGGATAGTATTGTGATGATGTTTCTTCAATTTGTCGCCAAGTGGGGCTTTCAGATCTACAGTCCCACTAGGCGATAAATTTGGCGATTTTTTAAAATGTAGCTACATTGACAAAAATGTTGCCAAACCTTCCATAGAGATAGCATTATTCAAACAATATTTTTCCACCAATTTATTTTAAGAAAATAATATGTCACTTAGCAAAGGATTTAAATCCAATGTGTTTATGCAGCAGACGATTTTTATTAAATCTTTTCCGATTTGAATAATAAAGATATGTATATACAGTACAACCTCGAAAATCCGGACTTTGCCGATTACGGATTTTCAATTTTTCCATTTTTCCGGATTATAGAGTTTGAATAAAATTCAAACCTAATATTAACTAAATACACTATAAAGCACTATTTTTAGTAAAAATAATGACAAAAGTTAAGTTAATCAATTAAAACATATTTAAGACAAAAAATGGGGCAAAAGAGATTTCAAAGAAAAAAATATATGCATTAATAATTTAGAATGTGTTAAAATTACATTTTATCATTTCGTTTAAATATTTGAATTAACGTTTGTTGTTTCATTAATTTTGGGTTATGGGAAAGCAGGGTTTTTTTATCCTGTAGATGGACATTATTTCTGCTCGTTTATAAAGCTTCTGTGTCCAAGAACCTTAATTGCATGATCGATTGTTTGCACAAGATTATCAATGGGTATTTTTTCTTCTCCACATTTATCGTCGCTACTTTGCTCTTTTTTATTTAATATGATATCTCGAATTTTGCCATCACTCAATTTATTTACGATTGGCACATCATCATCCCAGTGCAGAACTTCCTTTATATTGGCTTTGTCGAGATTTAATGAAGAGCCTGAAGAATTTAATGTAGCACCGAATAAAGCGCAAGGATTAGCACTTTTGCCGATATATTTAAAGATGTAAATGTGTTTAAACCTTCTTCACTAAACGAAACAAAAATTAAGAACTCAAAAAATTTTATTTTCTAGCATCAATATAATGTTATGCTTAAAAAAGCTGATGACTCTGAAAAAAGGAAAAACTTTATTAGTAATAGTCAAATATGTAAAAAATATCGCAGTATATAAAATAAATATCTTTTCTAAAATACGATGGGTCATTACTAAGCTGCCACAGGACCTGGATGCTGTGGTGGGGCAGGGAAAGCGAAGAAAGGAATTTGCTTGGTTCGTAGTCGTAAATGCAGCTGACCCCTTTGAAAGGTCAGTGTGTTAATGACCTTGTTGCTCGGATCTGTGCAATTGGATATTATTTAGTTATTTATTTGCTATTTCTAGTACATGTAAATATGACTTTCTAAACAAAAGGCAAAATATACAGTCGATTTCAAGCTGACAAGAGGTTTGACGAGAATGAAAAACTCGTCAGATATTGAGAGGGGGAAGGGATTCTGGAGACAAAACAGAATACATAGAAGAATGGGATTCGTACTACGAAGTGAACAAAATAAGTTTCCTTGAGCGTTAATACAAATTCTCGGAATTTTTAGATTTAATTGAACAATCTGTGATAAAATGTTACGATAATGTTTTAATATGTTTAATATTAAAAATTCCACTGTTTCAGAAAAATGTCTATTTCATTAATGAGAAAAGGAACTTTTGATAATAAAAAATCGATATTTAAATAAAGGTGAATATTTTACGCGAAATAATTCATCGGGACTCGTGACTTGAGGGGGTGAGGTTAAAACTAACACGTTCCAACCACGAACCCTATCTACAGCCATCCATATTTATATCCAGTCTAAAGTTTCGTCTCATTTAGGGGTTCAGAAAGTCGACCCGAAAATACAGTATTTGTTTATAAAATATAATGCCATATAAATTATCTTACCCTGTTATTTATTAAATCCAGGACTTCATCAGTCCGTTAAAAAAAAAAAAAACTTGGGAAAAGTCTGGATTTTGAATATCCGGATTTTCGAGGTTGTACTGTAAAATAAATTTCATAGCCATTGCATTTTTGACTGGATAATATCAATTATGATCTTCAGGTTTAAACATTATTATTATTGATATTTTCGGAGATTATTGATTCAGAGATTATCGATATTATTAAGTTATTATGCCATTGTTTTATTGCGGCAAATATTGTTGAAACTCATATATTGTACGTTGTACGAGCAATCTTCTACAAATGCATGGATATATCTTCTAATCTACAAGAATATAAGTAGTACAGGTATATTGGCGTATATTTTGACATATATTGGCATATATTGGAATCAAGTACGGCTTTCTGGTATGAAGATTACGGAGATTATTGATATTTTCAATATATTACGTCATCTGTTTTATTTGGCAAAGATTTTTGAGACTCATATTGTAATACGGGTAATCTTCTGCTAACACTCGGACATGTCATCTAATCTATGACATTATAAGTAGAACGGGTATATCTTTCCATATAATTTTAGCATATATGGGAACATTCATTTTGGCTTATATGGGAATCAATTACTGCCTTCAGGTTTAAAGATTACGGGTTTTGATATTTCAATTTATACATGTAATCTACTAATACAAGTTATGTCTTCTAATATTCGCATATACAAGTAGCACGGGTCCCATACAATTTTAATGTTTTTATTTTGCATATTGATTCAATTCCATATTTTTTGTAGATTTGCTTACGAAAAAGGCCAGGATGCTTTATTCTTCAGATCTGCCCTTGAAGATAATTTTTATAGCGAGAACAGAGATTCCTAAAGGAGCATTAAATTAAATATTTTAACAGAATATTTTGATTAAAAATGTCATTTAGTATACTATAGGAATTTGCACATGATTGTGAATTTTATGTTTGTTTATATTATATACTCCATACGAAGAACGGGTATGCTGCTAGTACATTTGTACATCGTTGAAAGTTCAAGAATCTTTTACTGAAAAAATGAAAAAACTCGTGTTGCCCAAATCTTAATTTTTGCTCTACATGTTGCCAATGCTAGTCCCTAATTCACAAACAGTCATACATTTAAACAATTCATTTTATGATTAATGCATATTGCATATAATGTTTATAACATTTACTGTCACATATAAATTCTGATTTCATTTTTTGTTGATTCCAGTTCAGCCCTTTGTTACCATTGAAAGACCCCGCTATGGCCAAGCTCTGCAATATGATCAAATATTAGAGTGTCATGTTGAAGCCTTTCCGTCCCCTTCAATTGTTTGGATGAAAGATAACATCCAACTAAATGACAATCAACACTATCAGATTTCAATTTTTCCTACTGCAGATGAGTTCACCGATTCTACTCTTCGCATTATTACTGCTGAGAAAAGGCAGTATGGATTCTACACTTGTAAGGCTACTAATAAGTTAGGATCTCACATAAAAGTTATTGAGTTTTTTGGTATGTATTATTTCTCTAATTTTTAATTACACAGTTTTTTTATTTGTATATTATAATTAGGGCAGTAATTTTATCGCAGAATAAATTGCGAAAATGTCATGGCAAAGTCAAATTACAAAATTATGCCCATTTCAAATTTAAAAATTAAGCCCAAAAATTGCACAGCCCTGCCATTTTTCAATTTAGATGAGAGGTGATTTCTGTTTACCCTCTACTTCTACATCCAATCTGGTTGGTTTGAATTTTTATTGGCTGTGTCGCATTGTGAGCCAGCCGGGTTGTAGATTTTGCCAAGAAAATAAATGATCGGTTTTTAATTAACAAAATGAATTTTCATTTGTGTCTAAAATAATAAAAGTTATACATTGTACTACAAATTACAAAAAATTGTCATTTTTAACACTTTACAACAAAGTTGAAAAGTGTTTATGACTTTGTTCATTCTGTCTGTCTGTCTGTCCGTTAGCACGATAACTGCCGTAAAAATGAGTTTATCAAAATGAAATTTTAGTATGTTGTTCAGACGGTCTGTAGGACCTATGGGAATATAAATAAATAATATCACCCAATTAGTTTTTTATTGAACCCGGGTTGAAAAAATGAAATACATTGAACCCTATGGGACCTAATTTTTCAAACATTTTTTAAGTAAATTTAAAATTCACGAATTGCTTCGAAATTTTTAGGAAATATTCACATTATCCCATAGAATATATAAAAAAAAATTCAGTAAAATATGTTAAGTAGTTTTTTAATTAAAAAAATTATTTAATATAGGGAAAAAAACAAATTCAATTAAATTCTGACTTTGGGATATCTTCCAGAAAGAAAAGGGAGAGATATTATATAATAAATATCTCTCCATTTGTTTAAACGTTTTGCATATGGGAGTGGCTTCATATTTTAAGATAAATTTGGTAGATAACAATTTTTCATTTTTTTTAAATTTTATATAACTCTTCATGATAAATTTAATTGATGGCATTTTAAATGCACTTTCCTACGTCCTAGAGAGTTAAAATTTGGTACACAGCTTAAATTTGTTGAACATTTTATTCGACAAAAATTTGATGGATCTTTAAATATAGATTATACATTTTTTTTTAAATGGCCTGAAAATAATCCCCGTTCACTTCTATAAATCATTGGTGTAATATTGTTAAAAATTCTGATGTGGACAGCACATGTCTTTCTCTGCAGACTCATATTCGTTCTCTTTATTTATTCAATGATAATTTGAGTTTATCTGCACAACATAAGTATTTTAAATGACATTGAATTTACACATTAAACTTAAATTTGGTTCTCATTTGATAGCTGGACTTATTGTCAAAGGTGGCGTAGCGAAAACGCGAAAAAACTAGAATATCTCAAGAACGGCTAGTCCTAGAGTAATGGGGTTAGTCTTATTCTTTTTGTTGTCAAAAATCACATATAAAATAGGAATTTAATTGATATAATTGAGCTCACGTAGTCTTTTATTTTTATATATAACGATTTTTGCTGGCCATTTCGCAAAAATAGCCCGTTCCTTTTTCCCGAATCGTAGTAGAATAACCTACAAATGATTTATATACAAAATTTTGTTAAATTTGGTATATAAATCACTTGTAGGTTATTGAAATATTATACTCCAAATTTTGTTAAATTTGGTTCATTAGTTTTTAGCTAGAGTGGATAAAGGAAATTTCTGCGGCCATTTCGCAAAGAAGGCAGATTCTTTTATTACGAATCGTACTATAATCTAATGAACATCAGGATTTCCCACAAAAAACATACCTACCAAATTGTATGAAATTCGGTCCATTAGTTTTTCAATTAGAGTGGATGTAATATCCACACAGACACACAGAAACATACACAGATACACCCTTACACACACAGACGTCTTCCTAAAAGTAGTTTTTTCGTGTTCTAGAAGTCCCAAAACGTGAAAGCCCCAGGCCGTCCGGCTCGTCCAGAGGACTTGGAGCAACAGAATGGACGACCGGAAGTAGATACTTTGAAAATTCGAGTTCCGATCTTCGGCACGATTCCAATACTTTGAGTACATACACATACACATATATATTATCTGTGTATTATCTGTGTATCTAAATTCCGTGCCTATGCAATTACAATAGTTGTGATTTTAAATGATCCCTAAACTTTTATTATTTCTTCAAGGAAGCCTAATTTTAACATATGCAGAATGCAAATATCTCAAGCGATTGTAAGATGAATTACATAAGAATTGCTGAATTTTTTTCACACAAAATTATTTAGCTCTGGAGTCTGGAATACAAGTTATATGAATGAAATATTCATTGATTTTGCATAAAGAATCAGATGATTTATATTTCGATACAGTTTTAAATATTTAAGTATAATAAATTACTGTAGTACTGTGATAATGTAAAAGATATTACCACTGAATGAATCACATTTTAGAAATTTTTAAATGAAATTACATTTCAGTTGGAAAGTGTTTCATAATCAATGCTTATGCATGATTGATCTTTCTTGTTTTTTTATCAAATTGTTAAGTATAAATGTTTGTTTGTAGTTGGAGAAATGGCTTGTTCAGTAATATGAATTAATTTGCACAGCATACTAAATTAAATTTTAAAACTTTGGTAATTAAATGTTACCAATTTTGATTTGAAAAGTATAAGCTTAAAAGTACAAGCAAAATAAAAAGTCATTTTGAAGATATAGAATAGTTTTACTATTTTATTATAATTATATTACAAACAGAAAATATGAACTAAACCTCCAAAAGCCACACACATTTTGAAATCAATGTTTTTGATTTTAATAATTGATTTTTATAACATAGTTGATCAGAGATACAGTTAAATGAAATATAATATAAAAAATATTTAGCAATTTGTAAGCAGAGAAGTTACAGTGTTTAGGTAACTATTTTAAACACTTTTTTTTTACAAGCCTAGTTTCTATTAAAATTTGTAAATCAAAGCCCACCCGAGCCCAACCCACTTAAAATTGTTCCAAGTCTACCCTGGCTTGTTCTGCCTGAAATTTGTAAATTTAAGCTGTCCCAATCCACCTTCTGGATTAAGCTTAGGTCCATAGGACCTCTCAAAGGGGGTAAAATGTTTGTAACTCGGGACTGTTTCTAAAGACTGGTGAATTTTCATCCTTAAATCTAACTCTAGAATGAAAATAACTAAACTTTGGCTATTTCTTATGTATCAATATATATATATATATATATATATATATATCAGGCTTCAGGAAATCGGTAAAATCTAGCCCGTCCTTGAGGACGGCTATTAAAATTTTTTACCCGTCCTCCTAAGAATTTTTTTTTTCACATTATATTCATTAACATATGTGCTTAAATACATCGCACAATAATAATAAATTAGATCCAACTGTCTCACGATGAAGTGCAATAACTGCATATTCATACAGCACTTAACCGCAGCGATCAAACTCACCACTGCGAAGTCTCTGATAAAGGACCAAACCCGGCAGAATTCTGATCTATGGGTGGGGGCAAAAGGGTATAAAATGTAAGGAATCTCTCCTTTTTTCAATGTTTGGTAACTTGAAGTTGTTGTAAGCAAATAATCATATAAATCCTCTTGTCTCTAAGCAGTTTAAACTTCATTAGCACTCTTAATTTCTAGGGAATGTTACTGAATCAATTTTCTTAGACTGAATAGATGTTTCATACCATAACTTCAGTTGTCAGACAACTGGAACAAATGCCATGAAGGAATTGTAAATGTATTAATTTTAAAGTTGAAACCAAAGTGGGGAAGAAAAAAAAAACTGCTGACTGAAACTAGACGAATCCATTTCAAAAATTCAAACTTGTTACGTACTCCTGTCTATTACAGCAAATGGAAATTTTATAGCTTAGGTTTTAAAAAAGTTAAAAGGGGATAGCGCTCTGCAGGAGTTTGGGCTTAGGCCCAGACTGGGCTTGAGTTTTCTATTGTTTCAGACCGGTTGAGTTTTTTTTTTTTTAATTGTCATTACGACCCCGGGCCGAACATATATATTTTGAATTTTTTTTCAATGGATTTAAATTAAATACATGAACTTATTCCATTTATTTCAGCTGTGTAAAGATAATTTTTTAAGAAAACAAACTCAATTCTCCATACAAAATGTTTACAAATTTGTTTTAACATATTTGAATACAAATCATTTCGGGCCTGTCAAGACGCAGTTATCTTCAGGCTGAGTTCATTCTACATTTATAAATTTCTTCGGGCTTGGCCCACGTTTAAGCATTGATGTTGTCAGACAAGTGAAAACGACACATGTTGATCTTGAAAAGGAGGTCATTTCATGTGGAGGATCATGTCACTTCGATCGTGAGTGCGCTATCACATTTTCGTTTGGTCATCGGATTCACTGGGTGGAGAGCGAAGAAGGTGTTCATAATGCACACTACTAAGTTTATAGGGGGGAGGAAGGCCATTTGCAGGTGACGATATTTGAATTTTAATTCATGGTATGGGAAAGTGTGGATTTCGCCATAATTTTACGATGAATTTGCTAGTTTTGTTAATTTTTCTAAACTTCTTCACTTTCTTATTTTCAATAATTATATTTTTCAAGGAAATAAATTATACCTACAAATCTCAGGAGTTCCACAGGGTGGCTGCAGTAGCAGTATGTTAGCTAATTTATATCTTTATCATTTTGAACAGTCCTTTACTTCAATAGATTACACAATATACAGATATGTTGATGATCTGATTTGCTTAGTACATACTGAAAATTGTGTCATTAATATAGATTTCTATCCTGATAATTTGGAATTAATTCCTAATGAAGCTACTATTAGAAAAAATATTGATTTTTTGGATTTAAATCTTTTTGTTGAACCTTCTAATAGAATTGTTACTAATTTATAAGATAAAAAAGACTCTTTTAAATTTAAAATTAATAAAATCTTACCATTTAATTCCTGCAACTCGTTTCTATTGTTTAGAAATATTATTCTTAATCGGCTTTTTAGAATATATAGATTATCTGATAAAAAATTCCATGATTTACATATTATTAATCTAAAAATTACCAGCAATTTATATAAATATCCCTCTTATTTTGTAAATGGTATAGTTAAAAAATTTAGAATAGCTGGATTTTCTTGAATTTTATTTATTTAATATGGCTTTAAATTTTAGCCTGACATCTCCCTTCTCTTGTGTTAATATTTTATTTATACATCCACTTAGACATTAGCCTTTCTTTTATTGCACCTCTTGATGGTATATTATCTCTTGTACATGTCTTTTCGTATTACTGTTATTTATTTCTTACGAATGGCAACAGTATATCTTATTCCTTTGTGAATGGCAACACTTGTCACTTCTTTCTGTGTTCCCATGCTTATTAGGTTAGTGAAGTTTTTTCAGTCCGTTTTTTGGTATCCATTTTTCCTTTTATTTTTCTTTTTTATGTATGTCGTCCAAGTAGAAATAGTTTATAGATATAATCTGTCTATTTTTTCAGAAACATACATTTTTGTGTTTGCTTCTACAAAAAACTTGGGCATGAATACGATTTTTGTGGAAGTGAACAATTTATGATTTAGGCTTAGAGCCTTTTCCACGTGTATAGCGTTTGTGCTTGATTTCGTTTGTTATTCTTTTTTCGATTCCATACCTTTGTATTTTGATACTTTTCATTGATTTGTTGATTCGATATTTATTTTATTTATTTGTTTTTTATTTTTTCCATTTGCTTGAGGATTTGTTGATTTATACTTTTATTTCTTAAGCCTGTTAGATATTTGAATTTTCGTGTTACAGCTTCTCACTTTTCTTTCATTGGATCTTCAAACCTTATATATATATACACATATATATCAGGGCCAGATTAACCACGGGGCCAACCGGGCCATGGCCCGGGGCCCCCCAAGTGGCATGAAATTTATATTATATATAAATTAAAAATATAATATAAATATAATATTTTATGAATTAAATTTCGGCGGTATAAACGTGTAGCTTTTCTTCCAAAATAAAAATTTATTTATCTTATACATTTTTCAGAATTAACTTTCGAAACACACTTTACAGTTAATAAAGTGTAGAAAAAATTTAGTGAATAACACAATTTGTGATGAGGTCATTAACGTCATAGGTCAGAAGTTGTTAGCAGCAATTGTGGATGAAGTGAAACAAGCAAAGTACTATTCGATATCTGTGGACTCTACGCCTGATATATCTCGCATAGATCAACTGACTTTCATAATTAGATATGTAAGAAGTGACGTCTCTGTAGAAAGGTTTTTAAAGTTCATACCAATTTATGGACATAGTGCTGAAAATCTTTTCAATGAAGTTACTGAACTTCTGAAGGAAAATCAAATTTCCCTGTCTAACTGCAGAAGTCAATCTTACGATAACGCGTCTAACATGAGTGGCAGGTACGATGGACTTCAGGCCAGAATCAAGGTGGAAAAAACCTTTGGCATTATTCATACCATGTGCAGCTCTCACCTTGAATCTTGTGGGTGTCAGAGTAGCTGAAAGCTGCAGAGAAATTGCTGCATTTTTTGACTTCGTACAGAATCTGTACACTTTTTTTAATTCCTCAACGCATCGATGGGGAATTCTCTCATCCATGTTAGGTTCAAAAAAGAAAATTCTGAAAAAATTATCTGATACCCGGAGGTCTGCTAGAGCAGATGCAGTCATAGCCTTGAAAGAGAGCTACCCAGCTATTGAGGCAACATTAAATTCCATGTCATCAGACTTGTTTGAATCATCTGAAACGAGATTGAAAGCTGAAGGTCTAAAACAGTATATGGAGAGATTTGAGACACTCTTCCTCACATACTTTTGGTGTGATTTATTAAGAAGAATTAATAAAGTCAATATTTCTCTGCAAAAATCCACTGTAACATTGCATGTCACAGTGCATCTCCTGGAATCTCTCACATTGTACATTCAGGAGAAGAGGGAAAGCTATGATTGGTATGAAGCCTTGGCCACATCAAAAAAAAAAGAGCCTAATTACCAGAATTCCATAATCCGAACAAAAAAAACAAAGTTCTAGATTGATATTTTATGATAACAAAGGTACCCCAGATGTTGTTTAATCTGGTAAAGAAAAGATGAAGATTGAAACTTTCCTTCCTGTGGAAGACAGTTTAATCAATAACTTGGATGTTCGATCTAAAGCTTACCGAAACATCTTTGAGATTTTTGGATTCTTTGAGGATCTGTTTTTCTTAGAGGAAGAATCTGTAAGGAAGCATAGTGAATATTTTGCAAAAATATACAAAGATGATGTTGATGGAACAGAACTTGCAGAAGAATGCATCCATATCAAAGTATACATTAATGCAAATTATCCTGAGACAGCAGTGCTCTTTATGGACATCTCTGCTGATGACGAAGAGGAGAGTGATGAAGACGATGATGGAGAAACAAGTTCCAGATCCATCGAGTTCCAGATGAGATACATACAGGAGAAAAGAAGTAGACTGAACCTACAAAACCTTTAAAGCTATATGCATGAAGTGGAATTTCATATGCTTTCACTAACATAGAAATAGGGTTGCGAATATATAGTTGCATGATGGATTCCAATGCAAGTGGTGAACGTTCATTTTCAAAGTTAAAAATTATGAAATCCGAAAAACGCAGTGTGATGAAGCAGGAGAAATTAAACGACCTAAGCATTTTAAGCATTGAAAACGAGTTACTTAAAGTAATGGACTTTAACGATATAATTGATGATTTTGCTACTAAAAAGTCAAGAAAAAAGATTGTGTAAGCCAGAATGTGTCTTGAGTCTTCTTGTAACTTGTTTTTCAACAAATCGTTATGTCACAGTCCCATTTTTATATTTTAATATCCCCCCCTTATATGTTGTAAAGAATGTAAACATTTGATGTCAAAAACAAATGTAATATTCGTTGGAATCATCCAACTGGTGATTATTAAAACAATTTTAGCCATTTGTACATATTTAAGCATACGTTTTACAAGTTAATACTATTACTGTACTTATATTATTGCGAAGAAAGAAATTTGCAAAATTTACAGTGAACAGGGGCCCCCACTCTTAAGTTCTGGCCCGGGGCCACAGATATGCTTAATCCGGGTCTGATATATATATATATATATATATATATATATATATATATATATATATACATATATATATGTATATTTGCTTGTCCAGTCTCTAGCTTAGACTCACTGGACGGGTTTGGGAGTATTTCCGTGAACGTTCATACTGCCTCCCTGGTAGAATTTCGACTTGTTCATTCCGGTGCTTCTAGATTAAGCTGTTGAGGTTGATCGTGTATACACGTGGTAGAAGAAGGGTTCATGCCGCATGGTAATACAATTTTCTTAATGTATCCTTTTTTCATTTTTTGATGCCTGTAGTCTGAGTTTAAGCATTTATAGTAATGTACTATTGCTTAATCTGAAACAGGCATTTGTTTGGGTTAATTAGAATAAAATACTCAGACCTGAAGATGAATTTTATTCTGATTAATCATCGAATTTGGGAAGGTTCTGGTCTTTTCTCTTATCGGCATTATGGCCGTGAAATTGCTTCTATGGTGATGTTAATATTACTTGAATTGTATTTTTTTTTTTTTTACATAATTCTTATTATTACATTTCAAATATATACATATATATATATATATATATATATATATATATATATATATATATATATATATATATATATATATATATATATATATATATATTACAGAATATTTGGACTTTGCCTAGCCATTGTTTCTTTCCAAATAATCTTAACATTTTATTGAATCCTTTTTAAATTTAAGCTTGAACTAAAACCTTCTGCCAACATACCAACTCATTGTTAATGCAACAAAATAAATAATGCCAAAGATGAGAAGGAATCCACAGTAAATCATACCACATAGGCAATCCAACAGAGCTTTGTTCACATTACCAAATCACATTTGAACTGCATTGAACAAAACTATGACTCAAAAGAGCCTCATGCATCAAGGTAAACATTCAGAAAACTATGTTGAAACCATTTCAACACAATCTTAATAACAGCTATGATTAATGTTCTTATGGAAAACACATTAGCATATCTTATTTTGTAGAAAAAATTTCTCTGTGAATGTGTGACAGTTGTCCATCCTTTGGAGACATTTTGCAGTTGTATATGTCTCCCTTCGTTAATTACTAAACAAAGGCTTAAACTATAATTTTAACTATTTATTCATGTAATCTATGATCTACTTAGTTTACTACTGAAATATATTGCTTTAACTATATATATTTTTATTTCAGAAACGCCAAATGTGATATGCCCACCAGCATGCACAGTTGATTTGTATAGATCTGGTACTTCTTTTCTGAAACCATTTTTTAAGGCTCTGTCGGTATTGACTCTTTCTTCAATTATATATTTTTCAATATAAACATATTTGCATGAAGGAAAAATATTAAGATACCTTAGGACTTTTGAAGTACTTTTTTTTTTGTTTTTTTGTTGTTGTTGTTTTGTTTTTAAGAAAGTGGTGGTTTTGCACTTTTATATTTCAATTACTTTATACTTGCATTTATATGTTTAAAAGAGTGGAATATTTTTAAATATTAACTCATTTTTAAGAATTTGATGAAAAATATTTTGATTATAATGAATTAATGAATGTAGTACCTCACCATGTATCTCAGGGTTAAAAGCAGCTGATGCTGTAAATACACAAAGCAAGACATAGATTTTATTTGCCAAATATCTTGGCGTATATGTGTGTGTGTGTGTGTGTGTGAAATTATGTTTTAATTTCTTGGGAGTGTAATACCAATCATATTTTTATAGCTTCTTTAACTTGTATAGGGTTGATATTTTTTTATCAAGTTATATCCTATTTTATTTTATTTTTTCCCCTATCTACTATTTGTGTGATGGCCTAGTTGCTTTGATAGATGGTGTAATGTCGTAAAGGGGAATACTTTTTGTCAATTCAATGAGTTATACTAAATAAGCAAATACATCTGAATCAGGTTTACTGTGACATGCAAATCCAAGTCAAAGTTGCTCACCTTAGTGTTTCTCCTGTTTACAATTGAAGCACATGTTAAGATAATAAATACCTTTCAATGGCATAATTAATCATTTCTTAAGTAGTTTCTAACACAGTTCCCCTTTGAATCTCAAGGATTGAATAAGTTTTTCGAGATAGCTACATTCCTCAAGAATAAAGGAAATATTTTACTTACATCATTCAGGTATAGAAATTTGAGAATAAATACATAAATACACAAAAGAAGATGAAGTACAATGTAGGCTCCATGGGTGCAGGTTGTGTCAATGTTTATTATTAATCACTGTGCACCTCCAGCATGACAACGATAATTTTCATTTTTACAAATTGCTCAATTGACGGCAATGGACATCAACTACCATGTCTTCAGACGTGGTAGTCTGAAGAACTCAGAATTCGATTCCAACAAAAATGGAACTTCATGCATTAATCCAGCTGAACCAATAACTCCACATTTCGGCTAACACCCTTAACACACATCATTTACACATTCCCAAATTGGAGATACCAAGACATATTTTAAAGATTAATTTAAATTTTCAATTCAGTTAAATATCCTAATCAGACATATGGCAATCCAGAACCACTTAATCCAAAAGAACAAATTGCCATTTTGGATTTATAAAAATGCGTAATATGCCAACCTCTATTCACGATGTCAGATGTTCATCTCCCTTGAAGAATGTATTACAAACCGTGATTGGATGAGTGACTGAAAAACTTCCATAAGTACTCTCGAACCAGTCATTAAAATTCATATTTCCAACTCACTTCATTCGAGGCTTTCACATGATACAATATACTTAAATGATTGCATCACTCAAAATCTCTGACTCATTGGCACCAATAGCAAATGATCACGAATAGAAATAAATTACAACAGGGCAAATAAATGACATTTTTCGCTTCAAAGCAGAGAAACAAAATTAAGCTTTCTTCATAGAAAACAAACCTTTTTACATAATTTAACAGGGGGCCTAAAAAACTTGTTGTAACACTATGCATGTCAATCCATGCACATTATTATGGTTGTGATAGAAATTAGCTACACATGTGTCAGGGCAAGACCTTTAGTTTTGAGCCACTACACTAATTCAAATGAGATCTGAGCTATAAGAATGAGTATCATAAAATTGTGCAAAGAAAGGGGGCTGTATCTGTAAGTAACAAATTTGCTTTTTAAAATTCAAAATCTTTATATATGCCATTTTCTTTTCTGATTTTTTTCATTTTGGCTTCATATTTTACTAGGTATGAACACTTTAAATTTGAGGCTCTCACAAGCTCATGTTCTCAAAAAGCAAAACTTTAGCTTTATAATGAAAAGTGTGATTTTTCAGTGTTCCTTTTGTCATTACTGACAAAATGCATGTATTTATTCATTGTGCTGTTTTAATTTTTATAATATAGCAATTATAAAACTTCTAATTTTATTTTGAAAGATGTATTGGTGTAATTTGTATTATTTATGATAAATGTCTTTATGGATTTCCATTTTTATAAAATGCATTTGTGAAATTGTGTTTATAATATAGCAATTATAAAACTTCTAATTTTATTTTGAAAGATGTATTGGTGTAATTTGTATTATTTATGATAAATGTTTTTAAGATTTTACATTTTTATAAAATGCATTTGTGAAATTGTACACTTCACATAATCAAGACAGTCTGTGCAAATCATGAATGGAGAAACATTTATGGATTGTTAGCAGCCCACATGACTTTGAGCCTATCAACAGTTGTAAAATAGATCAATAAAAAGTATAAAACTTAAGGTTATAACACATAGATTTAATTTAGTTAAATTGTTTCTGTTATAAATTAAAAATTAATAACTATTGTAGAGCATTACAAAATGATGTTGAATCAGATCATAATAAACAAACAACTTAACTTATGTTATAATATTCAAACAAAGTTTATTGAAACCTAGATAAATCCATTTGCATTACTCAGCTAACATTTAGCAATTTAGAATCATTGAGTTTACATACAATTCATGTATTCGTATAAAAGATTCTTCATAAACAGGCCCCATATAATGGCCAACAAAATAGCCCTACTGGCAAAAAAAAAAAAAGTTTCTGCACCCTTGATGTAAATAAAAAGGCTTAAGTTTCATAAGCACTGAAAATTTAAGTATATGTTAGTAAAAAAGATTCATTTAATATTTGTGTTGTGTCTTTAGAATTGCTCAACTTTTCATCATTGAAAATGTGCTTGTTTATGTAAATAGTTTTTGTGCTTTTTTCAAAACTTTGTTTGTCTTTTTGCAACTGTTCTTCCATATCAACGTTCTGATATATAAATTAAATTGTAGTTTTAAAAAATGAACCCATATATAGTTTGTTCTCTGTGCAGGCATACCATTTTTCATAGACTGGTTCAATTCTTAAATTTAAAAGGGGAGCTCAAATTATTGTTCATACTGCATTTTAATCTAAGTCCCAGTTAACTTAGACATATGCATAAAGCAACTGAGCAACTGTGGAGTAAAAATTCTAAGTATACTTTTAAATTACGTGTTGTGCTATGTATTGTGCCTTTTATGAGCTGAAGTGAATCAATTCTGTATAGTTCTGATGACTGCAAATATGTCTAACATGCTTTTTTAGTTCTGCTAAAAATATATTTATGAAATAACAAAAAAAAAAATCATAATTTATCCTAGTACTCTTATCTTATTTGGCTATTTCTGGTATATTGATATAGAAAATTGTTAAAGCTTGATACATTTAACCTTAAATGAAGGTGGTTTAAATTATTTTTAATTTTACTATCTTGTTTTTTATAATGCCCCAAAGTATAAATCTAGTGAGCAAAGAAATAAACAATTAGTTTCTCAAATAGTGAAGATTTTATCAAGATTTTCGAAGATATTTATAAAATTAGAGATTGGTAACCTTTAATGTCAAAACCCTTAATGAAAGATTTTAATTTGGAACACTCACTCATATTTTGGTACCCTGCATACTACATCATGATAAGTCATATGTTACATGTATAAGCTTTTATCCAAGTTATATTCATCTATACAACTCTTAATACAAATCTAAAGTTAATCCTGTGAAAGAAAAACCAAGGTTTTTTTATTCATACTTGTCATATTGATGGAAATATTTTGATTTAGTCTTATGCAATTCCTTTTAGATATTACTGTATGGTATATCTCATCCATGTATGGAATGTGGGCATGCACACCATTAAACAAATTATTAAAGTTTTTGAAAATAAAAAATTGTAGCAAGTTCATAAAGCCTTGCTTACTGACCCAAGTTTTGTCCTCATCAAGTAATACATAACCCACATCTCTAGATGTATGTCATCATATAGGTACAAATTTATCCCATATTTAGAACTGCAATTTGAATTTTATATTAGAATTTTTTATTTGTATTTTTGTGTATGGTCTTCATGTATTTTCAGGATTTTTTGGTTTGCTTTTTGTTTTCAAAATATTAGGTGTGGCAGATTTTAGAGAGAATTTTATTTATAAATGATTTTAATGATACAAGCTATTTTTCTCTTAAAAATCTAGTGTTTTAATTGTATATAGTATTTTAGGTTAAGTAGGATGTTTATGTTTATTATGTCTGTCCTATCATTTTTTTATTTTTCATGGTAGTAAAATAAATAGGTACTTAATGTATTTACATAAGGCATTCCGTAAAATTCAAGAGTACTTAACTTTTGTGGACCAATATATGGTACATATTCAGGGTGTTAATATTTAGAAATGGCTCTAATGGTTAAATATTGCAGTTATCTTTATGCCTATGTCTACCTTCTTTCATATTTCAGAAAATATTTATAGATATACTTAAAATATTTTGAAGTATAAAGGAATTTATATTAGTTTATTTTGTTTGTCCTATAATTTTTTATTTATCAGGGTAGAAAAACAATTAAGTATTAATTTATTTACATATGGCATTCCGTAAAATTCAAGAGTACTTAATATTTGTAAGTTAAGTGGTTTGGGGGGGAGGGGGGGGTCAATTTTAAGAAAGGCTTTACTGGTTAAATATCTCAGCTATCTTAATTTCTGTATACTAATGAATATTTCTTAGAATATTTATAGGTAGACTTAAAATATTTTGAAGTAACTTGAAGTATAAAGGGATATACAGTAGTTTATATCATTTGTGAATAGAAGATAATAGATTTAATTGCCAACATTGAATGTATCTCAAATTTAAATTTGTTTTCAGGGTCAATTTTTCTTTTATTTGGAGTATATAGTTCCCTTAGAAATCAAACAAATTCAATCATCTTATATAATGCTCAAGTTTGTAGTTAGATGTAGCTTAGTAAATATTTTAGAAAACAAAATGATCGAGTATATTGTTACAAATTCTAACATCTTATATTGAAACAAAATATTTGTTTTTAAAGTAAGTTAATGTTACAACTTGGAACTGCTTATTACATTGTTTGAATATTGCTAAATACTTCAATGAAAATTTATTTCATATTGAGAGACCAGGTTTAGTTATAATAATTTGCATCCATCTGCACTATAGTTTGCATTTATTCAAGTATTAACTTATTTGTTTTAGAAGTATAGTGTACAGTATAGAATCTCATTAATCCAAACTTGACAGGGTCCAAACTTGATCCAAACTTGAAGTTGAGTTTAGATTGTCAATATAAAAGGCTTTCTTTTGCAATACCAAAATATTTGTTTAATTTATGGAAATTTTTGAATTAACCCTTTTGGATGCCAATCAAACTTACTTATCAAAACATTGTATTTAGGATGATGTTAAATCTCCAATTACGTATTTTTCAAAAATCAATTTTAAGTGTAATATTTGAAAATTCTTAATGTACTATTTATAGTACATGGCTTGTCACAGGTTTAAAGAAATATAATCTATAATTTTTTTTAATATTTTAAGTTTAAACATTCTTAGATTGATATTTTAGTAGATTTAGATAAAAAAAAGGTCATGAAATAACTAAAAGAAGCAAAAAACTAATTAATACCTTACAGGGATCAACATGCACACAGATTTCTGTCATGTTTACACTCGGAATTCCAAAAATGAATGCAAGATATAGACATTTTTAGGACAATATGTGATTGCAAAGTAAAAATCAGTGATTGTAAAGTTAAAAAAAAAAAAAAAAAAATCTTAAATGGCAGGCATCGAAAGTGGGCGTACTATAAAAAGTATGTGGCATCTGAAAGTGTTAATGGTTTTCATTAACACTTTAAATAATGAGATTCTAGTGTATTTCATTCCTCATTAAGGGCATACTTGTTCAACTGAAATTGTCTCCAACTATTGTCTTTTGTATGTAAGATTCCTCCAATATGGTAATTTATCAGATAAGTAAAGAATCATCTTGATGTGTATTTAACATATCTGTATTTTTTAATCAATTCCATTATAAATACCAGTATTGTTAACTGTGATATTCACTTGAACAATCTGCTTTCCTATAAAAATGTATTTGCTTTCATCTAGCAAATGTTCCTTTTTCTGGAAATGAAATTTTTTTCATTTCAAAAAAATGTGAACATAGAATGAAATTAATAAGTAAAAAACACTTTGTGCAAAGGATAAGGAAATTTTGAACAACAAATTTAAGCATACATAAAATAATGTATCCAGTGTATACTCAAAACAGCTATATACTGCATTATTATTTTATTTATGTTTAAATACATTGTTCAAGTTTTCCTTGTGAGAAGAAATGGTTTCACTTTTTTCCACATTAGTAGTAAAAAAATACAATTAAAACTGTCATACTTGATATTGTAATTTATACACCTTTTTTAGGCGGGGGGGGATTAATTGAAACATTTTAAAGTAAGGGTGATTTTAACTATTATTTCTTTATTATAAATACATCATTAACAATTATAATTTTTTGGGTATTTTATTTTAAGATCATAGGAATCAATTTCATACTACATTGATTTTATCTTTTCTGTTTTATTTAAATACAATCATCTACAAATTATACAAAAAAAAAAAATCTAATTATATCAAAAGTCATAATTTGATTTGTGTGGAATAATCCCTCCCCTCTTACTATATTTAAATGTTTAAAAAAAATATATTTGGGGGCTGTTCAAAGTTTGCAATCCTAATCTGCACTATAATATTTACATAAATGAGATTTACTAAGCTATTATGTAACAAATAACAACTTCATATTCTAGATTTTAAATTATAACGTATGATAAAATGAAGTTTTTATATGCCTGTATGTTATATAAATGAAGATATGACTGTAATATATAGCAATACATTCCAAGACAGATAATTTCATTATTATCAGTTCTAATATTTATTTTCATTTTAGAAGCTTATAAAATAACCAGTATTTAGTAATTTCTTTAAATTATATCATTTTAGTGATAATTTGGGCAGTAATAAAGTAATACTCATATTTATAAACCATTCAAATTTTAGCAATGTTATCACCACTGTTGCATGAGATCAAGATTTTCATTATAGTACAATAGGCCTCTGGTTGCTGTGCTAGGCTCTCGGAGTCATAAGATTTTCATTAATCTCATGCAATGGACAGTGTAGTAATATCTTTTGTCATGTAACACATTTTTAAATTTAGAAGATTATTCGGCATCAGCATTGTTTGTGTGTATTGACAGACAACAGATTGCAACTTTATGTAACTAGGTAAAAGACTTTTTTTCTTTGTTACAGAAATTGATCAAATGTTTTCAGACTTGAAATTCTTTTACACTTGCTTTATACGAACAAAAAAAGCAAATAAATCTTCTTTGCCATTTGAAAGATCCAACGACTTTATATTTGATAATCCGTAAAATTTCTGAAAAAAAAAACCTAAAAATTATGGAAATTTACACTACAAAACAAAAATCTAAAAATTATAATAGAAATTAAGGAAAGATATTAAAATTTGCTAAATTTCAGAAAGCCCCTAAAATTCGCAGAAATTTGTGCCATCTAATCATTACTACCCTAGTGATAATCATTGCAGAGCTGCAGTTAATCTATTATACGCTTTCGTCAGTTAAAATATTTATAATTTGCACATATGCTATTTGAAAATCAAAAAGTTTTATTTGAAAATCAAAATATTTATTTACCTAATGATATGCGGGAAAATACAGTGCAATTTGAAATTAAGAAAAGCCATTATATGTTTAATATTTGCCATTATATGTTAATTATTTGCTAATTTATTAAACTTAAAATATTAAAATGTTGGCTTTGTAACACTTCAAAAATGTAATTAAGTTTTATTATACTTTCATCCTACTGTACTGAAAGTTCTCATCAAGAATGGATCGAGAACTTTCAGATCCTAGTTTGTTCTAGTGTTCCATCATGATTTATTTATCATAACATACAATATTTTTACAACATATTAGAATCAGCAAATTCAATATGTCTGAATTTCAAAATATTGCTATTATAGGCTTTAAATTTTTTTTCATTTGGATAAGGAACAACCAAATCATTTCTGATTAGAAATATTTCGAAGTAAGCTTGCATGATGAGCTAGAATTATTATGAAACTATTATGTTAGTTCTAAATTATTTGAGTTTGTACACAAAGCAGCTCTGGAAATTGTGATTTTGATTAATTTTTTACACTAAAACTTGTGTAATTAAATTATTTTAGATGAATATTTATTTACCTATATTTAAATCTTTATTTACTGCTCTCAATTTCGCAGTTCTATAAAATGTTTTATTATCTCATCAGCACAAGGATTTTAGTACTATATGTAAAAGTAATTTATGAATTAGTACTTTTATATAATATTTATTTTGAATGTGTATTTTTAAACTATATATTATTAAATTTAATACAAACTTTTCCTATACCAAGCCGTCCATTTTTATATACTGCATGTTTTGCAGTTTCAATGCTTTGTTACTCTTTTTCATTTATACATTTTGTTAAATTTTATCTGTTAACTAGTTTTATGTGCAATTTTTCTACAAATTATTTTAACAAATCTACTTGATTCATTCAATTTGTTAAATTTTGCATTTAAACTCGCTGCAATTAATTATGTGCAACATTTTGGGATGATACGTATAGCATAAAAAAGTAATTGGTAGAAAAGGTTATTTAGAAAGTGTTTAGGAACAATTTACCATTTTATAGGTAATCATCAAGCATTTGCTCTCTGAATTGAGCTCTTCCAAGTGTACTTTGCACCTTGTCCTAATCTTAGTGTGTGCCTTGTCAAACAATTTTGTATTTATTGTGAAAGGTTTGTATTTTTATCTACTTGAATAAAATGATTTCAATATTGACTTATGTTAAACTTGTTATTCTGCTGTTATCAAATTACATCTACCAAGAGCTACATGCTCTATCATTACTGCTGAAAACATTTCAGTGGTCAAAAATATACCGGGTTATTAAAAAAAGATGGGCAAAACTGTAGTACACACTAAACCAAGCATCTTTCGTCATAATTTGCCGTGTCCGAAATGAAACGTAAAAGCATTACAGGGTGCTTACTCGTTTGAAAGCACCTATAGCTTGACCCCCCCACGATCGCCGGAACTGTTGTGTCTTGACTTCTTTTTGTGGGAATATCTCAAGGGTCTCGTCTATGAAACTCCCTTGAATCTGAAGAGGAATGCCAGAATTCCATCCACTGCTGTCGAAGTGTGCGACATGCCTGGTCTGTTTGAGAGAGTTTGCCAATCCCTCCCATCTCCGCTGTGAGACGTGCATTCAGGTTGGCGGTCGCTCTTTTGAGCCATTACTGCAATTATTGTTTATTAAATGTCATTTTATAACTTCTAAGTCATTCTTGTGTTTTCGCATCACCTCATCTGTTTCACTATTAAACGCCTTTGTTTCATTTCCAACTTGGTAAACTAGGATGAAAAATGTTTGGTTTCGTGCATACTACCACCTTATAAAGTTTGGCCCATCTTTTTTTTTAATCGTCCTGTATAGTTTGTAGTGTTGAGTAAGTAAAACATATAGTTAGTAAACACAAATATAATTTGAATCCTACAGCACATGCCCTTGTTAATCTTTTCACATGCATATAGAAATATTAAAACCTTAGCCCAATGTGTGGTAGGATGAAGATAACTTCTACACATTTTACAACGTATACTACACATAGTTGTTAATAAAGTATTTTTGTACAATTTATATAATTTCATAAAAATTGTGTGTGTGAACAGATGTAAAACAAAATCAGTTTAAAATTTTATTCTAAAATCTGGAATATATAAAATCAGATGTGTATAAAAAAAAATCAGCTGCATGCTCGGTACATAAATGCATTTGTGAAATTATCTGCATATACTGAAAGTATAATATAAATAAAATATTAAATACACAACATATAAAAGCAATAAATTTAATACCTTTTATTTTTCAAATTCAAGAACATATATATAAAAAAAACATGTTACACAGAGCTAATTTACTCTTTAAACATAACCATTAACAAATTAATATGAACGATTTATAAATAGTTATCTAGAATATAAGTTAAATTTATTTTGTACTAAAAATGGTAGTAATTGACAAAGGTATTTTCTTAGTGAGGCAACTTTTGAAAGTATTTTTCCCCTTTTTTAATTGAGTAGAAAAATGTGATTAATATATATGATACATGCAAAAATTATGGATAGAAAAATAGATTTTGTTTAGAAACTTTAATAATTACAAACTTTGTAACTATAGCTTCATTTTAATTCTATAAAAGGATTTATCACTAACAGTTAACTTTAACGCAGTTAATATATATTTTGGTAATAACATACTCAAATACTAAATATTCATAAAATGTGTGTAAATTGTAAATCTCAAATATCAAGATTTGCCTCCACACTGAATTTAAAAATAGCTGATTCATCATAAACTCAGTGTTACTACTTTAAGTGAAATATGTCAAATTTATCATATAAAATAGTATTGTAAAAATAGCACTATTTTTAAACTAGTAAATCTTTTTCATTAAAACAATTTTTACCATGAGAGGTAGATCATTGACCAAATTTGTGTACTGTGACCAGTGTTACAAGTAAATTAATTAATAATAGTATAGTGCACTACACTACACTGTTGGTCAAAATATGGCTCATGAGCTGCATGTTGCTCTGGTACTTTCAATGAAGCTTGTGCACATATTAAATTGAATTCTTATATGAAATATGTATTTTATAAAAGTTGTAAAAATTGTCATTGATCTTAAATATTGGATTCGGTAATCTGAAAATTTTTAAATCAACAATCTCTTTCCAATTACAGTCTCTCTAAAATGAACTGGCATCAATTTTACAATTTCACAAATCGGATTTCCTGAAATAACAGCTGGGAAAATAGAAATGCTTGAAATTCAAGATCAAGTTCTATAAATGCAAGTCTACACCTGCAACAGAGTTCTGGAAACTTGTTCCAGAATCAAAACAAAAAGTTGCTTGCCGAGTGATTTCAATATTCAGAACAACCTATCCATGTAAATGTTTCTGCTTGATGAAATTCATCCAAATTTAAACACTGCACATGAAAAACATCTTTTGAAGCTGGCACATACTATCTCGACAAGTTGCAAACTGGGATTTTAAAAAGCTAACACAACAGATATAATCTCATAATATAAAACCCAATCATGTACCAATTAATTGTAATTTTATAATAACCAGTTTTTGAAGAGTTTGAAATCATGATTATCCTGAAAAAATATTGCTACTTTTGAAGCTTTGAGATTCTTGTATGTTGCTTTAATAACATGAAGTTTGAATTACTCTTGTGGTATTATAAATATGAATAAAACTAATCTTAAATTATGTGAGGTTTTCAAAACTCGGAACTATTGTGCATATGGCACCAACACTGTATTGTAATAAATATATTTATACAATGATGCACCGATCCGGTGGTTGAGCGGTCAGGGGCATGCGTTTCTGTCTGATCGCTGGATTGCGGGTTCGAATTCCGCCAGCGGGCATGGATGTTGTCATATCGAGGCCAAGTCAGACTTCCGCCCTTCAGGGAGCCTCTATAAAAGTGAAGCTGCAAATCTCCTCCCCTTTGCCATGGGATACCCTGGGGGGTCTTGTGGACGTGGTGCGTAGGCACTCCTTCACCACAGGGAATTAGTAACGAACGAATGATACAATGACGCATTCATTGGTAAGATTGATTTAACAATGGTCATTTTCAGATGAAATATTCTGTTATTTTTTATCAATCATGTCCCCATAGTTACTGATTTCACAGAGTAATACTATACTGCTTTTTCACAATAAATTTGTGCTAAATATAAATGCTTATGTAAAAAAATATAGTTTTATATACATAGAGCAGTGGTTTTCAAACGTACTATAACAGTATAAAAATTATCTGTAGCTTGTCTTTTAAAAGAGTGAAAGAATGTCTGCTGGTCACAACTTGCCTCAACTGTTGCCTTTTATCTGTACAATAATGTTGTAGAGAGCTAATATTTTAAGTCAACATAATAGTGAAAATTTACATTTATATCTAAACACTTGATCTGCTTTTCACTAGATTTGATAAGTTACAAAAAAAAATGTTAAAACATAATATAAAATGCTTTATATACCATAAATGATATACTTTTTCTTAAAAATGCTTATGTCAGATCTAAACAAATTTCTGTATTTAAACATAAGAAATGTTTGTTTTAGCTTTAACTGACCATCAATTTTAGATTTCTTTGCAGACCACCAGGGGACTATGAATCAAAATTTGAGAAACACTGTAAAAATATATAACAATTTTTATAGCTTTGATTTATATCCAGAATTGGAGGAATTATTTATATCTCTTGATTCATTGCTCATCTTTTGAATCCTAACAAATAACAAAACTGCAGCACTTTTTGGTAAAATTGGAGTCAAGATCAACTTGGGAATATTACAATTAATTAACTTGGGAATGTTACAATACACACAGTTCTATGATCTACATTTCAAAATTAGATACAGTGGATATTACTTAACATGAAATGCTGGAAACCAACAAAAATATTTTGTTTTAACTACATTTTATGCTAAATTTATTTCATGAGAATTTATTGATTGTAAGGTTGTAAGTAAGCTGTAAGTATTCTGTAAATGCATAACAAAATATGTAATTTCAAAAATTCCATAAAACTTTGCTGTACAAATATTAAGTATTAAGATTGCCAAAGCAGTTATCCCAAGAAAGATAACTGCTACAAAACCTTTCCCCACACACACATTGTTTCAAATTATCATCTTCCATCTGATTTTTAAAAGAAAAAAAATAATATTTTCATGCTTTAAGATGCTACATATATCTACAGTACTGGATTATGACCATATTCTAATGTGACAATCGTTGCCACTTTCTTAAATTTCTTTGTCTTCTGATAATATATCTATAGAAAAATTCCAATGAATTTGATGATACTTTATTTATAGAAAATAGAATTTTTGTTTTTGTATTCACAAAATTTTGTGTTATGCATTTTTCAACATTTATTTTATCTTACATATTTAAGAACCAATCTTATTTTGTATTAACCAATACATCACATCATCTGTTTTCATGTTAATTGGTTTCCACTATAGTTATGTAAGAAATATACATATGGGATTTTTTTTTTTTTAAATAGTTCAGATTTTACTTGCTTTAGGTAAAGCTCTGTGAATCATATTGAAATGAATATTTATATAGAATTAATCTTTGTATAGTCATACTTATATTTTAATTTATATAAAAATTTCATAATTGATTACTAAAAAATGTATGCAAGAATTTAAAATAATGCCCTGCTCCATGATTTTTTTTCTGTACAAAAATATAATACACATTTGGGGGAATATGATGAAATTTTACAATCCCTCTCAATACTAAAAACAGCAACTATAGTATATAAAAATATTTTTAAAACTTCATATAAATAAAATCTTTGGTGTAAATGTGAACATTCAAAATACCATTTCTAATTTTATTTAAATTTGTAAATGCTTTCCCACCTGAGCGTGCATTAATATTAAAACATATATTTTGATATGAAAAGTTCACAAGAAAATAAAATTTCTTGGGTTTTCCTTTTGTGCATATAATCTGCTTGAAATTCATTTTAGTATTTCTATTACATGTATCTAATTATACATTTGAAGCGGGCATGCTTTCCAAGATTTTTTCATTTTTCATCACCATCTGCAAAATTATAAAAGAAAATAATAAGTAAAACATGTAATACATACTGTAAAAAATATTTACTTACTGTTAGAACAAATTAAGTTTATATCATAGTACTCAAAACTTGTAAAAACAGGTATTCCAAAGCTTACAATAAATGAAAGTGCTGTTTTACAACATTTTGGTTCCTTGAAGAAAGCAGGCATAAGCAGTCGCGGCCGATAAGGGGCGTCGCGAGTACGCGCGACACCATTGAGTAAACACCCCAAATTATTTTTTTAGTTATACAGATTTATTACAATTTCTATTGAAAAAATCTGAATTTTTGTTCAATTAAATCGAGAATTATTAAAAATAAGTTATAAAATATGTCACTAGATGGCAGCACTAAAGTTTTCTTCAGAGAAAGCAGAATCGCGAAAACTGTACTGCATACAATTTTCAACACATAAGGGGAAAATACAGGGATATTTTATAAAGCCGCGTCCCTAACGTCGGCATTTCGAGAGTAAACGAACGATATAGGAACAATATTAGAAATTTGGCGTGAAAAAAAACAGACAGTGCAGAATTAAACAGTAGATTGTGTCGCGTTCTGGGCGCGGAGCTAGCCAAAGAGAAATAGAAGAGTAGGAAAACATGAAGAGGGACTTCTCAAATTGGCTCAGTTTCGCTAATTTGGCCTCAATTTTTTACATTTAAGAATGCGTTTGTTCTCTTTCTCGTCTGTTTAATAAATTTGGAAGGTCAAATAAACATTTGAACAAATGAGTGGATTAAGTGTACGTGTGTGGTGATGGGAAGGGATGGGGGGTATTTATGATATTTTAAGGGTTTCTGGCCATCGTGAATAAAATATGTTTTTTAGGACACTCACTTTGAGGGATCACTTGACCCTCCCAGCTGTCTTACTTATTCAAGTGGTTTCGCATTTCGTCATTTCTGATGTAGTGCGGTTCTGTCCTATGAGAAGGGGGTTATTTCTAATTTGTGGCAGTTCTGTGCTCTGGTTGATCTGCTGGTGACGAATTCCAATATGTTTGACTTCAAATTAATTCTTTAAACATCTGGAGTTTCCTATTTTTGGCATACCCGTGATCGATAGGCTATTTTTAGTGACGCTTCAGAAATATGTTGTTTTGCATATTTAGTTTGAGGGGTCACTTGACCTACCCAGCTGTCTTACTTTTTCAGCTATTTAACATAAAAAATACCTAAAAATTAAACACACTTTAAATATTTAGTAAAAAAATTTAATATTAAATTTTCATCGTGTTCCTTTTATCTGCGTCGTTTCCCTCGAAATTTTGATCCCAGGTTGGCAACTATATTGCTCAGATACCCCCTGGGCGTAAATTTTACTTGAGGTAGCCCCCAAATTTCTTATCTCGGCTTCTAATTTAGCGATTTTGATTTTAACGATGGTTATAGTCTCTGCATCCTCTGTACGTGTCATCTGAATATACATATTTTGTATCAGACCCCTGAGCGTAACTTTTAGTTTAACTAGCCCCATAATTATACATTTTTAGCGAGCAATTTTCTTAATTGAACGAATTTAGTTTTGCTAGTGGCTATAGTTTCTGCACCATTTGTGCATGTCATCTGGTTATGCATCTTTGTTGTGACAGCTCTCTGAGGATAACTTTTACTTCAATTAGCCCCCCCCTCCCCAAATTTCCCATCTCACCTCCTAATTGAACGAATTTGCTTATGCTGATGGTTGTATCTGCACCATCCGTACGTCTCAGTTTGATACACATATTTGATGGATATATAATATACATGCGTTTTTTGTGTCAACTCCCTGGGCGTAAATTTTAGTTTAACTAGCCCCCACAATTTTACATCTCAGTTCCTAATTGAGCGTTTTTGACTCTGCTGGTGACTATATAGTCTGAGCATAATTTGTACATTTCACTTGGATACACATATTTTTGTGTCAACCCCTGGATGTAACTTTCAGTTTAACTAGTCCTCACAATTTTACATATCTGCTCCTAATTGAACGATTTTGGTTCGGCGTGTGGCTATAGTCTATCCACCATTTGTACATGTCACATGGATAACTTTCACGTGGCAAATCCCTGAGCGTAACTCTTATTTTGGTTATCACCCCCCCCCCCCCCCTAAATTTTCCATCTCGCCTCCTAATCCACCGATTTTGATTTTACTAGTGGCTATAGTCTCTGAACCATCAGTACGTATCATCAGAATATGCATATATTTTTAGTCAACTCCCTGGGCATAACTTTTAGTTTAACTAGCCCCTACAATTTTACTTTAATGTAAATTAGGACTATGTAATGTTTTTCCACTAGGAAGGATACGTTCCATGTGTCCAGGATCTTTATGAACAAGCGAGCAGATGGGAGGTACGTTATTTTACTTAATACATCTGTCGTTTATATTTTTAATACATATATATATATATATTTCAGTCCATCTTATCATTTTTGCTATACAGAACATTTTCACTTAATGATTAATCTCAGGTATATATAATACAAGTAAAATAAAAATTTAATTATATATATTACTAATATATAGGCATAAATACATAGATCAGCGCCTCCCTCTACATGTCACTCACGAGCCGCCACTGGACATAAGCAAACAAGGTCAATAAAATTGTTTCAGGAGCATTTTAAGCCCTCTTCCTCAGGTCAGAAACAGTACTCTCTCAACAAATGCTAAGAAAAAACTGCAAGGTCACAGGCAAAGAAGCAGTTGAATAAATAGATATGGAACACCCAAAGTATGAATTCATTAGCAGTGAAAACCGACATCGGAATCAAAACCCCCAATTTGAAGAAAATGTGCTACCATCTACTGGCTTATGGTAATAAATGGTAACAATTTTAATAAATTATTTTCTATTTTCTTACATTTTTACTTTCCTTATATACATAATGTATAAGGAAAGTATTGTGACGGGGTCGAAAATTCGAATTCGAGTTTTCGACGGGAGAGCACGTTTCAAGCATCCCTGATCACGAATCAAACATTTTTGAAGTGATGTCTGTGTGTGTGTGTGTGTGAAAGTATGTGTGTGTGTGTGTGTGTGTGTGTGTGTGTGTGTGTGTCAGTGAGTCTGTGGAGACGATAACTGACGAACGAATGGACCGATTCGAACCAAATTTGGTACAAAAATCACAATCCGTAAACACTGGAAGCCTATTGTTTTTATACGTGATCGAATGTTCAGAACCCCCCTAAATTTTCGAATGAAATTTTGAAAAAATCGTTAAAAAATCAAAACCGCTAATAAAGTTACGCAAATAGACATTTCTTATGTAATTTTTCATTAGAAAACGATTGGCATAAATTTTAGAACGCTAACATGAACCGTTCTCGAGATATTGTACATTTTTCAAAAAAATTATGAAAAAGTCACATAAAAAAAAAAAATCCTATTGAGAAACATGTTCACTTTTCATATGTAATACCATGCGATAAATTGAGTGACATCATTCTCGTGGATCTAGCTCGTTCCATTCATGAAAAAATATATTTTGAATAATACTTTTGTATTAGAACGCCAATAGTCATTTATCTGCTGTAAGAATAACTTCTCTCTTAGTGCATAACTCTTGGCGAGATTTTGGCGACGAATTTGGCGGAATGTCGCCAACTTGGCGACTTTTTTGAAATGTTGCCAAATTAATGAAAATCTCGTCAAATGGATAAAAATGATGCTAAATCAATGAAAATGACGACTAATTGTCGAAAATTCAATATCTTGGAAAGAATATTAGTATCTACTATAAGAAAATCCTATTACTTTCCTTATATACATAATGTATAAGGAAAGTATTTTGACGGGGTCGAAAATTCGAAATCGAGTTTTCGATGGGAGAGCACGTTTCAAGCATCCCTGATCACGAATCAAACATTTTTGAAGTGATGTCTGTGTGTGTGTGTGAAAGTATGTGTGTGTGTGTCAGTGAGTCTGTGAAGACGATAACTGACAAACGAATGGACCGATTCGATCCAAATTTGGTACAAAAATCACAATCCGTAAACAGTGGAAGCCTATTGTTTTTATACACAATCGAATGTTAAGAACACCCCTAAATTTTCAAATGAAATTTGGAAAAAATAGTCAAAAAATCAAAACCACTAATAAAGTTACGCATATAGACATTTCTTATGTAATTTTTCATTAGAAAACGATTGACATAAATTTTAGAACGCTAACATGAACCGTTCTCGAGATATTGCACATTTTTCAAAAAAATTATCAGAAAGTCATATAAAATAAAAAAAAAATATTTCCTCTTGAGAGACATGTTCATTTTTCAGTAATACCATGCGATATATTGGATGACATCATTCTCGTGGATCTAGCTCGTTCCATTCATGAAAAAAGATACTTTGAGTAATACTTTTGTATTTGAACGCCAATATTCATTTATCTGCTGTAAGAATAACTTATTCCTTTGTCCATTATGCTTGGCGAGATTTTGGCGACGAATTTTGGCGGAATGTCGCCAACTTGGCGACTTTTTGAAATGTTGACAAATTAACGAAAATCTCGCCAAATGGATAAAAATGACGCTAAATCAATGAAATGACGACTAATTGTCAAAAATTCAATTTCTTGGAAAGAATATTAGTATCTACTATAAGAAAAACCTATTTATTTTACTGTAAAAGTGGTAAATTCATTACGTTATATAAGGAAAGTCATGTGTTGCCCACATCAGATTTTTTTTTTTTATTGGGAGTAAAACGTACACAAGGGCTAAAACCTTGTTTTGAGAATTATACCTAAAAATTGGGGATAAGTGGCCAAGCTATTATATATAAACTATAGGTCAATTTTTGTTTTACCAACAAGAAAAATAAGGATTAGTAAGATTTTATACATACCTCTTTCATAAGAAATTTTTCATCCTCTGAAGAGTTGTGCCCATTCGTTAAGGATACATTGCCAAACATTTTCTCTGAATAATTTAGTGGGCATACATAATCTTCAAAAGCTAACTCATTTTTATTTTTCTTCTTCATCAGAGAGAAATGACTTTTCTTGACAGCCTGAAATAGAGAAATATTTTACATTATTTAAAGTATAAAAAATATTCTTGCTTACATATACATAAATCTATTCAAACAGATCAGGTGCAGTGTGATTTTAGTTGTTTTCTGAAGAAACATGCAATACATTAGAAATGTTTTATCATTTAAAAAAAAAAAGCTTAAAACGCTTTTAAATAAATTTTTTAACAGTCAATTATTTGATTTCTGCATGAGTTCCATGATTAGCTATAAGAAACATCATCAATAGTTAAATTTCATTCCAGATTTGCTCTAGTGATTTTTGCTTAGGGAATGCAATGTGAAAATTACAAAGTTAGCAACACTGTACAAGCCTACTTTTTGTAGGCTAAGCCTAACTACGCAAGAGTGAGTGCTCGTTACAGCTAAGTAAACAAATATTGGAAACTGGTTATTGGCTGTCCAAAAAATAAAAAAAATTAAAAAGTTATATGTATACAGAAATTAAAACATAAGAAAGAGAAAGAAACTTACAATTTAGCAGGAAAAATTATAATATGTATTTCTGCGCACTTGTAAAATTTCAGGAAGTAAACATGTATTTCAATGTGTACCTGATACATAATTATGCATTTTTGTGGAATAATAGCATGTTTGAATATTGATTAATGATTGTGTGAGTGATTCAGAATGGATTAATTGAAAAATAAATGTACAACCACTGAAATGTAAGTTTTCTGTAATTTATTCTGCATTTCTGATTATTTTCCTTTTGTATGTTAATTTTCTCACATTATCTTTTCTTTGATTTGTATATAAGTCCCCCCCCCCCCCCATTTTAATAGTGAAAAAAATTCCAAAAATTCTCAACTTACACACGGAAATAAACTGTACTTGTAAATAAAAATCTTTGTTATTTAAACAATGTAAAGCAAATATATAAAGATATTAACTTATTTCGGAGGTGAAAAAAGTCTCAGTATGATGAGATACAGTAATCACTTCAGCAAAAGCAGAAAAATGCCAAAAGTCAGTTCAAAATATAGTAAAAGGTAAATGTGAATAAAAAAGACTGTAAAATTAATATAGCATATTATGACAAAAACTAAATTATCTAATTACAACTGGAAAAGAAACAGAGTAAAATCATTTTAAAAAGAAAATTAAAAAGAGAATATTTATGGTAGTTTAAGAGACTAAAAAAAAGTTTAAAATAAAACTAATACAAACTTTAAAAAGCTTTTTAAATTTTTAAAAGTAAGTCAATCCATAAAAAACACCTATACTCACCTTTACTTTTGCACTAGGAGAGAGAGGAGAATAATTTGGTTGGGCTTCCCATTCTCTTTTCTTTTGCATTATTTCTGGTCCAACTAACTGCTTGAATTGGGTACTTAAGTGACGGCGTAATAAAGTTTTGCTTGGTGGAATGTTCAGTAAAGTTGCTAACAGATCTGCATTAAAACGTGGCTCATACATCTAAAAATGTCAGAAAGCACACAAATTAGACTGAATGCTTTGTATTACAGTATAAAATAAAAGTGAAATTCACTAAATAAAATGCATTACATATGTTAATAGAGTCAAAAATTCAAAATCGACATTTTGAAGAGATTAACATGTTTCAAACATATTATTATTAAGAACATAAATCAACCTTTTACTTATCTCGCTAAGTATTATTTTTCTGAAAAAAAAGTAAATAAATAAATTCAGGAAAATTAAGCATTTACACACGTTTTCATGGGTTTTACAAAGAAACAGTTTTTAGCTTTTTCTGTAGTTAATTTTTACTGCTTTTTTTTTTTCAGGCATTTTATGAAATTGTACTGAATGGTAGGAAGAAATTTTTTTTTTTGACGTGTTTGACGTCAAAAAAAAATTTCTTCCTACCATTCAGTACAATTTCATAAAATGCCTGAAAAAAAGCAGTAAAAATTAACTACAGAAAAAGCTAAAAACTGTTTCTTTGTAAAACCCATGAAAACGTGTTGTTGTTGTTGAGACCCAGACCGTCCGACCTACCAGAAAGGTGTAAGGTAACTGTTTGGACGGTCGGGAAGTGCCACCCAATTTAGACCGGAACCCAGTGGGGGAGGCATCCACAGGGACCGTACCCTCCTTCCCCTACCACCAACCTCTCGGAAGGACTTTCGGACCCACATGTTTAACGTGATCGTACTCCGCATGAACACGGCGGCAGTTTTGGCAGTGGCTGGAATCGAACCCGGGCCTACCGAGTGCAACTCCAGCGCGCTAACCAATGGGCTACCGCGCCCTCCATTTACACACGTTTTCATGGAGGGCGCGGTAGCCCATTGGTTAGCGCGCTGGAGTTGCACTCGGTAGGCCCGGGTTCGATTCCAGCCACTGCCAAAACTGCCGCCGTGTTCATGCGGAGTACGATCACGTTAAACATGTGGGTCCGAAAGTCCTTCCGAGAGGTTGGTGGTAGGGGAAGGAGGGTACGGTCCCTGTGGATGCCTCCCCCACTGGGTTCCGGTCTAAATTGGGTGGCACTTCCCGACCGTCCAAACAGTTACCTTACACCTTTCTGGTAGGTCGGACGGTCTGGGTCTCAACAACAACAACACGTTTTCATGGGTTTTACAAAGAAACAGTTTTTAGCTTTTTCTGTAGTTAATTTTTACTGCTTTTTTTCAGGCATTTTATGAAATTGTACTGAATGGTAGGAAGAAATTTTTTTTTGACGTCAAACACCTTAGGGCATGAGATACGGTGTAAATCATGAAAGAAATGTGACAGGAATGAAATGAAATTCATCCCCGTCACATTTGAATGGATGAAATGTAATGTAATGGAAGTACCACCATACTCATTGATTATAATGAATAACAGAGTTATCTATAATGAGTAACAAAGTAACTTTGAATTAAAACAATACATTGGTAAAAGTAATAAATATAGCAAAATATTGTGCATAATAAAAACTGAAATTAGACTTTTCTCAAATTTGAATATTAACCAAATCTTGAATATTCGAATACCCCAAATAGTTATTTCAAATTATTAAGAAATAATATTTATTAAATATTATTTATTATTAATAAATAAATTAATTAAAAAAATTAAAAGGTGTAATAAAACCACATCAATTTGGAAATAAAACTTCTTATTTTAAATTTTAATTAATTTACCATAGCTTTTAATTTTAGGTACTCTTAACAATAATTGAATAATTGTAAATGTTTCTCACCTACTGCAGATTTTTATTTAAGAAAAGAAGCATTCAAACATGTTCAGGAACTAGTCTGCTTCTCTTTAAATTGCAAATTAAACCAGAGGTATTGAAGAGAGTCGCTCTGAAAAAAACTATTATCGGCAACGTAATTAAATGCTTCAAAAATAATTCCTTCATGTGAGGATATAAACTGATCTTTTTCCAGTAGTCAAAAATATTTATCACTTGATAGAAGCAAACTTTTGAATCCTAACTAGTTTTATTCTGGAACCTGCTATTTATCATGGTGTAATATTTGAGCTATTCGAATTTCTTCTAATGACATTATATTTCAGTTGAATACTTTTTAATATTTGAGTATTCACAGATAATGTTTGCCCATCTTTAATCTATACCATTGATTAAACAACACAGATATACACATGAATATTTTCTTAGGATACATCAATGTCTCCATGTAACAACTATTAACCTGCATCAGTTGGAATCTTAAGATTTGTAACCTTAAAATATTCCAACTAAATTACTTTTAAGCGGAAATTTATCCATACTGACCTAAATTTAACAAAAGCTGTAAAATGAAATTAAACTAAAAAATTAATTTTGATAACTGTGATAAATTCATAAATGACTCAACCAATCAAAATAAATATTATATATATATATATATATATATATATATATATATAAAGTAGTTTCAATACAATTTCTAAAGAAAACAATTTAATGTTTTAAAATTGAAAAGAGGCCAAAAAAAAAACTATGCTAACAATAAAATGTACATATGGAGTTGGATTCGATTACTTGAGCATTATGGGATATTTAAAAAAATTAGTTTCTGAACAATAAGGCTAATTTGACTGGCACCTATAGTTTAAAAATTAATTCTAAACCACAAACATTCATGTATGTTTATGCACACAATACCTAGATTTCGAATCCCACACTTTCAAAAGTGAGACATAGTTTGGACACAAGCAAAAAAAAAAATGAATTTGTACATAAATCACTTACCAAGATGCCACCATGTACACCACTACCTCGTAAATTAGGAGCATATTCTGAGAGGTCTACGGTTCTGAGCCATTCCATGACTCTATGGTTTGTCCATTGGCTTACATCAAATGGTGTATTCTCCTAATATTGAAACAAAAGAATACCAGTGAATGCACAGAAAGAAAACATGTAAATCTAAGCCAAACTCAATTAAACATAGCATAATCAGCTTTGATTCAAAAACATGGATGGAAACCTCAACTTTATTTTTTACATTGAGGTTACTTAGAGCCATTTTTGCTGGGATCTCGGTAAAAATTTTGTAAAATTGAGTTGGTGAAATAATGTAATAAATAAATTTCAAAAATCATGTGGAAGTTTGTACTACTATTTTAATTCTAAAATAAATCGCCATGCAAAATATTTTCATAGGAGTTCCGAGTGTATAGATGCATACATAGATAAATACACTGTTATATTCTAATTATACTGTTATACTTACATCATCTGGAAGAGAACGTCTTTTTAAACAATGACCATCAAACTTATTTTCCCTTAAAACTTGAATTCCAGTTTTTATACTAATGTGATGCAGAAGATTTGTAACTTTCAGGTGAGCCAAATCTTCCTATAATCAAAAGAAATAATTTTACTGATATTGAATATAATCTTCAGTATAATCGAATGAAATAATTTTACTAATGTTTGTAGCAAAATAAATTATTTAAATTTTAATCAGCATAATTAACAATTAAATTGTGTGCTGGGATAAACTGCCAAAATTTTAACACAACCTATCCACTTTAATATTAAAATAAACCATTATGATTCATGACTAAAATGATACTTTCATGCATATCAAAAGCAAACAGTAATTTAATTAATGTGTCAATGATTAGTCAAGAAACATGAAAAACAAACACGTTAACTTTTATAATCTAAAGATATTTTAAGATTTATTCACTAAAATTAGTAGATAAAATCAAACTTGAAAGAGTAAAAGTTTTAAATATCAACTATGTAAAAGTTTCTACAATCTGTTTCTTCGATTTTTTTTCCTATTTTACATTTTAGAAAACAACACATCTATTCACTGACTGTTTAGATTAAGATAACTAAAAATATAATTTAAATAACTTTATGGTGTAATTTCTTTCATAACTAAACTGTCAGTTATCAAAATTTAAACTGTTCTGTGGTGAAATGTCTTGTACTAGCTATCCATTTAAAACTATCGGTAAAACATTAACAAATAAAGTTTTAAATTAAATGTAATAGATATTATAAGTTAGTAATGATATGACTCACAAGAGTTAGATGATGCAGCATTCTTCCATCAATTCGAGCATCAAAAAACATGTCTTTGTACTGAGGTAGACTAATGTCATCCAACCAGCGAACCACCCATTGGTGATCAAGCTTGCCAGCTGGCTCAACAATATCACCAGCATACTCTTTTGCACTGCTAACAGCCAAGAGCAGTTTTTTACGATGCAAAGGATTTTTTATTCCAATCTCCTAAAGGTAGCAATATAAAATAGTTTAGACAAGCAAATTTTTTCACTTTTTTTTTAACAATTGTAGGTGCATTTTATACAAAATTCATACTTTATGATTTGTGCAATGCAATATATATATAATATATATATATATACATATATATAATAAAAAATATATGAAAATCCAATGATAGATTAGAGAAGTTGTAACTCATAATACACTAACTTAAAATCTGCCTACAAATTGAAAAGAAGTTGTAAATAGAAAATCAACCATCAAGAGGAAAATTAAATGCATGTTTCTAGGCATCAAGCTAAGAAGGAATAACGATAGATGGCAGCACTAGAATTTTAACAACTAATATTAGTTTACAAATTGGTTAAAATAAGAATAATTGCAATATATTTAATTATAACAAATAACCTTAACTAAATAATCTATCTGTAAGGAAGAGAACAATTTATAATATATATAATTTATTTATAATTATTAACTTAGGCAATTAAAATAACAAAATAAATTATTAGGAGAATGAGCCACAGAAATCTTCAATTAACGTTGGACGAAAGTAGATTTAAAAATAATAATTCTATTACTAAATTTAGCACTAATGCAGCATAAATTTTAATAAATTGCAAATTGAAAGTTTCTTTAATACCAAACATACAAAAAGAGTCAAGGATAGCTTGCATAAATGAATAGTTAGAAATACTAAATTTATTAGAGTAATAAATAATGACAATGCAAAATACATATATATATATATATATATATATATATATATATATAAAATCTTAAATATACTAAAAAATACATTAAATATTCATCAGTTGTGATGTATAAAATGTATAAAAAAGGGTGAATGAAATATCTTTGACAAAAAGAGAGAAAAAGTAGTAAACGATTGCATAAATATTTAAAATAAAACAATAAATGAACTCCATTGACCAGAATTTGCATGATAAGAAAATTTTAACTATGGAAATTATCAATTTTATAACTAACTAGTCACCTTCAATTACCAGTCCAGACACTTTTTGAAAAAGCTCCGAGATGTCTTTAGTGGGCCCATGTAGTGACTATGTAATATCTGTGGCCCATGTAGTGACTATGTAATAGCTGTGGTTCATGTAGTGACTATGTAATAGCTATGGCCCATGTAATGACTATATAATAGCTGTGACTCATGTAGTGACTATGTAATATGTAGCTGTGGCCCATATATGGAAGTAGACCACCTCTGACTGCAACCCCTACAACACTCAATCATACTAGTTTCACTTTGATGTAGGCCTGTGCTATTATGTGCGAATAATAACCCATCTAAATTTAAATATATAAATGAACTCCATTGACCAGAATTTGCATGATAAGAAAATTTTAACTATGGAAATTATCAATTTTATAACTAACTAGTCACCTTCAATTACCAGTCCAGACACTTTTTGAAAAAGCTCCGAGATGTCTTTAGTGGGCCCATGTAGTGACTATGTAATATCTGTGGCCCATGTAGTGACTATGTAATAGCTGTGGTTCATGTAGTGACTATGTAATAGCTATGGCCCATGTAATGACTATATAATAGCTGTGACTCATGTACTGACTATGTAATATGTAGCTGTGGCCCATATATGGAAGTAGACCACCTCTGACTGCAACCCCTACAACACTCAATCATACTAGTTTCACTTTGATGTAGGCCTGTGCTATTATGTGCGAATAATAACCCATCTAAATTTAAAAATCCTCTCAAATGAAACCAGCATGAAGAAAGATTGAAAGAAGTGGCATTATGAGTCAGCCGACCTTCTTCCGTGTGCACGTAACATACTTATACCTTTCAAAAATTCCCCCAAATCATGGCAGATAAATAAATGTAAAAAAATAAAAAGATGCAATCATACATTTAGATCTGTGTAAAATTTAATGATCAAATTGTATGTAGTTTTGACCCAATGTGAGAATTTTTAAATCAATTACCTCAATTTCAAAAGAAATAGGAACACATTTTTAAAATTCATTAAAAAAATGAAATTGTGTTAGGGATTCCTTTAAAGACTCATTGGAAAGAACATTCTTCGATTTTAATGGTGGTGTTAAGATTAAAACTCTGTGATCATTTTATGTATCACTAAAGAACTGATTTATCAGAAAATTGCTCAAAATTTCACTTTAGCATTAAATAAATAAAAACTTGTTTTTTTAAAAGCCACTATGAAGTGTCTCATAACTTATCCAGCCCTGTCCCTGTACTAAATTTTGTAGCCGTACATCACTTGAATTTCTTCTTACAAGCATTTTCTTTTATTATTTAAGATACATTTAACTGTTACATTGTAGATTACAAAATTGAGAACTGACCTCTAACTCGTAACACTCCTTGAGAGGGGGGGGGGGGGGAAGGCAGATCAGGGTCACCTTGTTTCTGGACAAACCATGCACAAGGGGGTGATATAGAGAGAATTTTTAATACAAAAAGTTTAAAAAAAATTATTGGAAAATATAACAGAATATACTTTTTCAAAATCATGCATAGTAGCTTTCAGCAACTGTTCTCCATTTTTAACCCACTTTTTGCACTCAGGTACATACATCCCAAGTCCCAAACAAAAAAGCCAGTCACAGATCATAGATGAATCCCACTCGGCAAAAGGTTTGTCCATTCTAAAAGCAAAGAGAAAAAATGTTTTCAATTTAATAATAATAAAATCATGAAGCACTATTTGAAAAACTTAAATTAAGCATTCACTTTCATCTTTAAATAGAAATATTAATTTGAACACAGACACACTTTATCATCACAATTCATTCTTTATCAACCTAATTTGCTGTAAGAACATGTTATCCTTTCAGATTCATACAGTGGTGTATGTTTTGGGCCGAAATGGAGTTCCAGTACACTTTTATAGAGAAAGAATGTGTCCTGGAACTTTTTTCTAATGTCATGATAGAAAATCATCAAATTTATACACGTAATATTATGAAACAATGGCATAATCAAAGGAGGGGTGGGAGAAATAACATCTATATTATCCATTGCTACTAAAACTATATTGCTAATGATCTTTAAAATTAATAGATTTCTTTAAAAATGTATTTAAAAATGAAAATATAAATTTAATAATTTTAGCAAATTTTGTAATTTTAGTAGCATGCCCACAGATTATAGAACATTTAAAAATTTATTTCAAAATTATAATTTTCAGTTCATCTGAATTAATGCGAGTGTGTGTTACTTCAACAATATGAATTTAATAACTGAGAAAAATTGAATTAATAACTGAATGAAAAATGAATTTAATAACTGAGAAAAAATCCTATATTCTTGGTGAACATGTGGAAAGTTTCACCACACAGTGGCGGCAACCTTTCTGGTAGGTCGGACGGTCTGGGTCTCAACAACAACAACACAGTGGCTCACTATTAGAATTATGGAATCCAAATTTTTCTATCAGAACTTGGTGAAGGTCTCATCATTCTCTTGTTAACCAACAAACAAAATGAGTCACCCCTCAAGTATATGTAATTGATCCTGTATGAAAATGTCTATGATTCTTCTGAATAGTATTTTTTATATTTTGCGAATTTTTTTTTTATTTTTTTTTTTTTCCCATCTAAAATTTTTATTTAATAGTTATAAATAAATACTAAACGAATATTCTAATATTTAAATGAAGAAAGTGTAGGTAACTATTTGCAGTTAATCAGCGAGCATTCCGGTACTATTAATTTGAGCAATATACCACTAAATTCATCATGAATTTTCACTATCAACATATACTGGGAATTATCGCCTAATGTTGAGAGTTTTTTAAAAGTTTATATACATTGAATCTTCACATCAGCTGGATATATCTAATTTTTCAATTTAAAAAAAGAAGGGAATTTTCTTCCATCTCTAATATTGATTGTGAAGCAAATGGACATAAAAAGATATGAAATGTATGAGAAAATCTATTAAATCGTCATAATGTATATAATTTTACTTATATTTAAGGAGCTTTCAATTCAATATTCCCTATTTTCTGCTCATACAATTTCCAAATAACACGAATATTCTAAAGTATAAAAACCAGTTTAGTTTAAAAATTATTCTGAGGTTTTAAGTTTCAGTTTAACTTTTCAGTGATCAGAGTAATTTCTTTATTGTAAACTAAAAAAAAGGGTAACATGGAAAGATAGCATGGAAAGATATGACGAAAGAAGACAAAATAAAAATTATATCGACAAGTCAATATGATACTATATGCATTAAAATAAAGTGGGATCATGCATCAATAATCATCATAAGATTATAATACAATACATACTTAAAACTTCCATTTGGAGTAGAGTTTGACCAGCCTAGTCTTGGACCTGCTGTTGCTCGAATTCCTCCTCTTTTAAATTCAGCCTCCGTTTGATTTAAGTTTTCAGATCCTGTTCTCTTCACTCTGAAAACAAATTAAAAATAAAATCGTTTATTATAAGAACAAAATGTTGCTATTTGGAAATAACATAGATAAACTCAGTATATTACAGATTAAAATACAATAAAACTCACTTATTAAGGAACCTGCATTTAGCAATATTTCTGATTTAATGAAGAAATTATTAACTTTTAACTGGTACAGTATTAATCAAGCCTGATTTGCTCATTTTAATGAACAACATTTTATTGATTACGATTTCCAGGATTTAACAAGAAAACTGTTCAGTTGTACTTTAAGTTTTGCACAGTTTTTATGATCACTCAGGCAATTGATGCACCTTTTCATCAAAACTGAGAATCTCTATGAGTCATCTTATATAGTTAAAAACTTTTCCAATTTAAACACATATTTTCAGTTTTTTTTCTACTCCAATCAAACCTTGACTGCGAGAGAAGTGGTTTGCTTCAATTTCACATCCTGAAGCAAACCTATTGGAGTGATCACAGCCAAACAATTGCAGATATATAATTCATCCTTAATTAGATAATAATAATATCATTTTTAATATCAACAACAACAAAAAATTAAAATTTCATACTTTCCAAATATTTTTTTAAATCCTCTAGATTTTTCTTTAGCAGGTAAAGTATGTAAAGGAGATGAAGTTCTTCTGTAATTTGGCTGGATACTCTGAGGAGCTTCATGAATATCTTCAGATCGGTCAGGAGCTGCAAGTGAATAATTCAAAACAAATTGCTTAACTATTTTTTTATGAAATTCAGAGTGAAAGCTATTCTTTACTTTTACATTCACATCAGTTATGTCAAAGTTATGACAAGTTTTCCATTTAAATATAGCATAACAAATAATCTAGAAATAATGTTTAGTAAAGTTTAAAAAAAATTCTTCTTATAAAGAGTTTTACAACTAAAATTAAAATAAATACTTATAGCAGTGAAAATTTTTTAAACTTTATAATACATGTAGTAATAGATACAAGATCTGCAAACAAAAACAAACCATGGAGTTAATTATTTAATTCCAACAATACAATCAATCCAATAATAGAATCAAAATTAGCAACATTCTTTAGTTTAAGGAATCCAGTTTAGACTATAAGCTTCAGTAAAATTAGTGCTGATATGCATAATATACATGCTAAGACATTGTTTCTAAGAAGAAACTACTGTATTCAAATACAGTAATTTATACTGTATTTGCATATAGCAGTTTAACTTTAGTAGTAATTATACACCAGTGTTTAGGAGGGTCAAATATATTAATAAATAAGATGGCAAATGTATTAATGGAAAATATATAAGCACATAAAGTGGCAATATATAAATATATTGGGGTGGCATATACAGTACTATTTACGGGTCACAAAATTATAAGTACATATCCAACTGAGCTATCCAAATCTGTGAGAAAACTTAAGAACATTAGTGAAAACAGTAACATTTTTAAAACAGACACCAGGGTAAATTAAAAACATCATTAACCCTCTTCATCAAGCAAAGATAGATGGACAAAACATTGTGCTACTACTAAAGTAATAAGAGCGAAAAATGCATGTTACAACAGAATTTGTCATACTGATCATAAAAAAACACTTTATTTCTCTCTCCTTTTACTGGATGAAATGAAAATTACAAATAATACTTAGCATGGACTGTTCTACACAGTTTATATATCATGTATGTTATTTGAATACATTTAAATCCACATCTAGAATAAAGAAAATGTACTCAAAATTGTTTCTATCCTTAATCTGATCTGATTTTAATCAAGACAGAGTCTACAAAATATTTTATGCTTTACACTTGAATATTGTATATACTTGAAACATTTCACAGATTCTGATGAAGTCTTTTCAGATTAAAATATTTTTAGCTATGCAAATATCAATACTACATAAGAAACAATCAATAATTAGAAAATTCATAATTAATTAATACATATACAAACAATTTTAAAAAGAAAAATGAAATCTTTCTATCAAGACTAAAATGTAGTTTATCAATAACATGCAAGGAATTAGAAAATAAAATGCATGCAAGGAACATATATTTATTAACATTATGTCATCAAAAGAAGTGAAGCAAGAATTGCAACAAGCATCTATATTTTCAAAATAGCAGGATAATTTTATTTGGCCTTCATAAAAAACAAAGTAGAATGCAAAGCTGCAAGCAAATAAATTTATATAAGCAAATGCATTATGAAATTTTATTAAAGCACAGAATTTTATTCTCAATCAATTTGTTACCCAATTAAAACATTTAGTTCCCTTATTTCTTACAAATGACACAGAATTAAATTTTGTAGTAACAATACGAAAATGTAACATTTCAACTTTGATTCCATGATAAAATCTACAGATGTGTGTGTGTGTGTGTGTGTGTTTCACTACAAATTAAAATTCATTTTTCTTTATTTGTTTATTTAAATATATTAATTTGAACTTTATCACACAAAAAATAAATGAATATCGGTTTAAATTACACTAAGAATTTGCAGTTATAAAATAATTTTCTTTTCATCCACTAACTTCGCTCATTTTTAAATGATGCCAAATTGTCAAAATTTAAAAAATTGAAATTATCAAATAAATGATTATTTATCCTGCAATTTACTTAAAAAGGTTAATCATATCTTTTCTTTCATTTTATTTTTTTTTCAATTTTTGTGGACCATTTTTCTAACAAAAAAAAGCCTTTTTTTTGTACGTGTGAGTGTGTTGTATATCAAACTCTAATCAACACCAGAGTAATGCAAGACTTTGCTAGCTATCAAATTTCATTAAAGTCAGATAATTTTTTAGCTAGAATGAACAAACACACACATTACTCAGACAGACAGAAAAACAAAACATCATACTGAAAATAATTTTTTCACGCTCTAGAATACTCAAAATGTGTGAATCCATTGACAACTAGAATTTGAATAAATACAAAAGGGCTTTTAAAATAAAATAAAAATCGTAATAGACTTTTATTTTATTTTCAAAGTTCTTTTCTATTTAAAAATTTTAGATGTCCTGCCTTAAAGTAATTACTCGAATTTGAATTTTCAACCTTATTCTAAATACTTTCGTCTCTCACATAATACACATTGTAAAAAAAAATAAGAAAGGAATACTAGGCCAAGTCTGACATAATGCTCCATAAGTCCTTTAGAAAATTACTACGCAAAACTATATATTTACTATAAATCAATGAAGCATATAAGTCAAAATGAATTTCAAGTGAAATTCATGAAACCATATTAAATAACATTGAAAATGCCAATGTCAAATAAATTTTTAATAACACTATGTGACAGATGTACAACAATATCTAACCATTTTAATGCATTTTAGTGTACATAGCATTCGGTTTTCAAAACTTGATAATACTAAATAGCTAATGGCATTAATGATCACTAAAAGTGACACCTACTCTTTGAGTTACTGCAATTTTAATACTATACAAGTAGCAAGTACATAAAATACTTAAGAATATCATTATATAACTATATTCACCCAATTCTATAATTTCTGTCATACTTAATACAGACATAAAATAGGAAGAGATTATTCAACTTGGTGAAAAACAGATATAGGTATGCTGTCAGAGGGTAATGCTTTTTTGGAGGATTCTCATATGAAAATTACGCAGTATTTAGTAGCTTCATGTTAGGAAAACTGAAAAATTCAGGATTTCTGATCCTCAGCCAGCATAACTCATCTGCCTAGGCAATATATGTATACACCACAAGTAACTATCTAGCTATGTACAGCAATAGCACAACCAAAAAGAAATTGGAAGAGGGGGGGGGGGGGGTAACAGAATCCCATTTCTCAAATTATAAAATTTTCAATGAGTTCCTGGGGGAGAGGGTTATTACTCCCAAATCCCAGTGTTTTAAGTTACAGGATGGTTTACAAATAAAATATGCTATTCTCGAAAGCACAAAATTTGGCAGCCATTTATACAGTTGTCACCGAATTAGCGAAGTTCTGACTGTGCAGTATTACCACATGTATAATAGTGAAAGATGCACAATGATTCAGTCCAAATTTGGTGCTATTGTTTTAAATGTCATAGCATGGCTGCATGATCAATTAACAAAAATTATATGCTGTTGATCAATTTTAACACTGAGCAATGATTTCAACCACATTAGTTTTCTTAAATACTATAAATGCTAGTTTCTCATATGGCAACATGCACAGAAATGATTGTTGGTTGAAATCCTATCAAAATGTTGCCACTCATAAATAAAATGTTGTAAACAGTAAAGAAATACTGTATTTAGAAAAATAATCATATTTTAAAAAATAAATGTATCAGGCTGTACTCTTTAACTTAATATGTAATTTGTAGTTCTGCATTATGAATTACCAGAGATTCTAGATGCACTGCAAAAATGTGTATAGGAAAAATATATAGATAATTACTAAGGTCTGGATATTGATTATCTAAAAATTCTCTAAACATGTCCTTAAAAAAAATACTGCAAATAAGAAAATATTTCTCAGTTATTTTTTATTTATTTTTTCCCCTTCAATGTTAGCAACTGGTTTAAAAACAGTTAAAATTTATTCTGTTTTTAGTTTGTTTATATTTTGGTATTTCATCCATTCAGTTTATTAATGATGAAAGGATATTAGAAAAAATATGATAACTTCAACATTACCAGCACAAGAGGAGATTTGAAATGTAATTAAAGTTTATTATTTTTTAGAATACATTAATAAATTAAAATATTAATATTTGTACAAACAGGTATTTACTTGCCAGGCTAGTAGGCTTGCCAGTACCTATATTGTACAAATTTGTACAATGTAGGTACTGGCAAGCTAGAAGTTTGATGGCCTAGCAGCCAATGTAACTGGTATTTGATAAATAAATAAATATTTGTACAAAAACAAAATTTAGTAAAAACTGTTGCAATAACAAGCAACTTCAAAAGAAAACATAAAATATAAATTGCATTAAAAGACAGTAGACTTATGTTTAAAGAAAAAGAACAAACTTACCAATGCAAAATGAATTTTATACAATTATTCTGTCAAAAGATTACAAGTAGTAAAACAATAATTTTACATGCTTTATAAAATGCTTAGAAGGCGTCACACCTAAGCACTATTTTTATACATAATTTTATGGCATTTAAAAATAAGTTTTATTATCAGCTCAAGATGCAACCATTATTTATTGACCACTCATCTGAGTGACTTAAATGAAATGTAACTTTATGACTTTGTCAGAATGCAAGGTGATCATCTTACAAAGATTCTGGTATGTACGATCACATAATAAATAACAATTGTAAGTAACTGCAGGAAAGTTAGAAGGTCTCACTATGAAATCAATCTTATGGAAGTTAACTGGGAAAAGCTCGACATTTTAAAAAATGTTAAAAGGAACTTTGAAAAGGGAAGCTAAAATGAAGAGGCAGCAGAGAAAAGCAATAAAAAAATAAGCTTTAAAGAAAAGGGAGACCATCACCTAGTTCTGGGGCACTGGAGCTTCGTTTTCCCAGTCTAAGTTTAAAGAATCCTTTACCAAAAGACATACCAGATGAAGCTTTTGTGCGGACAGGTTTAAAAGCTTCATAGTTCGGGTGATGCAGATTGTGGAATGATTGTGATGTTTGACCTAAAAAGCACCACAATCACATAATGATAATTCATCAAGCGTATTCAATATAATTTTTAAAATAAGGCACAAGACACTAATGATATTGCAGACTAAAACAAAAATAAAAAAATAAAACACTTCCAAAATTTTAAATTAAGCTATATTGTTGCAGTTCTCTAAAACTCAGAAAAGTGAAAGGTAGTAATAGTAAAATAAAGAAAGGCAATAAAATGAAAAATATAAGTAAAATAAAAATGAGAGCAAAATAATAATATAAACAAAGTACATTTTTATGTGAAAAGAAATTTAAATTATTTTAAATTTTAGTATCACTAAATACTCACAAATATTTGGACAAGCTCAGTTCTAGACAATTAATTATGTGATAAAATAAGCAATATACAAGAACTATCAACTAAGGTTTATTTTTACCTTAATATTAAGATTTTATAAATTTATGAATAACAGTATGCTTAAACAATAATGTTTAAAATTTGATTTTTTGTAATCTTTAACTATCCTCAATACATAATGATTCTTAATTAAATTTTTTGGGAGGAAAATGAATCTTCTAACGATATATATATATATATATATATATTATTCTAGCATTTAAAAAGTATAAATGAAATATGAGTAAATAAAATAGATTATGCAAGCAAAATTAACAAAAATTTTATCGATAATAACATCAAATACTTTATGAAATTATAAAATTTATATATGTTTTTAGCCACATTAATTGCTAAAAGAATGCAATACCTGAATGCATAGTACTTGGTGGAGATTCTATAGGTGATTTAGTATACTGTTGGATGACATCATTTGCATGAGGGCGTGGAAGTGTAGAATAATGACGTTTTGCTGGTGGTGTCTATAAAAATTGAAGTTGAAATAGTTTTTAACAAAACGCATAGTTAAAATAATTAAATACGGAAAAAATATACAAGCAAAATTCCTAACTACTTCTTTTTCATAAGATATTTATTTGTTGTTCATACAGTGCAGCTTATAAGAATCATACTTGAACTTGCCTATTTTTATTCTTATAAATGGCTAACTCTAATAGGTTTTTTTTTTCTTGCTAAAATAAGCTCTTGTGCACACTTCTGTTATTTTGCTATTAAGTAGTTTAATATGCATTACATTTAAAATATTTTGTTCAAACTACTAATAAAAACTTAACAAATATGTATTTGAATAATGATTACAGCAAAAATTTATAAATTTTTAACATATATTTTTATACGATAGGGATCAACACATAAAAATTCATTGCTAATAAAATTTAGCAAATATCTCTGCATTTATATTTTTTACTGATTTTTTAATTAAAAAAATTATAAATTTTCATCAAATTTTGGATACTTAATAAATATTTAGTTTATACTACATTTCACCATTTATCCATGTGATATCATCATGTCCTAATGACATCATCTGTTCATCTTTCGAAATAATTTTTCAGAAAAGGCAGTAGATTTTTATAAAATGATGGGCAAAATCAATAAAAAAACCATTATTATTAAAGTAGAATATTTTACAAGAAAAGGCTGAATTTATGCATGTTCTTTCAGTTTGGATTCTTATAAAAGCTTGATTATTATGATCAATGCCCATTATAAACAGTGATAACTACAACTGAAATATTTTTATTAAATGAAATTCCACAAACAAAACATATCAGTCAAAAAACTATGAAAATGTATAATATGATATGACAAAGCACAAACTTTGTTTAACAGTTTACAGAATTTTCACAGACATAATTTTGATGGTCAAAGAGATTACTAACAGAAAATTATGCTTTTAATACTTTTTTTTTACATTTTGGAATGTTTTTAATAGAAATTAAGTATCATAAAAATTAAAATTGCTATAAAGTCATTTAAATTTAGAGAATTTTAAAACCAATTCATAAAAGTGTTTTTATGTTTCATAGAGTACAACTTGAAAAGTTTAAGATTCAATGCTAATAAATAAGTCTTAAAAATATCTATGAATTTAGTAAAGCACACTATGTTTAAAACAAAACTATTACATAGTACTACTTTTCAACCTTGCATTTCTAAGAAGTAAAAAATGAATAAACATTTAAAGATTCCTTGTGTACCAAGCTTCTACAAAGCCAAACAGCTTAAATGGAACTTTAAAAAAACTCAAAAAACTTTTAAAATGTCAAAATACTGATAATTCAATTAATTTCATGTTTAATTCACTATACTTAAATTAGGAAAAAATTTAAGCTTCATATTTATATTTCTATGTAAGAAAGATGAGGAGCACCTTCTGTGGTGTAGGGGGATTCACATTTTCTGAGCTGCTATATCGAGGCATATTAAGACTAGAAAAAGGACTAGGAGATTCCCCACGTATAGGGCTGAAAGGACTCTGTCTTGATATTTCTCCAAGTCTAGAAGAAGATCGATGAAAATCCTCATGGAGGGACAAAGTACCAAAACTTTGCTGCACATGCCTGGGAACAGGAGGCGGTTTCTCGATTAAATTAAAATCGAAACCTAGTTCCTGTAGAGAAAATAGTAAAATTAGTGTTTTATTATACAAATTGAATATTATATAAGAATGTAAAACTAAAATACATATAGTTAACAGTGTTATTGATATGTTGTTGTTGTTACTTATAACAATACTAATGGTAAATTGTTATTTAATATGTTTCATACTTGTCATTATTATAGTGCCATAGCTATCGACAATATACAATGTCATAACTATTAAAAATTATATTGTGCATCAGTGGATCTCAAGCGATTGCAAAATCCCTGAAAATGAACATGCCGAACAATTGGCAAAGGAGGACAGTTAAATGCCAGAATGAGAAACTTGCACCTTACCAGCAAGCTAAAACGGTGGTATATAATAAAATGCATCTAATTATAAACAATAAAAACTGTTAGAAAATCTTGGGTAAACTACTGATTAGTCAAATATCACCCGAGACCCCCAAGAAGATATTTTACAGCTAATTTTAGGTCGGCAATAGGTCACAACTATTTGCAGGAACATTTAAATAAAATTGGAATAAAGGACACTCCATCCTGCTTGTTCTGTGACTCCAATACAATTATGAAGACCGACCATCTAAATTACTGTTCAAAATTATCTGCTATAACTAAGACAATCTTTCCCACAAACTTATATCTCTAATGGATAGCAAAAAAGAGAAATAGACAACCTTCTGTATTTTGACATAGGATTAAAAAAATACTATTGAAAATAAATAGTGCATAATTATTACCATATACTCAATAGTGTTATTATGTGTCTATCACTGGGAGTGGGAGGGCACAAAAATATAAAATATCCACTTGCATATCTTTAAAGAGTCAGCATAAATAACCAACATTTAAGTTTGATTATAAACATATGAAGTTGCTGTATTCCTCTTAAATGCATAAGTCATCTCTGCATATGCTACTGGGACATCAGATTGGTATTCAACTCTTGGCTTGTTTGCTCTGAGGAAGAAAACCCAAGCTTTTCCGAAATGATAGTCTGCTTTTATCATTTTCCATGCACAAAAATTTACATTTTGATTTCTTTATTTATAAACAACATTTACAGGATTAAAATAATTTTAATCATGCACGTATTTAATTACATTTTATATGATACTATTAATATTAGGTAACTTAGAAAAAAATATGAAAACATATTCTTGGATGATATAATTCATGAAAATTTAGAGAAGTTACACTTAAGTTTAGTAAATTTCAGTAATACTCATTTGTAACCTTGCTTTCACTGAAAATTAAACCTGCTCATTATATAAAGTAATGGAATTAAATTGTAAGATAGCATGGTAAATATAACCTATAAATTCGGTAATTGATCGATTTAGAATGCAACTGCGCAGAAAAATAACGCTAATTAAAATTCAACTGTATCCACTACTTGGTACAGATACTCAAGGTCTGCACAAATTAAATGGAATTTGAGATCAAGCATTCATATTTAAGAGATTAAATAAGTTCAGAATAAATAGTGCATATCGCTAAAAATACTGTATAAGATAAAAAGAATTTCTCTCATACATAATTTTAATTGAGAATGGTTTTAATACATTAATAACATGCTTCTGGTTTCACGTTACCCTAAATTACATGTATATAACAAAATGTATATGCACATAAATGTATATGCATAAATATTAATCAACAGCATATTACCACATACATCAATTCCTTCCAGACTGAATGGTGTTAAACTATCACTTGCAGAATGAAAACTTTCATCCAAAGAAGAGGGTTTTTTAGGTGTCATATCTGCAGTAGAATAGATTTAAAAATATATTTATCATAATAAAATATATTTGCAAAATTATATAGACTTATTAAAATACATTTTGTCTTCATACCATCTTACTTAACCATGCATTTGACAAGATTATGAGAACAGTTAAGAAAAGACTGATCTTTCAATTTTTAAGCATAAAGTATTATTCTAAGTAATGTAGAAGAAAAATTATTATTTTGAAATATTCTTTTCAGCAGTCTGATTATTTGAATGAGACTTAAAATGTTTGTGAGCAAGAAGTCTTGTGGAAAATGTAATTTACAAAATATTTACCCACACTGTTGGCAAAAAATGCAAGTGAATAATATTTTTGTTGGTAAAGAGTACAAAACAAAAATATAACAGTGTATACTCGTTTAAAAAATATAACAAGCTTTCTTCATCAAGACAAAAATAGATAGTTTACTAAGTCACACAATTAGGTTTTCCTTTGCTGGAGAAACTACTTTGTCTTTATTGTTGTGATGAATGATGCTCATTTTGCTTTTATAACTGGTTGACATAGTCATATTTTTGTTTAATGCTCATTATTAGTGTGCATTTATTGTAGCCCCCCCCCCCCCTACACACACACACACATACATAGCTATGCAATATTTACTTTTAAAAATGGACAAATCACAACTTAAAAAAATATAATTATATATTTATGATTGCTTTATGAGTTACTACCATGGCCCCACAAGGGGGTAGCTAGCACGGCTACACCCAGGGGGCCCGGGATAAACGAACATGAAAGGGGGCCCGGCGGAGCGGGGCGCCCTTCAGGGTTTTTCTGATTGACTAATTGACAGCTGCTAAGAAAAAAAAAAAGAAGGCACTGGTTTTTATGACTTTAAGAAATTTGAAAAATAACAACTGTAACATTATTTTTTTTTATCAAAGAGGGCCCAATTCGTGGCTATGTCTTTAATGGTCACTATCCTTAAAAATATGGTGCGCCAAAAGGATCAATCGCGATTGCCGTACCATCGCATTGTTTCCATATTTCCAGGAAGAAACACTACTTGTACTCAGGGGCGCTGACAATATTTCCGGGCCCCTATGCAAAATCTTAGGATCCTGTGCAACTCACGATAGCGGATCCTTATGCCCCCATATATTATTAAGGCTCAATTGTCCATGAATTTTTGAATGTTCGTTTTTTTCTCAAGGTCCGCCATAAAGGGAGGTGGATAAGTGGAACTAATGCCCAAGGACCCGCAGCCCCTTAAAGATTTTTGGCCAGGGGTCCGTCTTAGGATGTGGGGGCCATGGTTACTACAATCAATCTGAAAACTGCCAATTGCAAAACTCAAAACCTTCAGAAACTGTCATTATTTTTTTTTTCTTTTAACATAATTTTTTAATTAAAAACTATCATAATTTTTCCTTTTAACACAACTTCTTAATTAAAAACTATCATTTGTTTTTTCTTTTAACATAATTTTTAAATTAGCATAGAAAATACTACTATAATAGTGAGAGCAAACAGTCTGATACAACAGGTTGTAGACCTCTGCATTCTACAGCTATTGTAACAAATATTGAAACGACTAGCATAAATGACTTTTATAACATGCACATGCATTTGTAACTTAAAATATACAATAGAAAAGTAGTGTTTATACCTTTACGAGCAGGATTTGACAAAACCAATTCTTGGAGTTTTTTGTATCGATTCAGAGATGACTTTAATTCTTGAATTTTCCTTTCCTATATAAATCAAATATTTTTAAAAACTGAGGTTCATAAATATCGAAATAAGAGAGGTTGATAGTTAACAGAAAATTAGAAACAATGAAGACCGCATATAATAAAGTTTGCACTTTCAGCATTAAACTCACCCTATGACGTCTCTAATCAGGTTTAAAGAAATAATTAGAAAATTGGTGACTACAGAAAAATTGCCATAATGATATATATAATAAAGACAATCATATATATAATTGACATTTAAACCACACATTGAAACTAATATTTTTAGTATAAAAGGTGACTGTTGGATCTATGTAAAATGAATATGGCAAATTAAAGGTACTAAATAGCATATAATAAAAACACGACATAAAAATTATGTAATAATTTAGCTCAGAAGCATAATTAGCATTTAAAGCACAAAATTAAATTCATATCTTAAAATATTCATAATAACATAATTTAGCTAACATTGGTATAATTAGATCCCAAAGTTAAATTTACATTTTTAATATCTACACGAAAAGAGTATGAAAAATAACAAATTATGCAACCATCATTTATGTGCTTATAAAAATAATTTGGAATGGAACAAAAAAGTTCTTTTGGTTCTGAGATGCATAGTTTTCCTAGTCGATGCAAGAATCTTTGATTCTGAATAATTTAATTTATATTTATTACTGATAAATACACATACTTAATACCAAAGGATTATATGTTATGTGTCTGTAATAGAAAAGGTACAAGTACCTCATTATACAAAATTTTTGTTTTTGAATGAATACAAGAAACATCTTATAATAATATAAATCATTCCAAAACTATATATATATATATATTATATATATATATATATATATATATATATATATACAATATATATATATATATATATATATATATATATAATGATTATATATATGCATATATATATATATTTATAATGATTATATATATATAATTTTTCAATTTTTATTTTAGTGTTAATATATTATATGTTTCCTTACAATGTTAAAAATATCAAAATAAAATAATTCATTTTTAATCATGAATCATGAACACTTATCTTACTTTTTCATCATTAGCAGCAATAACAGCCTTTAAAGCTTCTTTCAGTTTTTCTAAATAATCTGCTTCAGAGTCTATAGGGTTGATAGAATCATAATAAAGTGTTATTATAAAACTAAAATAAAAAAAACATGGCAATTAATTTAAAAGAATATCTCATATATACTGATTATTCAATATTCTAATTTCCTTAACATCAAAAATAATACTATTAAACACATAAAAAATAAGAGAACAAAATGATAATAAGACCAAAAAATCTGATGTGGGCAGCACATGACTTTCGTTATATAATGCAATAAATTTACTTCTTTAATGGTGAAAAATGGTGAAAAAATGGCACAGTGTTTGTAACGTTAAATTGTACATTTGGTGCTTCTTTGGGTGACAACATGTAAAACTATTTTGTGCCTAATTAACTTATATTTTATACAACTCTAAATTAACAATTATTAATATTGATATCATCATAAGCAATATAGTCCATGAATGTAAATATTTTAATTATAAATTTATCAATTAGGCACCATTTCCATTAACTTGACATCACTTTTGCAATTTTGACGATATTTTAATCAATGTGAGGCTAAATATCACCAAGTTGAAGATATTTATAAGAACATTACTTATATAATAAAATGTATAACCATCATATGACGGAATTGAAAATTTGCAGAACACTGCATCCTATTTAGTATCATTTTTATCAATTTGGTGACAATTTTATCAATTTGATAACATTTTTATCAATTTGGCAACTTTTTAAAAAGTCGGCAAGTTTGCGATATGCTGCCAAAATTTCGCCAAGCATTACAGACGAAGAAATAGGTTATTTATATGTTCTTCCCAAAGTATTGAATTTTCATCAATTAGTTGTCATTTTCATTGATTTAGCGTCATTCTTATCAATTTGGAGACATTTTTTATTAATTTGGTGACATTTTTATCAATTCGGCGGCATTTAAAAGCTCGCCAAGTTGGCGAAATTTTACCAAATTCGCCGCCAAAATTTCATCAAGCATTATGGTTGGAGATATGGGTTATCCTTAAAGTAGATAAGCGACTAATGATGCCCGAATACAAAACTATTACACGAAGTATCTTCTCTTATTGTAGATTCTTATATTCTTTCCAAGATATTCAATTTCCATTAATTAGTCTTCATTTTCATTGATTTAGCGTCATTTTTATCAATTTGGTAATATTTGTATCAATATGGTGATATTTTCGTCAATTTGGCAACATTTAAAAAAACTCGCCAAGTTGGCGATATTCAGACAAATTCGTCCCCAAAGTTTCGCCAAACATTGGGGATGCAGAAATAGGTTATTCTTATAGTAGATAAATGACTAATGGAGTCAAATTCAAATGCTATTGCCCAAAGTGTCTTCTCTCGTGAATGGAATGAGCTAGATCTAAGAGAATGATGATAATAAATTTACCGCATAATATTACATATAAAAAATGAACATATTTCACAATAGTTAATACTTTTTATGAATTCTATATGATTTTTTGATAAATTTATTTGAAAAATATGCAATATCCCGAGAATGGTTCATGCTGGCATTCTAAAGTTTGTATCAATCGTTTTCTAATGAAAAATTACATATGAAATGATTATTTACATAACTATATTGAAAGTTTTAATTTTTTGATGATTTTTTCAAAATTTCAATTCAAAATTTAGGTGGGTTCAGAACATTTGATTGCGTATAAAAACAATAGGCTTCCAGTATTCACTGACTGTGATTTTTATACCAAATTTTGTTCTAATCGGTTCATTCGTTCGTAAGATATCGTCTCTACAGACTCACTGACACACATACACACACAAACATCCCCCCAAAAACGTCTGATTCGTGTTCAAGGATGCTTGAAATGTGCTCTCCCATTGAAAACTCGAAATTGAATTTTCAACCCCATCACAATACTTTTCTTATACATTATATGTATATAAGGAAAGTAAAATATGACAAAAATTTACTGGATATTCTACTATATACATATTTTTGATACAAATTGATAGTTAAAAACTATAGATTTCTAATGATATCATTCATTAAGGGTTTTCTTCCACCCACATAGGTTTGACCTCCCACCTCCATGTATCTAAGGGGAAGAAATTTATACTTTATGTTATACTACATGTTACATTGTAAGGAATTTCGATGATACCTTAACAAAAATTTCATTAGATCTGGATAAAAATTTGTTCATTTCTCAAGGCTTATATATACCAAAGCTAATCTTTAAAAAGTATAATAATTTTTTAGAATTATAATAAACAACTTAAACAATGCATGTTGGCAAACAACATCTAATAAGAAATATAATGATATTTATGCATTATTTTTTACATAGCTCACTATTGAAATACGAGAGAGAAATTATGAAAAAAATAAAGAAGAATTAAAAAATTAATAATCTATTACAAAGACTTTCAAACTGTTTAAAAATTACATTATGTCTTCCTTAAATTAAATGAACTGATAAAGCATATAATGCATTTTGGTATAAAATTGTACTGATATTCAGCAAAACCTGTCTATAGTAATATTTCAAAGGACCAGGAAAAAAATCACTATGGACAGTTTATCGTTATAGACAAGTTTTTTTTTGTTTTTTTTTCTTTGTTTTTTTTTCTTATGGCCAGGCATCTTTCATCATTCGCCTATACACCGGCCAGAACTGTGAATCTTTAATTTTGGTTTAAAAAATAATTTTGGTTTAAAATAATACCTTTTAATTTTGGTTTTAAAAAAATGGAGCATTTTATTATTTATTTATTTACAAATCAATTATAAAAAACTGATAAAATTATATGTATACTTACTATTTACATCATTAACAGATCCCTGAGTTTTGTTTCTGTAAGTGTTTTGAAGATAACTTAAATCTGCTTCTTTCTCAGCTAAATTTGCACAGGTGAGTATTAGTTCATTCTACGAAATAATCAGCAATCATTATTTTTATAGATTTTAGGCAAAATAAATGTTTTAAATCTAGTATTGAATGATTTATGAATTCGAGTTTTAACTATACATTTGGACACATGTTTGGGGAACTTTACAAAAACTCTCATTTTGTATATTTTGTACATTCACATGGCATACATATATGCTAGATAATTGTTTTCTCTTTAATTGAAACTTTAAAAAAAAAAAAACTACATGTAAATGCTCTGTTTTCCGTAAAACTAATCGCCTTTAAATTTTATTTTTATGTATGTAAATGACTAATGCATGTTTCAGGGCATCTGTAAGTGCAGTAAAAAATTATAAAGCATTTTAGTAAAATATAGAATTTTTTTACTGTATAAAAAAACGTTTACAAACTTTTTTAACATCATTCCAAATCAAAAAAATTATGTTGCCACTGGTAAGATAAAATAAATAGTTTGGAGTAAAAGTTATTTGACAAAGCCCTGCAATATTTTTTCAAAATTTTTAAGTGCCCAAAATGCAATTCCACTATACATTGATGCCCAAAAATCATTGATGCCCCCATTTTTAAATGCCCAAAATGCAATTCCCACTATACATTGAATGACCTGTAATTCATACATCCTTAATATAGGACATTTATCACTACTTTAAAAATCATTATTCTAATTTTTACTTTAACACCAGTAAGGTATGGTGAAATATCTTTTAATGTACACTTCTAAATTGTAGATGCCTTTTAACAATATACATTTCTTAATTTCATAGCAAATATTTAATTTTAAAATGATTTACAAAAACTGTGCACTTCTTAAAAATGGACACAACAAAGGAAAACAGTCATTTTTTTTTTTTTTTTTGTTTCTTAGTATATTATTTTTTTTTCCTATCCTGGAGAAGGAAGCTCATTTTGTTTACAAAACTGGTTGATACCATTACATGTTTGTTTTTTGCTGCTTTATCCCCAAAATTTTATCTCAAGTTTTTATCAGTCAAAAGTTTTATCCACAGAAAGATATTATTTTCCCACTATTTTAAAAGTTTTTTGTTCATTTAAAGGTAGAAAAATCTACCAATTCAAAAATATCAGAAATCATTGAAATATATATATAATATGTATAGGACAAATTCCTGAAATATAGGAAATAGAAAGAAGGATAAGTAGAAGCTACATGACACAAAATTATATATAAAAATGTTGCATATTTACACAAACATAATGGGAGGGGTGGATTTAATGATGTGTGGACTAAATAGCTTAAGACAAAGCCCGCTCCCAAATTTCTTAATAGTTTGTTCAGTTTAAAATTATCAGAAATTTTCCTTATTATACTAATTAACTCTAAAAATAATAAAATTAAAATCTACTGTAACAATTAAAAAGTAATTTCAACTTAAGGGGCCCCAGAAAGTGTCAATGGGACCCACTTCACATATATATTTGAAATATCTAAAAATGGAGGCTGAAGCTAAGTTCTAGGTGTAAAAAGCCATATGCTAAGTCTCATGTAAAAAGCTAGTTCTAGGTCTCATGTAAAAAGCTAGTTCTAGCTCTCATGTAAAAAGCTAGTTCAAGTTATCACCTTTCTTATGTTTTGAAAGCACTAATAAAAGCAGTAAGTAGTGGAAATAGCCTCCCAATTTTTATTATAATGAATATTTTATTTATTAGCTTTGTGTAAATGAAACATTTATAAAAATGCATATTAAATTATTCGATATCAGTGTGATATCATCTTTGCACACAAAAAAAAATTATACATTATGAACACATAATATGATGACATCATTGAGGCTTCCAAGAAGAGTTCTGCTTAGAACCCTTGAGCAGGTAAATCTGCCTCCACATAATTAGAAATATTTTAAATGATACCAACTAACCAAATATGGAACTCTTGCTCCAAATTACTTCATTAAGCATGTACATAAAAATATTTCTCAGTTAAAATTTTATTGTCCAAGACATTTTTTAACAAGGGAGTACATACTACATATTTTCAACAATGTCTAAAAAATATTATACAAGGTGATCATGATTAAAGAATCTTTGTTCAAAGTTTTCCAGAGAGAAATCTGGTGTCCAACACTTATTTAAACTTAGTAGATAGATTCTCTGTCTAGAACAGGTAGTAGCAATTTCCATTAAAAAAAAATAATTTAATTAAGAATTCTCCACCAGAAATCGATTTGACACTGTAAGTGGTAAAAAGGAGTAAAATATGTATACAATACTTAAAATATGCATACACACAACTTTTAATGTGAACATTGTGTAAAATAAGTAAAAAGACAGCACATGTTTTCTTGTTTGTAGTGGAAAGTAAGACATCTCTCATACTGTTAATTTTTTTTATTATTTATTTATATATATATAATAGTAAAGCTGTCTTATAACAGTAAATTCTATGTTTTATTGTTTCTTCATTCACATATAAATTTTTGATCCATTTAACTGAAAATTACGATCTGAAAGAGATCAGACATTTTTTGTGCCTTCTGTCTGTCTCCTTCAACTCTAATATCATCCTACTGCTGATTTTTACATTTATATTTTTCATTGAAAGTTATTATTACAAATTTTTGTTGAGGAGTTTCAATTATTAGAAATTTCTGCAGAATGTTTTAAATATGGAAACTTTGATTATGATCATCTTGTATTTGAAGTGGAAATAACTAAAAATGGGTATAACAAAATAAAATGCATACTTCAAGCTTACTATTTCTCTCTTCAATTTCATGCTTTTCATTTTCAACAGATATTAGACGTAACCGTAATGCTGAAATCTGTGTCATAAGGTCCAGTTTTGTGTTTTCTATGGAGGATCTTGATGACATTTCCTAATGTAAATGAAATATTATAAAAAAAATATTACATACATATTTTATGTATAATTTTAAGATTCTCAAACTATTGGGTACAGTATACAGGAAATATATTTTCCCAAAAAAAATTCTTCTTCGAGATTTTGAAAGGAAAGCACATTTTATGACATCCTAAACACATTTAAACCACTTTCAGAAAGTGCATCTGTATGTGTGAGGTATAGATATTACAACTACAGAATGAATGTACATACTAGACAGAATTTTTTAATGATTAGAATTATTTATTTGAATAATTCTAATATTTAATATATATGATTAGACTTATTTATTTATTCAATAAGTATTTATCAATTTTACATAATAAAAGATGTTTGTATGTCTTTTATTATGCATGATTAGAGTATGAATTATTTAAATATTCAAATTAAATATTAGAATTATTTATATAATTTATTCTAATCGCAATTCTGATAAAAAATTCTAATTAATAAATAACAAATAAATTATATAATGATATTTATAAATAATAAATAATTGTAATTATAAATTATTTATTTATAATAAATAATTAATTGTAAATTATTTATAAGCTAGAACAAATCAGTATTTCTTGGTTCCTAAATAAGTGCCGGCTACTTAAATAATACAGATACGGATAACACCACACAATTTCCAAATTGCCTGTTTTGGACCAAAATCATTCCATGCACCATTTCTTTATTCCATAGCAAGTATACATTGCATCTGCAAAATGTTCCCTTAATACACCCTATAGATAAGTTCCTTTGATACATTTTAGATACACTGCAAACGTGCAAATATATATATATATATATTTGAAAAACATAAAATTTTCAATCTTCATCAACTTGACAAGATGATTATTCTAAAACTATAAAAGATTTTTTTAAAATAAATATAAATTAAGAAACTAAATTTCCACATACATATTTTTGTGATTTACTATTTATATCTATATTTTATAGTTTACTATATATTTAGAGTGAAAGTTAGAAAATTGAAAAAAAAACTTACTCAGAGAGCTATTTTTTCAAGTTTCTTTTTTAAAACAAAGTTCAAAATATTAAAATATTAAATAATTAAAAATTTATATATTCAGCATTCATAATTTGGACCCTATTTCTGACAAAACAAGAAAAAGGATTTACATTTATATCTATTACAAAGTGTTTATATTTTCATAACGCTCCATTTTTCCGCCAGAGAAACTCCACCCATAGATGTTATTCACATTAAAAAAGTTATTTGTGTTTGGTGGTATCCAAATCATGCAAATATATCAAAATTTGCAGGTAAAATTTCGAACCATATTGCAATATTTTACATATATCATACATTAAATATAGAAAAACTAAAAATACACTAATATAAGAAATTTAACTGAAATGCAAAATAAAAAAAGAAAATTAGCATTACAGCACTTAATTATCATTAATAATTTAAATACACAAATTCAATAATATAATAGTTTAATCAAAATTCAACACTATAACATAATATATTTTGTTGTAAACTGGCAGCACTCTTAATTAGAAAATAAATGAAAAACCTTCATGAAATTCACAAAATAACTGTTATCAGAACTAAAGGGTGACACTCTTAAAATATATATACCTGCCTAAGCAAAGCTTCAGAACTACAAAGTTGATCTTTACTTTGTAGTAAAGAATTTTCAAGCTCGCTAATTTTTTCATGTTGAGCTTCAACTTGCTCAGATAGAACATTCACCTACAACAGAAATAGTTAAACTAAAAACATAAGGTAGAATCATAGCAAATACAGAAGAACTATAGTACAGAAATAAAGTGAATATTAAGTGAACAAAAGTTTGACCAAAATGCAGGACATAATAAAATTTATAGAACATAGTGCTACAATACACATTTTCGAGGCATTTCAGGTTTTGGAATTTTAGATACCTTGTGCTATTTAAAATGTGCTGGTAATCAAATGAAAAATAAAATTAAAACTCCAAATTCTATGTAATTTAATGTACTATTTTATGTAGTAAATTCAAATCAATGTATATAAAGAAAGAAAGAAAAAAAAAATGGAGTCTGTAAAAATAGTGATATGTTGCCCACATCAAAACCTTTTTTTCATTGAAACCACAATATGTATTTAACTTCTAAAAAAACTTCAAGCTTCAAAATGTCACAAAACCCTATGTATTTGAAGTCAAACAGGTAGTCTTCGTTTAGCATTTTTGAATCTAAATGAAAAACAAAGTGGCATCGTTCATCAGATTTTTACTTTTATTTAAGACATTATTTTTCAGATTTTTAATTTTATTTAAACTAAACTATAAGAACAAGTCTTTGCTATATACCTGTAATGTAAGCTGCTCCCTCTCCACCTCGAGCTGGCAAATTTTATGTTGCAGATCATCTGATTCATAAATTGAATCATTAGCCTAAAATAGAACAATATTTTAAACAAATTGCGGGTACAAATATAATGGCACATATATAATGTTTGCAACATTTGAACATAATTATTATATACAAATGAACTTTCATAAGCTAAAAAAAGAAGACTTGCTATTAAGAAAATATTATTTTACCTATACTTTTCACATTTATTTCTTATATTACTTATGAAATTCTTAAAAATATTTATATGGTTTTTATTATTGCAAGCCATCAAAATATATTTTAAAAAATCCATAAAAAAAAATTAAAATTTACAAATGGAAAAGTGATCTAACCAACAAATGATGCTTTCCTCACCAGCAATGTTTATTTTTCTGAACGTTTTCATTTCGAATTTTTGCTTATACATAAATTTTATGAATATATTAGTACAATGTTGAAAAGTGATTTTTTTTTACTTTCCGTATTATACATAATGTATAAGGAAAGTATTGTGACGGGGTCGAAAACTCGAATTCGAGTTTTCGACGGGAGAGCACGTTTCAAGCATCCCTGATTACGAATCGAACATTTTTTAAGTGGTGTCTGTGTGTGTGTGTCAGGGTGATGTCCCATTTCAACTCTTCCCATTTTATCCTGCGTCTCTTGTTATTCCCATTTCGTCCTGTCTGCACCCCTCCTAATTACCTTGTGGTCCTCCAAGGTTAATAGAATTAACGGTTAATAGAATAATATATAAGATATTCTACGGACCTTGGTGGTCCTCACCTGTTGGTAGAGGGGAAAACTGTGTGCGTTCCCCAATAGTCTCTTCTCTTCACAGCTCTCCTCGCCTGTTGGAGGGATAGAGATTTGTTCCCCTTGCATTTGGAATGACTTTACTTTGTTAAAAAAATATACAGTAAAGATAATTTCCCTTTGGGAAGATCTATGTTCGTCTATATCTATTTTATACATAACTAGCAGTATTCCCGTTTTCGTATTGAAAATACATTATAAAGAAACTTAAAATTTACCATCAGGTGCAAATTCCTATAGTATTCTAAATGACATTGTTATTCAAAACATTCTATTACAATAATTAAATTAAAGCTCCAAAAAGGAAGTTCTCTATTCTCGCTATACAAAACTCAATATTTAGTGTAGTAAAATGAAGGTCGCGTATACTGCACCCTATTTAAAATGACTGATGGGTAGGTCCCATAATTTTTTTTTTTTTATTGTTAATATTGTTAATGAAGACAAAATAGAATGAAAATCTCGAAAAATGAACAACCTGAAAATTTTTCTCACGAAGATGGTTAACAATCATTAACATATTTTTCTAATTGTCCGAACAAACATTTTTCATTTCTATTTAGAATAATTTACTTGCAATTTCCCAATCTGCCTTCGATTCGACAATATCTCTGACATTTAGGTCATTTTTTCATTACAAACAAATGTGCCTCTGTCTCAAAGAAACGTTAAGCGTTCTTTCAAAAATGCCATGAGTGACATATTATTTTAAAGTATTAGCTAATTGTCATAACATTAATAATTGATAAGTGATAAAAAAGCTCAAAATTATTTTCTTTGGACATTAAATTGTGCAGCTTTATTTTACGAGATTATATTACTCCAGAACAGTATTATAGTTTTTATTTTTAAAATACTAGATATCTTAATCGAAGCGGTACGATAAATATAAACCCTTTGGACGTTTATGTCTCCAAGCCTAATAGTTAAATATGTAAACAAATTTTTTTACTTATTTTGTTGAAAAGGAAAATATAGTGCACATTATGATTATATAAAATGATTTCAATATTTAAATATTTTAAATATGTTTTCGAAAAGATCTAAGTTTTTGTCCGAGCAATGATTTGCTTCACTTTGCTTATTTTCACTCGAAATATATTTGTAAATATAAAAGATAAATGTAAATAGTAAGTGACAAAATGTTCAATAGGAAATCTAGTTTCTAGATTTTTAATTTGTTTTTTTCAGTTTTTGAGAAATCGTCTTGTCAAATTGAAGAATATTAAAATTTTTCCGTTTTCCAAGTTTGTAATGCTTATATATCTCAAAAACTAAAAATATTAGCTATAAACTATACAAAGTAATGTGTAGCCCTTTGAAAATTCTAAATAGATATATAATAGGACCTGGGATCGAGTTCTTAATTAAAGAACTATAGGATTCTAATTTCGATATTTTACTATTTTGAACTGTTTTGAAAATGTTTAAAGAAGACAAACTACACACAAAGAAAGATGTTGCTCACGTGAAATCGTTTTGGCTCCATCGGAATGGAGCTACTGTCGATTCTTTTTTAATAAAGTTGTGTATTTCAATAGCTTCTGAAAGGAATCAAATACAAAATTATTATTAATTAAATGAAAAATTTTGACATTTGGTTGAATATTTAAGATTTTTAATGCTAAAAGAAACGTAGATTTGCTGCATATATCATGTTGGTAAAAATGCCCATAGTTGTAAACATCAGGCATAATTTGATGGCTTGACAAGTTTTGTATATCTGAATATGAATTATTATGTTTTCAATATCTGCAAACTGTCTGTGCATGTATAGACAAAACATCCTTCGAGATTCGGGATGATTAGATAATAGTAGAATGATTAATTTTATTTGAAAATCGAAGGATGTCTTTCGCAAAAATCTCGAAAAAAGAATGATTTCCATGAATATTAGTATACTTTTTTATTCACTAATATCAACCCTAAACCTGTCACGACGGATCAAATGCCCCTTTTTAAACATTCTAGCAAAATTTCTTACATACAACGTTATCACATCGCCATTTGACTTCACCACTTCTATCGGTGATGTCCCATTTCATCTCTTCCCATTTTATCCTGCGTCTCTTGTTATTCCCATTTCGTCCTGTCTGAACCCCTTCTAATTACCTAGTGGTCCTCACCTGTTGGTAGAGGGGAAAACTGTGTGCGTTCCCCAATAGTCTCTTCTCTTCACAGCTCTCCTCGCCTGTTGGGATTTTGAGATTTGTTCCCTTGCGGCCATTCCATTTGGAATGACTTTACTTTGTTAAAAAAATATACAATAAAGATAATTTCCCTTTGGGAAGATCTATGTTCGTCTATATCTATTTTATACATATCTAGCAGTATTCCCGTTTTCGTATTGAAAATACATTATAAAGAAACTTAAAATTTACCATCAGCTGCAAATTCCTATAGTATTCTAAATGCCATTGTTATTCAAAACATTCTATTACAATAATTAAATTAAAGCTCCAAAAAGGAAGTTATCTATTCTCGCTATACAAAACTCAATATTTAGTGTAGTAAAATGAAGATCGCGTATATTGCACCCTATTTAAAATGACATATGGGTAGGTCCCATAATTTTTTTTCTTATTGTTATATTGTTAATGAAGACAACATAGAATGAAAATCTCGAAAAATGAACAACCTGAAAATTTTTCTCACGAAGATGGTTAACAATCATTGACATATTTTTCGAATTGTCCGAACAAGCATTTTTCATTTCTATTTAGAATAATTTACTTGCAATTTCCCAATCTGCCTTCAATTCGACAATATCTTTGACATTTAGGTCATTTCTTCATTACAAACAAATGTGCCTCTGTCTCAAAGAAACTTTAAGCGTTCTTTCAAAAATGCCATGAGTGACATATTATTTTAAAGTATTAGCTAATTGTCATAACATTAATAATTGATAAGTGATAAAAAAGCTCAAAATTATTTTCTTTGGACATTAAATTGTGCAGCTTTATTTTACGAGATTATATTACTCCAGAACAGTATTATAGTTTTTATTTTTAAAATACTAGATATCTTAATCGAAGCGGTACGATCAATATAAACCCTTTGGACGTTTATATCTCCAAACCTAATAGTTAAATATGTAAACAATTTTTTTTACTTATTTTGTTGAAAAGGAAAATATAGTGCACATTATGATTATATAAAATTATTTCAATATTTCAATATTTTAAATATTTTTTCGAAAATATATAGTTTTTGTCCGAGCAATGATTTGCTTCACTTTGCTTATTTTCACTCGAAATATATTTGTAAATATAAGAGATAAATGTAAATAGTAAGCGACAAAATGTTCAATAGGAAATCTAGTTTCTAGATTTATAATTTGTTTTTTTCAGTTTTTGAGAAATCGTCTTGTCAAATTGAAGAATATTAAAATTTTTCCGTTTTCCAAGTTTGTAATGCTTATATATCTCAAAAACTAAAAATACTAGCTATAAACTATACAAAGTAATGTGTAGCCTTTTGAAAATTCTAAATAGATATATAATAGGACCTGGGATCGAGTTCTTAATTAAAGAACTATGGGATTCTAATTTCGATATTTTATTATTCTGAACTGTTTTGAAAATGTTTAAAGAAGACAAAGTACACACAAAGAAAGATGTTGCTCACGTGAAATCGTTTTGGCTCCATCGGAATGGAGCTACTGTCGATTCTTTTTTAATAAAGTTGTGTATTTCAATAAGTTCTGAAGGGAATCATGTTCAAAGCTATAGCAAGAGGGACGGAGCTCCTTGGAACTCATCCCCAAGGGAGTCATTTGCACCCCTCTCAGTTGGGAGAAAGGGTGAGAAACAGGTGTATATTGGTTAAGGGATGAAATGCTACTATTTTAAAAAAGGGTAGCGCAAGGGACGAAATGGGAAGAGATGAAGTGGGAATAAACCCTTCTATCGGGGGTGACGGACGGAGCTCCTCCGAACTCATCCCCTAGGGAGTCATTTGCACCCCTCTCAGTTGGGAGAAAAGGTGAGAAACAGGTGTACATTGGATAAGGGATGAAATGCTACTATTTTAAAAAAGGGTAGCGTAAGGGACGAAATGGGAAGGGATGAAGTGGGAATAAACCGTGTGTCAGTGAGTCTGTGGAGACGATAACTGGCGAACGAATGGACCGATTCGAACGAAATTTGATACAAAAATTACAATCCGTAAACACTGGAAGCCTATTGTTTCTATACGCAATCGAATGTTCAGAATCCCCCTAAATTTTCGAGTGAAATTTTGAAAAAAATCGTCAAAAAATCAAAACCTCTAATAAAGTTACGCAAATAGACATTTTTTATGTAATTTTTCATTAGAAAACGATTGACATAAATTTTAGAACGCTAACATGAACCGTTCTCGAGATATTGCACATTTTTCAAATAAATTTATCAAAAAATCCCATAACAAGAAAAAATATATTAACCGTTGAGAAACATGTTCACTTTTCATATGTAATACCATGCGATCAATTTGGTAACATCATTCTCGTGGATCTAGCTCGTTCCATTCATGAGAAAAGATACTTTGAGTAATACTTTCGTATTTGAACGCCAATAGTCATTTATCTGCTATAAGAATAACTTATTTATCCATCCATAACGCTTGGCGAGATTTTGGTGACGAATTTGCGTAATTTCGCCAACTTGGCGACTTTTTGAAATGTTGGCAAATTAACGAAAATCTCGCCATCTGGATAAAAATGACGCTAAATCTATGAAAATGATGACTAATTGTCAAAAATTCAATATCTTGGAAAGAATTAAGTATCTACTATAAGAAACACCTATTTTTTTTACTGTAAAAGTAGCAAATTCGTTGCATTATATAAAGAAAGTCATGTGTTGCCCACATCAGATTTTTTTTTTTTTTTTTACACAAAACAAAAGTAAAAATATTAAATTTTAGAGTTAAAATAGAAGACTGATTTGCTTAAAAAAACATTCTATTTTAGAGTACTGTATTTTAAATAAATAAAGCTTAACTTGTAATTAAAACAGGTGTCCTATAATTTGAAAATAAACTTTATTTTAAAATGTTTCAATATTGGATAGAAAATTGATTTTAATTTTAATGTTTGCATGTATTCTTATCACAATTTATTTTTTAGGAATCAGTAGATTAAACAATTGTTGTATTATATCCAAAACAGTATGTCGCTTATTTTCCTCACGAAATCAAACAAAAACTTTTGGAGCAGAGGAGAAGACCTACAGTGCAATCAAACTTTAACACAATTTAACTTTAATGTTAGCAAATGCATAAATCCCAATCTATATAATATTGCTTTTATGATTTACTGTCAAGAGCAAATTTCCTGTAAAAATCGATTGGGTTAGAAAAAAAAAATCTACTATGTTTCAAATGAACTCTGTGTATTGCTGGAAGAGAGAATCATATTTTAACTGGAAAAAAAATGAAGAGACAAACAAGGTACATTAAGTGAACCCAAAGAACCTATTATAAAAAGTTAATCAAAATACAAAGCTCGTATCGCCGAAGTGAACTGCAAGGTGTAGCCGGCGATTTTATGAGAACATTTTGCGCAATGGCATCATTCAAAAGCGCTTCGAATATCGCCGTCATAAAAGTCCGGGTCCTTCGGCCAAATATGTCCTTCTCCTTGTAACATATTTTTTGGATATCTTATAGATTTCTGACAATTTTCATATGATGTTCCTAGACAAAAAGAACGAAAAAAGGGTTTACTAAAAAAAATGTAGCTGGCCACCAGATTTTTGTTTTCTTTTGCAAAAATACAAAAATGGTTGTGTGAAGCAAGTGGCCATCCTCTAAAAGTTTCAAATATCGGCTATTCTCTTCTGACAAGCGTATAATTAGAGCGTTCCTGTTATCTGTAATGGGATCGAGCCTAACTTTGGGAACGGTCCCTATAGGCGGGTTCTGTGAGTATCCCTAAAATTGCCTTCTACTCAGTCAAATGTAAGAAGGAAGTGGGTCGCAGGATGAAAGCGTGGATCACTATAAAAGAAAAGAAAAACGCAAATGCGGTAGCCGCCTTTCTCCAGTGGCGCAGCAACAAAAAAAGAAGTGACGATGACATACATGCTTGGATGTCTGCGGTGTGACGGACACACCAAACACCCCGCCATTACAGCCAGAGTGGCGCTCATTCAAGGCAAAGTCACTGCCAGTCATTTTCAGACACATTTATGCCAGTAATGTGAAACACAAGCACGAATGTCATGCCAACCACTCTCAAAGAGGTGCAAAAAATGTTCCTCTCTTTGTTGTAAAAAGCGCACGACTTTTAAAATAGACTCAAATGAATTTTCCGTGAGTCTGTGCATGCGATATCTCACGAACGAATGAAGCGTTTCGAAAATGATTTAGTACAATTTGTACAATCAGTGAATACTGGAACCTCATTGATTTCATACGCAATCGAATATTCGAAAGACTCCCCGCCCAATTTTTGAAAGAATTTTTGAAAAAACTATTTAGAAAAAAAAACCAGGACCGTCTATACTGTTAGATAAATAATCATTTCATGCGTAATTTTTCTTTATTTGATAACGAATGACACAACCTTTAGAAAGCTTGCATGAACCGTTCTCGAGATATTGAACGCTTTTCACATAAATATATATAAAAAAAATTACATAAAATTAAAAAGTAGTAATTGTCATCCAATGGGTTCACTTTCCATATGCAATATTATGCGACAAATCTGTCAACATCATTATAGTGGATCTATATATATAGTTCGTTCCATTCACAAGAGAAGATACTTTTTGCAACAGTTTTATATTTTGAGCCCCCAAGAATTCGCTTGACATGATGTTAACTCAATGCCAAAAACACTGTGCCATTTATTTTGTACACCATTATTTCATCGTAAAACAAATAAAGTCATTGCATTACGTAAAGAAAGTCATGTGCTGACCACGTCAAATATTTTTTTTAACACTTTACAACAAAGTTGAAAAGTGTTTATGACTCTGTTCATTCTGTCTGTCTGTCTGTCTGTCTGTCTGTCCGTTAGCACGATAACTGCCGTAAAAATGACTTAATCAAAATGAAATTTTAGTATGTTGTTCAGACGGTCTGTAGAACCTATGGGAATATAAATGAATAATATCACCCAATTAGTTTTGGATTGAACCCGAGTCGAAAAAATGAAATACATTGAGCCCTACGGGACCTAACTTTTCAAACATTTTTTAAGCGGATTTAAAATTCACAAATTGCTTCGAAAATTTTAGGTAATATTCAAATTGTTCCATAAAATATATAAAAAAAATTCAGCGAAATATATTCAGAAGTTTTTTAAATAAAAATTAAAATAATAATTACACCTCTTATATGAAACGATCACGTGACCATAATATGAAACGATCACATGACCCACTTCAAAATGATATATGGCATCCATCTTGTTTCAAAATCGTGATTTTTTTAAGTTCTTTTTAATTCATATTGAGTGTTGTATCCGTCCTAAAACTACTTTATTTTTGCTTAAATTCTGTGCATCTACATACTGAAACAACGCAATGACAATATATTTGAGTTTAAATGCTCATCTAAATTTGATTATTTCTACAACTAAGCCTATTTTTCACCTATGTAAAATGTAAACAGCAAAATATATAGAATGAGTTGTATTAGAATTCCTGTATTTTTTAACACAAAATAATTTAGTCCATGGAGTCTGCATGGCTGATATGAATGAAATATTAATTGATTTTATAAAGAGAAGGACGCCTTTTTTCGATGAAGTTTTAAGCATAGAGTTTAATTATTTGTAGCTCCATGGTCTTAAATAAAATGTTTAAATAAAATAAATTATTATAGTATTGTGATGAATGAAATGAATGGGAGAAAGTTATGAATGAAATCGTGTTTTTATAGAGAGATCCAGGCGTGTTATTTTTTCTATGACGTCATTTGAATTAATTTCAGTTGTTTTCGATGAAGTTTTCAAATATAATAAATTATCGTAGTATTATGATAATTCTAAAACTATTACCGAGGAATGTATAACATTTTAGAGATGTTTATACCAGGCAATTTATATTTCAATGCCGTCATTTGAATGAAGTTCATTTTTTTCGATGAAGGTTTAAGGTTTCAAATATAATAAATTAATGTAGTATTGTGATAAGTTTTAAAATATTACCGAGGAATGTATTGCATTTTAGACTTGTTTAAATAAAATTGCATTGAATTTGGAAAGTGTTTCATAATCAATGCTTTAAGCATGATTTATCTTTCTTGTTTTTTCTGTTCTTGCTTATTTACATTTCTTTAAATTGTGCTTTATCACACAAAAATTCAAAATGACATCGAATTTCCAGTCATAAATAATTTATTTTTCGTTTGTAACTTAGAACAGGATGTTTAAACATTTTTATAGAACGATTTTTTCGTAATATAATTAACGTTTTAAATAATTCCTTAAATGTTCTATCTGATATCCCTTTCTCAGGATTATCAACCTACATCTAGATTTCGTAGATAGGAATAGGATGGTGTTTGTTAAAGTTAGTAGTGGTCTTAGTAGTATTTAGTAATGGTTAGTCATTGCTTTTCAAATTCCATCCATTCCATCGTTCTAGGTCTGCATTTAGAAAACGCAGTCCAAAGACATAATTTATAATAATAGTCCATCAGGGGACACTGAAGGAATATGAGCAAAAGATATAAGATATAACCATGGAAATAAAATCTATAACTCCACGTAATCCGTCTCTCCAACTCCCCACCTACAGATATCAAGCCCTACAGGTATCAAGGCGAAAAGTTCTCCATCTCTCCTTGATACCTGCAGGGTCGACGACGCATTATTCCATTGTGTGTTACCAGAAAATACATAATAAATGCTGTAAATAATCGGATACAAATGTATTTACTGACATTCTGATGCGTAATAAAATCATTGGTCTTCATGAACAATATTATGAATTACTAGCCGCCTTCGGCGACTAGCCTTTTCGCTACCCTTGAAAATTCTGATCGTAGCAAACTCGCTGGCGCCATAACCCCGTGGAGTTGTTGTTGAGACCAAGACCATCCAACCAACCAGAAAGGTGTAAGGTAACTATTTGGACGGCCAGGAAGTGACACCCAATATAGACCGGAACCCAGTGGGGGGAGGCATCCACAGAGACCGTACCCTCCTTCCCTTACCACCAACCTCTCGGAAGGACTTACGGACTCGCATGTTTAACGTGATCGTACTCCGCGTGAACACGACGGCAGTTTTGGCAGTGGCGGGAATCGAACCCGGGCCTACCGAGTGCAATTCTCGTGCGCTAACTACTGGGCTACCGCACCCTCAACCTCGTGGAGTTAACAAAGTTCGGTTTAGTTTAATGACGTTAAAACTAATAATGAAATTTTAAGATGAAAAATAATGTTCTAGTGGGGATTCTTGAAAATTGATATGTAGTGAATTTATTCTAAAGTTTGTGAACTGTGAGATTCTGAGTTCGATGCTGCTCAGCGAAAAAAAAGTTTATGCATAAATGCCACCCGATGCATAAATGCACCGCGACAATCTCCATAACTTTATTTTTATTTATTTTTTTATTTCTTCAGTGTTCAAGTTTTTCATTGTGGTCCCAACCACCACCCGATGTAAACAATACATCGCCACAATTCAATTCAGCATAATGAGCCAAAAACCTTAAAAAAAGCAAACACTAATTCGGTTTTTAATTGTCCCTAGGCCAAAAACCGTACAAAAAGCAAACACTTATTCGGTTTTTAATTGTCCCTCGACCCAAAACCGCCGCCATAGCAATACCGTGCGTCTGCACGCGAATGTGGGTGAAAAATCGAACTTCTTTCGCCGTTTCGCCGAGAAATTGAAAATCATGACTTCCTTAAAATCCGAATCCTGCGGCTATTTTTTATTATTTCTTGACCAGATTGGGCTTGTAAGAATGCCTGATCTTTGAGCTTTCTAGAAATGTAAATTATTAGTCGAAATTGTCGGTACTTTTCCCGATGCGAGGATTTAAAAACGAAAATTCGTTTTTTCGAGCTGAAAGTGACTTTTATTTTAAAATCTTTAAAAAATATTAGAATTTGTTCCTGAGATTTGAAATTGATATATTTTTACTCGTAATTGTCTGCTCTTTCCGGTCGTGTGATTTGTTCTCTTCTACGACGTCTGGATGGTGGAGAAAAAGGGGGAAAAACGGTCGAAATCGCATAAAACATTAAATAACAAATTAAATAATTCAAATTTTAAAAATCGGTTTTCACGTGTCAACTCCCCCCCCCCCCCCCCGGGTCTCCGATTACCAAATTTCGTAGCTTTGCGACGCGCGGTCGCTGAGCCTATAGTGTTTAAGACAGATACACAGACAGACATAGTCTTTTATTATATAGATAAACCATTCGCCTTTCCCTCCAGGACTGGTGATAAAACGACGTTTGGCGTGTGATGTGAAAGAAGGGTTCTGTGATAGTTCACGATCTGGAATAATGCGTCGCCGACACAGAAAGACAAAAATATGAATTACATAGTAACCCGGAAGGATTAAGGGCCGGGGCCGCATGAACAATTTATAAAAAAAAATGGTCAATAACTTCTAAAACAGAGGGTAGTGAGTGAAGAAGGATGAGCATATGCTGCATAGGAACCCAAAAATTCTGTCGGCGCCACTGGATACCTATTTCTTTAGTCATTTTCCCCAAGAAATTTAGTAGCACATTTGAATGTTTAGCCTTATCCTAATGTTTTACTTTTTAAAAGCTATGTGGATAAAGAGATAGTATTTCTCTTAAATATGAATACTAATCTTAAATATAGGTAATTATCTTAAATATAGATAGTATTTCTCTTAAATTCTCTTCAATATAGGAGTTAAAACATTATTTTGGTAATATACAGAATTAATTTTAATTTCCCGTTGTATAAAAAAACAGGAATCATTTACTGAAACTTTCTTTGAATTCTAAGAACTAAGTCTATAAGTATTTTTCTCCATTTTTAGCGATAGTAAATAGATATATTTTTTATTCAATCATTAATAGACCAATGCTTTATCAGTAGTCGCAATATATTTCCACACGTCTCCTGTTAAAATTATTTTCTTAAAAGAATTCTATAGCGTGCTCTGCGTTCCAACAGGCGGTGAACTATATATTTTTTATGTAAGTATTATATTATATTTTCTTGCTGTATGAATTATAAATTTTGTTTAAGATTTAAATATTTGTTTATTATCTTGTTTCTCAATTGATGCAGAGGTATTTATTCACAGACTTTTCTTTGAGTCAAGAGGATTTGTTAAGACCGCAGAGTACTTTTGAAATAAGTAACGTACCTTCTTAGAATATTAGCTTGGTATTCTTTTTCCGGTTAAAAGCAATGCTTAACTATTTTTTCCTTTATTATTAATAATATTGCTTATTTTGCATCTAGAAATATTAATTCCATGATTTTTACTGCATTTTTAAATTACAAAATAGGATTAATTCTCTGCGAAAAAAGCAAAAACATAACCCTTAATCCAAAACTTGTTTACGAGCACCAAAGACACTATATATTTAACTACTGCAGACGATAATTTAGTTTTCATATGATAACTGTTGCCAAAAATTATTATTATGAATTTTTTTATTATTATTTTTTATCAAAGTCGTTTTATGCAAACCAACTCGCCAAAACTCTAATAAAGGAAAATATCTTGAGGGTAGTTTTATCCTTATGTAGTGGGAGTGGTTTTATTCGATTTATTATAAAAACTATGACGCTATTTCATGATTTCTCAAAGAAGAAACCAGGGTAAGTTAATACTGTCGTAAGTTGATGCAGTAAGTTGATAGAGTTGTAAATTGATACAGTTGTTGAAGAATAATTTCGTAATTTTGTCTCTTTGAAAAGGAGGAAACCGCCGCCATTTATACTGCCAGTATACACATGTCTCACATGCTATAACTTTAACTACGTAAAGTTGATTCAAGCAAATCTGTTTTCGATAGGGCAAAGTAAATTTTTATGCCGCTCTTCTGGATAATTTGAATGAACTTTTTAACATTTAGGACTTATTTGGGTAGTGAATGGTAAAATAATTTCGTTGTTGATTATTGTATTTGTTAACTCTTTCTCTGCATATCATGATTAAAAATAGGCCGACGTTTGGGACAAGTTGATACTATGCATCAACATACCACAATTACATAAAATCAATTATTTTATTTTGTTTTTAGGAAAATAACTCGGAATTGACCTCACCAAGTTTTACGGATAATCCATACGAAAAAATATTGAAAATGAAATATGAAAAGGTGAAATATTAATAACACCGAGGAATATATTACAGAGGCTATTTACACATTTTTAGAACGATTTTATTGCAAAAAATAACAAAAATTAATTCAAAATTTTTGTTTGGCAACAGGTCATTTTATGAAAGCTAAATTATCGTTTGCTGTAGTTAAATTCTGTCTATTTAAAAGAAATGGCGCATGTAAAGAAACTTGGATTGAAGGATACGTTTTTGCTCTTTCCGAAGAGAAATGCTCTTATTCTGTAATTAAAAAACGCTGTGAAAACACTGAAATTCGCATTTCTAACTGCAAAATAAACAATATTATTAACAATAAAGGGAAAAATCACCTAACATTGTTTTTAACCGGAAAAAGAACAACGAATAAATAAATGCCCAAAGAAAGTACGTACATTTTCAACTATTTCAAAAGTCTCTTGTCTCAAAAGAAAATTCACCGACTCAAAGAATAATCGCAGTAGCTTTAAACACTTCTATAGCGACTGTAAACTAGATAATAAATGAAGATTTAAATCTTTCAAATGCAAGAAGTAAAATGTCCACCGTCTTTTGACTAGGGCTGAGGGCAGAACATGTTGTAGCATTTTCCGGGAAAATCATTTAGTCGGTGCCAAATGAAAATATATTATAACAAATGACGAAGCATGGATATATTTAAATGACTGTAACAAAAAAAAATCGATTTACTATAGCAAAATACCAGAAAAAGACCTAAGAACTATGGACAACTATGAAAGGAGTGGAATAAAATACCACTCATAACTTCAAGAAAATCTATCTTATCATGGAAATCAAGATGTAGAATGATAGCCCAGAGAAAAAGCTACCAGATAGAACATTTAAGGAAGAAATATTGTTACTTCAAACCTTAATTATATTGCTTTAAATTTGTTCGAAAATTGTATTTAATGTTTTTTTTAACACTTTACAACATAGTTGAAAAGTGTTTATGACTTTTTAACACTTTAAAACATAGTTAAAAAGTGTTTATGACTTTGTTCATTCTGTCTGTCTGTTAGCACGATAACTGCCGTAAAAATGACTTTATCAAAATGAAAATTTTAGTATGTTGTTCAGGCGGTATGTGGAAATATAAATTAACAATGTCACTCAATTAGTTTTGGATTGAACCCGGGTTCAAAAAATGAAATACATTGAATCCTGTGGGACCTAATTTTTTAAATATTTTTTAAGCGGATTTAAAATTCACAAATTGCTTCGAAAGTTTTAGGCAATATTCAAATTATCCCATAAAATATATAAAAAAAATTCAGCAAAATATAATCAGTAGCTTTTTAAATAAAAATTAAAATAATAATTACACCCTTTATATGAAGAGATCACGTGACCATTATATGAAGAGATCACGTTACCCACTTCAAAATAAAATATGTCATCCATCTCGTGTCAAAATCGTGATAAGTTCTTTTTAATTCATATTTAGTGTTGTATCCGTCCTAAAACCGCTTTATCTTTGCTTAAATTCTGTGCATCTACATATCGAAACAACGCAATTACAATATAGTTGAGTTTAAATGATCATCCAACTTTGATTATTTCTACAACGAAACTTAATTTTCACTTATGGAAAATGTAAATACCAAAAGATGTAGAATGAGTTGTATAAGAATTGCTGCATTTCTTTAACGCAAAATTATTCAGCTCATGGAGTCTGCAATATAGCTGATATGAATGAAACATTCATTGACACAAAAACGCAAACGATTTTTTTCGATGAAGTTTTAAGCATAGAGTTAAATTACTTGTACCTCCATGGCTTTAAGTTTTTAAATAAAATAAATTATTATAGTATTGTGATAATTGAAATGAATGGAAAAAATTTATGAATGAAATGCTGCTTTTATATAGACGTGTTATATTTCGATGACGTCATTTGAATAAATTTCATTTGTTTTCGATGAAGTTTTCAAATAAATTATTGCAGTATTATGATAATTTAAAAAATATTACCGAGGAATGTATCGCATTTTAGCGATGTTTAAACCAGGCAATTTATATTTCAACGCCGTCATTTGAACAAAATTCATTTTTTTTAATGAAGTTTTAAGTTTTCAAATATAATAAATTAATGTAGTATAGTGATAATTTTAAAAATATTACCGAGGAGTGTATGGCATTTTAGAGATGTTTAAATAAAATTGTATTTCAGTTGGAAAGTATTTCATAATCAATGCTTTATGCATGATTGATCTTTCGTGTTTTTAATTATTTTATTCTTAATATTATTAACATCAAAATAATAATTTGCACTCCATAAAACACTGTTTGCTTATTAGTATTAACTTACTCCAGGTTGGAGCAAATAGATAAGCTTTCACTTATCTAACTTAACAGTCTTTCATGGATTTCTAATTCTAATGACTTTCAAGTAGCATAATCAATACAGGACAAAACGAGATAAATTCTAATCTTATAACATTTAATAGGTACAATCAATCAATAATTAATAGGTAAAAAAGCGAAGAAATTTTAATATTTTTGAAAAAATGTTAAAGTAAATACAAAAAATATACAAAATTAAAAATCAATGTGTAACAAATTGCCCTGTTCTTTCCTACATATACCATGCATTGCGGAATAATGCTATAATACTCACTGCTACAATATCGCACATACAATATACAATAATGCTATAATTTGTATATATACTATGTATATATTGCTATATATTGTATATATACTATATACAATAATGCTATAATATCGCACAAAAAAAAAAAATATCTGATGTGGGCAACACATGACTTTCCTTATATAATGCAATGAATTTACTACTGTTACAGTAAAAAAATAGGTTTTTCTTATAGTAGATACTTGTATTCTTACCAAGATATTGAATTTTCGACAATTAGTCGTCATTTTCATTGATTTAGAGTCATTTTTATCCATTTGGCGAGATTTTCGTTAGATTGGCAACATTTCAAAAAGTCGCCAAGTTGGCGACATTCCGCCAAACTCATCGCCAAAATCTCGCAAAACTTTTTGGACGGAGAAATAAGTTATTCTTATAGCAGATAAATGACTATTGGCGCTCAAATACAAAAGTATTACTCAAAGTATCTTTTCTCATGAATGGAACGAGCTAGATCTACGAGAATGATTTCACCCAATTTATCGCATGGTATTACATATGAAAAGTGAACATATTTCTCAACAGTTAATATTTTTTTTTAGTTTATGGGATTTTTTGATAAATTTATTTGAAAAATGTGCAATATCTCGAGAACGGTTCATGCTAGCGTTCTAAAGTTTATGTCAATCGTTTTCTAAGGGAAAATTACATAAGAAATTACTATTTACGTAACTTTATTAAAGGTTTTAATTTTTTGCTGATTTTTTTCAAAATTTCACTCGAAAATTTAGGGGGATTCTGATCATTCGATTGCGTATAAAAATAATAGGCTTCCAGTATTCATGGATTGTAATTTTTGTACCAAATGTCGTTTGAATCGGTCCATTCGTTCGTCAGTAATCGTCTCCACAGACTCACTGACACACACGCGCATACACACAAGCGCACACGCACGCACGAACACGCACGCACTGACACGCACGCACACACACGCACAACCACACGCGCGCACACACACACAGAAAGAGAGACATCATCTCAAAAAACGTCTGATTCGTGTTCAGGGATGTTTGAAACGTGCTCTCCCGTCGAAAACTCGAATTCGAATATTCGACCCCGTCACAATACTTTCCTTATACATTATATGTATATAAGGAAAGTAAAAAGATATAGTCCAATATACATCCTTTCTTTTTTCTGGGAGATGAAACAACGTTATCCTTTTCCATGATAATATTATTTTCAGCCATTTTATTATAAGTGCATGATACCCTTTACACCTGATAAATCCATACATTTACATTCTGAAATTGGAAAACTCTAGCATTATATGCTTTTTATATTGTTAGGCGATCTTGAAATACGGCCTTGAGCTTAATTAGAATTATCTGTAAATGTAATCATTTATGAGAACATTATACACTACACGTTGAGAACCTGAATTGTAGTTTATTGTCAATTCCATATATCAAAATTAATATCCCCCATACAGTTTTTCTTGGAATAAAATATATTTATTTATTTTTCTTTTCAATTCAAAACGCAACTCTTTAAAGGGGCCCAAAGTTTAGGGAGAATGTTCAATTTGGCCAGTTTATAATAACAGATTGACAAACTAAATAAAGGCTGGGATTCAATAAAGTAACACAATTATGATAGCGTAAATATTTTTGTCTGTAACGGCAATAAGTTATGATGTCATTCGTTTGATGACATTGTAAGGACAAAAGTGACATCATTGGATTAACATCGTATCCACCCAGAGATAAAATAGCGGTGACAGCACTACCTTTAGCAACTATTCTTCATAAAAATAATTAGTAGCTATCTGTTTAGAAGCTATTAGTAAGCAATTTTGGATGCATAGTTCCAAATTTCAAAAACGGATACTTAAAACTTCCCACAATTACAAATCTCAAAATTGGACGTTTCATCAAATTTCACGTTTCAAAATCGAACTCCTCTCCAAATTTTACAATCGAACGCGCATATCCAACACATACTTGCAAGGGAGCGGTAGCCCAGTGGTTAGCGCGCTGGAATTGCACTCGGTAGGCACGGATTCGATTCCAGCCACTGCCAAAACTGCCGCTGTGTTCACGCGGAGTACGATCACGTTAAACATGTGGGTCCGTAAGTCCTTCCGAGAGGTTGGTGGTAGGGGAAGGAGGGTACGGTCCCTGTGGATGCCTCCCCCACTTGGTTCCGGTCTAAATTGGGTGGCTCTTCCCTGCTGTTCAAATTATTACCTTACACCTTTCTATTAGGTCGGACTGTCTGGGTCTCAACAACTCTCTCGACCGGAACCCCCACTGGGTTCCGGTCTAAATTGGGTGGCACTTCCCGGCCGTCTAAACAGTCACATTACACCTTTCTGGTAGGTCGGACGGTATGGGTCTCAACAACAACAGCACATACTTGCAAGTTTTAGACTACACCGTAAAATTGAGATAATAATATGAAAATATCTTCAAAAGAAAAGTTGACTCAAATAGTAATTTTTACTTTCCTTATATACATAATGTATAAGGAAAGTATTGTGGCGGGGTCGAAAATTCGAGTTTTCGACAGGAGAGCACGTTTCAAACATCCCTGATCACGAATCGAACATTTTTGAAGTGATGTCTGTATGTGTGTGTATGTGTGTGTCAGTGAGTCTGTGGAGACGATATCTCACGAACGAATGGAGCGATTCGAATGAAATTTGGTACAAAAATCACAATCCGTGAATACTGGAAGCCTATTGTTCTAAAACACAATCGAATGTTCAGAACTCTCCTAAATTTTCGAGTGAAATTTTGAAAAAATCATCAAAAAATCAAAACCGTTAATAAAGTTACGCAATTAGATATTTCTTATGTAATTTTTCCTTAGAAAACGATTGACACAAACTTTAGAACGCTAGCATGAACCGTTTTCGAGATATTGAACATTTTTTAAATAAATTTATCAAAAAATTCCATAAATTAAAAAAAATATTAACTGTTAAGAAACATGTTCACTTTTCATATGTCATATCATGCGATAAATTTGGTGACATCATTCTCGTGGATCTAACTCGTTCCTTTCAAGAGAAAAATACTTTGAGTAATACTTTTGTATTTGAACGCCAATAGTCATTTATCCGCTGTAAGAATAACTTATTTCTCCGTCCATAACGCTTCGCGAGATTTTGGCGACAAATTTAGCGGAATGTCGCCAACTTGGCGCCATTTTTAAATGTTGTTAAGCTAACAATAATCTCGCCAAATGGATAAAAATGACACTAAATCAATGAAAATGACGACTCATTGAAGAAAATTCAATATCTTGGAAAGAATATAAGTATCTACTATAAGAATAACATTTTTTTTAAACTGCAGAAGTAGTAAATTCATTGCATTACATACGGAAAGTCATGTGCTGCCCACATCAGATTTTTTTCTTTTTGTAACAGGAGAGCTATAGCGAAGGAACTAGACAAAGTTCGAAACAATAAGTTACTTCGCAGTGTGAGTTTCCCAAGTGTACGGAATAATATTCTCACAACCATATACTCGAAAAAAAGGACTATGCATGTGTGGCAAAAGCATATCTGTGGCCCAGTACATTCCATTTAAGACAGGGGGCAAGTACGATTTATTAGTAACTAAAACGATGTTGGCAATCTGTACGTGCTAGATAGTGACTCTGGCATGCAATGTAAATATGATGCAATTTTTCTCCAAATATTCCTCGTTTCTTTAGCAGCATGCTTCAGTCTTTTGAAGCTTCAGTCTTCAGCATAAGAAACGTGCATATGCCGCGTTTATTATTTTGTACCCTAGACTTTGGCTAAACGAGAACCAAAACAGCAGTTAGAGAAGACATTTATTTAAGTAATTTTTTTTTCTCATAATTACGTACAAACGGATGTGACCAGAGAAATGGATCAAATTTTGCAAGAGGTCTGTCTGTCTCTTCAATTCGAATTTGAACAGAATTGAAGCACGCCGTTCTGCATTTTGATAAAGTGGCCTAGAATTTTATATAGCCAACATATTCAGGTTGAGACGGCCAGTGGAATCATATTCAATTATGCATTTCTTTTTTAGTGAAAACTACACTATACTAATTACATTCTGAAATGAAATGGAAATAAGTATACAGGGTTAAGGTTGGTTTACGTCACAAGCAGTGAGCGCCCTTAGTCGCTTGGAGAATTTCAAAAGCCGATTGACCGTAAGGCCATCAATTGTTGTATCTGAGACTTTACCCAAATCTCGCATAAATTTGAAGGAAAGTTTGTAAAGAACCTTGCTGCAACAACCAGGAATCGAACCCTGGATCTCCGAACTGGCCAGCCGACGCTCTACAGTTGAGTTACTGGGACGAAATTGCACGCTCTTTTTATCAAAGTGGATTCTACATTCCCCACCCTCTAATGTCAGATTGGTGGGTATCTGACATTCTGACTGACTACCTCCTGCTATTTTTATCTCAGGTTAGCCTCCTGCTACTACTATTTTTACCCAGGTTAATATCCTACGTGGTCCTTATCTTCTCAATTTGAAATCGGCGCTCATTCCACGGAATCCGTACTAGTCTTACTAGGGTCACTTTCAGACCACCGACATCTTTTAAAATTTTATTATTTTCTTTAATTTTAATCTATTTTTCATTATATTAATATACCTCACACTAGATTTTATTTTTCAATGATCTTTTTATCTATATTCGCAATAACCTTTTTCCCTTTTTTGAAAACTGGACGTACTTGTCAAGTTCAAATATAATGTAAAACTGTCTGTTTAATCACACTATTTTTCAACAATTGTTATATTTTTAGACCTAAATAAATGTTCGTTTGGCGAGATGGTAGACCTTGGGTGCCTCCTGAGTGCAGGGGGTATCCTTTCCCGGCCGTGCAGCTAGTTACTCACTATGTGAGTCGCACGGTCTGGAGTCTTCAGACCACCGACATCATTGCACTAATATATATGATTGATTTGTTCGAACACCATTGCAAAGATCCTTGCTGCCCCTACCAGGAATCGAACCCTGGATCTCCCAACTGGCCAGCAGACGCTCTATCGTTGAGCTACTGGGACGAAATTGCAAGCTCTTATTGTCGAAGTGGACTTCCAAGTTTTTGAATGTATTTCCAAAATGGCCTGATTTTGAGATCTCTGTGGATGACCTCGAGTTTGACATATCGAAGAGCGCTTAGAATTGAATGAAGAACTGAGCTCTGGATAATTTGAAGTTTCCGTAGATGTTTTTCGGCAGCGGTGACCCAGGCTTGGGAACCATACATCATAATGGGAATGACGTAAGCTTTGAATAACAGTAATTTGTTAGACATAGACAGACGACAATTTTTAGCTAAAAGGGGATGGCAATTGAAACCTTCAGTATCGGACGGGTTTCGAAAATGTGAAGGGTCCAGGTAATTTCAGAATTTAAGTACACTCCAAGATACTTATAATTAGAATATCTGGGTAGAGGATCTTTCTTTCTTTCGACCCCGACCGTCCGACTTGCCCGAAGGTGTAAGGTATCTGTTTGGACGGCCGAGACAAGCCACCCAAATTTAGACCAGAACCCAGTGAAGGCGACATCCACGGGGACCGTACTATAGACGTAAAAGTATTATATATATTTATGAACCGTACCCCTTCCCATGCTACCAACCTCTTGGAAGGACTTTCAAACCCACAGATGTAACGTGTTCTTACTCGGCGTGAACACAGGGATAATTTGGACAGAGTCGAGAATTGAACTCGGGTCCTCCGAGTGCAGTCCTTGTGGCTTAATCACTGGGCTACTCCCCCCCCCCCCCCCCAGGGTTGAGCCTCGTTGCTGAGTTTAAGGTTAGTGTGGGGGTTGGGTCCTTGGGCCCGGGTACAGTACAAAGGCACATTTTGAGTTATTAACCTTCACACACCAATTAATGAGCCAGGTGGAAAGGGAATCCAAGTATTTTTGCAGTATCATGTATGTGTTTAGCTACCAGGGCGGTGTCGTCAGCATATAAGCAAATCTTATCACCTTGCACTTCATGAAGAGCGACAAAAAACGTGAAACCGATTCGAGATTGGTGTAACGAATTTTTAACTTATCCCCCCCCCTCCCCTTTTATCATCGATTTAATCTGAAAAGATGAGCAGGCAAACATCTAATTATACCCATAAGTTGATAACGCCATCTCACGCACGTGCAAAGCGGAAATCCTTAATTCTCGCATCCAGAGCCTGTGATGACGTAACTTAAGATATTACACGTCAGATCAGAGGAAAGGATGACGACAACGCGAAAGCACGTCTAGAGAGAATATTTGAAGATGCCAGCGGAAAAGAGTAACTTGAACTGTAATCAGAGGAAAGGGGCTGGGGAGGGATGGAAAAGAAATGGAAATTGGGAGACGAGAAACACGTGCGATACATTCGGAGGTAAACTAGGAGATAAACAAGGAATGCGAAGACATATTTTTACACCGTAAGGATGGGCGATCTTGGTTTAAACCAGGTACAAAAGTACAGCTCAGAAAATAAAATGGCCTATTTTAAGCTAGAGTTTCGAACGATTGTAAATGTGTCGAAAATATATACGAAAGAGAAGTTTTGGAGATAAACAAGGATTCGGAAAAATACGTATGAACATTTTTTTTTTCATCATACGGTTAGAGGAACAAGGTTTCGAGCATAGACCAGATGGAAATAAAGTTCTTATGGCAGGAAATGGAAGAAATGGGAGATTCATGGAGGTAAAGGCAAGAAATTAACACTCCATGCTGGCAAAACGCCAAAATCGTTTGAGATAATCATTTTGGTGACGCTAGGGTAGGATAAGCCCCACTGCATTGTACATATTGCTGTAGGGAAATATCGTATCGAATCGTAGGAAAATATCGTATCGTATCGAATAAATAATATTTATTTAAACTGTCCATTTTGTAGAAAAATTATCGGTGTAATGCAAAGTAGAACTCAAATAATAAAGAATATTCCTACGTATTCAAATTTATTTTACTTTTTAATTCACTTTTGCCTCCCCATATTCTGTAACCTGTTCTATAAAGAGGAACAAAACACTTGCTACTACTTCTCATTAGGAAACTTTAACTTAAAAGTAATCAAAAATATATGTAATAAACACTACGTCTTTTCTATTGTATCAAATGAGAACAAATAGGACGTTACTAACACTAACGACATCTAAGTATAATTCTCAAAGCATTAAGGTACTTTTAAGCTTTTCATCCATACGATTTCTATCTCCTTCTCGCTAATTCTATGTCATGATCTATTCTAAAGACAAGGATTCTAGAAGGTGGCATTGTTGCACACGTACGTATGATTTGTAAGTCCCGTTTCATTTTTATCATATTGCTGATCAAATATTAATGTTTTAATAGTGTTAAATTCATCGGCTTGACTGACAAGTTACTAACTTAAATAAAATTAAATAACTTTTAAGGAATAACTTACGAACGAAGGGCAAATTACAATACAAACTAACCTAACTAATTACAATACAAATTAACCTAATTATTATGGAAAACAGATAGAGCCTATGACTTATTTATAGAAAATACAATCTAGGGCCAAATTGATTCCTCCACCCCACACTTCACCAAAGATTTCAAAATTTATGTGTACTATCAACAGTAAACGCATGTCTGAAATAAAAATAAAATATTATACAACAGCGCTAAAGATGCAAATAGTAACATAAAAATAAATTTAATATAAAATCACAGTAAAAAAAATTCTAAACGAATAATTTTGCTAATATTTAATCTACTATACTCACTTATTTTAATATATATATTTTTGATATAAGACATTTATAGAAAAATTTACAACCTCACCCCCACCCCACTCCAAAAAAGGTCCAGGTGCAGTGACACGAAGCCCTGAATACAGGATGTATAAAAAAGCAGAGTAAAATCTCTCACTCGGTATAGTTTTCAAAAATAAAAACAGCTTGCGTAAAATAAAATACATTAGCATTTTAATAGAAAGAAAAGATCCAATTGCTCTAAAAAAAAAAAAAAAGTGCGTACAATTCTATGCTACAGCACTAGAACACAATTAAACCTCTTACGGTTAATTAAAATGCTTGATCACTTAACTGTGCTTAAAAGTAACCACGCCATGCTTGAGACTGCGTTACTTAAAATGCTTCGCCTCGTTTAATCTCCAACTCACTAATTGAAAGCTCGCTGCAGACCGGTCTCGATCCTACCACCACGAAGTCAGAAACTTGAAGCCGACTACGTGATATAAGTAACTAGCAGATATACCTCTCGTAGTTGCTCGCGATTTAAAATATGTGCAAATTGCGGTAGTAGTCTAAATGATATAGCTCTTCAAAAATTTTATTGAACTATTTAATTTAAGAGAAATATAAGAACTGCCGTTATTACTATACAAAAAAATATCTTCACAGGCAGATTGGAAGGGTAAATTATCCTGGTTCGGTTTGCAAATAAATTTATAATAGCCAATATATCCAAAATTAAGGCGATAAAATGTTATCCTGTTTTACCACTCAGTCAAACATAATAAAAACTATAAGCACGAAAAATCCTTACTAAATTAATCCAGATGACTTAAGAAATTGAAAACATCAATAGTTCCTGTAATCTTATATTCCAAGGTCGTAACTGGAACGACCCAATCAAAAACAAAATACAGTTCATTCATAAAATTTAGTTAAAATATTTATTATTTTAATCCTATAAATTGAATAAAAATCGTCTGCCATGAAAAATATTTAATTTAGTTTCGTTGCTAAGTAATATGATATAATTTGCTTTAAAAACATTTTCGGAACAAATCGTTTGCATAATGATATTTCTGTGAAAGATTTAATTTTGTATTTTTAATTAATATCTCAAAAAAAAAAAAAAAAAAAAAAACCTGGTCCATGAAGTAGAGAATAACCATGCCAAATTTGGACAGAAAATTGTTTAAAAAATCAATCAAAAACTGTGGATTTTTATATGGAACAGACAAACAGACAGCTGGAGTAACTGCTGTGTCTGTTTTATCTTGAAGAAAGTTCCATTTAGTCTTCAAACATGTTTGATATTTTTATTTTATTATATTTTACTAATGAAGGGAGTTTTATCTACAAATATAAATACATTTTGTTTATAAATATAGTAATTATATTAAAATATATCCATAGTCGACTATAGTATAGTTTCATTTGCAATAGACATTACTGAAAAATTACACAGTTGGTCGCTTTCAAAGCTGCTTGAAATTTAGAAAATTTATTTTGTGATTAGGGAAAAATACAAAGCATACTCTTTGTTGGCAATGGTCCCCAAAATGCAAAAACAATTTCCAGGCAAAAAAAAATTAAATAATTTTCTGTCAAAAAATGGCTTTGTTGTGGGTAAGCAGCAATGCAACATTATAAGAGCCCGAAAGCTTTGGCACTAAAAATTAGCAAAATAGGCAGGCAAAAAAGGCACTAAAAATGATTAAAATAGACATTAAAAATCTGAAAATAAATTCTAAATGCCTGATATACATACTGAATCTTCACAAATAGTTCCACTTATAACTAACTCTATTACCGTATAAAATGTCAAAAAGTCAATCAATGGAAATTTTTATACATGGGACAAACATCAAGATGTTTATTTAATGTTTCAGATGCTAAATCAAACTCGCAACAATAGTAAGAATGTAATTATTCGCATTTAACCAACTTCTATACATATCACAACTAAATATGATTTTTACTAGTATTGAGAAAGTGTTGTTTTCCTGAAAATTTTCGATTTCGAGATTTTGATGCCAATATATTTTTTAAGACCTTCTGAACACGTTTTGACTATTTTTTTAGTCATGTTCGCCTGTCTATCTGGCTGTCTGTGGTCGATTTTTTGTATACACGATAGCAGCCACAAATACTAATGGATTTTCACGAAACTTTATATCCGGCTTTGTTATCAAAAAACCTAGAACAAGATAGAATTTTTTTTAAATTCGAGCGAAAACTTTGAATTTTATTCTAAATTTTATATAATTTTTAACATGACAGCATAGAACAAAATAAAATATGGATAGCTACTAGCCTTAATTTAAAAACCGAAATCAACCTTTTTAATTCCTTAGTGAAAAGCGTTTTACTGTATGGAGCCGAAACATGGAAATTAAAAAGGGGTCAATGCAACACGTTAAATGCCTGGCAGACTGAATGTCTGAGGGAAATTTGGGGGGTATTTTGGCCTTATGTTATTACTAACACTGAATTCTACAAGAGTACTGGACAGGAAACAGTTGGGATGGAGATAAAAAACCGTAGATGGAAATGAACTGGACATGTCTTAAGAATGCTGCAGCATAACATCCCTGCTGTGGCACTTACTTGGGCGCCTGAAGGAAAAAGATCTCGGGTTCGACCCAAGATAACTTGGAATGAGACTGGTAGAGCAGGAGAGGAATTTGATGGGATGGGCGAGCTGGTCAGAAGCAAAAACTGTGGCACAGGATCGACCTGGGTGGCGACGCAAGCTAAAGGCCTTATGTGCCACTAGACACGATGAGTGTTGATGATGATGATAATGATAGGACAAAGGTTGACATAATCATGCATAAAAGGGTTTATTTGTGGCTTAGCAATCACGAGACTTAATAGTTTCAATTATTGTTGTTAAAAATAGCCGCTATATAATTTTTTTTGTTCATGATGTCATTAGCCCTGTCGCATGGTAAACCCATGATCCAATATTTTCGGGAGTGCGATCTAGAGTTTACGTATTTATTTTGGGGTTCAGCCTTTTCGTTTGGCCAGCTGCACTCGGAATAGAAAACAGAATGTGGGGGAGTTTTCTTTGGAGATCGCATTTTCACCGAAAGATTTTAATGTTGGTCCGGTTCGGACGGATCATAGGGCTGGTGGCATGTTTGAATTAGTGGCCGAAAGCATATCAGTTTCGCAGGTGCCTGAGAAGGGGCTTTTTGTTTCTGAGAGTCTAAAAGCCAATGGCGTTGCTTTGGGGTCAAGACCCAGAATCCAATGAGATAGTTGTGTGCACCTCAGGGGAGTGTTTTAAAATCTTGGAAAGAGAGAGTTTTCAGATTTTAAAAAAGGAGCGAGGAGAAGGGACTGCGACTCGTTAAAAAGGAGACGTGGAAAGATCGGCTCCTATCCAAAGGAGTGCGAGACCGACGATGGCAAGTGAAGTTCGGTGAGTTACCCATCTGGGACTTTTTCCTATTATGTACTTTTGACCTACCTCTCTCTCCGTTTTATGATGATGAAATATAACTTAGCGGTAGTGAATCTTAATTTTAATTACCATCTTTTCACTTTAGTCTGTGAGACTCTATACACTTTTGTATTGTTTATCTTAAATTGGTATACATTCCATTTTGAATATGGGAAGTTGTATTTTAATTATTTTGAATCAATATTATGTAAATATTTATATAGTGTAAATAAATTAATGTTTTGTATACACACACGGCCTTTTTCTTCTTCGCGCTCTTACCGGGCGTGTCCTAAAAGAGGAAGTTACCTCAGGACAAGCCCCACTTGAGGGGGCGTTATTCCCCCCTGGGGTGCATTGTCAAGTATGGTATCAATCGAAATAAGTTTTCAAGTGAATGGTAACACACTATAGTTATAATCATTTGGACCCACGATACGATTTTTCAAATTGTTTCTTGCAAAATTTGAAAAAATAAATTCTGATATGAGAAAAATCGAGTTGAGACACACTCCAATTAATTATTTTCACATTCACGTCTATCTGTTAATATTGTTTAAAATAGTGAAGATGATCTTTTCACTTCAACTGCAGTTTTGTTGGTATATTGAAGATATTGAAAGTTCGACAGAACCAACATCATCGAGACCATTTCCCTTCCAATGTCTTTAATACGTTCGGTATCTTGATTTGTTGAAAGGACTTTTTCACATTTCATGAAAATATCCCCTGTTGTACCAGGTATATAATTAACAGTCTTTTGCAATATCGGTAACAAGCTGCAATGATTCCAACAAAGGAATTTTTTTTCAAGCAACTTATCGACTCAGAAAGTTTTTAAAGATATGTTGAAATAAAAGTCAGTTCAATCTGCACTTTGAACCTACCGAGCACTAGTTTAGTATTTTAACAGATACAGTTTCTTTGTCCAAAAAACTATTGGCAATTTCTGATTTTTGTTTTGTTTTTTCAAAACTTGAGCAATAGTTCATAAGTGCTAATATCCGTATCCCTCATCTCCTAACAACGCTCTCAAGGAACAACGTCTCCGAAAGTGAGGGGGGGGGGGGGGGGGAGGCGGTTTTGTTTCACCGAATCAGAAGAAACAAGAGACTTTATAATAACTAAATAAAAAAACAAATCCTGGTTAAAAATAAAAAGCGAAGAAAACTGCATAAATAAACTTCAAAACACAGACAAAATACAAGAAGCTCCAAAATAGGCATTTATGGCAGAAAAAAAAACTATGAAACATTTTTCGGAATAATTTATAAAAAAAAAAAAAAAATACGGAAAATAAAGCAAATATGGCATTTTGCCTGAACTTCTGGGCTTTAATCTTAATAATACATGGGGGAAAAAAACTACAACCTCAAGAGACAGAAAAGTACTTATTCAACAAGAAAAATATACCCATGCATAGGAAACATGAAACCACTGGCTGGACAAGCAAAGATATTGTGATGAAAGGAACTGATGACATGTTTTCTCAACAGATGCAGTAGATTAAAATTGGCGCACTGTTCAACGTTAAAATTTTCACACGTTTGTATTTAAAGAAAGCTATCTTAAATGAAAAACAAAAATCTGATGTGGGCAGCACATGACTTTCCCTACAGACTGAAATTCATTTACCCTTTATTTCTTTCCTGATTTATTGATTCATTTTTCCCGATTCATTTTCAGTTTAATTGCACAAAATAACACGCATAATGACTTGAAATTACACGGAATTCGCACTTTTATATCAATTTTTGTTTTTATTTAATATCTAGACGTATTTTAAAAACCGGTGTAGCAAAAATCCGAAGAAACTAAAATATCCACAACTAAGGTTAGTCCGAGTGATGCGATTGGTCTTATCCACAACACTTTGCATCATCCAAAAATAACGTATAAAACAAGCATTTAATTGATGCATTTGAGTATACGTAGTCTTTTATTGTACATTTTGATGGTTTTGGGAGAGCATTTCGCAAAAAAAAAAAAAGGCGGGTTCTTTCATACCGAACCGTACCAAAATCTAACCAGTTCCAGGATCATCCACAAGTGACTTACCTACCAAATTTTATGAAATTCGATCCATTAGTTTTTGAGTTAAAGTGAATACATACATTGCACAGACAGACACACATACACACACAGACGTCGCGCTAAAAATAGCTTTCCGTATTCTAGGGATCCCAAAACGTGTAGATCCATCGAAAACTCGAGTTGCGAAAGTATAAAATATTTTTTAAATGCTATTAAGTATATACTAGTAATTATTTATTCATGCTTTTTTATGTCTGTTTCAAATTGATGAAATTAATTAATGTTACATGCATTAATAGACGCCATAATCAATTGATCATAGTAATGAAAACCAATAGAAAATGATTTAATAATAATAAATGGTTTTCTAATGAAAACTTACTGGCTATGCAATTCAAACTCACTTAATTCAGTAAGTAAAGAACGTGATTTTGTGCACGATCAATAATGAACTGGATCACAACGTAAAATGCAGGGTAAATAAAGATAAGTAAGCAAACGCACGTTTCGGAAATCAATGGATTTCCTTCTTCGGTACAACAAGTCTGGACCAGAACGTCCAAATGAAAACAGGCTAAGCTGGTCAAACATTTAATTGGCTTAACGACAGAATCCAATATAGTAATCTCGAATAGCGTGGCAAATGGGAAATAAAACGATAAAAAATAGAGAATCGGGGAAATTTAAACTTCCGAAGCAAACAGGAAACTATAAATGAAATGTAGTTTATACGAACTCACCGTGTAAAAAACGGGGGAATCAAGAGAAACAAAATAAGGATTTATGAAAATAGGGTGCCATTAACATATCTGTAATCAGATCACTGAAATTTTTCTTAATATGAAAAGCTTCATTAAAAATTATACATTTACATTTTTATATTATACATTTACATTTTTATATTATACATTTACATTATACATTTGCATTAAAAATTATACATTTGCATATTTAACATAAGAATAAATTAAGTTAAAAAACATATTGAATCAATACTGAAAGGCCAACTTTTCGCTATGAGCAGTAATTTATATAATTTTAAATACGTAAGGGGGTACATTTGCACCTCTTTGTACCCCTTCTGTGTGCGCCACTAAGTTCTAGAGTTGTGAGATATAAATGTATTAACTTTTTACAATCCAAATTTCATATTACCAATTATTACCAATAAACCATTAATTACCAATGAAAAATAACACAAAATATAGATAATTGACCCTTTTTTAGGGGAACTATACTAAAACTCTAGAAAGGATATAATATGATCGCATCAAATCGCTACATTTAATTGCAGGGGAGGATTTACTGATAAGGGGACCAATCGGTTGATTAGGGGCCCCCATTTGAAATGGAACAGCCAAATTTCTCAATATTTTATTCAATTTGAAAATATAAAAAAAAATTGCCCAATTAAACGAATCATTTTTATCAATATGTAATGCAAACATACTGAAAAAGTCAAAAAGCAATTTCGACTTGCAGAGCCCCAGAATGTTTCAATAATGTTCCCACCATAAAATTTAAAAATAAAGTATTAATAAAAAGTAATGGTTCTCTTCTACCGTATCAGAATATTACTGTAAGACGCACCGATGGATTAATATTACTGGGGATTGCTGTGTTATATAAAATTAGGGTCCCCAATTCAGTGGCTTCACCAAAGGGGGGATTTGGGGGTCATAACCCCTTTCCAGAAACCCATCGAAACCATTGAAGAAATGGTATATGGCGAAACGGAAAACAAAATATTTTGTTTCCTCCCCCCCACCACCCCCCCCCAGAATTTTTTTCTGGTGACGCTACTGCCCCAAATAGTAACTATATGGAATTTTCATGGTCGATCCCGTCCCCTGAGTTGTAGACCATTTAGCTTCTCTTTTGCGATAAAAGTAAAAGTACAAAAACAATAAAGATTTTTACTCAAGAAAAATAGATTTCTGTTTGAATTTTTACATTTATTGGATTTTTGTAATTAAAATAATGAATTATGATTAAAATAAAGAATTACGACACCATCATAATCGCAAAGCTCAAGCAAATATGTTATATCAGCGTGGAGCCACCATGATTCGATAAAAATTATATATCACGAAGGCACAAAATATTATGGCGTTATAAGAAGCCCTAAACAAAAGGTCCGCTTAGAACTTCAGAACAGTTAAATCTAGAGTGCGTGTATAAAAACGGGTAAATCTAAAGTGCTTGTATAAAAGCAGGTAAATCTAGAGTGCCTGTATAAGAGCAGGTAAATCTGGAGTGCCTGTATACAGGGCACGCTAGATAAATCCGTCTTTGTCAATTAGTTGAAATAAAACAATTAACTATCAGGACAAGGAATAAACAAGGATAAAATAAAATATAACAAATACTTATTGCCCTGGATTTGGTTTAAACTTAAACTATAAAGCCAACAATAAAACAATCGAATAGTTCCTAAACGAAATTAAGCCAATTTAGCGAACACACAACTTGCAATTTTTATTATACCTAAACAATCTATCTGACAATAAGCAATCAATCTCTACTACATCCAATTAAATCAACTTAGCGAACACACAACTGGTAATTTTCACTATCTCTTAACAATCTATCTGACAATAAGCAATCAATCTCTATTACCTTTCCACAACACACCAGAACTTGAACACGCAATGTGGAGTCATACTTATCAAATCGGAGTAATCTCCAATAAAACAAATGGCACAGGAAAAAACTAGGATTTTTAGGGGTTTATTGTTTATTTATTTATTAGTATTTTTGGCAATACTGATACATTTGTTTAAGTGCATGCAAATATGTTTCATAAAAAATTAATCGGATTTAAGACCTTTGTTACTACTTTTTTTTCTTGCATTTTTTTATGATTTTACTCAATGCAGCACCACTTTTTCAGGTTTTCAGTCATTTTCGAGCTTTATTTTATTTTTTTTATTTATTTATTTTTACTTTCCTTATATACATAATGTATAAGGAAAGTATTGTGACGGGGTCGAAAATTCGAATTCGAGTTTTCGACGGGAGAGCACGTTTCAAGCATCCCTGATCACGAATCAAACATTTTTGAAGTGATGTCTGTGTGTATAAAAGTGTGTGTGTCAGTGAGTCTGTGGAGACGATAACTGACGAACGAAAGGACCGATTCGAACGAAATTTTGTACAAAAATCACAATCCGTAAACACTGGAAGCCTATTGTTTTTATACGCAATCGAATGTTCAGAACCCCCCCCCCCCTAAATTTTTGAGTGAAATTTTGAAAAATTCGTCAAAAAATCAAAACCGCTAATAAAGTTACACAAATAGACATTTCTTATGTACTTTTTCATTAGAAAATGATTGACATAAATTTTAGAACGCTAACATGAACCCTTCTCGAGATATTGCACATTTTTCAAAAAAACTATCAAAAAGTCATAAAATAAAAAAAAATATTTCCTATTGAGAAGCATGTTCACTTTTCATGTGCTACACCATGCGATAAATTGGGTGACATCATTCTCGTGTATCTAGCTCGTTCCATTCATGTAAAAAGATACTTTGAGTAATACTTTTGTATTTGAACGCCAATAGTTATTTATCTGCTGTAAGAATAACTTATTTCTTCGTCCATAACGCTTGGTGAAATTTTGGCGACAAATTTGGCGAAATGTTACCAACTTGGCGACTTTTTTAATTGTTGCCAAATTAACAAAAATCTCGCCAAATGGATAAAAAGGACGCTAAATCAATCAAAATGACAACTAATTGAAGAAAATTCAATATCTTGGAAAGAATATAAGTATCTACTATAAGAATAACATTTTTTAACTGTAAAAGTAGTAAATTCATTGCATTATATAAGGAAAGTCATGTGTTGCCCACATCAGATTTTTTCCAGAGTCATTATTTTGCACATTTTGGTATATTCAATAAAAAGGGCATTTTTGAATGAATTTCTCTAAAACCCTATTTTCACCTGAAATCCAGATGCATAACTGGGAATATGGAGAGGGAGTGTAGCCGTGATTAGAACATGCTGGACAGATAAAATAAAACATTCTGGATTAGCAATTCTGGATCGATTAAATAAAAACTTTCAGTTTGCCACGGCAAACTATAAATATTGAATTATTTTTTTGTTAGTAAAATTCAAACTCCCAATTTGACACCGAAACTGTCAGAAAACGTAAGTTGCATTTTTAACACTTTACAACATAGTTGAAAAGTGTTTATGACTTTGTTCATTCTGTCTGTCTGTCTGTCCGTTAGCAAGATACCTGTCGTAAAAATGACTTTATCAAAATGAAATTTTAGTATGTTGTTCAGACGGTCTGTGGGACCTACGGGAATATAAATGAATAATATCACCGAATTAGTTTTGGATTGAACCCTGGTTAAAAAAATGAAATACATTGAACTCTATGGGACACAATTTTTCAAACATTTTTTAAGCGAATTTGAAATTCACAAATTGCTTCGAAAGTTTTAGAAAATATTCAAATTATCTCATAAAATATAATATAAAAAAAAATTTAGCAAAATATATTCAGTAGTTTTTGAAATAAAAATTAAAATAATAATTATACCCATTATATGAAGAAATCACGTGACCATTATATGCAGAGATAACGTGACCCACTTCAAAATAAAATATGGTATCCATCTTGTGTCAAAATCGTGATTTTTAAAGTTCTTTTTAGTTCATATTTAGTGTTGTATCCTTCTTAAAACCGCTTTATTTTTGCTTAAATTCTGTGCATCTACATACTGAAACAACGCAATTACAATATATTTGAGTTTAAATGATCATCAAACTTTGATTATTTCTACAACGAAGCCTAATTTTCACTTATGGAAAATGTAAACACCAAAAGATGTAGAATGAGCTGTATAAGAATAGCTGCATTTCTTTAACGCAAAATTATTTAGCTCATGGAATCTGCAATATAGCTGATATGAATGAAACATTCATTGGTTTTACACAGAAAAGAAGACGATTTTTTCGATGAAGTTTTAGCATACAGCTAAATTACTTGTACCGCCATGGTTTTAAGTTTTTAAATAAAATAAATTATTATAGTATTGTGATGACTGAGAGGAATGAAAAAATATTATAAATGAAATGCTGCTTTTATAGAGAGAGAGCCAAGCGATTTATATTTCGATGACGTCATTTGAATAAAGTTCATTTGTTTTCGATAAAGTTTTCAAATATAATAAATTATTGTAGTATTATGATAGTTTTAAAAATATTACCGAGGAATGTATCGCATTTTAGAGATGTTTAAATAAAATTGCATTGAAGTTGGAAAATGTTTCATAATCAATGCTTTATGCATGATTGATCTTTCTTGTTAATTAATTTTTCAAAGAAATAAAAAAAATATGTAATATTTAGAGAATTTTTTTAGTTTTTTGGGTCATTTAATAAGGCAAATTCTATAAATTTCAGGTCATAAAAATCCTAGCCCTAGTAATAATAAGTAATTAAAAATACAATAATTAAATTTATAAATCCTCACAAACACTCTTCGAATGCTTTTTACACTTTACACTTTCAGTTGAAAAGTGTTTATGACTTTGTTCATTCTGTCTGTCTGTCCGTTAGCACAATAACTGCTGTAAAAATGACTTTATCAAAATGAAATATTAATATATTTTTCAGACGGTCTGTGGGGCCTATGGTAATATATAGAAATGAATAATATATCACCCAATTAGTTTCGTATTGAACACGGGTTGAAAAAATGAAATACATTGAACCCTATGGGACCTAATTTTTCAAAGATTTTTTAAACGAATTTAAAATTCACAAATTGCTTCGAAAGTTTAAGGAAATATTCAAAATATCCCTTAATAATAAGTATATAAAAAAATTATTAAGTATGTATATAAAAAATTTCAGCAAAGTATATTCAGTAGATTTTTAAATAAAAATTAAAATAATAATTACCCCCTTTATATGAAGAGATCACGTGACCATTATAAGAAGAGATCACGCAACCCACTTCAAAATAAAATATGGCATCCATCTTGTGTCAAAATCGTGATTCTTAAAGTTCTTTTATTTAATATTTAGTGTTGTATCCGTCCTAAAACCGCTTTATTTTTGCTTGATTTCTGTGAATCTGTATTCTGAAACAGCACAATTACAACATTTTCTGTGCATCTATATTCTGAAACAACACAATTACAATATATTTGAGTTTAAATGATCATCAAACGTTGATTATTTCTACAACGAGGCCTAATTTTCACTTATGGAGAATGTAAACAGATTAGGCTCTAAGATGAGTTGTGTAAGACTTGCTGAATTTCTTTAAAGCAAAATTATTTTGCTCTGGAATCTGCAATATAGATGATATAAATGAAACCTTCATTGATTTTACATAGAGAAGCAGACGATTTAATGGCAGACTTTTTCGATGAAGTTTTATGCATAGAGTTAAATTACTTTTACCTGCATGATTTTTAAGTTTTTAAGTAAAATAAATTATTATAGTACTGTGATGAATGAAATAAAAATGTATGAATGAAATATTTACTGCTTTTACACAGAGAGCCAGGCGATTTATATTTCGATGACGTCATTTGAATCAAGTTCGTTTTTTTCAGTGAAGTTTTAAATTTTCAAATATGACTAATTATTGCAGTATTGTGTTAATTTTAAAAATATTACCGCTGAATGTATCGCATTTTAGAGATGCTTAAATAAAAGTGCATTGAAGTTGGAAAATGTTTCATAATCATGTGCTTTATGCATGATTGATCTTTCTTCCTTTAATTATATTTTATGTCGTCTCTATAGGGGTTATTATCCTGGTTTGACATTAACCTAAATAGCACGCAGCAGACGAACACTTTTTTCGGCTTCCATTGACATTTTTCGGCTTCCATGGTTACATACCCTCATAGCAAGAAAAAATGCTGGCTACAGTTCCTGGCCTACACCCAATCGTAACAGACTCAGTTTGTACATCGCAGACACCTCTTTTTCCCACGGTAAATGAAACAATCTTCAGATTACTCAGAGAGTTTTCACACTTTGTGAAAAAGAAAACACTATTAAAATAATGTGCAAGATTCATAATTGTGGAAGTATTAAATGGGTTAAGTGGTAATTACAAAAAATGGGTGAAGTGGTAATTATTATCTCGTTTAATTTTAACTCGATTTGTACTTTTAAATACAGAGTAACAGCTAGTTTTACAGTTTTAACTTAGAAAGAGATAAATATCTTACACACCTTCATCACACCGATTTTTTTCCATTAAATTTTTCCATTAATTCTATTAAAAAATATTTTTTAAACGAAATAAAATATCCCTTGTTTCATTTTCAGTCATACGAATATCTAGTATAAATAATCATTTCATATACAATGCTTACAAGACGAATGACATAAACTTTAGAATCCTAGCCATGAACTATTTTCGAGATATTGGATGTTTTTCGAACAAATTTATCAGAAACATATATAATGTTAAAAAGTAGTATCATCAAATAAGTGCACATTCCATGTGCAATACTATGCAACAAATCTCTAAACATCATTTCCGTTATCTAGTTATCTCCATTCACGAGAGAAGATATATATATATATATATATATATATATATATATATATATATCAGACTTGTGCGTTGCCCTTTTTTTTTCATGTTTGTGCATTTGTGCGGTATACTTTTCAAGATTATGTGGTATTTTATGTTTTTACATTGAATTTTGTCCTCTTTGGTCTTTTTACTGTTAATCTCGTTTATTATGTTGTTAGACACAGATTGCATAAAATTTTAACCACGTGCTTTTATGCAATCATAGAAACAACGGATTTTAATATATCTGTCTAGAATGTGCCCCTAAAGACGCTACGCCCCTGAAGCATGTGGCTTTTGTGGCCTTCTGTGGTCATTTTATAAGCAAACTGAATGAAGTAACCCGTGTAGAATTAGCAGTTTTGGGGATCCTACACCGAACCTTATTCAGCAAGTGAACGGGGGAGGGGGGGGGGGGAGGTTACGGCGTCATTGTTTTCATGACTTCATAAATTGTATCAAAACGTCATCAACGTATTATCCATTATTTATTTAAGGAGGTATATTATAATTAAAGACCCAGCATATTTCTGCTACGCTATGTTACTGTTTTCTTCCGCTGTTTAAGCCTTCTTATGAACGTTAGGCATACAGTAGATTTTTTTAATTTTGCACTCGGGGAGCAGAGCAGGGTTGTATTTGACCGACTTGTTAAAATATGTAAAGGCGCTAGTATTTTCCAGATCTTATAATACTTTGTTCTTACAGTATAAAAGAAATAGTTACCTCGTCAATAAAAGAAGCCATTCTTTCTTGAATACCCAAAAAAGTTTATTTGAATTATAGTAACACTCAAATTAAACGTTTTTTAATTAATGAAATTTTACTGCATTAAAATGTAAACATGCCATCAAATTGAGAGCCGGTGAATTCAAATTTTGGTAATCCGAAGCGTAAGCTTCAATAGTAAACAATAGTGAATGTTCTATTGGGGGCATCCACAGTTCTAAGTTATAAATTTAAATAAATTAAATCTTATTACGAATACATTTCCGATGTTTATATATTTATGAACTAATATATGAAGTTAAAAGTACACTTACTGGATAATTTGCATAATGGGCCCAATTTTGTGGAGGTCCGCACCAATGATATGACATCGGCGAGGGAGCACAACACGGTGAACAATTACTTCTATGCATCCACTGAGACCCTAAAAAATCCACAGGCGGCATACTCCCTCTGTGGGTCCGGGGCGCACGACATGCCGAAGCGGGTCTCCGGCGGACCGTCTCCCCTTCATCCGAAAGGGCCGTTTCACTCCAATGATCGACAGACTGGGAACGGGGGCCCGCCGGAGACGTATGACGACTATGCACACTGGAACACGGTGAGGACCGAACGTGGTGGGGCCGTGGGCTCGGCGTGGACCTCCTCGGCCCTCCTAAAGCCCCTGGAGGCGGTTTATTTGGACAGTGGTCCTCCACATTCTCATAGCTGGAACGTCGTTTATTTTGAGGTTCCGGTCTAGGAGGTGAGGAACTATCACTGCTCATATCCTCCTCGGGATCGAAGAGGTTGTTCCGGCTGCTCCGAACGTTGTTGGTGCTGTTACTTCGGTGCTGTTGAATGATGCTGTTGATGCCTGAAGGGTCCCTGGGGGGCGGGGTAGGCGGTGCCCCCCGCCACCGGAGACTCATGCCGAAAATAGAGACTTGAGAGGGGCGCTATTTCAGACCCACAAGGCACTTGAGAACTCGCAAGGAGGGCGGAGGAGAGACACTCCAAGTTCGACACTCGGGCCGACAACGCGCGCTCTGTCTTCTTCCGCAGAGAAGGAGAGAGATCTCCGAGAGAGAGAAAGTGAGCAGCAGATCGCGGGGTCACAGGGTGGGGGCGGATAGAGATGACAGGGAGCGTATAGACATTGAATAGTGGCTGGAAGCTTTTCAATTTCCATTTACACCCAGTGCTGGATTGAGAATTTTGAAGTTCCCGGGCAAACAGTATTCAGTTCATTTTCTTTATGTTAGAAATAATCCACAATTTAAAATAACAGATTTACTGGTTAGGTTTTGTAAAAAAAAAAGTCAATCACAATAATATCGTTGATGATAAGAATAAAACCAATTATTACAACCTTTTGTTTAACAGGATCTGATGTTGTTTATTTGTTTGTTTTTCAGTGTTTCAAACATGTGAGGCTCTAACTAATCATTGTCACTTATGGGACATTTTAATTCTTTTGGTTTTCAACTTTATCGAACCAACCCATCCTGGGGAACCAACCCATCCTGATCCACCAACGAAATGCACTTGTTTTCGGGAAATAATTCGAGAACTGGCGCAGCCAAAAAAACAGAATTTAGTATGTCGAGGGGGAGGAGCGAATGAAACGTTGGGGGGGCAGCAAGTTTTCTATTTGACCTAAATAAATATATCTAAATTCTATCACATAGATAGAAACTAAGTTAATATAAAATGTATCCGCCCCACCCCCCTCCCCGGATGTATGCCTAAAAGAAATACTGGTTAACCCATCCTGGGCCCGCTATAAGAAGGCACTCGTCTTTTAGGGATAATTGGAGATTCGGTGTAGCTAATGATATTTGGCATATCGCTGTATTTCGTGGCATATTTTTGCGCGGTATATTTTGATTTTGAACCTTATCGGGTTAGCACACTCTGGATTCGCTATATATATTGTTTTTGAGGAATAGTTCGGAAACCGGAGCAGTTAAAAGGTCTAAATTTGATATATCGCTGTCTTTCATACATTCAAGTTGCATAAATTTTAATAAATACATTTAAGTTGCATTCAAATAATAAATGGGTGTACCCCAAAAAACTATGTTTTCGGTTTTTATTTGTTTATAAAAAAATATTTTGAAATAATAAATATAAAATAATAAAATTTAAAAAATAAAATATATATTAAAGTAAATAAAACCAGTAATTTTTTTATATTTAAATGTTTTCCTTGCTTCTTTGAAAATAATATTTTTTTTTGTTTTGCTTTTTTAATAATAAAATTGATAGAAAAACTAAAATTATATTAAAATGTATGCCAATTTGCTTTATGAATAATTTTCTGTTTTTGTTTCTATTATCTCATTAAACGTTTTTTTTTTTCATTAGTACCCTTTCTCATTATTTTTGTTGCTTTTTGCTATTTTTCACAATAGACATAACAGACCAATTTTGCGGTTTTGTAACATACTAACGCCACAATAAACTACTAATGGAAACACTTCGAATTCGGCAGTTTTCCCTTGAACATTTTAACACTAAAAAATACCCTACCGAATACAATGATTAGCGACATTTCCTATTTAGTCATTGATGTATAACTTTATTCTTGAGTTGCGTCGTTCAATCTCACGTTATGTCACAGATTTTTGAATAAAACTTAACAAATATATGGAATTATTATAGATGCTATAATCTCCTTAAATTGGTTGATTTCTAGTACTTATCGAACCTTGTTTTTTATGACTTACGACTGAGACTCAATTATAAGCTTCAATATGATGATTAAGAAATGCCATGATTTATAAGACCCTGTCTACATTCTGCGCTTCGGACTTGAGTGGCCTTGCGGCTATCTTTGTAAAATAGCCGTTTGCTGCTTTCGAAATGAAAATGGAGTTTAAGGACGGCATATTTTGAATACATACTTGCGATTTAGGGCATTGTGGGTAATTAGGGTAGCGTGATTTATTGTGGAGAAAGGAGGTTGACCAATTCGAACTTTCGCCGGATAGTTGTCCCTCATGTGCATATGGTTCAAAGATATTTTGCACTTCAAGAAGATCATATTTTTCTTCATCCCGCATCCCTTCTTCTTCGACCCAGACCGTCCGACCTACCCGAAGGTATAGGCCGAAAAGTGCACCCAATTTAGATCGGAACCGCGTGTGTGGGGGGGGGGGGTATCCTCGGTGACCGTATCTTCCTTCAACTACCACCAACTTCCTGGAAGTATTTACAGACCCACATAGTTAACGTGCCCGTACTTCGTGAACACGGTGACAGTTTGGGCAGAGCCGGAAATCGAATTTGGGTCGTCCGAGTGCGATCCCCGCGCGTTAACCACTGATCTGTCCTACCCCTATCCCGCATTCCTTTCAGCCAAGATGATTAATGAGGAGTTACGAAAAAAATAATCTTAAAATGGATAACTTGCCAAAAATCGCATGGACTCAAAATACCCCCACTCAGAAACAAACCTGAGACACTTAAAAAACATAATAAAATTTTACATCACAGGGTGTGGGTAAAAGTTGTACCAACACCTTATATAATGTAAATTCACATTTGGTGTCATTTTTATACGTGTGCTGTAATTTTACCACACCTTGAATTGGTTACAATTTTCTTTAATGAACAGGGCAAACATGCTGTAAACGCAATTAAGCGAGCATGCAAATGTGCTTAATTAGTAGGATTTCACTAAAGCGATATTACAATGCAGTGCATGTGTTGCAAATATTTTTTTACACCCAGGGACGTAATAATTGGGTAGCAAAAGCAAAGGATCTTTCGGAAAAGAATTTCGGAAGAACCGCCAAGAGTAATTTTCATGAATTTGGTTTCAAACCTGCTCACTCTAATATTACCACTTTATTTAATCGTATTCGTTCTGATAAACTTGGGAATATTGATGACTTTAAAAGCTTTGCTGGGGTGTATGTCGTTCCCCTGTTATCTCCTGCTGGTGACTATAAATTTTACATTGGTAGTACAAAACGTACTGTTGGCAGCCGTTTAGCGGAACACGCTCGCGATGTCAAATGTGGTAAACTTTCTACGGCTCAATATGTGAGTAATGATAAATTCCTGCCCATTTTTGAAAAAGCTTTCCTTTTAGTTCGTTGTAACAATCCACGTAGTATTCTCCTTTATGAATCGCTCTTTATTTATATTTACCGTGCGTCGATTTGTAATTTTGATCCCTTTCAAATTTTAAGTTATGCTTGGCGACTCATTCTCGACTCATATGCAATTCACATCTCTTAATAGTTATTTATGACGTCATTCTCATGAAAATTATACTTGATGGTTGGTTCTTCCGAAATTTTTGCTTTCCCTGTAACTAAATAATGTATTGATAGTACTTTTCTTGTAATATTTTTACAATTTGAAAGCGTTTAAAGTAATTTTTGTATTTTCCGTGTATATTTCTTGGCCTATTTTGTATTAATTAATAGTAAATTCATTTGCCATTTTATATTTTTATGCAAATTTGCTGTATAAGTGGTCTCTATATATGAACATTCCATGATTTATACCATTCACGTAGCCACTGATGAAAAGCGTATTAACGTCCGAAAGCGCTCTACCCAGAGACGTAACCCCCAGGGACGTAATAATTGGGTAGCAAAAGCAAAGGGTCTTAGAATTGGAAGGGGGATCCTCCGGCAGCGCCAATCACCACCATAAAATAATATGCTTAGTAGCACTGCCTATTCTCAACTCTTTGACCGCCGGCAGACTCGTTCGACCGTCATTCAATCTGCACACATTAATACATTGATGAAAAATGGTCTTAATAGATGAGGGTTTAAAATTTCGCAGAAATGTTAATTAACAAATATATATCGATGGAAAGCGATTTTTCGAATGTGTATTCTGTATTATTGCTGTTTCTCAAGCTGCCGGTCACCGTATAGCTTCTGTTGAAAAGTCATTTAACAAATTAAAACTCATAAAAGACTACAAAAGAAATTATTCTATTGCACAATAACGAATCTCGATTAAGCCCTTACCTGTCAATTGATAATAGTGAGGCTAGAAAAATTAATATGTCAACAGACAATCAAAATTGGTATCACGTCTGCATTCAATAAATAAAATTAAGAACAAAACGTCTTGAAAACGAAAGGTCATTTATTAAAACATCTTAAAAGACGTACAAAACACTTTTAAAACCGCCAGAGCGCTTCCGGACGTTAATACGCCTTTCATCAGTGGCTACGTGAATGGTATAAATCATGGAATGTTCATATATAGAGACCACTTATACAGCAAATTTGCATAAAAATATAAAATCGCAAATGAACTTACTATTAATTAATACAAAATAATCCAAGAAATATACACGGAAAATACAAAAATGATTTTAAACGCTTTCAAATTGTAAAAATATTACAAGAAAAGTACTATCAATACATTATGTAGTTACAGGGAAAGCAAAAATTTCGGAAGAACCAACCACCAAGCATAATTTTCATGAGAATGACGTCATAAATAACTATTAAGAGATGTGAATTGCATATGAGTCGAGAATGAGTCGCCAAGCATAACTTAAAATTTGAAAGGGATCAAAATTACAAATCGACGCACGGTAAATATAAATAAAGAGAGATTCATAAAGGAGAATACTACGTGGATTGTTACAACGAACTAAAAGGAAAGCTTTTTCAAAAATGGGCAGAAATTTATCATTAATCACATATTGAGCCCTAGAAAGTTTACCACATTTGACATCGCGAGCGTGTCCCGCTAAACGGATGCCAACAGTACGTTTTGTACTACCAATGTAAAATTTATAATCACCATCAGGAGATAACAGGTGAACGACATACACCCCAGCAAAGCTTTTAGCAGGGATGTATCTACAGTGGTCGGTGATGGTCGGGGTTTCCACCACTCGGAATTTACGACCACCACTCATCCAAAAAAATATACATATTATAATTACATTTAAAAAAAGTTATATTCAATTTTATCAAATGTTTTTCTTTAATATAAAAGTATACAATACTATACTGTTTGTGTGTGCGAATTAACGTGAAGCCCGTTTCGAAATTTTATATTCTCAATTATAATTGTTCTGGAAAATCAACCACCACTCACATTTCTCTAGATACATCCCTGTTTTAGTCATCAATATTCCCAAGTTTATCAGAACGAATACGATTAAATAAAGTGGTAATATTAGAGTGAGCAGGTTTGAAACCAAATTCATGAAAATTACTCTTGGCGGTTCTTCCGAAATTTTTGCTTTCCCTGTAACTAAATAATGTATTGATAGTACTTTTCTTGTAATATTTTTACAATTTGAAAGCGTTTAAAGTAATTTTTGTATTTTTCGTGTATAGTTCTTGGATTATTTTGTATTAATTAATAGTAAGTTCATTTGCCATTTTATATTTTTATGCAAATTTGCTGCATAACTGGGCTCTATATATGAACATGCCATGTTTTACCATTCACGTAGCCAATGATGAAAGGCGTATAAACGTCCGAAAGCGCTCTGGCGGTTTTAAAAGTGTTTTGTACGTCTTTTAAGATGTTTTAATAAATGACCTTTCGTTTTAAAGACGTTTTGTCCTTAATTTTATGTCAACAGAGCTTATTGCTAAGTTGCAAATGCTGAAAAGGCTAGGAAAACTTCATTCATTTATTTATTTTATTTTTCAATTCTTTATTTATTTATTTAGCTTTTTATTTCTTCTTTGAAAATGTTGTATTAAAAAATTTATGTGTTACAATTGTACGTTATTTCTTCCATATAATAAAAAGATTCATCAGTTGCAAATTATTTCAGAATACATCAAAATAAATTTCAATTAGATAGCAAAGGGGAAGAAGTTGAAAACAATTTTGCTTATTAGCCCAATTAGTCCAAAAGTTACGTTCCTGGTTAGATCACAGGTGATATAAGGTCTACATCGCTTCCTACTAAAAATTTTGTAATTATAAAGTATAAATTAATAAGAGAAATAATTTTGTATTTGAACGCCAATATTCACTTATCTGCTGTAAGAATTACTTATTTCTTCGTAAATAACGCTTAGAGAGATTTTGGCAAAGAATTTGGTGAAATGTCGCCAACTTGGCGACTCTTTTAAATGTTGCTAAATTAACGAAAAACTCGCCAAATGGATAAAAATGACGCTAAATCAAAGAAAATGACGACTAATTGACGAAAATTCAATATCTTAAATAATATAAATATCTCCTATAAGAATAATCTATATTTTTTACTGTAAAAGTAGTAAATTCATTGCATTATATAAGAAAAGACATGTGCTGCCCACATCAATTTTTTTTTCTTTTTTGTGAAATGGCACGCAAAAATCGTGAAAATCTAAAACAAAAGACTACGCATGCTCAAATGTATCCATTAAATGCTTGTTTTATACGTAATTTTTGAAAATGAAAAGAATAAGACCAACCCCCACTGCTCTAGGACTAGCCATTCTGAAGATATTTTACTTCTTTCACATTTTTGCAGCGCCGCCTTTGAAAATACAACCAATTACCAAATGAAAACGAAAATCAAATTTAAACGTGCAAATTCTGTGCCATCTCAAATAATCATTCATGTTATTTTGCGCCATTAAACTGAATTTAATGAATTACTAAAGAAAGAAAGAGAAAATGAAATTGAGTCTGCAGGGAAAGTCATGTTCTGCCCACGTCAGATTTTTTTTTTCTTTTTACAGTGTAGAAGCTAGTAAGTACAGGAATATTTCTTTACTGCATTACACCCATACCAGCTCCGTGCAGTATGGATTCGCGCCCGCAGTGAGAGAAAGAGGCTCGACACAAGCAAAAGGGTGACAAAAACGTGGCGATGCCAAATGAGCTTCGGAAAGTGAAAGGGAGCTCTTTGCTTATCCCAGAGGCAGCCTCACGCTTTTTTTTTATACGTATATATATATACAAAGGACACAAAGGCCAGCAACAGGCTCATGCATCGCTCAGCTTACTTAAGATATCAACTGAAAAGCTAATGAGGATTTTCTTTTCATTCCGGAAGATGGAGAATAGGATCATAGGGTTTTATCCATTTGTCATAAATTTCCGATGCGGTTCGTGCGGGGGGGGGGGGGGGGGCGCACGCAGGAGAGAAGAAATCTCTGAATCAGGAGAGGATTTACCTTCTGCACGGTATTTGGCCCGGCTTTTGGACCTAAGTAACTGACTAAAGCAGGGGCATGGGGGTCGCTGCCCCGGGCCCCCGCGTTAGAGGGGGGGGGGGCAAATTAAACAAGTGCAATGAAAAATGAACGACTGTTTCGTGAAACAAAAACGTGACATCAGAATAAGTTTGCTCAGCGAAAAGATTCATTCTGGGTACATATAAGGCCGTACTAATTTAAGGTCATGCTGGCTTCTTGACTATAATGGAGAAGTCGCTAGTCATTTAAATTCCATTAAAATATGTAAGAGTTTCATTTTTTATACGTTTCTCTAGGCTACAATTATGTTTTTGAAAAAAGTATTTATTTTCATTTCGTATATGCAGAGGAGTGGGAGAGGGAGCCGAAGGAATGTTTGCGTCGGGTCCCAGTAAGGCTAGGCCGGGCCGGCCACGTCGATCCATATTTATCTTCAAAAATTTCGAATATGCCGACTAAGACTGAGTTTGGAAAATTTTGAGTCAGGTCGTACTAGGTACACGCAGGTTTAAGGTGGAGCGTCTAAGCCTGAGCGCTTGAATTTTGTTGTGGACGGGACTACAATGTCCTGCATTATACATAATGCCTACATTTAGCAAAATGCCCTGCATCGCAACTGGGCTCGAGGCAAATACTTCTGCCAAAAAATATTATAAAATATATATTTATGATATTTTGTGCTCTGCACTGCGCTTCTTCTTCGGGTCAGACCGTCCGACCTACCCAAAAGTGTAAAATATCTGTTTGGACGGCTGAGAAGTGCCACCCAATTTAGACCGGAACCCAAGGAGGGAGGCATCCACAGGGACCGTACCCTCCTTCTCCTACAACCAACCTTTCGGAAGGACTTACGAACCCACATTTTTAACGTGATCACACTCCGCGTAAACACACCGATGCACAGTTAGCCCCCCCCCCCCCCCTCATCAGCGTTAGTGCAAACTGCTTATGCCAATCGTTAGATCATCGTTAGATCAGATTTGATCAACAAAAATCATCGTTTGATCAAACCCCACGAAAAAGTTATAGGGAAAAAACTGATAGGTGGAGCTAACTGTGCGTTTTTTAAAGTACATTAAAATGCATAAAAAATGGGACGTGCGGTTAGAGAATCGTTAGATCAGATTTGATCAACAAAAACCATCGTTTGATCAAGTCTCATTCCAACGTTGTGGAGGATAAAAGAAAGGGGGTCAGCCCCCCCCCCCTTATCATTATTTTTACAAACTGCTTATGCCAATCGTTAGATAATCGTTAGATCAGATTTGATCAACAAAAACCATCGTTTGATCAAGTCTCATTCCAACGTTGTGGAGGATAAAAGAAAGGAGGTCAGCCCCCCCCCCCTTATCATTATTTTTACAAACTGCTTATGCCAATCGTTAGATAATCGTTAGATCAGATTTGATCAACAAAAACCATCGTTTGATCAAGTCTCATTCCAACGTTGTGGAGGATAAAAGAAAGGGGGTCAGCCCCCCCCCCTTATCATTATTTTTACAAACTACTTATGCCAATCGTTAGATAATCGTTAGATCAGATTTGATCAACAAAAACCATCGTTTGATCAAGTCTCATTCCAACGTTGTGGGGGATAAAAGAAAGGAGGTCACCCCCTCCCTCATCATTATTTTACAAACTGCTTATGCCAATCGTTAGATCAGATTTGATCAACAAAAATCATAGTTTGATCAAACCCCACGAAAAAGTTATAGGGAAAAAACTGATAAGTGGGGCTAACTGCGCGTTTTTTTTAAAGTGCATTAAAATACATTAAAAATGGGACGTGCAGTTAGAGAATCGTTAGATCAGATTTGATCAACAAAAACCATCGTTTTATCAAGTCTCATTCCAACGTTATGGGGAAAATAAAAAATTGACCAATTGAGTTTTCTAACACTGTTTAGAGCCGTGCCAGGCTCGGACTTTGTTTATCAAAAGTCGGATACTGCCGAGCCGAACACATTTAATTTTGAATTTTTTTTTAAATAATTTTAATTGTATACATGAAATTATTTTGTTTATTTCAGCTATGTAAATTTAAATGTTAAAAAAGACCTTTCATCTCAATTCTTCGTAGAATATTCTCAGACATTCATGCTTTTAATACATTTAAATACAAATAATTTCGGGCCGGGCAGCGCCGAAACCCAATTATCTACGGTCCGGGCCGTGTTCAGATTCTACATTTATAAATTTTATCGGGCTCGGTTTAAGCACTGTTATAGTAGGTCCGGCCAGAGTGAAAATCAGAAATTTTGGCCGTACAAACCTTTATTTGAAAGGAAGTGAATTATATAACATTTTTGAAATTTCTAATCCTGTGAATTTTTAAAATATATTTTCAAAATATTAGACACTGCTTATTTTATTACCAACAGTAAATGCTCCAAAATTGATATGATTACTCTAAATAATTTTTGAAACAGCCGATTCTGATTGGTATTTTCAGTGACACTGGTATTTGGACAGTGGATATTGTTGACAGTGGATATTGGTATTTTCAGTGACAGCACGATTTTAAAACATACGGTTGGCACAATTTCCGCCAAAACTGAAATTAAACCTTCTATATTTATTTTGGTAGATATTAAAGAAAATGTTCTTGACTTCATCCAAAAAATATTTCTGGAGTACGAAAATATATGAGCAAAATGTAATAAATGTAATGGTGTTGAAATGTGATATTCATGGTATTCGTTAGCCAAGAAATGAACATGCCTATTAAATTTTTTCAACCCTGCTCATCCAACTCATTGCAATAATCCCAAACTGTTTTTACATCTGGCGTATATACACAATATTCTGATTTCGGCCGAACCGCTTTCTATACACAGTTGACTCATTAACACTCGGTTGAATCACTTTCACTTTGTTTGGGAATCGTATTCAGAACACACAAAAATCAACTCTCGTCTAGATTTCATTTAATTAATGGTAACAAATGCTCACATTTCGATTGTTCAAATTAATCGGAATATATATACAATTTTACATGTATACAAAGGGCAAATTCAATGTAGGTGACTCGATTACTCCTAAGCCCCTCCCTCCCGTTTCAAAAAATCGTAAGATGTATTATTGCTTGATCAATATGGAGACAAAATAATCAAAATATGTTTGAAAATATTCTAGTAAAATGTATGGGAAATTGCTGAGTGTTGAAACCGACTTGGGGTATTATTGCCATGGCCCTCTGATTATTTGCGGATGGTCCCAATCACCCACCATTTGTTGTTTTGTAGATTTTAGTTTACCGGGGATATTCATATACATAAATATTAAATAAACGCATTTATTATTTAGTTTGGGTCTACACTTTCAAAATTTTCGGGCAAGCAAGTTGATATATATATTTTTATATATAAAAAATAGTCCACGCGGTGGCTGAGCGGTCAAGGCAGGCATTTCCTCGTGTTCGCTCGGCTGCCGAGTTATGGGTTCGAGTCCCGCCTGTGGGCATGCATGTTGTATTGTTGGACGCAGTATATTCAGTCCCCATTAGTGATTAAGGGCAACATCATATGCCGGCTAAATGGTTTCCGATTCTAGCCGATGATGGATGAATAGGCGAATGATGGATGAATATACTGCCTGGCCATTTGTAAACAATAAATAAATATGAAAAAAACAAATATTAATACTACGACAATGATGAGAATCTGACACCTCTTTCGTTCCCCCATAACGTTGGAATGAGAATTGATCAAACGATGGTTTTTGTTAATCAAATCTGATCTAACGATTCTCTAACCGCGGGTCCCATTTTTTATGCATTTTGATGCATTTAAAAAAAACGCACAGTTAGTCTCATCAGTTTTTTCCCTATAACTTTTTCGTGGGGTTTGATCAAACGATTATTTTTGTTGATCAAATCTGATCTAACGATGATCTAACGATTGGCATAAGCAGTTTGCACTAATGTTAAAGGGGGGGGGGGCTAACTGTGCACCAGTCGTAAACACGGCGCCAGTTTGGGCTAAGGCGGAAATCGAACTCGGATCATCCGAGTACAATCCCCGTGTGCTAACCACTGGACTGCCGCGCCCATGCCTGCACCGTGCTGACGAGCGAGCCGCAATGACTGCGAAAGCATGATCCGCAGGTAGTAATAGCTGATCAGTTGAGCACTTTTTTGCTTTTGTGCAACGCCTTATTATATTGCAGAAGTCGCTTCACTGTCGCTTCACAGCTGTTAAATCGTAAAGAAAGTCACGTGGTGATGGTTACGATCAGTATTTTTCATTTTGTTAATGGCAACGCTGAGGAACTGAGCTTTCAATGTTCTGTTTTTCAAGAACGTTTAAGTGGCTCTTAGGAAAATATTAGGACATCCGCGAGAAAGAACATATATTTTTTTTCCACCTTTCAACAAAGAAATAAGAAAGAGTAAATAAAATTGAAACAGAGAATCACTTAGTTTGTTTTGTTTTTTAATGATTTTTTATGATCCAATTTTCAAATGATAGTGCTTTATAGTACGATTTGCGACTATGCTTATAATCTTCTGCTGATGAGGAATCACACGCAATTCGAAATCGAGTTTTCAACAGAAAAAAACCATTTTAATCGTCCCTGAACACGAATCAAAAATTTTTAGAGACATTTCTGCGTGTGAGGGTACGTGAGTGCGTGTGTGCGTATACGCATGTATGTATGTTAGTGTATTTGTGACTATGTGAACACGATATCTCACTCTATCTGACTATGTGAACACGATATCTCAGTCCAGCGATGCAAAAACAGTTTGGAAGGATTATTACAATCAATGAATACCAGAACCTTATTTTTAAAAACGACAGACCCCCCCCCCCCCCCCTGAAATCGCAAAAAAATAATAAAGATTTTCAATAACTATAAATAAATAATCATTTCTGGCGTAATTTTCTCCTAGAAAACTAATGACACCCGTTTCAGAACGCCAGCACGAACCATTCGCGAGATATTGCATGTTTTTCAAATAAATGTATGAAAAATTACATAAATTTAAAAAACAGTAGTAAGTATCCCCCCATAGGTTCCCTTTCCATATGCAAAATTATGCAACAACTCTGTTAACATTATTCTCGTGGATCCACCTCATTCCATTCACGAGAGAAGATGTTTTACGTATTAGTTTTGTGTTTTAATGCTCAAGAATTCGCAAAAAGTCATTTATTTCATGGGATATAAATTAAAGTTCCTTTGCATTTTGATGAGGCTTTTGCACTCGAGTACATATAAGAAATCGCCCTGTTTGGACTCTATAAGTTGCCATAAACGCCCACAATTTCAATTTAAAGGGTGTCAATTCAATGCCAAAATCATCGAGCTATGGGAAGAAGTATAAAGTCATTGCATTGTGTAGAGAAAGTCATGTGCTGCCCACATCAGATTATTTTTTAATCACAAAATTCCCTAGCAACACGCGCATTCGTTCTTGAGTTATCGTATCCGCACCTCACAGACATATACGCTGACGGGCATTTTCCTCAAAAGTGTTCGGGAAGTCTTAAAAACGGCTTTTTCCGTGAAAATATCGAATTCGAAATTTTGCAGGAAAACAACACTTTCTGTGTTACTATAGTATGGGAAAAATTTAAAAAAAAAAAAATGAAACTGTGAAAACAGTAGGGCAGTATTTTGAACTTACACCAACAAAGCAGTAATAGCCTTCGAAACTTTATCCGCAGCGTGCACCGCACATTCTACAGCTAGCATCTTTGAGGGAGTATCACGTTCTCAACATAAAGAAAAGCCGAAAAATGAGGGAACTTTTATAATATCATATTCCACAACACTAACGAAACAAAGAACCCCGTTTAGGCGTGGGAGGTATACGGGCTCGGCATGAACCCTACTCGCAAAATTCTAGCAAGGGAATGACGATAGATTAACAAGTAAGATACGTAAAAAAAAAAAAGTAAATACATATATGCGATAAGAATCCACTAAAATCACCCCCCTTTTTTGGTTAGCATCAATGAAGTTTTGTTAATAGTTGAAGTTATGAATAATATTTAATTGCGTTGCTTTATCAAATAGATGTAGTTAATATTAGCTTTCAGTGCCACTCTGTAAAACATTTACAAGCATGCTACTGAAAGTTTCAGGGGAATCAGCTGTCCCTAATGGGGAGTAAGGTCCCTGCGATAGTTATGACAATATATGACAAGAAAGATCTATCATGCTTAAAACACTGATTATGAAAAACTTTCCAACTTCAACGCAATTTTATTTAAACATCTCTAAAATGCAATACATTCCTCGGTAATATTTTAAAACTTATCACAATACTACATTAATTTATTATATTTGAAAACTTGAAACTTCATCGAAAAAAATGAACTTCATTCAAATGACGGCATTAAAATGTAAATTGCCTGGTTTAAACATCTCTAAAATGCGATACATTCCTCGGTAATATTTTTAAAACTATCAAAATACTACAATAATTTATTATATTTTAAAACTTCATCGAAAACAAATGAACTTTATTCAAATGACGTCATCGAAATATAAATCGCTTGGCTCTCTCTATAAAAGCAGCATTTCATTCATAACTTTTTTCCATTCCTTTCAGTTATCACAATACTATAATAATTTATTTTATTTAAAAACTTAAAACCATATGGAGATACAAATAATTTAGCTGTATGCTTAAAACTTCATTGAAAAAATTTTCTTCTAGTCTGTGTAAAACCAATGAATGTTTCATTCATATCAGCTATATTGCAGACTCCATGAGCTAAATAATTTTGCGTTAAAGAAATGCATCAATTCTTATACAACTCATTCTACATCTTTTGGTGTTTACATTCTCCATAAGTGAAAAATAGGCTTCGTTGTAGAAATAATCAAATTTGGATGATCATTTAAACTCAAATATATTGTCATTGCGTTGTTTCAGTATGTAGATGCACAGAATTTAAGCAAAAATAAAGCGGTTTTAGCACAAATACAACACTCAATATGAATTAATAAGAACTTTAAAAATCACGATTTTGAGAGAAGATGGATGCCATATTTCATTTTGAAGTGGGTCACGTGATTTTTTGCATCATGGTCACGTGATCGCTTCATATAAGAGGTGTAATTATTATTTTAATTTTTATTTAAAAAACTACTGAATATATTTTGCTGAATTTTTTTTTATATATTCTATGGAATAATTTGAATATTACCTAAAATTTTCGAAGCAATTTGTGAATTTTAAATCCGCTTAAAAAATGTTTGAAAAATTAGGTCCCATGGGGTTCAATGTATTTCATTTTTTCAACCCGGGTTCAATCCAAAACTAATTGGGTGATATTATTCATTTATATTCCAATAGGTCCTACAGACCGTCTGAACAACATACTAAAATTTGATTTTGATTAAGTCATTTTTAAGGCAGTTATCGTGCTAACGGACAGACAGACAGACAGAATGAACAAAGTCATAAACACTTTTCAACTTTGTTGTAAAGTGTTAAGAAAATACGAAAATAACACTTAAAACGATCATTAGCTGAATATTTCAGAAATGAAGCTGGATTTTTCATGAGTGCCTGTAATTGCAGCTTTTCTTATCAGTTTGCCGAAATTATCAACAAAGTAGCTGAAATAAATGAGCAAAGATTGCAGAATATTTTACAGTGCATGAATCAAACCTGCAGCAAGCAGTCTTGAGACGCGTGTTCCCATTCTGAGAAACTATTTTCCGATTCTTTAATTCCATCCAATGAAATAACTTATGCCCGTTATGCTACTTAATAGTGATAAATAGTATACCGCGAAAATAATTTTCAACTTCATTACATTTTTGATAAGAAATTCAGTGAGATGTATTTATTTGCTAATACAATTTCTAATAAAAGCAAACACCACCGAATTATTAAATTTACAATTTGCAACCGCACAACAACACTAAAACTGGGCGATAAAAGAAACAACAAAAACAAAGAATAGATACACGAAACCATTCGGCATAAAAAATAAAGATTTTTTTTTTCTGGCTCTTTCTTTTCTATTCTCGACACTGTAGAAAAGAAACAACAAAAAAAAGGTTGTATTCAAATGAAGAAAGCTCCGGTTAATGCATGACCACCCGAGACATAGAAGATCCCCATTTAAAGAAAGGGCAAAATTATAGAAATACGATAGATTATATAAGTTCCGGTGATCTGAATATAATGAAACTACATATTGTTACAACGTATCCTCCGACATCGTGGGGTGCTTGCTCTCAGGATACAAAACTGAGTTCGAATTTCTGAATAACTAAAACTATTATTTACAAGCACCAATAAGCGTAAACTGGAGCGATATACAGTGCTCGATAACTATCTTACAATGTTCGATAACTACTCTCAAGATACAAAACGGAGCACGAATTTCTGAATAACTAACTCTTTTATTTAAAAGCACCAATAAACGCAAACTGGAACGATATACAAAATATAGTGCTCGAAAACTATCTTACAATGCTCAATAACTACTCTCAGAATACAAAACTGAGTTCGAATTTCTGAATAACTAACGTTGTTATTTAAAAGCACCAATAAGCGTAAACTGGAACGATATGCCGTGCTCGATAACTATCTTACAATGCTCGATAACTAATATCAGGACACAAAACTGAGTTCGAATTTTTGAATAACTAACGCTGTTATTTAAAAGCACCAATAATCGTAAACTGGAACGATATACAGACTATAGTGCTCGAGAACTATCTTACAATGCTCGATAACTAATATCAGGACACAAAACTGAGTTCGAATTTTTGAATAACTAACGCTTTTATTTAAAAGCACCAATAAGCGTAAACTGGAATGATATACAGACTATAGTGCTCGAAAACTATCTTACAATGCTCAATAACTGCTCTCGGAATACAAAACTGAGTTCGCATTTCTGAATAACTAACGTTGTTATTTAAAAGCGCCAATAAACGTAAACTGGAACGATATACCGTGCTCATTAACTATCTTACAATGCTCGATAACTAATATCAGGACACAAAACTGAGTTCGAATTTCTGAATAACTAATGCTTTTATTTAAAAGCACCAATAAACGTAAACTGGAACGATATACAGACTATAGTGCTCGAGAACTATCTCACAATGCTCGATAACTAATATCAGGACACAAAACTGAGTTCGAATTTTTGAATAACTAACGCTGTTATTTAAAAGCACCAATACGCGTAAACTGAAACGATATACAGTGCTCGATAACTATCTTACAAGATCACTAAACAACTATCAGATACAATAAAACAGCAATTAAATGCTCAACTTACTCACAAAACAGCTGATTCTGTTCTCAATACACTGACGTATTCCATAATGCACTTTGACTGAGTGCGTTCAACTCTGTCCAACTGATCGATGACTGTCTTATATACTCCCCATAGAAATCTCTAAAAAGAAGCCGTATCTTCGAAAAGAAATTGGATATATCGCGAAAATTCGAGTACTTTATAAAACTTGCCAAGTTGACGATATTTCGCCAAATTTGGAGCCACGGTCACGAAAAATGTCGCCAAGATAAAGCAACCCGTTCTTTCGAATAAAGCAATGGTTGCCTGTAAATGTGTTTTCTCCTTGTCGAGAGGTGATATGTCAAGAAGCATTTTATGCAGTCGTAACAATATATTTTCTCTTGCAAGTGATCGTTACACATTAAAATGCAAATTTACAAGTCTGTCGGTGTGTGTATATAGCAGTTTGCTCTTCATAAAAATTTGACTGCGTAATCGGGAAGAATATATATATATATATATATATATATATTTACTGTATTATAACATAGGAGTAATATTTGGGGGGAATTTTTAAAGCCCAGACAACGATGGAAATGCATAATTTGAGACTACACGTTTCGACCGCCTTTAGAATGATGCCTATCTCTGTGTGTATGTGTCTGTTAACACGATAAATCTCGAAAGAATTGAGCAAGTTCTGTGAAATTTGGCACGATTATTTAAATCAGAAAACACAAAAGGTTTGACAAATAAACACATTTTAAGACCTTCAGAAATCATCTCGAGAATTTCTGGGAAAATATCTGCCTCTCCCCCCCCCCTCTCTCTGTGTGTGTGTGTGTGTGTGTGTGTGTGTGTGTGTGTGTGTGTGTGTGTGTGTGTGTGTGTGTGTGTGTGTGTGTGTGTGTGTGTGTGTGTGTGTGTGTGTGTGCGTGCGTGAGTGGCGAGCGCGCGAGGCCACGATAACTCACGAACGAATACCACTAACGAATTTAAATTTTATGTAATTCTCATGATCACAGAACTCAAATAATTCGAATTTTAATATTTTCATAGCATTTTTTCCTAAGGAAAGCAGTTATATTTTCCCGAACAATAATGGTAGTATATTTTTACGAACATGTAAAGTGCTTTCACTGGAGTCACTTTTGAAAGCCAGACCGTACAGACAACCTTTCCTATGACGTGAATCAAGGGTTGCCAGATGTGGCGATTCATCGTCAATTTGTCGACTTTTCGAAGGTTCGAGAAACACCTCGAAATAACGAGTATTTTACGAGATATGAGAAATTTCTAGAAGTTTTCATAGAAAGTCTATAAAAGAAGTCATCACTCAGTTGGAGGGCAATTGGCATGATACGAGCTACATTGAACTGTAATATTCGTCAATGTTTTGAGAATAGTAGCTGTTCTGTGAAATTAGTGGAGCACTTAGGTGCTGTTTTACTGTATATTGTCCTGTGTAAATAAACTTGTTAGTTATTCAGAAATTTGAACTCAGTCTTGTATCCTGAGTAAATTGAACTGAGCTATGAATGTTAATGGTTTCGAGGTAGTCTTTATTAACACAGTTAAGTCAAATACTTCCAATTAATTGGCGTCATTACATTATTACCAACTTTAACAAAGAAACATTTAAATAATCTTTACTATATGCTTTAATAGAATAACCTGGTATGAAATCTGAAAAAGTTACATATTTTTCTCCAGTTTGACAAGATTTTGATGCAAGTAGAACTAGTATAATACTCATATGAATACATGATTATTTTATTTTTGAGGATACGGATGAAATAAAATAAATATTTTTGAACGCTAATTTAAAAAATTCGTGCAAAGAGGGCAGATGGAATTGCAAAGTCAAGGTATAAACGTAGCCATGCTGCCAAAAGAGGGTGACATCATGGACATCCACATAAAGTTCATATGTTAAAATTACTAGTAGACATACCAGAGGTTGAACATGATTTAACATATGTAAAAATTTCCGTAGTATTCAAAATAATTTAGTTCTTCAAAAATTATATTAAAATATTTAATTTCCCTATAAACAAATATAAGATTTTATATCCTCGCTATACAAAATTATCTACACAGGCAGACAGAAGAATAAAAAGTCATGGTCCCGTTTGTAAGCAAATTTACAAAAAATATGCAGTTTGGTCCAACATATGCTAAAATGAAGATAATAGAAACGTAGAAGATATATATACCCGTATTATTTATATCCGGTTTCAGCAATCAAGCAAACACAATGGAAAATATACGAGTTTCAAAAAACTTTGCGAAAATAAAACAGATGACTGAAAATATGAATTGAAACTATCGATAATTCGGGCAATCTTACATCCCAAGGCAATAATAAGACTCTATCAAAAATATAATACAGTTCATTTAGAAAATTTATTTTTATATCAATTTCTTCATTATTTCATTCATATAAATAAAGTAGAAATCGTCTGCTGTATAAACACATTTGATTAAGTTTCGTTGCTAAGCAATATGACATAATTTTCTTCAAATAAATTTTCTTGGGGGGAGGGGGGGGGGGATCGTCTGTATCATGCTATGTCTATGGAAACTTTAAATTTGTGTTTTTTATCTCTGGACAACCCCTGGTCCTTCGAACTGAAGATGTGGACGGGGTTACCAACAGCGAAGTAGAGAATAACCATACAAAATTTGAGAGGGGGGGGGGGAGGCTATAAATCTGTATACGGAAGACAAGAAGACTTTCAATTTTACACATATAAAGCTCATTTAATATACTCCACTTATTTATATACTAAGTGGTTGAGAGTATATAAAAAATGAGTGAAAAGCTCCATTCAACATTCCCACGCATTCACTTTCTCTTCCATATTGTTCAAGTTCGCATGTATCCGTAAGTATCTCAGAATGAAAAAAATAGCATTTTTATAAAATCATTCGCTTTCTGTCCCTCTCAAGTGAATCATTTTTGAAGTCACTTAAATTATTTTTTATTTTCAAGTTGGCAATGGATAAGTCCAGCCGATTAAGTGGTTCCTTTTAAGATTGTCAGCGTCCATAAATACTAATTTTACGAGCATTTGTAAAGCATGGGAGTATCACTATTTAGCTCAACCGTTTGGCTCGTTTGTACGGGCACTCATTTTTTAATGCATCCGCCAATCGACATCAAACTTTTCAGTTCCAATAATATAGTCCTGATTCATACATTTATTTTTCTATTTATTCAAAATATTTTCGTTTATTTTTATCCATATTAAAAAAAAAAAAAAATTAGAAGCTAAGAAAAATTACAAAATATATAATACGGACGCATTCTCTTCCACTACGCGTTACTCGCTAAGCATACACCTAGTAACAGGGTCGCCCATGGGGTGGGGGGCGCCACTTGAGCGACGAGGTCTGAGCGTCAAGAGGGGGTGAGCAGCCCCTGATTTTTATTTTCTTTCGTGTGGAAGGGGAAGACATGAAAGATTCATAAGGAAGAGAAAATCAAATATGGTGGTGGGGGAAAGATGATAAATGTTGTTGTTGTTGAAACCCAAACCGTCCGACCTACCAGAAAGGTGTAAGGTAACTGTTTGGACGGTCGGGAAGTGCCACCCAATTTAGACCGGAACCCAGTGGGGGAGGCATCCTCAGGGACCGTACCCTCCTTCCCCTACCACCAACCTCTCGGAAGGACTTTCGGACCCACATGTTTAACGTGATCGTACTCCGCATGAACACGGCGGCAGTTTTGGCAGTGGCTGGAATCGAACCCGGGCCTACCGAGTGCAACTCCAGCGCGCTAACCAATGGGCTACCGCGCCCAGATGATAAATGTTGGCAAAGGGCCCACAATTTGTATGGGATGCTGTGCTAGTAATACTTATCATGAAGTCAAAAATATTATTATTTTCTGAAAAGATAATTCAGTAATAGATGACAATAAATCCCGGATTTAAGCGGAGTAAGGGCACGTTAAATCTGTGGGTCAAAAAATCCTTTGGAGAGATTGGTGGCAAGGGAAGGGGAGCACGGTCCCTGTGGATGTCGCCCCCACTGGTTTCCGGTCTAAATTGGGTTGCATTGCCCCGGCCATCTAAACAGATACCTTACCTTTGGTTTAAATTAGACGGCCTGGGTCGAAAGAAAGAAATGATAATAGATACCCACTATCATCTTCCTGGGAACTATCATTGTTTCTTAATAGAGAGTGCTATTAAAATCTCAAAATTGGGCAGCCTTCGGCATTTAATATAAATTAATTCTTTTGTTCGTGTAATATACAAAACAGTTAAAAGTACTGAAAAAAGTAATTGAGATAAATTCTAAAATTCAGGACTTCAAGGCTCAGGATTTCGGGATCCAATATTTTTGAGACGAAATCCCGATATTACCACCTTGAGACACACACCACTGAGTGAAACAAGGCAAACACGAGATTTACAAAGGAGCATTCTAGTAGAAAACAGTGTGTATACTTTTTGCAGAACCATGAGGATTTTTATACTTTTCTGCTTATTTATTTCTTCATCGTATTATCTCGACAGCCCACTGTGGGCTTTGGTCTTCCTCAGAAGATTCTTCCAAGCTCTACCCCGAGAAACAATGCTTCTTCAATTGTTAATATTTAACACCTCAAAATTCTTATCCACACAATCGATCCATCTCATTTCGAACGTCCTCTGGGTCATTTTCGATTGGTGTGGACATCAAATTTTCTTTGTGGTTCTATTTTTAGCTATTCTTGTCCTGCCCGTGGCATTCTGCTAATTTTAATGTATTAAATTATGTCAGAATTTCTGTATAATTTATATGGTTCAAAATTGTATCTTCGTCTCCGAATCTCATTTTCCCAAATTTCACCAAAAATACTGCGCAAAATTTTTCGCTCAAAGATACAAAGAGCTTTTTGAACATATAATGTGCGTGTCCAGGATTCTGAAGCAAACATTAAGGTAGATCTTATTAGTACTTTTTATAGCTGTGGTATTATTCTTCTCCATATCATATGCGATCTGAAAAAAGTTTCGTAATCCATAAAAGCAGCGATTTACAGCTATAATTCGGTTTTGGATTTCTGAACTAATATCACATTTACCGTTTGAGATTCCAGGTACTTCAAATGCTCGACAAATTCGCAGAAACCAGCCTCAAATACGAGGGGGAGGGGGAGGAAGACCCACTTCTGGTAAAAGCCATTATTTAATTTTATATTCGGTTAATTTTCACATTAATTTACTTACTGAACCCTCCCCCCAACTCCTCTAGAATTCGATGCTAAATCCATATCCGTCATCGCCTAAGCTCTATTTATAGCCAATTCTGAGAAATAAATGTTATAAAGAAATTTTTGAACCGGAAGCGAAAAATTTTAGTAAACTATTTTACCCTTCCCAGAATTTGATGCTATATTCATATCAGTTATCTTCTAAGCTCTATCTGCAGCCAATTTTGAAAAATACATGTTGCAAGTGAAGTGAAATGAACATTTTTGAACCAGAAACAGGAGAAGAAGTGGAAATCCTTAGTAGTCCCTCCCTTCCCTACCTACCTCCGGTATTTGATGCTGAATCAATCATCACATAGTCTTTATCTATAGTAGATCCTGAGAAATAGATGTTTCGAGGAAAACTTTGTAGTAAAAACAATAGCAAGACAAAATTTTTGCCACCAATTACTCGATAATTCCAGTTATTTAAAGCTTATAATAATACCTCATTTAAGGCGATTAAAGAGAAAAGATAATTGCACTCTCTCTCCCAACGCCCACTTTAATAATAATTCGCAGCCCATCGTCAGCATTTCCCAAAGCGGAGCTCTCTCCCTGCAGTGCCAATGACCCAGTGTCGAAGATAACAAAGGAATCCTGTATATATATGCAGAAAAAAAAATTTCGTCCCACATCTGGGCTTCTGACGTCATCCAATAAAACAACTGTCATGTGGATCCGCTGAAGGTGACATTTAAATAAAGATAGATCTAAATATACAACGTTTCGGGTTCGGATGAATAGACAACGGAAATGCATATCGTTTTGCTCGAATGCTTTTTTTAATATTTCAAAGATTGGACTAATAATATTTTAGATTTAGAATATTTTAGAGATTGAATTGCTGAAAATTGATTTAAGGAGCTAGATCGTAAAACGACCTCAGACCATAAATGAGGGAGGGCCAAATGCATTCTATCTAATTTTAATTTTTAAGTAAAACACATACACATAAAATTTCACGTGCGTAGACAGCACTTTCTCTCTCTCACACAAAAACAGAAGGACATATTTCGGAAACTTCTCGAGGAACGCACTTTCCCGCCAAAACCTGGACTAGGAAAATCTTCGGGAAAAAGGAAATTCATCGCAACGGTACGAAAAAGTAAAAAATGTTTTCTTTTTACAATGATGTCTCTGTCCCGATAAAAACTAATTACATCTATCCGTGAAAGAAACTCGCAGAATTTATTGCTTCATTGGCTGCAAAGAGCCCTGAAATAAAGCATCGCGGAAATCTACAGTCGTCTGTCTGTATCGAGGCCCCAGCGTCATCCGCGGCAGGCAATGCGGATGTGTGCAAAGGAGAGTAAAATATGAGGGATCGTAAGTTCTAATTGAAAATCTCGAACAACATTTATGGAAGCAAGCAACAGCATAAGTTGTATAGAAAAATATCGAAAGTAGTAGACATCAACTGACTTTCTCTCATGTGCATCCCTAATCCATATGGTTAGGGTTCAATTCTAACAATCATTAGCATGAAAAAAAATAAGTAAAACATCCCTGAGATATCACCTCCACTAAGCGACCACCTCCCCTAACGACCTCTTTTCCTCGGAACGGATTTTCCCCCCATAGACTCTGTTAAATTTTCCTCCATTCAAAAAATCATCATCAAAAACTATTCTCCTTCCCGAAGCAATCACATTTTTGGAGACTGAGAAGGAGGGGGGGGGGGGGGGTAATTCTACTTCCAGTTTACTGAAAATTAAATTTAAGTTTTATTCTTCCCCCACCTTTTTTTTTTCTTTTAGGCTCTCAATCCTATTCTGTTGAAGCAATCGGAACTCTCACAGAAAAAACTCTTTGACCTCTCGTCTCCGAAAACACTCAAAGAAGTGAATCGATTAAAGAAAACTTCATTATCTGTTGAAGACGATAAAATACTTCATTTATTTGCTAAACTCCAAATTTGTTTAGAAAAAATAATGTAATAAAAAAAACACACCTGTAACATCAAAACAAACTACTATTCTTTGGAAGATACACTCGTATTGCAAATACCACCATCCACGTATTACGGCAGACGGGTTTTGTTATTATAAAATTACTATTCATTCCTTTTTTAAAACGTTGTAAATTCCATAGCTTGCACATTAAATATCACATTACTAAATCATATATTTTTTTAATATTTGCATAATATGACACAAATTTTACCATTTATGTATGTAATTTCAATTTTTTTTTTTTATAATTTCATATTTATCTCCCCCCCCCCCCCCCCCACACACACACACACACTCACCATAGACTTTCATTAAGAGACCTCATTGAGCGACCACTTTTTCATTTTTACTGTAATATAAAATTTGATAGCGGTACTGGATTCGTTTACAACTGTTTCCTTTATTTAAGTGTTGTCTTTTTCTTTCTAATTTATTTTTGAAGCTGGGATTTTTCTTAATTTGTTACTTCTAAGTTTTCCTCTTAGTGGTTGATAGTAACCAATTTAGTTTCTGAAACTTGCTTTTTACTTTATTTGTATATTCTCTATAATTTTCTTTTTTGATGATGGTAATTATGTGTTTTATTTTAATTTCGTCAAATGCCACTAAATTTTGTAGTATTGTATATTCATAATTACTTTTAGTGTTCTGAGTGAATTCTTCTGTCGTTTGTTTAACTCTGCTTCATACCTCCTTGATTTTTCGTTTAGAAATTATTTTTTTAGATTGCCAAAGCATATCGTCCTCTGTACTATGTGAGCTTTACTCTGTTGGCAAAAATTTCCCTACTTTGCTGCACTAGCTACTCTGTCTTAATTATTCTAATGCAGAAAGCGCTTTTTTGCCTTTGAAACCGATAGGTACTTTAAATCAACTATCTGTGCCGTGGCTAATGATGTATTTTCATTTAAAAAATATTTATAGTACAGCTTTAGTTCTTAAGTAGTTCATTTTTAAAGTCGCGTTAAAAGATTATTTTCTTCAGTTGGCAATAGGTCAATTAAACAGATGAATTAGATAAATTTAAAAATTACTTTTAAAGCATTTGATAATATATAGCTAAAATTAGTACACATCTTGTATACATTCTAGAATAAAAATTACATAACTATTTTAAGCATTAACTTCGTCTGGCCCATCTCGAATATTTAACAAGAAAGATCAATCATGCATAAAGCATTGATTATGAAACACTTTCCAACTTCAATGCAATTTTATTTAAACACCTCTAAAATGCGATACATTCCTCGGTAATATTTTTAAAATTATCACAAAACTACATTAATTTATTATACTTGAAAACATAAAACTTCATTGAAAAAAATGAACTTCATTCAAATGACGGCATTGAAATATAAATTGCCTGGTTTAAACATCTCTAAAATGCGATACATTCCTGGGTAATATTTTTAAAATTATCATAATACTACAAAAATTTATTATATTTGAAAACTTCATCGAAAACAAATAAAATTTATTCAAATGACGTCATCGAAATATAACACACCTGGCTCTTTCTATAAAAGCAGCATTTCATTCATAAAAAATTTTCCATTCATTTCATTCATCCCAATACTATAATAATTTATTTTATTTAAAAACTTAAAACCATGGATGTACAAGTAATTTAACTCTATGCTTAAAACTTCATCGAACAATCGTTTGCTTCTCTGAGTAAATTCAACGAATGTTTCATTCATATCAGCTATATTGCAGACTCCATGAGTTAAATAATTTTGTGTTAAAGAAATGCAGCAATTCTTATACAACTCATTCTACATCTTTTGGTATTTACATTCTCCATAAGTGAAAAGTAGGCTTCGTTGTAGAAATAATCAAAGTTGGATGATCATTTAAACTGAACTATATTGTAATTGCGTTGTTTCAATATGTAGATGCACAGAATTTATGCAGAAATAAAGCGGTTTTAGGACAGATGCAACACTAAATATGATTTTATATATATATATATATATATATATTTTATGGAATAACTTGAATATTTCATAAAACTTTCAAAGCAATTTGTGAATTTTAAATCCGCTTAAAAAATGTTTGAAAAATTAGGTCCCAAAGGTTCAATGTATTTCATTTTTCCAACCCGGGTTCAATCCAAAACTAATTGGGTGATATTATTCATTTATATTCCCATAGGTCCCACAGACCGTCTGAACAACATACTAAAATTTCATTTTAATAGAGTCATTTTTAAGGCAGTTATCGTGCTAACGGACAGACAGACAGAAAGACAGAATGAACAAAGTCATAAACACTTTTCAACTATGTTGTAAAGTGTTAAAAACTGAACGAGCACCAGTACTACAGTGATGTTCCTAACTAGAGGTTTGCAAACCCCCTTGGACACGGTTACTTTAAGGGGTTCGAAAAAAACGTCAACGGATATATCTTTTAAATAATACTTCTAACGAAAATGCTTATACAGATGGATTTCCTTTACATAATCCTTTACATAAATTACAACATTAAAAAATACAAGACATTGGGAGTTTTGAATTGTTATATACAAAAACAATTCAATTCCATTTTATCTTCGTATAGTTATTTTCAAAGTTTTACATAGCTAGATATAAATCAATAAAAACATGAAAAAGGTTTAAAATTAAAAGTTGTAAAAATTAAAAGCTGTAAAACGCAAAACATAAGGACATCATGCTCAGATTCGTGGACCAAAATCTCATCGACATCGTAGTAAGAATAACTAGTAAGATAATTCTTTAATTTCTTACCTCCATATTCCGCATCAATATTGTTTGTTGTATAAACAAATACCAATATAACTAGGAGAATTACTGGTTTCCTGCAGCCTGTGTAGAGACATTTTAAGGACCATTTTTTTCCTTGTGTCATAGTATGATGATTTATATTTATTCCTGAATTTTTCCTTTAATATGTAAGCAATAAAAAATAAAAACGGGTGGTAATAACATTATTCCTAATCTAACTTCTCAATTTAGTATCAAGCAATAAAAAAATAAAACCGTTTTTCCATTTTAACGTCTTTCCATAATTTCCATGTACTCTATCATTTATTTGACATGCCTCACCTTCATCATTTCGCGTATTCGGTTGGTCGACGTTCGAACACCAGTGTAAAATTCTATCTAGAACAGGATACGAACCGTTAACCCTTGATCTCATCAACCGAGTCATCAGGTATGTGTAAAAGAACCTCACAAAAATGTCTGATAAATAAATACATACCTTTATATCCTTCTCTGTCAGCTTCTTCATCCATCGTATAAGAAACAGAAGTGTGTCTCTGTCTAAATCGTCGAAAGTCGTCTGATTGGCGTTGTCGTCGGTAGTTTCGTTGTTTTCGACAGTTGACCTCAAGTTCTTGAGCAGAAATGGGATGTCGATCGGAGAAGAAACTCTGTTTTTGTAACCGTTAAACTTTTCATTGTAGATCTCGTTTTTAGCATCTCGTTCGGATGAACCTATAAATCAATGGTAAAATAGTGAGCCTCTGATATTTCGAATGAAAAAAACGTATGGGAAACAGAACTTTGAGTTAAAACGCTGACATTAAATTTTTTTAACAAATATATTACAGCGGACAAGAGTCAATATTCTGTCAATCGCAGTTTTCATAATTTGCTATTCTGTCAATCGCAGTTTTCATAATTTGCTATTCTGTCAATCGCAGTTTTCATAATTTGCTATTCTGTCAATCGCAGTTTTCATAATTTGCTATTCTGTCAATCGCAGTTTTCATAATTTGCTATTCTGTCAATCGCAGTTTTCATAATTTGCTATTCTGTCAATCGCAGTTTTCATAATTTGCTATTCTGTCAATCGCAGTTTTCATAATTTGCTATTCTGTCAATCGCAGTTTTCATAATTTGCTATTCTGTCAATCGCAGTTTTCATAATTTGCTATTCTGTCAATCGCAGTTTTCATAATTTGCGATAAAAAAAAGGTCTTTTAGTAAAAATATCAACCGGTTTCGTCAAATCAAAAAGTAGCTCCTTCTTCAGGATAAAAAGATAAGGCAACAACACCATCGTAATCAAGAAGGCATTTATTCTTTCAGTTAATTTATTCTTTCAGCATTTATTCTTTCAGTTCGAGCTAATTTTTATATATAAGAAAGTCAAATTACCATTTATAATTTCATCCATTTGCTTCAGAGCTTCAGCCAAGACATAGCTAGCATTCAACTCGTTACAAACAGTCGACTCTATATTATCCATGGTAGCATCATGAAGGAACGTACCAAATGCAGACGAAAATTTCTGAAAGAATAATAAGAAATAATCGGTCTTAAATGCTCTAAGAATTGGAATAACTTAAAATGCTGATAAAATTATATTGATTAAAAACAACAGTTATACGTACAAATTGGCATAAGAAATGAGTAGTTACTTGGAATCACATCAAATCCACAATTTATAAATAATTTCTATTTTCATTTGGCAACTCGGCGCATTCTTAATCGAAGTCAAATCAACGAAATCATTTTAAGAACAATTCATGGAAGCGTAGAGAAGTGGTCTTATTTGTTGTTTTTTCATTAAAAAATAGACAAAAAAAAAAGAAAAAAACATTTATTTTATACATAATTAAAGAAATTTATTATTTTATTTCACTTTTTTTTTTTGGTCCAATTCTGATTTCCACTAACATCCAATCAGCATTTTCATAATACACTCAAACCTGTTTTTGTGCGGTCTTTTTTTGTGCGATTTTTTTTTTTTTTTTGGGGGGGGGGGGGCGATTTTTTTTGTGCGGTATATGAAAATTTCAATCAAATTGGAACATAATTGACGAAGTTATCAATAAAAAAAAAATTAGTAGGTTTGATCGGCCATTTAGTTTTTTCGATTTTTGATATGTATTTCATCACTTTTCATAAGTATTGCGTCAGCCAATTACATTACATATGTATTGAATTCTATAATCGCATAATTTAATTGTTGAACGCACAAGAATTTCCATGTAAATAAATGATATGTGCAATAGCATATTGCGATGGAAAGCAAAAATGCATTGATCGCAAATAAACATTGAAGGACATCTGCATCGAGTTAGTTTGGGTTTTCCTGAAACGGACTGCGTGTCTCGTTAGGTCGCTAAGTTGGTTTTTTGCTAATGAGATAGTTGGCGACTAGTATCATGCTTTGTTTTGTTTGTTTTAATGAGTAGGTAGAAGAAGTTTACTTGAAGGGAGCAAAGAGTTGCTTTTTAACACTTTACAACAAAGTTGAAAAGTGTTTATGACTTTGTTCATTCTGTCCGTCTGTCTGTCCGTTATTAACACTTTACAACAAAGTTGAAAAGTGTTTATGACTTTGTTCATTTTGTCTGTCTGTCTGTCTGTCCGTTAGCACGATAACTGCCGTAAAAATGACTTAATCAAAATAAAATTTTAGTATGTTGTTCAGACGGTCAGTAGGACCTATGGGAATATAAATAAATAATATCACCCAATTAGTTTTGGATTGAACCCGGGTTGAAAAAATGAAATACATTGAGCCCTATGGGACCTAATTTTTCAAACATTTTCTAAGCGGATTTAAAATTCACAAATTGCTTCGAAAATTTTAGATAATATTCAAATTGTTCCATAAAATGTATAAAAAAAAATTCAGCGAAATATATTCAGTAGTTTTTTAAATAAAAATTAAAATAATAATTACACCTCTTATGTGAAACGATCACGTGACCATGATATGAAAATATCACATGACCCACTTCAAAATGTTATATGGCATTCATCTTGTCTCAAAATCGTGACTTTTTAAGTTCTTTTTAATTCATATTGAATGTTGTATCCGTCCTAAAACCACTTTATTTTTGGTTAAATTCTGTACATCTACATACAGAAACAACGCAATTACAATATATTTGAGTTTAAATGCTCATCCAAATTTGATTATTTCTACAACGAAGCCTATTTTTCACCTATGTAAAATGCAAACAGCAAAATATGTAGAATGAGTTGTATTGGAATTGCTGTATTTCTTTAACACAAAATTATTTAGTCCATGGAGTCTGAATAGCTGATATGAATGAAATATTCATTGATTTTAAAAGAAGGACGATTTTTTCGATGAAGTTTTAAGCATAGAGTTTAATTACTTGTAGCTCCATGGTCTTAATTTTTAAATAAAATAAATTATTATAGTATTGTGATGAATGAAATGAATCGGAAAAAGTTATGAATGAAATGCTGTTTTTATAGAGAGATCCAGGCGTGTTATTTTTTCTATGACGTCATTTGAATGAATTTCAGTTGTTTTCGATGAAGTTTTCAAATATAATAAATTCTCGTAGTATTATGATAGTTTTAAAAATATTACCGAGGAATGTATCGCATTTTAGAGATGTTTAAACCAGGCAATTTATATTTCAATGCCGTCATTTGAATGAAGTTCATTTTTTTCAATGAAGATTTAAGTTTTCAAAGATAATAAATTAATGTAGTATTGTAATAAGTTTTAAAATATTACCGAGAAATGTATTGCATTTTAGACTTGTTTAAATAAAATTGCATTGAAGTTGGAAAGTGTTTCATAATCAATGCTTTAAGCATGATTGATCTTTCTTGTTTTATTCGTCTCTGATCTGCGCAAGTGACAAGTCCGCTAAATAAAGTGATTTAATAAAAAAGAATATTACGTGTGTTTTAATTTTTAAATCTAACATTAATTGACGTCCTTCAAAGTGCTTTCACATTCCTATTGTCAAACTACGAAGGATAATGGTTATACGTTTTGAAAAGTTTTGCATGTGTAAAATAAGTGCATATGTAAATAAAATATTTAAAAATGTTCGCATGTGTATTTTCTAAATCAGATTCCAAAAGGTTTGGCGAGATTCCAAGTAGCTGCCAAGCCTCGTGTCTTGATTTCGTTTAAAAAAGCAACTCTTAGTTATTTCGTAAGGTTTTGAGTTATTTTCTACGTGAGACTTTTTTTATGCGGTTCCTATTCACCGCATAAAAAAAATGCTTTTTAATTGTGTTGCGAAAACTATTTTTTATAGCTACTCGTGAAGTTTTGTGCGATTTTTGTTTATGCGTTTTCTTTTATGCGGTCCCTATCTACCGCACAAAAACAGATTTAAGTGTACAACAAATTCCAAATTTCGTAAAAATCCATGAAATAGTTATTAGCTAAAATGAATACGAGCATACAGATACACATGCACACATACTCTTAAATATAGGATAACTAACCATTTATCCTAATTCTGTAAATTACAACAAAACAAAAGAAGCCTTTGTGGAAGAAGTACAATTTTCTTTTATTATTCTCTCTTATAGTGATTGTGATGAAAGTGCACCTAAACTTTACGAAATATAAATGCATGAAAATTTTGTCGACTCACATTTTAAATATTTTTATCTTTATTTGTAATAAAAGGTTTTGGAGGAGAAAATATATATATATTAGAAATGCTTTTAAATACACCGGTGACGATTAGTGGTTGTTCAACCTCTTCACAATCGCTGATGAAAGTGAATAATTTATTTCACACAGTCATCAGCGAGGTTGGTGATTGTGTAAAATCCTCGAAAATTATGTACAACTACATGATTTCCTACATTCACACAGTAACATTCACACTTGATAAACATGCATGCGCAAACATGCACGCCAGATGGAGGTCCTAAAGCCATTATTTCTGTCTCAATCTGGAGGATGAAACGATATCAGTTTGAGAAAGCAATAACCTTAAAAATACAAATGGCAATTTCAAAATAAAATACAAATGCCCCTTTCAATCTGTGACTTTTTGAAGAACTTTTATTATAACCTCTTATTAACTTGATCTGGTGTTTGTCAGTATGGCTCAAATATTTGCGGCTCCAATTAATCAAGTTCCATTAATCACAGTAACATGAAATTTGTTATGCCGTTGTCTTTTATGGTACATTAATTCCTTTTTTTCTTCGGTTTTCGAGTTATTCGCAAAAAACGAGTACATTCCTATGGAGGACCCAGGACGGGCTACCCTAATAAGGTTCAGCAGTTAAAGAGTCCAAATTTAGTATGTCATTGTCTTTTATGGTAATTTTAATCTCTGGTTTTTGCACTTTATCGGGGCTAGCCCGTCTTGCGCTCGCCATAGGAATGTACTCGGTTTTCGAGAATAACTCGAGAACCGGAGCAGCTACAAAGACCAAATTAATTATATGGTTGCCTTTTGAGGTATATTTAAACCTTATTGGGCACGCCATAGAAATGTTCTGCTTTTTGGGGATAACTTAAGAACAGGAGCAACTTGAAAGTCCAAATTTGGTATGTCGTTGTCTTTTATGTATTTACATTACATACATAATAAACACATTTTACAGACATTTAAGTTACATACACATAACAAAAGGGTGTACTTTAAAAAGCCATGTTTTATGCTTTTACTTGTTTTTCGTGAATTATTTCTCACAAATTTAAACTTAGTAAATCATTTCAAGTTAAATATTTTGCATCCACACAAAATTTTTCTGGAAATACCGTATTTAATTCAACAAATAAATGGATAATTATACCTTAGCCGAATGGCATGAATGTTTGAAGATTCACAACGAAAAAAGACAAAAAAGACGGAAATAAAGCAATCTTCGAAAAAACCGATTGAAAGTTACATAATTCAAATCCTTTAGGGAAAATTGAAAACAGCAATCAATCCTTGTATTCAGCAGAGCGCTGAATTGGCTGAGAGAGTAAAATGTCGTATCGTCGGAAGATTGAGCTCCGATTACAGGTTTGTTTATAGATTCAGTCAACGTCCCATAAGCAGCAGAAAAAGATAAGATGGTGTTATAAAGTAGTCATCTTCCCAAGAAGGTCAAAGATAATGATCCTCAAAAACATGAATAAATACAGGGAACTAAAGTTACTTTACCGGCAAATCAAGAAACGCAAGTTAGTTTATATCACTCTACAAGAAATAAAAATGTCCTTGAGATTTTTTTATTGATATGGAAATGTTTTAGCAAGCACAAAGCTTTCTGAGCCAAGGAACTTCATAACAATAAATTTCCCCTACAGGATACTGTTGTAAAGTTCACGATCTGCAAAGTCCACTTGCGACTCTCGTCTTTGGATCCACAGGAGCAGGGTTTGAATCCCATAGGGAATCCCATAGGGAATCCTATATACGAGTGGAAAACCTGTGTATGCATACATACGACGGTCACACTGAAATTTTTTAGATATACAAGTTAAACTTACCAACTCTTAGGAGTGTTCAAAGTAACCCCCCCCCCCCCCCCTCCAACATCAATGCACTTTTTAGGCAATTTTTTTAAAGATTAAATGCTTCAAGCCATCCATTTCGTGGAATCGATGAAAAATATGCTTTTATAGCCTCATCAAACTCATCTTCCGAATGAAAATGACGCCCATGTAAATATTTTTTTAGATTAAAAAATAGCCAAAAGTCACACATAGCAAGATCAGGAGAATAGGGTGGACCTTCTATCACTTTGATATTTTTTTTGTTCAAGGAATTCGACTGTCATTCTTGCTGAATGAGAAGGTGCTTTGTCATTGTGAAGCATGACTCCCCTAACATTCACTTCCTGAAGAATTTCTGGACGACACTTAGTGGTGCACCAGTTAGCTGTAACTGTCTTCTGTCTCCCTCTGGCTTTAACCAGATCTGCACTTCTGAAGAACGCGGCATACATTACTTTTTTCATTGCTCGTTGTCTTTTCACCATTGTTGGTTTGGGGGTCATCTTCAAAGACCCATACTTTACTTTCTTGACGTGTTGTAATGTTAAAAAATGGTATGTACGTTACATCACCAATTATGATTTTAAAAATAATGCAATGTCCGCCATCAAGTAATTTTAGGATTTTTTTACTGATTCTGACACACTCCGTTTTTTAGTGTTCTGTTAAATTATGGGGGACCCTACGACAAACTATTTTTTTCATATATAGTTATTCATGAATGATTTTATGTATAGCGGCGAATCCAATGTTAAGTTCCTTCTGTATCATTTGGTAGGTACAGCGATTATCATCGATTAGCATTTTTTGAATGGCCGGTACATTTTCTGGGACTACAGCTGACAAAGGTCTTCTTGTGTGTTCTTTATCCAGGAGAGAATTTTGACCTCTTCTAGACTGTTGAAGACCCAGACCGTCCGACTCGTCCAGAGGACTTAGAGTAACTAGTTGGACGGCCAGGAAGGAGTCTCTTCTAGACTGTGTAAACCATCTGAATACAGTGGCACGAGATGGAGCATCATTTCCATATGCTAATTGAAGGCGTTGAAGACATTCTTCTTGATTTAGCCCCACTTTAAAATCATAGAAAACCATAGCTCGATAATGCTCTCGCGTCAACCCCATTTACTTTTCTTTCAAAATTTATTCTCGGACAGCTAAATTGTAATTGTTGCCACAAATTATCGTCTGCGGACACAAAAGAGTTCAAATTGAAATATCCGACCAATCATTTTTTTCTAGTGTATATCGTCTGCCCCTGCCTCAAAAAATTCCGTGTGATCCTCGTATGCATACATGCTCAGTGATTTTACTTTCCTTTTACTTCCCTGCGATACATGGTAATGTATAGGGAAAGTATTGGAATCATGTCGAAAATCGCAACTCGAGTCTTCGACGGATCTACACGTTTCGAGACCTCTAGAATACGAAAAAACTATTTTTATCGTGACGTCTGTGTGTGTGTCTGTCTGTCTGTGTGTCTGTCTATCTGTGCGTCTGTGCAATGTATGTATCCACTCTAACTCAAAAACTAATGCACCAAATTTCATAAAATTTGGTAGGTAAGTGATGTGACACTGCTGCTGATTAGTTTTTGGTACGATTCGTGAAAACAGAACCCACCTTTTTTGCGAAATGGCCCGTAAAAATTTCATTTTTCCGCTCTAGCTAAAATACTAATTAACCAAATTTCACAAAATTTGGAAGATAAGTTACTTGTTGGATACTCTGGTACTGATTAGATTTGGGTACGATTCGGAAAAAAATAACCTACCTTTTTTTGCAAAATGGCCAGCAAAAATCGCCAAAATCTAAAATAAAAAACTACGTATACTCAAATATATCCATTAAATGCTTATTTAATACGTAACTTTTAACGAAGAAAAGAATAAGACCAACCCCATTACACTAGGACTAGCCGTTCTCGAGATATTTTAGTTTTTTCGTATTTTCTCTACGCCATCTTTGAAAATAAGTCCAGTTATCAAATGAGAACGAAAATTGAATTAAATTTAATTAAAATAAAGAGAACGTGAATATAAGTCTGCAGGGAAAGGCATGTGCTGCTCACATCAAATTTTTTCGCATTCTAGAGGGACAAAAAGTGTAGATCCGTCGAAACTCGCGTTGCGATTTTCGGCATGATTGTAATACTTTCCCTATACATTACCATGTATTGCAGGGAAAGTAACAATTAAAAAATTAAATAACCACGTTCACAAAATGTATGACTCATCACATTTATAACTCTACACTGAAACATAATTTACTTTAGAACTAAACTATAACCGGTAGCATTCGTGATAACAATAATAATAATAATTATAATAATATAAATTTATGCATATTAATTTAATTTATCGATAGTTAAATGTGTATGCTATTTAACATAAGAAATAAAATTAACACTCACTTTCCTGGTGTTGCGACATCATTTGTGCCACAAAATTATGCCGTTGAATTAATTACTTGCCCAATTATCAAGTCAATAGATGTTAGGAAACCTACTACATTCCTGACACTTATCTTTGTGCTTCGATATCATTAACTGCATGAATCAAACAAATTCCAGCGATGACGTCAAGATCCTTTCATCCACAAACTAAATAAATTTTGGCAATAACAAGACAACACAGCGAGTCTGTTTCCCGGCAAAACAGCGTCGACTGTCACATTCGAACCGAACTGGTTCCACTTCGGGTCCGAGCCCGGGTGTTGAATAGGTTACTTGCGTGTGTAGGCGGGCGACCGACTGACTGATTGTAAGAACAGCAGCCACACAACACACACCTATGCAAATAAAAAATAAAATAAAATAAATTGAATGAGTGTTCAGGATTTAACCTCTACTGGAGGTGAAAAAATCCTCGTGATTTCGTGACGGTAGGGATTCCCCAAGCATGGAACTTTTCCGGCTTAGTGGTAAACTCGTTTCTTCGCTAAGAATCCATTTTGAATGGACAGCTAGAGGAAACATATGCGCCAACACGATTTAATTGTTAAAGAGAGAAAAGATAAACATTACAGTGCAACTGTCTCCGATGAACTTTCTCAAACCTTCATATTCCATATTGTTCAGTTCTTGTTACTTTCCCTGCAATACATGGTAATGTATAGGGAAAGTATTGGAATCATGCCGAAAATCGCAACTCGAGTTTTCGACGGATCTAAACGTTTCGGAACGTCTAAAATACGAAAAAACAATTTTTAGCGTGACGTCTGTGTGTGTGTCTGTGTGTCTGTCTGTGCAGATTTTGTATCCACTATAACTAAAAAACTAATGGACCGCATTTCACAAAATTTGGTACGTAAGTCACTTGTGGGCGAGTCTGGTGCTGATTAGTTTTGGGTACGATTCGGGATAAAAGAACCAGCATATTTTTGCGAAATGGCCCGCAAAAGCTTGTATCCACTCTAACTAAAAAACTAATGGACCGAATTTCACAAAATTCGGCAAATGAGTCATTTGTGGGTCACCCTGGTGCTGATTAGATTCTGGTATGATTCGGAAAAAAAATAACCTGCATTTTTTTGCAAAATGGCCCGCAAAAATCGTCCAAATCTAAACTAAAGAACTACGTATGCTCAAATATATCCATTAAATGCTTGTTTAATACGTAATTTTTAGCGAAGAAAAGAATAAGACCAACCCCATTACATTAGGACTAGCCGTTCTCGAGATATTTTAGTTTTTCGTATTTTCTCTATCCACCTTTGAAAATAAGTCCGGTTACCGAATGAGAACGAAAATTGAATTAAAAGTGAAATAAATTTAATTAAAATAAAGAGAACGTGGATATAAGTCTGCAGGGAAAGTCATGTGCTGCCCACATCAGATTTTGTAACTCTTGATATCAGAATGTAAAATATTTGGGCTGGCTCCATTGAACTTTCCCATACCTTTATATTCCGTATTGTTCAGTTCTTATATAACTCTTGATATCAGAATGAAAAATATTTGCACTGTCTCCTCTGAACTTCCGCATATTCCAGTTTGGTTTTTGTATATAACATTGATATCAGAGTAAGAAATATTTGGAGTGCCTCCAGCTCCACTGAACTTTCTCATATCTTCATTTTATATTCCATGTTTGCAGTCTCTCCACTGAATCGAATAATCTGATGAATAATATCTCGGGTAATTTCGGTAGTATGACAATGGCACTTATTTTCTTTTACTAATTGGGCAATGAAAAATATTCTCTCATTTCAAAAATTCTTCTTTAGGGGGTCTATATAAAAAATTACATTTTATACTTTTTATTGAAAGGTATCACATAATCAAAAAATCTGATGTGGGCAGCACACAACTTTCCCTGCAGACTTATATCCACATTCTCTTTATTTTAATTAAATTTAATTCACTTTTAATTCAATTTTCGTTCCCATTTGACAACTGGACTTATTTTTAAAGGTGGCGTACGGGAAATACGAAAAAACCAAAATATCTCGAGAACGGCTAGTCCTAGTGTAATGGGGTTGGTCTTATTCTTTTCTTCGTTAAAAATTACGTATAAAACAAGCATTTAATGGGTATATTCGAGCATACGTAATTTTTTATTTTAGAATTTGACGATTTTTGCGGGCCATTTTGCAATAAAAGGCAGGTTATTTTTTTCCGATTCATACTAAAATCTAATCAGCACCAGGGTAACTCACAAGCGACTTATCTACTGAATTTTGTGAAATTCGGTCCATTAGTTTTTCAACTAGAGTGGATACAGGCATTTTTTGCGGGTTATTTTGCAGAAAAAGGCGGGTTCTTTTATCCCGAATCGTACTAAAAACTAACCAGCACCAGGGTCATACCCAAGTGACTTACCAAATTTTATGAAATTCGGTCCATTAGTTTTTTAGTTAGAGTGCATACATACATTGTACAAACAGACAAGCAGACAAACACAGAGACAAACATACAGACACACACACACAGAGACGTCACGCTAAAAATACTTTTTTCGTATTCTAGAGGTCTCGAAACGTGTAGATCCGTCGAAAACTCGAGTTGCGATTTTCGGCATGATTTCAATACTTTCCCTATACATTACCATGTATTGCAGGGAAAGTAAAAATCCATACGATGATATATATACCTTAATGAAAGCATTTCTTAAATTGGAACTATTGGTCTACGACCCATCATTCAAGATATTTTAATATTTTCAGCAAAGACTGCACGTATTGTAAACTATTTAATACACCATCTTGACGTACAGGAAAAGTTCTTCAGAATGCCATCGGACAGCATAGTGTCCATCATCAGTGGCAATAATAAAGAATTGACAGGCATGAACTTTTATACAACCAGAAATTGTGAATACATATTTGCATAGAGTAAATCGGAAAAATCGATACTAAAATTAACATAAATTACAAATAAGTACGTAAATTTCAAAAAATAATTCAATTCATTTCACTTCAAAATCCATGTACATAAATAAATCAGGCCAATTCATAAACATAACATTAGTGGTGAAGCACAAGATTTCCAGAAAACCATATAATGCTTTAACACGTATAGAGCCGATAATAGTCCTCTACTACAGGCTGACTTATCAAGCATCAAGGTCTATTGAAAGGTACTCTTACTTCCATTTACCTTGATCAAGCATATTGAAGCCCAGTAAGGTTTCTAGAAATACATGGGTTACCATATTTGGCGGTTTAACACGTGCTCCAAATATTGATTTTTACAAGCATTCGATAATATTAACAAACTTACAATTGAGTTATATTTTTATAAATATGAATTAGATTGGTGTAACATTTGTAATTACGCAACACTTATTAACAAGAATCAAAATATGATTCTCACTCATAAGCAGATTAACAAATAGATGGATTTTTTTTTTTTTTTTTTTTCAAAAATCCGGTCTTGTGTGTGAATTACGCGGGGGGACTTTAAAATAAAAAGGTACTAAATTTAAAGATACTAAAATTTTAAAGAGAGGCAATTTTGTTATAAACCTGTGGATGTATAAATTAGATAAATACAGCATTTAAAATCTTAATAATAATAATAAATTATATAAATCTGTATTATAAACGATATATTTTTTATGCCTAGTACAAAATAATTGAAGTACTTTAAAAGATAATATTAAGGAAATCCTCTAAACATAGCGCCAATGTTTACATCAGCTGATTGGCGCCAATCATCGTCTTGGCGATGAAAATATCAGTGCCATTCCAAAGTAACTTCGAGTCATTCAGACATAATTTCTATCAGTTTTTAGTAAAAAAAAAAACCTATTTGATCATTCATTCATTCATTATCTTTTATGATAAATGCAATTCTATTTATTTACTATTTTAGCTTATGTGTACATAATTATTATAATATGGTAAGATTTCCACTTGGCGACAGTAGGATTCAACAATTTTATGATTCATTATACTCTAAAAATGCAATAAAGTGTATAAAACTTGAAAGATATTGGTGTAACATGAATAAATCTTTAATATATATATATAATTTGAAGCAATTATACTTTTAAGTTTGGAAGAGAGAATAACACATTCAGGACTACAAACCAAGTTTACTAAGATAAGACTATAACAAATAAAAATCAATAATAATACATACTACAGTTACCGAAATTATAAAATGAGTGTTTAAAATAAATACTTTATATAAAAATAGAAGTTTCAATTACAATATTGTAAAATTTAGCTTTCACAAGTATGCTCCTATACCGGGTATCCAATGATTCTGTCGACTATTTATAAGCCATTTTTTATTATTCTCTCTTCATTTTTGGGAAAGCGAAATTACCTAAACCTTTTTCAAGTTTGTTTAGAGTAGTTTGGTGAAGAATACCCATCAAAAATTATTCCAATAGTACTTCCTAAAGTGAAAATCCGAATAGAGCTAATGCTAATGGATTAGGCTTTCGGCCTCGGTGGGCTTGACGAGTCAGCTCGTATATAGAGGAGCCTTAGCCGAGAATGAGACATCACATTCAAAAGAACAAACAGAAAAAGACGAGACATTCAAAAGAACATTCAAGAGATATTTAGCAGTACAGTATTTTTGAAACGCCAACATGCACAGCCCACGTCTATGCAAGACTCTATGCAGGAAATGTAAATACTAAAAGTTGACCGTTCATCCACACAAGCGACAGAACATGAAAAAAAAAAGTTCCAAAGATTACACATGTGTCAGTCATTAACAATTTCTTCTTCAAATGAAATTCATTAAATTTGCGCCATTTTTTTTTTCAAATTTTAAATTAATCAGATACTAAAATGAAACTCCCAATTTAATGCGACTCAAAAATTTCAATTCGAGTTAGACGGATTTGAGCACTTATGAACTCCAATCGAACGTTTTAAAAACGATGTCAATCTGTGCGTTTGTTCGTGTGACACAATATATCTCATGAGCGAATGGATCGCTTCTAATGAAATTTGGTACAATTATCAGAATCAATGACTATCGGAACCCTATTGATGAAAGTGGTCAAAGATTTAAAAAAGCAAAACTTAAAAAATCAGGATAGTCAGCCGTGTTAAATAAGCAACCATTTTATACGCTCTATATCAAAAAGAAACGAATAGCAATCAATTTAGAACATTGGCATGAACCATTCCTAAAATCATACACATTTTTAAACCAAATTTACCAAAAAAGTTACATAACATTGAAGAGGTATTAACTATTTTTAAAAAAGATTAGCTTTCTATATGTAATATTATGCACAAGTGTCTTAACAGCATTCTCATGGATTTATTCCCTTCCATTCCAGCAAAGAGCCACCCGTTTTGTGTTTCAACACCAACTAATTCACGAAATTTTATTTTTTAGAATAAGTTGAGGTACAATAGAACACCGGTGTGCAAACAAACAGTTTTCCTGTAGCAGGATGAAAGTTAATGTCTACTTTGACTGCTATATATGGTTCTACCATGCACATACTTTCTGCAAAAATTCCAAGCCAGTTGGCCATATGCAGGCTGTCACGTGACATCCAATGTAAAAGTATAGGCTAAGAAAGTAAATTTTTTTACTGTAGCTATTCTGCGAGTAACTACAAAAAAACTATTATTGGAAACTTCAAGCTTCTTGCTGCATTGAACTGTCAATACAGTATATGAATTAAAACAAAAAGTGCGCAAATGTATAATGGCAAAATTTTTTGAAATAGAATTTGTAACATTGGAGTACAATAGAACACCATTGTTGGGGAACAATGTTTTCCAATGTTATGATTAAATGTAATTGATTTACAACATCTATAGCATAATAAAATTACTATACACTTCTATTGCTGCGACTTATACAAATGATTCAAGTGAAATTTTGTGTAATGAACTTGTGCAAAATGACAGTGGTGTAATCTGCGATGATATTAAATGTGAAAATTACGTTCTGATAAAATTTTGCTTGAAAAAATCAAAGAATATCTAAGAATACAATTTAAAATTATATATAATCTTAAATTTCTTAAACTTAATAAGTTTTATTTCATGTGGTGTTCCATAGCCACACTGTGTTAGGGCGTAGCCAACGGCTCTACCGTGCTGAAAACACCGGTTCTCGTTAGATCACCGAAGTCAAGCAGCATCGGGCGCGGTTAGTACTTGGGTGGGTGACCACCTGGGAACACCGCGTGCTGTTGGCAGATTTCAGGCGCGGTATAGCCTGGTGGTTTGCGCGCTGGATTTGCACGCACCACTGATCTATTCAAGTTCCTCTATTTTTGGAAAAATAAATTATTTGACGATTATATTGAAAATATTAAAAGGCACAGTCTTTCGTTAGAGCGATTTAATCATTTGATGGGTGCTAAAATCAGGTATTTATCTATATCAGATTTAATATAAGGATTTAAAGCATTTCAAACTGAAAAGGTTACAGAAGAGGTTTCTACATGTTTTGCATCATTTTGTTTTAACCTTCTCTGCACTCCTCTTGTAATATATAGGGAAAGTATTGTAACTGGGTCGAAAACTGGAATTCGAATTTTCGACGAAAGAACGCGTTTTAAGTATCCCTGAACCAGAATAGCCCATTTTGGAGGGGATGCATCTGTGTGTATATATATGTATGTACATATATACACTACCCGACACAGAAAATAAACGTCATGAAAGAGCGAATAGAGTATGATGAAAAAGGACACACAGACAGAGTTAGGGCGCGGTAGCCCAGGGATTAGCGCGCTGGAGTTACACTCGGTAGGCTCGGGTTCGATTCCAGCCACTGCCAAAACTACCACCGTGTTCATGCGGAGTACGATCACGTTAAACATGTGGGTCCGTAAGTCCTTCCGAGAGGTTGGTGGTAGGGGAAGGAGGGTACGGTCCCTGTGGATGCCTCCCCCACTAGGTTCCGGTCTAAATTGGGTGGCACTTCCCGGCCGTCCAAAAGGTTACCTTCAACACCAACCTTAACTAGGGCATTAAGGAACAATTCCTTAAACTAGGGCATTAAGGAACAATTTGCATAACTTTAGATTATAATTTCTCTAACTAAACAGTTTTTACCAATCCTAGTTTAGAGTATGTATTCTTGTAGACAATGAACCTGTGGTTCTGAGGAGACCTTATTTTCGCAACTTTGATAAACTATGTCAAAGATATTTGGTGTATTTTTAAACTTCCCTACACACTTTTATCAAACTTCTATCTGAGTATATATATTTGTCGCGTTTCAAATTTTTGAGATCCTAACTAACCAGGTTCCACTAATCGTAGTGACATAAAATTTGGCATGTCGAGGTCTTTTGTGATACATTTTAATGTTTTGCAATTTGACCTTTATCAATTAATTCGGCTCTGGATCAACCATAGGAACGTACACTTATTGAGGAAATTGTTCGCGAAAAAAAAACCCAGCTAGAAAGCTCAAATCTAGTATATCATTGCCTTCCGTGGTATGTTTTAATTTGAATTTTAAAACTTTCCGGCCCAAGTTCGTCCTACGTCCGCAAAAGGAAGCCATACGTTTTATGGTAATAACTCAAGAATGGAACAACTAGAAAGCTCAAATTTGGTACATCGTTGCATTTCGTGGTATGTTTCCATTTTTAGGAATTTTGAAATCAGTTAAGCCCATAGGAACGTACATGTTATTTGGGAATAACTCGAAAACCGCTTATCAACTAAAAATCCCAAATTTGGTATATCGCTGCCTTTCATGGTATATTTTCATTCTTGTGATTTTGAAGTTTACCGGTCCAGCCCGTCCCAGACCTGCAATAGGAAGGTACACGATTTTAGGGAATAACTTAAGATTTAGGGAATAACTTAAGATTTAAATTTGGTATATCGTTGCCTTTCGTAGTATATTTTAATTCTTTGAATTGTGAAACCGTGGATTTTTAAAAGCGTGTATCCTAAAATTTGATTTTTACTTGCTTATTTCACAAGATATTAATTATATACCAAAGTTGCTAAGTTTATTTAAATTTCACACGTGCTTTAATGTCTTTCCCGGCCGCCCAAATAGCTGCTGAAGTCTTCGGACGAGTCGGACAGTCTGGGTCTTCAACGTGCTTTAAATAAATGATATTATTTGGTCAACAAAGCTTAAAATTTTAATTTTGTGGTACAAGTTCTTTAACGTGGGTATAAATGAGTGAAAATTAAATGTATCGAAAGAATTGATCACGACGTGTAGGCAAGTTTGTGCTGCCCACATCGGATTTTTTTTTTTAATGCAGAATCATAGCAGTAATCATCATGAACTTAACATTAATAAAGAAAGAAACCCAATCGAAAGTGTCTCATCAGACCAAGACACATTTGCACTTTCTTCGATAAGGAAGTGAAATTTTCCAAGGTTAAGGCAAAAATGGGCACTCTTCCAGACCAAGAGGCATTGAACCCATAAGGATTTACCAGACCATCTCAGATCCAATTGAGGGACAACATTTTTTTCTTTCCGGTCGGGAAATTTTAGAACGACAATGCGCGGAGAAACAGACATGAAATAAACACGACACTTGGCCTTTATTATTACATTCTGCTACTCGGCATGGAGCAAACGAATGCAAGCAAAAATTAAACACAATATGAACTTTACAAACATTATTAATTGCGCAATAAGTATTATAATATAATTAGCTGCGGTGTCGCAACTAGCGGTCACTTTTTTTAGCAATTACATTTTATAAACAAATAAACGAAGAATAAGCGCCCAATTAAACTTTTAAAAGAAAATTTAGGGATTTAAGAACTACAAAAATACTATTTACTGTTCGTAGCTAGATCTTTCAGTTTTCGAGACATGGTTTTTTTTATTTCTAGCAGTAGCATTTAATACAATGACCATTCGCCCATCAACCTGCAGAATCCTGAACTATTTAGCAGACACATGACGTTTCCCCGGCGCACCAGTGGGGGCGAAACACACTACGTCCAACAACAAAACATCCATACCTGCAAGTGGGATTCGAACCTACAACTCGGCAGCCGAGCCAACACGAGGAAATGCTTGCCTTGACCGCTCAGCCACCGCATCGATGTTTTCGAAATATAAGCATTACAAACTTGAAACACGGAAAATTTTCAATCTTCTTTAACTCGACAAGACGATTCCTCAAAAACTATAAGATTTGTAAAATAATAATAATAATAATAATAATAATAATAAATAATAATATTAATCTGGAAACTGGATTTCCTACTACAATTATTTTCCGCTTACTGTTGATATCTATCATTTATAGTTTAGAAGATATTTCGGCTGAAAGTAGCTAAAGTGAGGCAAAAACTAACTCAAATAAAAACTTTTTAGTTATTTTGAAAAAAGAAAACAAATTTAAAATATTAAAATATTGAAAAAATATTTTTATATATTCAAAAATAGAACTCAATTTTCCTACAAGACAAGTAAAAATTGCTTACATTTTTATCTATTTAGAATTAGAGATATAAACGTTTAAAATATTTACATGTTTCATAAAGCTCTGGTTTCTGCCACAGATACCTCAATCATAGATCTGTGATGTGAATAACATCTTACTATGTTAGTCGCATCAAAAACACCCTTTATCAAGGTTTCATAAGGGGTCATCCCATTCAGGTTTCACGGTGTAGTGGATAAACAGTCTGCGGCAAGGAAAAGTTCCTCTTTCGAGTGACGATTTCTCCTTGCCCGCCGGTTTCCTTTACCAAAGGAAATGAGGTTGATCAGATTCACTTTCACTCATTAGTATTGAATCAGCAGCTGAAAAATTAATTACCGATGAAAACCTTGATGAGCCCGCCCCATTGATACTAAGTAAGCACACATGTGACCCTTTCCGTAGTGATGGAATGATAGTGAAATAATTAGGTACAATCAACAACACAGAAAATATATATATATATATACAGGGATGTATCTACAGTGGTCGGCGGTGGTCGGGGTTTCCATCACTCAGAATTTCCGACCACCACTCAATTGCCGAACACCACTCATCCAAAAAAATATACATATTACAATTACATTTAAAAAAAGTTAATATTCAATTTTATCAAATGTTTTTTTTTAATATAAAAGTATAGAATACTAATACTGTTTGTGTGTGCGAATTAACGCAAAGCTCGTTTCGAAATTTTATATTCGCAATACTAATTGTTCTGGAAAATCAACCACCACTCACATTTCTCTAGATACATCCCTGTATATATATATATATATATATATATATATATATATATATATATATATATATATATATATATATTTATATATATTATTTTTCAATTCTCGAATTTTCACCATTGATATAAATTGAATATATTTAGGTTGATGACTAGATATATGCATTTTATTCTCCTCTAGATTAATGTATATATATACCTTCTATTTTTATCCTTAGTCTTGGTCTATAGTTACTTATTTGTAACAGATATGCTAGAGATGGGTTTTTTTGTACATACAGTAGTTTATGCATAGTTTTCGATTAAAATCTTTCAATATATATATATATATATATATATATATATATATATATTTATACATATACATACACACACACACACACACATATATATATATATATATATATATATATATATATATATCTCTGAACACTGCTACCATATCAATAAAATGTTTTTTCACTCCCAAATTCTAATCATTTGTATATCGCCTCAGATACATACATGCCGAGTTTCGCGGCTGTAGCTCAACCCTAGTAGCAATCCTATATTGGCCCAATATAGGCTTTCTATTGGACCAATATGAAAAAGTGGACATTTTAACGGAATTGGTCCAATAATGGTTTAAAGTATTGGGACAACATTATGCCAATATTTCTAATGTGACACCAATATTGGTGACATATTGCAATGAAAGTATTTAGCCAGTATTGGAGGCTAATGTAACCCCAATATTTGCCCAATATTTGGATTACATTGGAAATATTTCCAATGTAATACCAAGATACACAATATTGGTCCAATATTAAATGCAACTAGGAAATTTCTTATGAATGCCTATATCTTTTTGCAACAAAGTGTATATTTCGACCTATAAAAACATAACAAATCGCCAAATATTTAAAAAGGACACATAAATTCAGTCAGTTAAGCGACACTTGAAAGAAAAGAAAGATCAATGCTTATTAGAAATAAAAAGAGCGAATGCTCTACAAATTTGTACGCCCATGAATTGCTTGACATGTACATGTGGTAAACATCGGCACAATTTACCGAAGGAAATTTAATGCCCAAAATGCTAAGAGACAGCAGCTTCAAATGTGCAGCTGTCACTTTTTACAAAGATTGGATAACTCTCTTCTCTTATCTTAAAACTTGAAAACTTTACTCCAAAAAAAGATTTGTCCCGAAAAGATTCACCGGGATGGCGGATCTTTTAATGGGAATAACATCTACATGGAGGTATCTTTGGCTGAAATCGGAGCGTTACGAAAAATGTAAATAGTTTAGAAGCTTATACACTCTTTTACAAAAAAAAAAACGGAGCACCATGAAGAAAGTGACTGTCTTTATTGAAATTAAATATGAGTACAGTTCATACACAGGTAATGAAATGATTACTGATTTATTATTTGCATGATGATTACAATGAAATGATTTATTATTTACATGTAACTTAAATGTCGGAGAAAATAATCCAATATTACGCTTCCCTATTATTATCGCATATTAAAAATTTTCTCTCTTATACTGCCTTCCAAAGGTTGAACAATCGGTAATAAATCCGACATAACTCAAAAGTTCTGCTTTAATTTGACTCCATATATCACAAGAATGTGATCAATCGACTAATATATTCATAATAATAAAATTAAATAAAATATTTTTATGTATATTCTTTTATCCTTTAAGAGCTTACTTCACAATGAATACATTCGGATAAAGTTTTGTAGACTCTACTCTACAAACAAACCAAAGAGGCCTTGATATGGGATGTAATCTCCCCTAACTTCGACACAAGCTTCGTTCGCATCGACAATTCATCCTTTGAATCAGGAATCAGGTGATCCAGCGCAGCACAGGGATAATTGCAATGCCTATATAAGTGCAGTTTTCAGATCTTGAAGAGTCGTTGGAAGAGGTAAACAGGTAGAGACCAGTGTTTCTTGCAGACATACATTGAGGGGGGCATTTTATGTTAACCTACTTTCCATTTGTGTGACAGCATTTAGATGTATTTATGGCAAATAGAAAGTATAGTATGGCAAATAGAAAGCTTGTCCTCCCCGCCCCCTCGGGCCAAATAGTCCTGAAAGAAACATTGATAAAGACAGTTCTTCCAAAGGCATCCCAAAGATTTTCGATGGGACTGAGATTTAGATAATATACTGGCCACTGCATATGAATAATACCTTCACTCTCAAGGTGCTCGTCCACCAGCTCTGCTGTATGTAGACGAGCGTTTCATAAGTCTATAAAAAAAAAATCTGGAACCACTGCTGCAGCATAGTTTCGCAAAAGGTTCAAGGATTTGAACCCGATACCTTTTTGCCGTCACAATACCTCCTGTGAACACTATCAAGTCGGTGCGATTTCCCAAAGAAAATTCATCACATACCATAAAACTAACACAACTAGAGACGCGGTATTCAGCGATGGCACTGAGCTGGTTGCGTGCTTCTCGTTCTCTCCAGGCCCTAACACGTTTCTGGTCTTAATTTAGGGCAAATCGTGAAGGGTACATTGGACCATTGCGCTTCTGTTCGTTCTTGGACCATTGCGCTTCTGCTGTCGACACCACTTTCATCGTACTCCTCTGACCTTAGCGCTCAAAGGGATATTTTAGCAACTGGTTTCCGTCCAAATTGAAATCGACATTTTTGCATTACTTGTGGCTGATTTAAGTTGATCACATAACATTTATAATAATTTTTAACTTTATTATCATCGAATAATATATTCCAGCCAATTAACAAGCGGGTTTTTATACACACTCATATTTTAATAAGCGGTTTCCGGAAACCGATGGAAACCTGCTAGATGACACCACCGGATATGTCTATCAAATCAAAATGTCGTCATCCAAACTTTTACGGAAATATCAGCGATAGTTTCAGAATCAAGATCCAAAACAGTAATGTTTCCTTTTCTTCTTCTAAGTAAACTAAAATAGTTTTGGGGACGACTGGTAAAGGCAAAGGCGTTTTTAACAATGAAATGTTAGATTTAAAGGAAAACTGGTATACATCTGTAATGGCAGTTGCAATAGTCCAGGGACGAGACCTTTCAGGTTACAAAAATCTACTTTATTAGATGACACTCGTAAAACATACTTAGTTACATAATGCCGAACTCCTCGTTGGCGACCAGCTCTCAAGAATTCTCAATGCAGTCTGAATAGTTTCATACAAGTTACAGGTTTGGCGGAGGGGAGGAATCTGGTGACAACATGGGAAACATGCTGTCTTCGCGATTTTTATGTTTCAAAAATGTGATGGAGATGCAGTTTCATATGAGAAAGTTTACGTAGAAGCTAAGATTAGTAACCATATATGGAAAGGTAAAAGAAAAAAGGTAGTAAGAGCAGACTTTGTTAATATTAATAGCGTGGGATGGAATAATATACTTGCAATACGTGCTTGACATGAAATAGGAATTTGGAATAAATTATGAAAGAAAAGGGCACGTGATTGGAGAAAGCTTAAAATTTCTGTATCATATATATTTCAGAAATGATTTTTAACACTTTCCAATATAATTGCAAAGTATTTATAACTTTATTCATTCTGTATGTCTGTTTGTCCGTTCGCACGATAACAGTCGCAAAAATGACTTGATCAAAATGAAATTTTAGTATGTTTTGTTGAGACGGTCTGAGGGATATATGGGAATGAAAATTAATAATATTACCCAATTAGTTTCGGATTTAACCCGTATTAAAAAACTGAAATACATTGAACTCTACGGGACATAATTTTTCAAACATTTTTTAAGCGGAGTTAAAATTCACAAATTGCTTCGATTATAGGAAATATTCAAATTATCACGTAAAATGTGTAAAAAAAATTTTCAACAAAATATTTTAGGTAGTTTTTTAAAATGAAAATTGTAATAATAATTACACCCATATGACCATATGATAGATATGAAGAGATCAAGTGACTCATTTCAAAATAAAATATGGAATTCATTTTTTATTTCATCTATTTTTTAAAAATAGTGATGTTTAAAGACCGTTTAAATTTATATTTAGTGTTGCATCCGTCCTAAAACCGCTTTATCGTTGCATATTATCTGTGTATCTGAATTTTGTGCCAAAGCAATTACAATATTTTTGATTTTATTATTAATACAACGAAGCCTGATTTCTATAGCGGGCATACTGTAAACAAATCAAGCAATTGTAAGATGACTTGTATAAGGATTGCTGAATTTTTTATCACGTAAAATTATTTAGCTCTGGAGTCTGGAACATAAGTAATATGAATGAAATATTCATTGACTTTACATAGAGAAGCAAACGATTTATAGCATTGCCTTTTTTGTTGAAGTTTTAAGCTTCCAAGTATAATAAATTATTGCAGTACTGTGACAATTTAAAAAATATAAGTGCTGAATGTATCTCATTTTAGAAATGCTTGAATAAAATTGCATTTCCGTTGGAAAGTGTTGATGTTGATGACCCAGACCGTCCGACCTACCAGAAAGGTGTAAGGTAACTGTATGGACGGCCGGGAAGTGCCACCCAATTTAGACCGGAACCCAGTGGGGGAGGCATCCACAGGGACCGTACCCTCCTTCCCCTACCACCAACCTCTCGGAAGGACTTACGGACCCACATGTTTAACGTGATCGTACTCCGCATGAACACGGCGGCATATGTGGCAGCGTGCAAATCTAGCGCGCAAACCACGGGGATACCGCACCCGAGATGGCCAACAGCACGCGGCGTTCCGAGGTGGTCACCCACCAAGTACTAACCGCGCCCGATGCTGCTTGACTTCGGTGATCTAACGAGAACCGGTGTTTTCAGCACGGTACGGCCGTTGGCCTCCGTTGGAAAGTGTGTCATAATCAATGTTTATGCATGATTGATCTTTCTTGTATTTTTTTTTAATGAAATAAATAGTTTTAGAATTTCAAAAAATCAAGACTATTTCTGCTTAGTTCAAAATTTAAAGCCTCGAAGTTCGGAAGATTTTGCAGAAATCTCCATACACACAAATACGCACGCATTGATATTTATATATTATAAGAATAAAATGAAATTAGAATTCCCAATTGATTATGAAACCAAAATATTCCCAGATGCCTGTTAATTTTGTTACTTTGTCCAATAAAAAGCACAGGTCAGGAAATGTGTACCAATTTAATTAATTATACCTAAATGAATAATTTAATTAATTATACCTAATGGATAAAAGAAATGACCAATTTAATTAATTATACCTAATGGATAAAAGAAATGAATGTTGTTTCCCAGTAATTGTTCTTTCAATGTAGACTGCTTGTTTCAAATGTAGATTACTTTGTATTCTGACCTTAAATTTGACGTAGCATGCTAATACAGCTTTGAACATATGTAATAAAAAATTAACTGAATTGTGGCTCAACTCAACCATCTCATACCAGAATCCAGTTTTAGTGGACTTCTCCCCCCCCCCCCCCATATTTAACAATGTATCCCCACCGGGGTAGGGATGGGTAACTTTCCCCCCGAGGGGGGCCAATGACGTCACGAACAAAGAAAATTGTATCGCGGCTATTTTTCACAACAATGATTGAAATTATAATATCTCCTGATCATTAAGCCATAAATAAACCCTTTTATGCATGATTACGCCCAATTTTGTCCTATGCTGTTAAAAAATATAAAATTTCGAATAAGTTTTCATACTAATTAATAAAAAATTCAATCCAGTTCTGGATTTCTTGATAACAAAGCCGGATATAAAGTTTCGTGAAAATCCATTAATATTTGTGGCTTCTATCGTGTGCACAGCAAATCGGCCACAGACATCAGTCAGACAGACGGACCTCTCGCTAAAAATAGTCAAAACGTGTTCAGAAGGTCCTAAAACATATATTAGTATCAAAATCTCGAAATCGAAAATCATCGGGAAAACAATAATTTCTCAATACTATACATATGAGAAAGTAAAAATAATGGAACAAGGAAATATGGAAGGGCATCTGCACAGTATAAAACAGACATGGAAAACTAGGAACCAAATGTGACTCGCGATAGAATCGTAATCCAAGAAAATACATTCACGCAAGCATTAGGCTGTGTATGTGTGTCTGTGGGCAGGGCATCTTTTGGAAAAAAAGCACAACTTTCTACATAAGAACCTCGTGAAATTTTATAGTCGATGCAATCATGATCAATCACCTTCTTTTTTTTTTCTTCTCCCAATGGCCAGGCATTGAATCTTTCATCTTCGCCTATACATCGGCCAGAACAGTGAACCTCTCCGTCAAGGACGTTGCCCCAGCGCACCAGTGAGGGTGGGAACACATTGCGCCCAACAGCACAAACATCCATGTCTTACGTGGGACTCGAACCCACAACGTGGCGGCCGATCAATCGCTGGAAACGCTCGCCTTAACCGTTCGGCCATCACGTCAACTGAATCACCTTCTAAAAGGCTGAAAAACTCAAGAATCCTTTAATATTAAAAAAAAAAAAAATCTAATTTTTAATTTACATATCCATGACTTTTTTTTTTTTATTATTAATTTATTTCTGCTTAAAACATTAAAATCCTCAAATAACTTCAAATTGACGAATTTAAATTTAGCTAAATTGGCCCAAAATTAAAACAACATGTGTTCTACATTACACAACCACTTGTTTATTATACAACCACTATTGTCCTGGGAAATGTCCTATTTCAAATAATCCGAAAGGGAACAAAGGTGTGAAAACTTCAAATTTTAAATAATCCGAATTCCAATCATGGAAATTACTAAACATTTTACCTAACTCTTTTGCCTATATATAATGTATCCACACATAAAATTTCATAACGGTAAGAACATTCATTGTTGAGAAATCGTCCAACCGCGTACGATTACACACACTCACTCACAAACGAATATATTTACAAAGTCCGAAACATGTTCAAAAGGTCTTAAAACGAGCTTATCCAGCAAAAAAATATTGAATTCTAAAATTTTCGTACAAAACAACATGCAATAGTATAACAAAGTAATAATAAAAGTATAATTCCCCAATATTTCTTGATTAATTCAATGTCTTATCCATTCCTGTTGCTAGGGTTGGATTTGCCGATATGCCGATAAGTCGTCGTTTAGGGTCCCGGCTATTGAAACAGAATCCTGTTTATTCTATGGAAAATGCATTATATGTGGGACCAAAATTCATTACAGCTTACCAAGGCAATAAATCCGCTGCTGGCTGTGATCTGTAATTACCTAAAGAAGTTTCAAACTCGAATCCCCTTACATACCCATCACTACAAAAGCCGATTCATACAAAACATTAGCAAAAGAGAATCTATACTCACTCATCGGAAACTTTTTATACAACGACAATAACAAAGTGGACCCGAAGCAGAGTCAGGAGTATTCGTGTACACAGAGAAAATGTGTGCCGGTTGGAACTGACAGTTGCAATGTGCCAAGGACGGCTGCCAGCAAAAGGAGCGAGAAACCTTCCGGAAAAAAAGTTCTCTTTATTCTTTGAAATAATTTTCGCAATACTACACGCATGACAGAACACGAATGTCCGCACAGGATTTGAATACATACAATACACGGTATCAGTGGTCGCAGACGATTCGGACACTGCTTAAGACCGACTGTTGTTCATCGATAATCCTCATGCTCTATTCAATGATTTTTTTTTTCATACTTATTTTTTTTTTTAAATATTCTTAAACTCGGGGTAAACTGAACAATTTGGTGACCTTCTTTCTCTGGTTTAGTCTGATTTACCCATCGAGGTACTATAATAAGAATTCTATGGGTTTATCCAACTGACCAACCGGTCACTTACTATTCTTTAACAAAAGACATCTGTAGCACAGACGTCGGAACAGCATGGGGGGCACAGCAAGGGCGACCCCCCACTAATCAATATGCGAGGCATAATGCACATTTCGTCCCCACCCCCAGAAATTATGGCATAAATTATATAAAGAATGAAAACCCAAACAGGAGTTTTTAATTACATAAAGAATGTAGATAAATAAAAATCTATGTTAAAATCAAGAAATGTTTCATACTAAAGTATGCTGTTGCACTTCTTGCCTTGCAAATCATTTCATTTGAAAGTACAAAGAAAAAAAATTTCAATTCTGGCGGCAAAGCAGTGACCATTACTCCTGTAGCAGGGACAAGAACGTCATAGTAGGGGTTAAGGGGCGTCACAATAGGGGCTCCATAATTGTGTTGAAAATTTACAAGTGAAACCCCATGTTTTTCGTCCATACGGGGCTAAATACTAACCGTAGTGATTCAATTTATTCCATTTTGCATCAGAAGCAATATAGAAAAGAAATTTATGTCTATTTTGGGATCTTTGCAATTTTGGTTGTACTTCATATATACATTTTATTACATAACTGGTAGTCGTCCTTATTTCTTATACTCTTTCTCTTAAGTTATTTATTTTAAAGTTAGAAGGAAAAAATACACTTTATGCTTAGCCCCCCCCCCCCTCCCCCCGAGAAAACTTGTATCTTTAAAACAAACCCTGTTTCATTTATTTATTTATACATTTAGTTTAATTTAGTTACTAATTTTTAGTTACTACATTTTAGTTACTAATTTTATTACTTATTCGATAAATTAAACATTTTGGAGTGTGGTATCATTTCAAACGACAAATAATGAAAAAAATAAATAAATTCTACCTTCTTTCTATCGAACAATCAATCTACCCTTGCACTATCTTTTAAATTATCCCCCTATCTCATCGTAAATTTCATATTTCGAACGTTTCTGTGTGGAGCATTCTCTCAAATAAACATTTTTAAAATATTTGATTTTTTCTTGCGATTTTATCGCATAATTGACCCGTGTAACAAATCTTGAATTTCCATCTATTTGGTAAGTGTCTAAAAAATTGTGACGGATAGACAGACGAACATTTGGGTATACAAGTTAAATACTTGTTGAAAATCAATATGCAAATCCCGAATAATATGAATTTTTGAATAATTCGAATTTTTCAGTCGGTCTTATCGAACTGTTTAGCCGTGCATCAAATTTCAAGTCTCTGTTTCACTTAAGAGATGATATTTCTCCTTTATTTGGGCAATCGAACATTTTGATTTGCGGCACTTTTAAAATAATAAAGTTTGGTTAACCGAAATTTCGACTCCTTACTATTTTACGATTTATGACAGCACCAAATTTCTAGTCTCAATCTCATCGGTTTTCCATCAGTGCGCATTTCAAACGTCTTGGTATGGAGAAACTTCTAAAAAAAACATATTTCAGAAAATCAATTTATCGGAAAAATTTTATTGAATGACCGACCTAATCATCAAATTTTAAATCTCTCACTTAAAAGAGGGCATTTCTTTTTTTATTCGACAAATCGAACATTTTGATGTGCTGCACCCTGTCAAACGACAAATATTGGGAAACTGAAATGTTCTACCTTTTTTCTTGTCGAACGATCTTCCCCTTGCACCCTTTTTTAAGTCTCTATCTCATCACGAAGTACGTTTTCTATCATTTGACATTTCGAACGCTTTGATGTGGAGCTCCCCTCCCTTCAAATAAACATTTTTGAAAACTTCAATTTTTCTCCGGAAGTTTTGTCGTTCAATTGACCAGTGTACCTAATTAAAGGTCGCTATCTATCCGTAAAGTACCTAGGAAAGACGTGACAGACAGACATACGGACACTTGGTCCTTGGGAATTAGCTGAATAGCCTTTAAAAGCCAACGGTCTGTCTCACAATATGCAAACCCTAAACAGTGTGAATTTTTAAATAATTCGATTTTTTCCATTGGATCTTATCGAACTGTTTACCCGTGCATCAAATTTCATGTCTGTGTTTGGCTTAAGAGATGATACTTCCATGAGCGTATGCAGGATTTTTTCCAGGGTTGGGCTAAAATCGATTGCATTCAAAATTCGGAGATTACTATCAACCTTTCATTTTTAGAGTTTCGAAATTCCAGGAATCCTATTTACAGATGCATGTATTTATTAGTCTGTAATCCCTCCTCCTATTTTATATATAAACTGTACATTTAACAACCATGTGCTCTTAAATGTACAATATTCCCCCTTTGATAAAATCCTACGCTCTTAAAGACAGAACAACCAAACTAACAAAATAAACATGCATAAACATACCAAATGCAATAATTCTTATATGTTTTCCAGTTAGGAATAAGTTTAAATTATTTCTATTAATATACATGCGGGAAAAAACACACAATTGTGGCTGAATGTTCTAATTCCAGAAATATCATTTTTTTTTTATCCTCACATATTGCATGCCATTCAGGTAAGGTTTCTTGTGATCATATTATTTTTACATTGCAAAAATTACATTTATTGTGTCAAAATTGTGTTCAATTCCCCCCCCCCCCCAAATCTTTCTATTAAAGTTCACCTGTAATGTTATAAAAACGTTAAGCACCCCCACCCAAATACGCCTATGGGTATTTCTTATTATTCGACCAATCGAACATTTCTGTAAGCCGCACCCCTAAAATACCAATTGATAGTGCTAAGGGGACAAAAATTTGGGACTGCACCCCTAAAATACCATATCAACCATAATGATAATACCCTCTATAACAACAACAAAAAAAAAAACTGATGTGGGCAACACATGACTTTCCTTATATAATGCAATGAATTTACTACTTGTACAGTAAAAAAAAATCTAATGTGGGCAGCATATGACTTTCTTTATATAATGCAATGAATTTACTACTTTTACACTAAAAAAAAATAGATTATTCTTATAGTAGAGGTTTATATTCTTTCCAAGATATCGAATTTTCGTCAATTAGTCGTCATTTTCATTGATTTAGCGTCATTTTTATCCATTTGGCAAGATTTTCAATAATTTAGCAACATTTAAAAAAGTCGTCAAGTTGACGACATTCCGCCAAATTCGTCGCCAACATCTCGCCAAGCGTTATGGACGGAGAAATAAGTTATTCTTACAGCAGATAGCAGATAAATGACTATTGGTGTTCACATGTAAAAGTATTACTCAAAGTATCTTTTTTCACGAATGGAACGAGCTAGATCCACGCGAATGATGTCATCAAATTTATCGTATGACATTACATACAAAAAGTGAACATGTTTCTCAACAGTTAATATATATATATATATATATATATATATATATATATATATATATATATGATTTTTTTGGAAAATGTGCAATATCTCGAGAACGGTTCATGCTAGCGTTCTAAAATTTATCTCAACCGTTTTCTAATAAAAAATTACATAAGAAATGACTATTTGCGTAACTTTATTGGAGGTTTTGATTTTTTGATAATTCTTTCAAAATTTCACTCGAAAATTTAAGGGGGTTCTGAATATTCGATTGCTTATAAAACAATAGGCTTCCAGTATTCATGAATTGTAAGTTTTGTATCAAATTTCGTTTGAATCGATCCATTCATTCGTCAGTTATCGTCTCCACAGACTCACTGACACACACACACATCACCTCAAAAATGTTCGATTCGTGATCAGGGATGCTTGAAACGTGCTTTCCCGTCAAAAACTCGAATTCGAATTTTCGATCCCGTCGCAATACTTTCCGTATACATAATCGTATATAAATAAAGTAAAAATAGTATATCATTTTTAAACATCGATATATTTAAAAAACATAATTTAATTACAAACTACATAAATGATAAAAGATAAAAAAATTACTGGGTCAGATATGTCGTCAGACGCAAAAAAATTAAGGTACTAAATATCCAGAAAATCATATAATGTTTGACATGCAGTGAGTTGAGAACGAGACGCCAAGCATAACTGAGGGCCTTCTTTTTTTCCATTTAGAAGAACAAAATGGAGAAGTCTTATAAAGATGAACTGTCTCCTATAAAGGAGTTTTGTAAATTATTGGACATTGAAATAATTTCCTCTAATCACCTTCTTTTACTACATTAAAATATTTTGGGCAAATACATATATTTTTATTTCCATTCAAATTGAATTTTATTTAAAGAGAAGACCTACTGGTGGGCTATGGCGAATTAACCACAGAACTAGTGCAATCACCAATATAAGCTGAGAGAAGACAGGATTTTGTATTTCTGCTTCATCACTATGAAATTCTGATACACAATAATAATACTATATAGGGTCAGTAAGCAATTTAAATTACTAGGTTAATTGGATGTTCACAGTTAGACCCTGATGTGGGCTGGGCCATATGACTTCATTTATCAAATTTCACAAGATGACATGAAATTAACCTATTTTTTAAGAAAATTAAAATGAAACACTTAACTACAAAACCTCACTTTTGGACTCAGTTATTTACTGCCTTTATTTTATTTTATTTTTTTTTTTTTATTTATTTTTTTTTTCAGGATGGTTGTATTAAAAGCTTCCAGTTGAATAATTGTTAATAATGTGAATACTTTTTAGCTTCTGTGGTTTCTTTCACAGTTACCCAAACCATTGTTCTTCCCAATAGAAGAAGCCCAGCCATCTATACATGTAAAATACCATTTGAGAGTTTTTTAAATTTTGTAGCACAAATGGCTAAAATGTGCAATATAGTGGTACTACTATAAAAATTACATCACCCCTAAAAATTCAGTATTTTCAAAATAAATGTTTAATATTGTGTAACAAACCTGAATGTTGCATCTGATTTTTAATGCATTGACCCTTTAAGAAAATTTCAAGTTCCATCGCTATCTAGTCATTATTATGGAACACTAGATATTACTTCATGCCATCTCGAAAATTTCAAAAATAATTTTTTTTAATCATGAAAAACTCTTTATTATTAAATATTTAATAAAACCAGGATGTCACATATTTCTCCTTATTGTTAAGTATTTGATAAACTCAGAATGTCACATATTTCTCTTTATCATTAAATATTTAATAAAACCAGAATGTCATATGTTTCTCATTATTTCAGAATATTTCACACAGAGGCATTCTTAAATAAATAATGTTTCTGTATTACTAGATACCCTCTTCTTCATTGTATTCATCAATGTTAAATACTTTAAATATCACTTCAAATGTGCTATTGTCATTTATTTCCATTAAAGTTATCAAAATACGTGGGTGATGCAATTTTTTTAGCACCACTGCATTTCACCATTGAATGTATTATAATTGAAAGTATTTATAATTTATTTTTTACATATGACAATTGAGAACTGTATTATATTAAATGGCATCAGGCTTGGTCTGAATTCTTCCTAACTAAACTCTAGCACTTGTCCTAGGGTTAGTCACCATCTTGTACAGACAACTATTTGAAACCTTACTATTAAAACCGTTAAATTAGGTTCTACAGTGCCCCATTTAAAGTTGGAACCAAAACATAAACAAAAGATTTTTTAGATATGGCAGACTTTTCACTTTTGGTTTTGGACAAGTAGCAAAAGAATTATTTATAATCAATTTTATTTCTAGCAATCCACACATATTACAGGCCGGCCGGCCATCCAAATAGTTGCTCAAGTCCGCAGGATGAGTCAGACGGTCTGGGTCTTCAACACATATTACAGTGGGCATTTGTATGATGTATTACTGCCCCAAGCCATACCTGTCTATGGCTCCATAATTTGTACAAAGATTTATCATGGAGGGGGTCTGTGACATATAAGATATAAATATTTTATGTGAAACCAGACAAAACATTAAATAAACATAAATAGATGACTTCAATAAAATTTAGTACGGACAATTACATTTTCAATCACATTCTATAGGATCATTTAGTGTTATAATTCATTTATAATACTTTCTGTATTAGGAATGTCATCTTCACCAAAACATTCGCAATGTTTTAATTTTTTATTTCATTTTGTGGATTAATTTGTTTGTGCCGCAAGTTAAGTGAATAATGGAAGGATTCGAAAAATTAATATTTTTCATGTCTTTTATTAATATTTTTCATATTTAACATTTTAAATTATTCAGTAAATTTTTAATATTTTAAGCCCAAAGTTCTATAAAATGAATTTTAGAAAATAGCATTTCAATAATTCGTATTCAAATTTTTAAAATTAAATTGTTGTTCAAATCACAGTCAGTTACAGTCCAAATTTTATGTTTCTCACTCTTTAAGTGCATTTTTGCATCTCAAGTTTTTTCAAAAATCCACATAAAATTTAATCATCTATTGTTTTTTATGTGCTTGTTTCCTGCATCTTATAGTTGTTGTAGAACCGTTCCCGTACACTCGTTTCCTGTTTTATTTTATCCTTATTATAGCAGTTTTTTTTTTTATTTAAAAGCTAAATGCGGGCTGCAGATACAAAGCATGTTAAGCGGTAATAAAATCAGTGTTCACCTCTAAGTTATATATTATAACCATTCATAATTTTTTTTGAAAAAGAAAATTTTACTATTTAGTGATTCAAAAAATTAAATGCCTTAAAGTCTTTATTACTTGAAACCGTTTAATTTTTGGAGTCTTCAAGTTAATAAAACAAAAATCTCTTCTAATATTAGCTGCATTTTAATTGATGATAAACGAGTATATAAATCGTATTTTAGTATGGTTATTGTTAAGAGGAGCACTTGAAGAGAGACAAAACTTGAAATAAATGAAAAAGCAACAAAAGAAAGCGGGAATCGAAACAAAATAATTTCCATACACTTACTATTGAGTGAATAGCAGATCAAATGTTATTTGCACAAATAACTTTTCTTGCATACTGTAGTAAAAAGCCTATTGTGAATGCATATAAAAATTATAAAGCTTTTATGATAATTAAAATAAACAAATCGGGAAAATAAATGTAAACAAACAATAAAAATATAAGAACAGTTACGGTTGAAATGAACAAGCAGACGACAACTTCCAGAAATATTTTGTACAAAGAAATTGTCACCTCCATGTCTCCACCTTTCATTAATTATAATTAATTCCGAATTAAGGGATATATTCTCTTTGCGTTATATTAAATATACTATTATAAAATGTAATGCTGTTTTTATTTCTACTTCTATGCTGTTTCTATTTCTACTTTTATGTGTCATTAAAAACAATTGTTTTATCAATAATAATACATCTAATCTTTTTACCCACATTGTTTACATTATTCAAAAACTAATTAACGTCATGCCGATATGAAATGAATTATTTAATTTTTACTTATTTATTATATTTTATGTGTGAAGATAAAAATACTCTTTTATAATTTAAATTCAGATAACCATAGAAAATTATTTTATGTCTGTCAATTGTATAAAACGGATAAAACGACCAACTTCTTCCAACATGTCTCGAACAATATTGTGTAAACTTTTACAGAGAAAAACATATGATGTGCTTTCTAAAAAACACACTGTTGTATTTATAATTTTCGGACTTATTGTCTTATTTATAGCAGCGTTACATTTTGGGGAGGTACTGAAATTTCTAGAATTTTATTTATTTCAGATTATATCTTGGGAAATTGTGTATCGTTTATCAACTCATTGTTTACATTGCAGTGCCTATACACTCCCATATACTATCCTTGTATTTTGAAAGGCAATCATAGATACTTCAAAATACGCACTGTGGTAATAAATACTCATATTTAATTAAATAGGTATGTGTAAGCTGAAGCTTCGTTTTAAAATCTTCAAATATTGATGTCAGCCAAGACTTGTTTAACTTTAGTATATATACTTAAGTTTGAGTGCAGAAGTCCTCAAACAGTCGTTCGTGCGCACCAGTGCTCGCGTGAAAGTTTAAATGTCCAAGTATCATTTACTGTACTGTACTAATTCTTTAATTTGGTGAACTTTTAAAATTCAAAACTTTTTTATATAACTGTTTCGAACCTTAAAGTATCTAAATTTTCCCATAAACAAAGATTTTTCATTTTTGATCCATTATTAAATCTAAAGCAAAAATATCATTTCATTGGGATGTTTTCATAGAGCATGCTGATGTGCTATAAGAGCAGGCATAGCAATACCCAGAATTTTGAACAGGGGAGTTGCAGTCCTAAATGTTATTTAGTTAATGTGAACCTAATGGGTAGCCAATGTTCAACCAATTTTGAGAATTATGAGGTATTTATGACAGCTTAATTTTTCAGGCTGAGCTATGATACTGTGAGTGTCAGTAATTTTCAAATTTGTAGCACGAAAAGTGTTCAAGTTCCCTTTTTCTTTTTGCTGGCGAGTCAACCTGACTTGCTAGTAAAAAAATTGTGAGTCAATTGAAAAAAAAATGTTGGGTGCAAATATATTGAATTCAAATTTATGTTCTCCAAATGTATTTAGGGTACTTACGTATTATCGCAACCATGACAAAACGTAATTGATGTATCGTCCAATAAAGGTCCCGATCGATTCCAAGGACAACATGCAACAAAGTGATCTGTATGAGGACCCACGTTCGAGCGGGCTCGAACTGGTTGGGGGACGTACGCACCGCTGGGACTGTGTCGTCAGACAGGCCGGCTTCGCCGGACCAAGTCACAGAGCATACTAGACTCGCTTCTGGGACCGTCGCACGTCGCAAGGACCGTGACAACATGCAGCCAAGTGATCTGTATGAGGACCCACGTTCGAGTGGGCTCGAACTGGTTGAGAAAAACCCAGAAGCGAGTCTAGTATGCTCTGTGACTTGGTCCGGCGAAGCCGGCCTGTCTGACGACACAGTCCCAGCGGTGCGTACGTCCCCCAACCAGTTCGAGGCCGCTCGAACGTGGGTCCTCATACAGATCACTTTGTTGCATGTTGTCCTTGGAATCGATCGGGACCTTTATTGGACGATACATCAATTACGTTTTGTCATGGTTGCGATAATACGTAAGTACCGTATTTAGAATAGCCCAAATCATTCAAAAGACTGAAATAAATAAAATTTTAATAATATTATCTTAAAAATATATCTCCACTTCATTAATAAAAGGTGTGTGGTCCTATTTCAAACCTAATGTTTACAGTATTTACGAGTCAATTGTTGACTCATGGTAAGTGTAAACTCTGTAAATGGTATTTAAAATGCTCATAAAGAATAATAACTTAACAAGTTAATTGAAGCAAGATGTTCACATTCTGTTAAGTACTTATATTACTCCTCTATATACATCTGTGGTTTAAAATTTTACATTTATTATAGATTGAAAAACATACTGAAGTTTAAAACATTTGAAAATTTCCCTTTTAAATCTGTAACTAAATATATTGGTTACATATCCAATATCTTGAATCCACAGTATTTTTCTACATTTGCTACAGACTTGAAATTCAGTTATAAAGTGTTTCATAAACTATGTAATAACCAGACTAAAGTGTATGTTTCACTCTTTTGAACATTTATTCAGCAATCTATTTAGAAGAAATACAATTGGATCAAAACTCCTCATTTCAAAAATATACTCTTTATGAAATTCCAAATGTGAAAAACTGTTCCATCTGAAATTGCGTTTGCAAAAAATTAAGGTTTTCTAAAAATAGACTTTTGTTATCAGATTCATAAATCATTGGAGATAAATCCACAAAATATGAAAATTAACATATCCTATTCATTTACAAAGTAATATATGCACATCAAATGAATTTTCTGAAAATTCATTTTTGCCCTGCTCTTTTAATTTTTTTAATTATTATTATTATATTATTTTTTATAAAATTTAAACTCTACAGAAAGAAAACCTGTATTAATTCCTGATGTTTAATATGTTAACATACAAAAACTTTTAAAATGCCCACCCTAATGAGGTTGACTTTTAAACTTACTAGATTTTAAAATATTAATAAATTTTTATGTATTAATATCATATGCTATACAGTAATGGGATAATCAGCAGTATCATTTCCAGCTTCAAAAATTCCAGAGTGATTTTGAAGCTGAAAATGAGTGATTTTATGAATTTTACAGTCCTATGATGGTAAATACTAGTAAAGCAATGATCACAGGCATAAAAGTAATAGTCACTTCTTTGTATTCTAGTTCTGGTATTTTTGATGAAACATCGATTAAAAAAAGTTGAATTTGTATAACGTCTTATAATTTTTTCTAAAACTCAAGTTGCCACTGTCAAATATATGAATATTATTTTATTGTTTTGGTTCTTTGAGATAATTTCCATATTCCTAAAAAATTCCTTACTTTTATAAATCAATTTTTAAAGCCTTTGAAAGTACTTTATTATCATTTTTAGTTTGTGAAAACATTTTTAATTTTTGTAGATCAGTGATTCCCAACCAGGGTTCTGCAGAACCTTTGGGCTCCGTGAGAATTTGGAAAAACTTATGAATAAAACATAACTTACCACCTTTTATGTAATTGAGTAAAAAATAAAATGATTAAGGTTTTAACGTGATCTATTAATAAAACAATGAAACATGCTGAACTTAGTTCGATATTAGCTCAACAGTTAAAATCTTAGTAGTGAAAAATTAAATTGAAAAGAGAAATTTGTTAAAAGCCCCTTTGCAGCTCTGCCCAAACTATTCCCCTGTTCACATGGAGTAGGTACGGGCACATTAAATATATGGGTCCGAAAGTCCTGTGAGGTTGGTAGTAGGGGAAGGAGGGTAATGGTCTCTGTGGACGTCGCCTCCACTGGATTCCGGTCTAAATTGGGTGGCACTATTGTGGCCATCCATATAGATACCGTACACCTTTGGATAAGTCAGACTGTCTGGGTCGAAAGAAAGAAATATATTTCTATTTTGTAATTTACCCCTGTCGTACCTTATACAGGGTGTCCCAAAAACATTAACCTCACCATTTTATTCCTTAAATATTGATCTTAGACATATATAATAAATTACAAAGTTGCATAAAAAAAGGTACAGAATTTTATGAAATTGATAAAAATTTTCAGGGGATTAAATTTGAAGAGATACAAAATTTAAATTTTTATATGGCCCCAGTACAAAAACATTTCCAATGAGTAAAATGTGCCCCATACACTAATAAGGTGATGTACAAAATTTTAGCATTTTATCATAAAAAGTCCCAGAGATATGTTTAAACAAAGTTGGTGAGGGATTAATCACAAATTAAAATATAAATATTTACAGCAAGAGTGCAAATGATGCAATGCAGAAATGCATCATAGGCAATTAATATCTGCCTCTTATCGTTAATGGATCTTTGGCATGGATGTAAAACATTTTGAACAATCTTTGTAATCTTTGTTTAAAGTTATTATTTCTACACAGTGTAGATACTTTTGTACCAATAAATAACAAAATTATTATTTATTTATGTAATCATTGTTTTCTTTCATAATTTGTGTATGCCCCTGAAACGCGATCTGCTGAGATGATTTTTCCCCTCTGAGAACCCATGTCGATGCATCGAAAAGGGGTTTCAGCATTTTTGTCTTTTCATATCTCTGGGACTTTTTATGATACAATGCTGAAATTTTGTACATCACCTTATTAGTGTATGGGACACATTTTACTCATTGGAAATGTTTTTGTACAGGGGCTGTATAAAAATTTAAATTTTGTATTTCTTCAAATTTAATCCCCTGAAAATTTTAATCGATTTCATAAAATTCTGTGCCTTTTTTTACGCAACTTTGTAATTTATTATGTATGTCTAAGATCAATATTTAAGGAATAAAAGCCGAGGTCAATGTTTTTGTGACACCCTGTATATGTTAGCTACATAGGAGTTCCACCAGATTTTATGAAATAATGTTGGAAATTGGGAGAATTTTATCGGATTATCGGAGGATGAAAAAATTATTTACTTGTTCAATGTTGATACTTGCAATTTTGGGGTCAAAAAATTCAGGCAGAATAAATTATTTTTAGTGATGTTAATAATATTTTTTGCTGTTTTTAAAATAATTTCATGCTTTTAATAGTTTCAAGTCCTAAAAAATAATTTTAGACTAGGAAATTAAGCTATAATTAGATTTTTAGACTTTTTAACCAATCTACCTAGTTAAGAGGCTTTTTTAAACAGTTTGTCTTGATTTTGTGGATTCAGAAAACTAGGGAAGATTTTTAGATACAGAGTTGAATGTCACTAAGTGTAAAAAAAATGTGTAGTATGAAGACTCCTCAAAAATTCTTAATTTTTATTGCAAGAAATGAGTGCTATATTTTGCTCTGAATGGAAAAAGGCTGAGTACCGCACCCATATAAAATGGTTTAGCTGGAACACTACACTGATATACCAAGAAATATATATTTAAACTTTGAAGAATGTTTTATTTTTATCTTTTTTAAATTACTGTTTTCTGTGATCATTCCTTTTTGACATAAATATTTTTTAGACTATGATGGAATGGAGCAAAGAAAAGTATTCTGTTGTCTTCAGTCCATACAGTAGTAACATAGTTGGGAAAAATTTTAGATCTATGTAAGTAAAAACAATTAAAAATATTTTTATTTAGAAAAAAAACATGAAAGAATTGTGTATCATATTTAGAAGTCCACTTCTCTGCATACCTGTTTGTATAATCTTGTACAGATATTCAAAGATATATATATGTATTTAAAAAAGAATCACTCTATTGAGTACTTAGTTCCTAATGTTACCCTATCCTTAATACTTGTGAAAAATTTCTACTACTTAGAACCACGGAAGGGGGGCAAAATGATCCCTCAGTGAAAATATCCTAGTTTAGTTCTAAGCATAAAACATTTAAATAAATAGATTATAAGATTACTAAATAAATGAATTATTTAATGCAATTTATGTTAAGTATTATTACAAATAGGAAATATAAAAAAAAAAAAATTACTTCAGAATATCTCCAGTACATACCATGTATGTAGTATATACAAATATGACTTTTCATAACTGTCCCTGTGCATTTATCGCACACATTTTCAAACAAGATGAGCAGTTGCCTTATGCTTTGTTTCCATCATACTTTTATACTTGGCATTTTCATTGAGCAAAGCAAATATCATTTTCATTTCTAACTTCGGCACCTGGAGAATCATTTTTCATTTTGCATTCAGCTGTTCTGTTCTCACATTTTCTGCCAGCTGTATTTGGAAGTTTCATTGACTTATTTTAATGCCAACTGTCATCTTGTAGATCAGGGGTTGCCATTTATTTTTTATGGATTGTGTTTTAAAAACTTGCCAGATTTCTATGGTCCAATAAACTTATGATAAACAGTGACTCCAGGTCAGGCTTTGCAAGCCTACACTAATTCAAAAATGTGTTTTTCTTTATTTTTAGCTATTTTATTTATTTACTAACAAACATATATGCCTGGTAAATAAAACCTGAAATTATTAAAAATAAATCTGTTTATTCTTCATTAATATATAAGTAATACAAGAGAAATATAGATTACAAATCAAAGATTAAGAAGTTTTTCTTCTGTATTACTCAATGCAATATAATTAGTATATTTTATTCCTCTGCCTCTTCTAATACACAGTCTTCTACTATATCCTCATCTGGAGTATGAATTTTGACTTCCACCATTTGAGGAACAAACACAATTTCATACAGATATACTGCATTCTGAAAAAGTAATTCCACTTTCTTCTCCAACTTCAGGATCACTTAATCATCTTTTACTTGATTCAATTGGCATGAAATCATCATCTTTGTCGGAATTCAAACTTTCAATATCATCTCCCTCAGATTCTATGTCAGATGACTCCTGTAATAGTTCCATGATACCTTTATTTGTGAGTCATTGACTTCATTTGCAAGGTATTTCAGTGACCTGCCCTGTCACTCTCTAAAACAACTAAACACAGAACTATAAGCACATTTCTTATGTAGCATATGAGATGCCGCTCATGTGATGCAGTACATTCAAGCCTTCCTAGTGAAAATTTGTATAGGCATTGTAGTAACATTTGTGCAATTAATATTTTAGGAAGTCTTTTGTTATATACAGGGTGTCCAGTGCTATCGGTGCCCAATGGCTATTTTCTCATTCGTTAGTCACAGAGATATACTTCCAATTGTAAAAATGTTTTACATTTTAAAACCTATTATCTTAGAAACAGTTTAAATCAATAAATGCATTTCTGAAAGAAATATGAAATATAAATTTTTATACAGTCCCCCAGTCCTACCAGTTATATTTAGGAAAATCATCCTCATACAATTGATCATGCAAAATTGATCTCCAAAACATTTGATCATGCAAAATAAAAAAAAAACATCCTTTTATGACTAAAATTGACCGACTTATAGCTGTTTAAAGTTGAACACTTTTTGTGCTGAGAAATGGTCAATATAATCCCTGATTGGTTGGTTGCCTGAAACAGAACAATTTTATGCATGAAAAAGCGACTTAAGTCATAAAGTTTAATGCTTCATAACTCGGTGAATTTTGGTCGTAAATGGAAGATTATTTTTTTATTTTGCATGAAATTGTATGAAGATGATTTTTCTAAATATAATTGGTAGGACCGGGGTACCGTATAAAAATTTATATTTCGTATTTCTTTCAGAAATGCACTTATTGATTTAAACTGTTTCTAAGATAATAGATTATAAAATTTAAAACATTTCTGCAATTGGAAGTATATCTCTGTGACTAACGGTTGAGGAAATAGCCATTGGGCACCAATAGCACTGGACACCCTGAAGAATATATATCACTTTAAGGCCTTTATAAAAGTGCAATTAAAAAAATCACTTTAATTGTACAAAGCATTAGCTCAAACTGTTATCTGAAGTAATCTGAAAGTAAAAATATGTACCACCAAAACATTTGATTAAAGAGGTAGGAAAATGTTTGTCTATGCCACAAAAATTTCTATTATTTGCTATTGCTCTGTCTCTTATATATCCTGATAAAGAAGGCACTTTTCTTTTGCTTTTGAAACTGGTTGATTCTTTTAATCAACTGTTTATTCTGTTGAAAGTATTTTTACTTTCAGATCACTTTTATTCTTTATTCTGCACAGAAAAGTGAAGGAGTTCCCTGAAAAAACATTTTGTGCAGTATTTGATTAATATCTTTTTGTCGTATCCATATTAAATTGGCCTTATACTTGGATCTCTGAATTTTGATCCCCTCCACTTCATTTTACAGTCTTATATAAAATTCTTACTATGTTTCAAATGAGAGTTAAAATATTCTGTTTGATCACACATGTTTAATGCTCATAACAAAGAGTTAAGAAAAGATATGACTTAATATCATCTGATAATTGTCAATTTTGCATCCCTTAAGCCTTCGAAAAAAAATAATAATAATATATATATATATAAATTATAATTATTTATTAATTATATAAATGAATAAAAATTAAAAATAATAAAATAAGCTAAAAAAAATTAGAAAAATCTAAAACATCTGAAAATAAGATACATTAATATTAATGTTTTCAATTTTATTTTCGCTAAAAAAATTGTAACTTTAGCCAGTTTGAAACTACGATTTGAGCACCTTTATAATGGTGTATAGTGGCATTCTCATTTATCCATTTCTTCTATAAATCTCTTGTTTAGTAAGAATTTTCATCTTTGCTTCATGTTCATATTCTATTTTGCTTATACGGTTAATAGTCCTGTCTCCTGCTCTGACTCACTGGACAGGTCTGCGAGTGTCGCTGTGAACGTTTGGACTATCTCCTAGGTTTATTTCGTCATGTTCATTCTGGTGCTTCTAGATATTTATTATACTGTTGAGGTTGGTCGCAGATACACATGGTGAAAGAAGAAGGGTTACTGCCACATGGTAATACAAATTTTCCTAATGTTTATCTTCATTTTTTTATCTTTTGATGCCTGTAGTCTGAGTTTGGACATTTATAGTAATGTAGTAGTATCCAATCTGAAACAGTCATTTGTTTGGGTTAATTAGAATTAAATACTCAGACCTGAAGATGAATTTAATTCTTTTTAATCATCAAATTTGGGCCGGTGCTGATCTTTTCTATTATTGGCATTATGGCAGTGGTTTTGCTTCTGTGGTGATGTTAATATTTCACGATTGCTTGAATTAATTATTTTTATTCTAATATATATATATATTGCAGAATTTGTTTAGAATATAATCTGTTCTACAAAACAATATCCGCTTCAACAACAAATATTATTCCATAATATTAAACGGAATTTTGACTTCATTAAAAGCAAATTTCTTATTTTTGTCACTGTTGCCCAGTGATGATTTGAGATTTCATCTTCTAATTGCATCAGTAGTAAACATAAATAATTGAAGTATATGAAGCTTAAAAAATTCTGATTTTAACTTGTAAAAAAATCTTATTTATAAAAATGAATAATATTTTTTTTTAATTATATTCTTTTGCAATACTTCTGAAAAGTGTTTGTCCTTGAAAATTAGTGACTTTGCAATGTTGTCTGAAAAATCGTCCTTCTGACAGTTATCAATGACGATATCACCAAATGGTGATAGCAGTGGTTTCAAGTCAGTTGAAGAAGACTATATAGAGTTTTGTTCCATATCTGAAATTTAGGAAATTTGCTATTAACAGATAAGTGAAAAACACAATGTTACTACTCATTTTAGATAACTATACTTATTATCTGTCATTCCTGACACACATTTAATTATTATTAATATGAATGCAAATTTAAAAGTAATGTTATCTTCTATTAGTACATAAAAGCCCGTTATGCATGGTGCATACTTTGTTTCCCAGTGTTAGTTTCCAATTCGATAAGGAACAAAATAATCCTATATGTCTTTCCTGTCACTATCATTTCTGACATGGGAACATTATGAATATGCATACTAATTCCATTAATCATGTTAAACAGCTATATCAACCATTAGAAATCTTAAAAAGCATTTCCAAGAATATATCCCAAGCAAAAAAATTTCTAGAAACTATAAAGTTAAAGAAAGTTTATGGGGAAATTGACAATTATCAAATATTCGACCATAACACATTTAATATATGCATATAAGGAATAAAAAATTCCTTATAAAAATTAATTTTGCACTTACTAAATCAAAACGCAAGCTCAGCCATTATTAAACAGGAGTGAGTATTTTCCTAATTATCTGAGAATTAGCAAAAATTAAGCACACATCCACAACAGAAGGTCTTTATTTTACTTCCTATAAGACATAAAAAAGTTTAAAAAAAAGGCCAGAGCACTTTCAAGCATAAGTACGCTCTTCATCAGTAGCTACATGGAAATAAAATTGAATTGTTCATATATAGACCAGATATAGCGACAAAATTTGCATAAATACAATTTACAAAAGAATCTACATTTAGACAAGGATAAACCGTAAACTATTTTTTTAGAGTTTCAAAAATTTTAACAACAGGTCCCTGTGGATGCCTCCCCCACTGGGTTCCGGTCTAAATTGGGTGGCACATCCCGGCCGTCCAAACAGTTACCTTACACCTTTCTGGTAGGTCGGACGGTTTGGGTCTCAACAACAAAAGAACAGCTAATATTTATATAATTCTCAAATATTTATTTATTTATCTGAGAATTATCTGGGATTTGCAACTAACCTTAGTAAGTTGGAATATAGCCCTCTCCCTGCCAGCGCACTATAAACATCACTAGCTGTATGCGAATGCATTATATGGGCTAGTGAAATATTAACCTAATTCTCAAATATGGAAATAACACCATAGCATTTAAAGCTAATTTATCTTATTCATTAAATCCTGAGGTAAAAACTGCCTAAAAATAAAAGCAGTTTAAAACATGATAAAACATTGTTTCTGAGCTTTATGCACTCTTACTTTTCAGCTCCATATGTTGTGTGATTTTTTTTTATATATATTAATATTTAGGTTTTTATTTTTTATTGTACAGGCTATGTCAATATGTTCCTATCGACGTTGTATATACATGGGTGAATGGATCTGATCAAAGCTTTTTAAAGGAACTCGCTAAAGCCAAAGAAGATTATGGATTTTCAGGTTTTCACTTAAAGTAAGTATAGTTTAAAATTTTGATCTACATAACTAAACCCCACTTTGTAATACAAGTATAGTTTTTGAATTAATACCATTCTGTTTTTAAAAATCTGATTTTAAAATTTATTTACATGCATTAATTACAACTTTTTTTTCTCTATCTACAGTTGTACCTTTTCTCATTGTGTCAAATCTCATATGGTGCTTGTAAAGCCATCATTACCCAGCTCTGTCACCTTAGGAGATTTAGAAGATTTTGAACCAGCTTTTGAGCATATTGAAAAGACATTTGTTGTTTCATCTTCTCAGGGAAGTCTCGAGAATGTTACTGTTCTGGTTTTTAGTGATATTAAAATTGGTATGTCAATTTCATTATTACAGTATCTCATATTTCTTTCCCTATTTAAAAGATCTCCTAGTTAGAAAGCAACATTTACAGTAATCAATCGTCGGGGATCTAAGGGGGATACAGATGCAACTATACACAATTCTTGATGTTTTCTATTTATTTAATTTTTTATTATCTTACAAATTAGAGGTATAAAAATTGTGTTATCAAAATATAATGCTTGCATATAAAATCAACACTTTTTTTTTTTTTTATGCTCTTAGATGCAAATAGAATTTATCTTGTCTTGCTTGGGCAATCATGCCTGTAAAATTTATTACAATGACTACTAGTCAACAAGAATTTATTCACCAAATTTAAAATTTACTAGTCATATAGCTAGTAGCTATATAATTTAAGATATACTGTTTACCTGTTGGAAAAGTCATGTATTGATGTCATCAACTTTAGTTTTCTTGCGAACCACCGCATGCTTAAAAAATTGTATAAAATTTAGTTTTCTTTAATTCATTAAATTTATGCTTTTTCCTTTAATTTTTGTAGCAAACTTTAAAAAATATTGTTTTAGTCTTTGTGGTGTAAATATTTTAATATAATAAAAGAAACTGTTGATTGTAATTTTATTGCAATGTTTTGAAAAAAGGAAAGATTTTTCTGTATGTACACACTACAAATGTTAAAAAAAATATGTAATAAAATTACTTTATTGCTGAATATCTGATAGTCAATTTTTATGTTTAAATTTTTTTTTTTTTTAACTTTGTCATTTCTATACATTTTTGCTTGAAATAAGTTCTAAGAAATGTATTTTAAGATTTCTAATAAATGACAAAGCTGTTTAATATAGGGACCGCAATATTGGGACCACAGGGACCGTACCCTCCTTCCCCTACCTCCAACTTCTCGGAAGGACTTGCAGACCCACATGTTTAATGTGATCATACTCTGCATGAACACCGCAGCAGTTTTGGCAGTGGCGGGAATCAAACGCAGGTCTACCAAGTGCAATTCCTGTGTGCTGACCACTGGGTTACCGCACCCTTCAGATAGATGTGTAACAAAACTCTAAATAGACCCCTTAATTGAACTTCAAATGACTGCTGGATTGTGGATAAAAAGGACTTTTTTGGACAACATTGTAATGTCACTAATTCTTAGGAACAAAAATATATCCACAACTTTTACAAATATGGGGTTTTTTATTAGCTAAAATCATAATTTCTTGAGCTTCACCAATTTATTTCCATTGTTTATTTATTTATTTTTACTGATATAAATGTAATTAGGAGATAAAAACTCAACTCATATCTGGGGGACAATGACAGAAATGACAAATTTGCATTATTGTGCAGTTAAAACTACATTTAATATTTTAGAAAAATACTTTTTGTTAAAAAATATGTAGAACAGATTGTATTCTAAACAATTTAATGATAAATATACACAATATCAATTTCATAAGAAATAAAGTTTTTTTTTTTTTTTTAATTCGGTTTATGAGTTATTCGGTTAAGTTGTTTTATTTTAGCATACTCTGCTGTAATGAAATCTGACAAAGATGGTAATCTGTTTTAGAAAAAGCTTTTTGGAATCCATTCTGATTCTTATATAAAAAAAATGTCTTTCATTATGATCTTTTAAGTTTTTTTCTTAATATTACATTATTTTATTTTTCTACAGCTGAGACTGTTATAGAAAAAAGAGCAATTACTTTCGAAGGCCAAAATTACTCTCTCTCCGCAGCTTATATCACAGATAGTTGGAATTCTCCCAGTTCTGCTTTATTGAGTAATGTATTCCTCCTGACTGATGTCCCTTCAGGATTTTCCGAAGCTGAAATCAGAGATAAGTTTCCTGAAAACATAAAACAAGCCATAAATAAAGTGAGATTATAAATTTTGCAATTATTTAAATAGCATAAGATGTTTTAAATAGAGAACTATTTTTTTTTACCCTTACTTTACTATTTTGATGCATAACATGTGTATAATGGGAAAGTATTGTAGTGGACAAATACCTGATACTTTTGCATGTTGATACAGTTACTCATTTCAGATAACCCTGAACATACATCCAACAAATTTGAAATTATGTTTGTAAAAACCCACCTTGTTTTCCGGGAATTTAAAACATGAATTCTCTCTATTTAAGATCTATACAATTTGTTTTAATTGGAAGGATCTTGGGATGAAACTTATTGAAGTGAAAATTTAAAAAATTAATTAATTTTTAATTATTTGCAATTTCAATCATTTGGCATCTCCTTTTCAACCTGCTCCATTTTACAAGGTCTAATTTTGGGAATCAAGTATGTAGACTGCAGTCAAATTTTAGATATACTGTTGCATGTTGTGGAAATTTATAAAAGGCTTGCCTGCAACAACTGCTCAATTGAATGGGAATTAAGATTTTTCTGATACCTTTTTGTTGCAATTTCTTGATTGATTTTCACATGTGATATTTTCAACCAGGGAAAACTTGGTTGAGTAGGGCTCTTCCTAAGGCAGTTCATTAAATTTTGCACTGCAGTGCAGCATCGTGCAAATGTACAAAGGTACATATATACATCTGTATATTCAGTTTTATCGGTGCCTATCATTAACTGTGAGTTCTAAAATAGTGACCACTAGCTACAGGCACCACACCTATTACAGTAGTAAATGTTATATATAGTATTTTTATAGCACTGTCAACAATTTATTTTAAAATCTTCATTAATGTTGTTACCCTGAAAAAAATTAAGAAAACTTTAATTGCTTGCAAACCAAAGTTCCTATAATGATGTTCCTATAATTCACATTTAAAATACATAGATCATTTATCATGTAATAATACTGTGGTAAATACTATAGAGCTTTGTTATGTGATTTTGTTATGTCTACAAAAAGAAGTACATTGTAAAAAATCCCATATAGTTAACATAATATCATTGCAACAAAATTAAGTGAACACATTTTATTATCATAGAAGCATCTATTAAATACAAAATGATTCATCAGAATATAAGTGGATTTGCATAATAAGTAATATTGTACAGGCGTCACTCTACATGTTTGATTATTTTTTCGACGGTGCAATCACAAAATGCAATATTTATCTGCTTTCTATAACCTTTTATCACCATATTTTTATTTCACTTTCAAATGGAAAAATTACTTTCTCAATAAATTGTCAAATTCCAAAGATTTTCTTATCAATCTAAAGCTTACAAAATGTTTACTTTATAGAATTCTAGCATTTGTCTTTTCATTTTATAACACTTAAAAAAAAAATAATTAATGGATATAAAAAGGAAAATATTTTTGGGAAAAAATATTTAATACATTGATGGTGTGTCACATGAATAAATAGAAAAATGTTAGAACATAAAAAAGAGATTTCAAATTTTTGTTTTATAAGCCAAGTGTCACTTAATGAAAAACATTTATTTTTTATTTAAACATTGCATTGCTATAAATGATAATCACCAGATTTTTGGAGAATTTTATTAGCAATCTCCAAAATGAATTTTTATCACAAATTGCAAAAAAGGTTATTGGCACTTTAAAAAGTTATGTTATAACTTTTCTCACTACAGATTCTCTTAAAGAAATTATACACAATTAACCATCAATAATCAATACATTTATGTCTAATTACTTATTTTTGTACTTAACTAGGAAAGTAACCACAACCTGTTTATTAAACTGTACTTTCATTATAGGTATTTATATATGAAGAGAAAAGTCTAGCTGTGCTATCTGTGAGTGATTTAGCAGTCTTAAATTTAATTAGAAAGATGGACAGTGTCCCCTTTAATAATAAAGTTGCTGCTATTGCAGCTGCTTATTTAGTTGTTGAGCTCTTTGCTGTAAGTATAGGTAACTTGTGTAACTTATATAAAACTTGTGTCAGAATTTGTAATATGTTATTTTGAGTTATTAATATATTATTGTGATGTATATTTACTAATTAAGCGACTGACAATTAAAATTATTGTTTGACATATAGCTTAAATTATGATTCCGGAATTCAGTAACCACTGGCTAATAGACTTCACATTTTTACTAGCCACTTTTGAATTATTACTAGCTAATGACATATGCACAAGTTAACAATTAAAAGAAGATGAAAATAATTATATGAAACTAATTTCATAATTTAATATTAAATTTTGAAATTACTAAATTTTATTAACATTGATATACAAAAAAGAGATTCTGATAACTTCCATTCTATTTTCCATTCATTTGGCCAGGTTCTACAATTTTATTAATAATGCTTTGTTATCACTAGAATTAATAACAAAATATTGCTAGCTACAGTGCCTACTAGTACACAAAAATTTACTAGCCATATTTGAAAGTTATTAGCTAGCTGATTAGTGGTTACCACATAATTCAAGCTATAGTTTGACATGTTAAATTTTTTGTTTTACTTAACTTACTTTATCTCCCAAATGCAACAAGGCTTGAGTACTTCAAACTCCAAGGGAAATGCAAAAACGTTTGACAATCAAAATTCAATTTAGTCATTCTGTATAATTGAGAAATTTTGAAGAAATAATGTTGGGTTTGAATTATTCAATAATTCAAATTTTTCAAGTTTTGCTGTATGTTGTTACAATTTTATTTTATTATTTTAAAACTTTTTGCTAAATAATGTGGTATGTCCTGTAAAGTGATTTATTAATGATAGGTGTGTAATATAAAGTAGTTTATTTTAATTCCTATAAAAGTAATAGTTTACATTAAGTAAAAAAAAATGGATTGCATTAAATTTTTAAAATGTGTATTGCAATATGATTTAATAAAATAAAAATGTTCTTAATTTTCTGTATAATTATAATCTAGATTTAGGATGCTATGATTTTAATGTATTAATTCATATTCCACACTTAAATCATCTTCTAACATAATAAAAGAAGATGTCTGTTTGTTTGTCTGTCTGTACTCTTAAATAGTAAAATGTTCTGGCTTTAAATATTTGTTTTAAAAATTGTTGTATTATTCTTTTTAGGATCATGAAGATATCTCTTCAAGCCGCTTCACTGATAATGAGGTATGTAAAAATTTCATACAGTGTATTACTCCCAAGGTGTATTACTAAATTATGAAACTATGTATGTAATATAGCTATATACCAACTTATGGTTTATAATGATTTCATATAATAAAAAACATTATATTCATAAAAAAATATGTTTTGATCTTGTATTGAATCAGATAATTTGTTATAAATTATGATGAGATCATTATGATAACTTTAAGTATGTGAGTATCACTATTCAGCTTAACCATTTGGCTCATTTGTATGGATTCTAACTTTTGAATGCATATTCCAATCAACATCAAGTTTTTCAGATTTATTTATTTATACAAAATCTTAATTGATATGGATTTCAAGATGATTTGTTTTTTAGGGCGAGATAGCCCAGTGGTTAACACATGGGGATTGCACTCGGAGGACCCGAGTTCAATTCTTGGCACTGTTCAATCTATCACCGTGTGTATGCATATTATGGACATGTTAAATCTGTGGGTTGAAAGTTCTTCTGAGAGGTTGGTGGTAGGGGAAGGAGGGTATGGTGTCTGGGGATGTTGCTGCCACTGGGTTCCGATCTAAATTGGGTGGCACTGTCCCGGTAGTCCAAACAGATACTTTACACTTTTGGGTAGGTCAAACGGTCTGGGTCGAAAAAAAAGATGACTGGTTTACAGTTTCAGCCATCCAAACAGTTACTTTACACACCTTCGAGTAGGTTGAACAATCTGAGTAGGGGGGGGGGGGGGGGAATTATCTTTTGGAGCTGAGATAGCTAAGTGGTTAATGTATGAGGATTACACTTAGTAGATCCAAGTTCAGTCCCCAATAATGTTCAAAACTATCTCTGTGTGTGCAGAGTATGGACACGTTAACTCTGTAGGTTCAAAAGTCCATTGAAGAGGTGATGGGTTAGGAGAAATTTAATATGGTTCCTGTGGTTACCACCTCCTATTGAGTTCCAGTTCAAATTGGGTTGCACTGTTCCGACCATCCAAATAGTTACGTTACACCTTCAGGTTTGTTGGACGGTCTGGGTAGGAAAGGAAAAGAAAGAAAGATGATCAGTCAAAAAAAAAATCAGATAAAATGTTGATAGTCATTGGGAATGATGCCGAATAATCTGGAAGGAAAATATGTAGAATTCGCTTTTAGTTGATAATAAATGTAGGTGAACTTTGATGATTTTGATGCTCGCGAGTATCTCTGTTCAGATCAATAACCACTTGGCTTGTTTGTATGGGCTCTCTTTTTATTGCATGCACCAATTTACATTAAACTTTACAGTTTGAATAATTTGACCTAATTCATAAATAATTTTTTGATTTAATCAGATTATAATAAATATGTTTAATTTTTATTAATATTTTTAAAACTCAGAAGCTAAGCAAAAAATATATAATACAGGACACATCCACATTCTACCACTGCATATACCTAGTATTTAATAGTGAGTTATAGACATCTTTGTTTTTCAGAGAAATTGTTTATACCAAACTTTCAGTCGTAATAAGCTGTTTCGAGTTAGTAGCTTTGAAAGTTGTCGGTTAGCATTAGCCTCAGTTGTGTGTTAAATGGTTATAACTATGCTGCAGTTTTTTTTTTTCTTTTTGAGTTTTAATATAAGTGCTTATAATTGTTCCTGTGTTTAATGCTCAAATTGTTCTACCTATAACCTTTTGGAGTACAAAAAATGTTCAACATTATTTCATAAATGTGATAGTAAAGCTACTGAATTATCAGTAGCATATCATAGTGTGTCATGAAATCACTATGTTGAACTATTGGTAAAAAAATGTAACTAAAAATATGTATTAGACATCAGCTTCAGTATAGAAAAGTCCATACCTTCAATAATAAGTTACTCACAGAACAGACAAGTGTGAACTAAATTTTCAAAAAATTTGAAGCTGACTATGTTGTAAGACTGAATTTATTGATTGCCATAGAGGTTTACAAAATTTGTGTACATAGTAAATTTTCTTGGTGCAGTTGCAGGTATTAGCTATTCCATGCTAATGAGTACATAGGTGAAAATTGATTCATGGATGTTATGTGCAGTGGGAGCATGATCCTAATGTAAAAGTTACTGTGTATGTTATTTGCTGTGTTAATGCTATGTTCATGATTAATATCTTTACTTTTTAGGAGTTAAGATACTCACTACGCTCACTAGAGAAGCATGCTCCATGGGTTCAACATGTGTATATTATAACTAATGGTCAGATTCCTTATTGGCTAAATCTAGATAATCCATGGATTTCCATAGTTACTCATGAAGTAAACTACCTTTATTTGATCCTCTTATCAATATATTGTTGTTTATAATAAATATGTGTATATTTAACCCATTTCTAATTATTTTTATGAGCTTTGTAAATACTGCACTTTAAATTTAATGTTATTTATTTATAGTATTATTTGCTGTAATCTAATGCCCAACAATATAACATAAATGCAGATTTGATTAAGGTAATTTATTTTAAAACTGAATTAAAACTTCATAAATTAACTAAAGAATTAATTTTATTAAATATAATGTATTATATATAGTTTAATATTAGATAAGTTCTGTATGTGTGTTTCAAAGTATATGAAATTAATGTAAACTTGAATTTGTGTTAATATATATGAAATACCTAGATCATTTGTTTGATTTAGTGGATTAACATCCCAGGGTGTATCAGACTTGCAACTACAACTACATTACAAGAAAAGTTTATACATTCTTAGCCACCCAAAGCAATTACAATGAATAAAACTACTGATTCTGAGAATATGACTTTCTAATTCTTCCTTAAAGAATATGCTTTCTATCTAATATGCCCTTGTTTCCATTATTTTGTTATTTACTACATGTTTTTGTGACTTTTGTATATAGTTATCCCCATTCTAAATGCCTCTTGTGGCATCATCATATTTCATTCCTATTTAATTACTAAAATTGGAATTTTGCTGTTTTTCGCTCTTTATATGGGTTTGTTTATTTCTTTCTCTCTAATTTTTCACCTTTCCTTTATTTTTGTTAGTAATTTTTAAGATTTTCTTTTTTTTTCTCTCATATTAATGCAGCCTTGCTGTTCCATTTCTTTTGCTTTGACATAATGTATGTGTTAGGTAAGGGTCCCTTATTAGTCTGTATTGATGTATTTATAATTGGGGTCTCGATTTCAATGTTTGTTACCCCAATATGAATTCTCACTTTGAGTCTATATCTATTCGATTATTTCTCTGCCTGCCACCTTGTAGTTCTTTCTTGGTGATTGTTAAGAGAAGACACTGTTTGGCATCTGAGGAAAAGGGCTCAAAATGCCCTCAAAACAATTAGTCACCGTTTTTTCCTATGCCTGATTTCTATAACCCTTTGCGAACAGCAGCATTCCAGAACTGCTGTGGCCCAAAGGGCAGAGCTTTTCACTTCCGAACTGTTCCTAAGGGACAGTGCATTTTTAAAACTAAGCCTAACTAAAAAAAAATTCACTAAAAATCACCCATTAAACACAGCATTCTACTTTTTTCAGGAATAAAGGAAATGCTTATTTTCCATTAGATATATATGTTACACATAAATTATCTCTTAATTAAATATTAAAAATTTAAATGATTAAAAATGATTAATTAACTTGATTAAAATGGTTATTTGTTACACTGAAAAACTGTTCAAATGATTGTACTCAATATATAGCTAATAGAGATTATGTACAATTTTTAAAAAGAAAATAGCTTTGTTACTAATTTATATGCCTTTTACGTATAATGTATTTCAAAACATGGATTCACTCACAGATCAAAATCGCAGTCTTTGCATTCATAAAAACTGTCCGTGCGGTTATCAGAAATAGCAAAAATCCACGAATCTTCACTATCTGCATTACTTTCATAACTATCCTGTTCGATTACCATGTGAGTATATTCTTCTATATGTAAAAACGTCTTGATCCAGCCATTTTCTTATTCGAAATAACCTAAAAAATTAACTACCGCACATTCTTCTAAAACCCAAACTTGAAAGAAAATACTCTCTTACATTCCAATAATTCACCAAAGCAATCATTAAACTAAAATCGAAATGAGAACCCATACTCAATTATAACATAGCAGAGTTTGCAAGAAACGATCTGTTTGTTTATATTACAAAACCACATTTTGCCGCTCTAAATGAAGTGATGATTCATAGGGACCCCACTATACCAAGGTCAAGTATTAGCAAAATATGTTGTAAATGTTAGAAGGAACATTTAGCGCGATCTAGTATTCAAATAAATTCAAACAAACATGTTCCACATGTTTGTTTGAATTTATTTGAACACGTTTCCACACGTTCCACATTGGTGTCGGTCGTCCTTTAGAATAAATTTCTCCTGGACGTAAATGCATGAGTATCGTCCTTGAATGCAGTTTCATAGTCGACATGCAGATGCATCTGCAGTCTGCAAAGGATTAAAGAAGTATTAGAAAATCATACAGCCAAAACTTTAGTTCCTTTTTCGATGCAAATCTCGATATTTTCTGCTTGGTTTCAAATGTAAACAAATTAAATGATTATCAGTTACACAAATAGTTAGCACCTCTAAAAAATTAAACAATCATTTTCACCAACAGTTACTTTTTATAATTACTTTGTTTAATTGTTTGCAAGAATTGACAATAAGACATATAATTTTTAACTGCATTAATAATTACATTTTAATTGCAATTGTTCATGACAATCACAGTTGTGAAACATAGTTATAAATGCTTATTTTTAATTCAATCCTTGGTCATCTTTCTGATTTTTCTGCTAGCAACCAATCACAAAGAGGTTTTAAGTCAGTTTGACCCATTAAATCTTTGACCATATTGACAATGCTAAATTTAATTAATAATTTAATTAACTATCTTAAAACTACAAGCCTGTTACATATAGACCCGTATGAAACAAGCATCTGCAGTTTCATATGGGTCTATATGTAAAATTTCTAAACTGTACATGTTGTCATCTATTCGCAATGCAGTATCAGAAATTTGCTGGATTTTTTTTAATATAGAAAGATAAAGAGAGATTGGGTATTACATAGTTTGTAATTATAGCAATGTCATATTTATGTTATTATAAAGATTTGTGTATTTTTATAGCATTAATATTTAAATTTGTGTTTCTTGCCTTTGTAGGAAATTTTCCCCAATAAGAGTCACCTACCAACTTTTAGTTCTCCTGCTATTGAATGTCATATTCACAGGATCCCAAATCTTTCCAAGAAGTTCCTTTATTTGAATGATGATGTCATGTTTGGTAAAGATGTGTGGCCAGAAGATTTTTATACTCATACCAAAGGACAAAAGGTAAGTATGGATTTTTAAATTTTATACACAACGCTTTGAAACTATTCTAAATTCTATTCCCACTATACAGTCCCATTCTTATTAAAATTAACTATTATTTAAGTAATTCCCCTTTTTACTTGTATGTGAGCAACCGTCCCTAATCAGAATGGAGTGGTATGACTGCTTAATTGATCTCGTTATCATTAATTAGGTCATTGAGCAGTTATATCACAACATCTGGTTATCTTTTTCTTGGAGCCGTAACTTTTTGGTGGTGATAATACTATTTCATATGACATGCATTTTTTAAGTGAATTTCACATTTAATAGTGCAACAAGTTTTGTTTTGTGTTTTTCTTTATGCATCAATAAATTTTATCTGATTGAATATGAGTTTTTTTTTTTATTTATATGTAGGAAATTATGCATTTAATGAAATTAAAATTTAAATGATGTAGTATCTGAAGCATCACATTGAAAAATATAATTTAATGATTGCTAAACATATATATTGGAATTTTTAAGATGATAATAGACATTCATAATTTAAAATAAAATAATGAAAATATTTTTTTTTTTTAAAGATGGATGTGATGTTATTTATTGTATCTTATTCGTGTATTGTATATAAAATTTTTAAAATAATATATACCTTCGAAATCAAAAAAAAAATTTTAATGTCATTGTAACTATGTTAAGAATAAGATCAGACTATTTTAATCTTATGTAGCAGCTGGTGATGAGTAAATTTTTTTTTATAAAATTTATATCCGTTGGGTATCCAATTTGATTCAGTATATTATTTATCTTTTGAAGCTGGTCTTCAATTGTGTCAATTGTTTCTAATTTAATATGCTCAAAATTGAAGAAAATTTGCTGTCTTATATATATATATATATATATATATATTTTTTTTTTTTTTTTTTTTTTTTTTTTTTTTTTTGTGAAGAGTATGCACTTTACATTTTAGTCAATTTTATAAATTTTTTGAACATAATAAACTTAAATTAAAATTGCTAGAAATTTTTTCTGCAATAGCAATAGAAAATTTTTTAAAAATACTAATTAAATATTAATTATAAATATAAATTTAAATATAGGTATAAATAATCATGAAGTATTAAAGTTTTTTTGTATTTATGTGTTTAATTTTAATAGTAGTAAATATTTATTTTGCTATAGACATGTGATTTTTTTTTTTTTTTTTTTTTTTTGTGATGTTTTGATTTCAAAATTACTGAGCAGCTTTTGTTTCTGAGAAATTCTTCTCATTCATAGAAACTTTCGCTGGGAACATAAGCTAGTGCTTTTCGATTGTTGACAAATAATTCGAATTCATGAATTACGCTGACAAATATTAATGTTGAAATTCAATAAGTCCACAATTATTGTTTTATATGTATTGTCAGTTTACAAATCATAACTGATATTTTTTTTTATTATTAATCTAGAAATGAAATTTTTGTGTTATAATAGTGTTTAATTGTTCTTTATTTAAATTAAGAAACTAATTCTTAAAATTAATTTTAGTCATTGAATTAAGAGTGTAGCAATCAATGTAAAAGTTAAAATTAACTGTATTATTAAAATACAATTGAAAAGTTAATTTAAAGAAAAAATTAATATAAATATTGGTTACAAAAATTTTGGCAGGATGTTTATGAAAGGTTTTAGTATTTTATCTGCACTTTATAAAATAAGTTAATGATGTAATTTTTAAATTGATATTTAATATTCACCTTGTCAAAAATCTTGTTGAATTATTTGTAAATTTGGATTCTTGAGTGACATTTGGAATTATTCAGTGCAGTTGTCGCAAATATTTTTTTTAATTTTAAATGTTAGTTAGATAATTAAATTTAAAAGCAAGGAAGAATTCTGTCAAAATTGAGTGTTTATGTGTATATTTATTGATAAAAATATTGAAAGGCCTGCATGTCAAGAAGTGACATTTAAAAATGATTTTTTAGAAAAAATATATATTGAATAGAATTGTGTTAATTAATAATGGCCTAATTTTCCCATGGAGCCAGAGACTCCAAATTATATGTGTATTTAGTATTGAAGTTCATAAAACTTCAAAAATTATTATTGAAGGGAAAAATTATTGAAATGGAAATGATTATATTGTATTATTTGTGTTTTTGAGTGTCTTGAATATGACTGGCAGAACTCTGATTTAGTGTTAATTATTATCGGTAGATGTAAGTTTTGATTATCTTTTTTTTTTTTAAAACATACCACCGAAACAAATTATAATGATAAAAAATTAAATTTTTCTAGTATTGCTTAAAGCAATTGTTTATTTTAATGATGAAAAATCAAGTTTATTTTTTTTGTGTAAAATTAAATTAATTACATATTTTTATATTATGAAGATTTAAGTTAAACTTTTGTATTAAATAGAAAATAGGTACATTTTTTTTATAATGAAGAATTTTAAAATTTTATTGATAATTCAAAATAATAATTCAAAATAATAAAATATTCAAAATGATAATTCATTTTATGAACTTCATTTTACAGGTTATTCAAAACTTCTTATTGAAATTTTTCTTTTATAGGCATTTTTCAGAAAATTTAGCATTAAGCTTGTTCTAAATTTCTTATATTGTTTTGGTATTGCAATTTGAAAGAAATTTTTAAAATTTCAAATTGGCAATTTTATTCAATTGTTATGTCTGGTTTTCATTGAGCATATGTTGTTGTTGAAACCCAGACCGTCCGACCTACCAGAAAGGTGTAAGGTAACTGTTAGGACGGTCGGGAAGTGCCACCCAATTTAGACCGGAACCCAGTGGGGGAGGCATCCACAGGGACCGTACCCTCCTTCCCCTACCACCAACCTCTCGGAAGGACTTTTGGACCCACATGTTTAACGTGATCGTTCTCCGCATGAACACGGCGGCAGTTTTGGCAGTGACTGGAATCGAACCCGGGCCTACCGAGTGCAACTCCAGCGCGCTAACCAATGGGCTACCGCGCCCTCATTGAGCATATGTGGGTATCTTCTGACTCTTTTTTTTTTATTGAATTTTGATGGCTCATCTATATCATCAAAATTTTTGCTAGGGCTCATTTATAGCTTCGACCCGTTCTCAATATTTCAGTATTGATGTTTTCTGATTAGAAATCTTGATAGCATCTTCGTTAAGTTTATCAGATAATTGATACATCTAAGCTTTTATTCCATTCTCTCTTACCAGTTTTGACTGCATTTTGAATTATTGTCTTTATTCCTCATAAGACATAATCTTTTTGTGATTAATCACTAATCTTTATTCTCTACCTGCAGTTTATTTCAATATGTTGAAATTGTGTAGACTTTTGATTTCAAAATTTTGAATTCATTTTTTGAATTCATTTTACATTATTGAAGATTTTCATTTTTATGATTCAAAATTGTTAATGGTTTATTTCTTTTTCTAATACTTTACTTTCAGGTTTCTGAGGTTAAAATTTGATTTGTACTAATTTTGTTTTTAAATTTATTATAGTTTCAGCAACATCTTATATGAAATTCAAGGTTTGGAATCTTTTGGCACAGAATGTGTTGTTGGTCTTATCTTACTTGATGGATTTCATTGAGAATTGGGATAATCTGTTTTCTACTCTAGAGGGGAGCAGTTTTCTTTGGTCTTTTCTGCCTTGATCAAGCAGTACAGCCTTAGAAGTGTCTTGGTTCTTGGTTGAATTCTGTTGGGGAAGTCTGAATTTGGTAACATTTTCACGAAATTTTATTTTATTTCATAAAATTTCATTTTATTGATAGGATTTTATTTTCATTAACATAATTTCATTTATTAGTTTCATTTTATTTAAAATTAATTCATTCATTAATAAGATTCATTGCATTGATATTTTTCATTTCTTTGATTTCAATTGAGAATTTTATTATTTTGTTTTGGTAAAACAGTTCAGTTTTGAAAATATTTTTATGAATTGGGTAGTTGGAAATTTAAGTTAATTGATAATAATTGTTTAATTTTCTCTAATTCAGTTATTCCTACTTGAACTTCATTGGAAGAATTTAGTTTATTTAAACTTTATATTAAAAAATTTGGAATTTCATTTGTTACACTATTGAGGATTTTATTTTTGCACTTTGCATTCATTATTTTGGTTGATTTATTGTCTGGATAATTTTAATGGTTCAAATTTGTTGATTATTTCTCAGAGACTTAGAATTTAAAGTAATATTTTCATATTCATTGGATTTATTAAGTTCATTTATCAACCGTATCTATGAATTGTTCAAATTTAGATTTGTGGTTTATCGAAGTTCATTTAAAAAATTTGTTCATCTTATTTTAGATTTTTGTTTTGATAAAAAAAATTTAGATATTTTTTTTAGGCGGTAGTTAATGTTAATATTTTTAGTGATGGTGATTAATTTTTTGTGTGACAATTTTAATAGATTTTTTTTATATACTCACAACTGTACTCATCTAATTGAAATTTTTTTTGTATGCTCATCTCAATTTTTGCTTTATCAGTACTCATTATTAAACTTGATATTGTTTTATATACAATCATTTCAACAAAAATTTGTTTACATATTGTACTCATCTAGGAATCATTCGTTTATCAGTACTCATTTAAACTTATGTTGGTTCACTCATTCATACTCATCTATTTGCAATTCTTTTGTATTGTACTCATATAAGAATTATTTGTTTTATTGGTACTCTTTATCTTAATTTAATTAGATTTTTTGTACTCATCTGTAAGTATCACATTGAAAACTGAATGGTTGTATTCTTGCCTCTACTCACAGAAAATGTATTTTATACAATGTTGTATTTGCTTTGGTCAAATTTATAATGTATAATTATTGGACATCATCAGGTTTTGGCATTTTATGAAATTTATTGAAAATTATTTTATTGTAAGGTTAAATTTTTTTTTTCTCTCTTTTTTTCTTTTTAGTGGGGGATTGTATGTTGTGACATGTCACAACACGTTATATTTTTTATTATTCAAAATTGACTTTTTTATAATTCATTAAATATTTTTATTTTATTTTAAATTTATTATTCAAAATTATCTTATTCAAAATTGCTTTTATTTTTTATATTCATTAATAGGCCAATTGTCTTTTTTCCCAAATTAAATTATAGCATACTGCTATTCATCCATGTTTTCATTCGTACGGTGTACGCCTCTTTTAAATATAGCGGGATAGCAGTATCTCTTTTCAAAATTGGCGAAATCTGGTTTCAGACGAGACACGGGAATAGTCATCCGGCACTCACTATTTAACCTCCCTGGTTGAGCGAGAGTTTGTTTTTTTCTGCATGGCAACTGTGTGTGTGGCTTCAGCCAATCACAGCATGCCCAGTTAGGCGGGAAGTTTCCCTTGTGTGAGAGAGCGTGGAATTCACTCTCCTAAAAATCGTCAAGTATAGAGGTTGTTTTCATTGGCAGGGGGGTTTGGTGTCCCTTGTCTTAGCCATTTTTTTATATATACATCATATGTTTTCCCAAGATAGTTTCACTTATTTATTATTTTATAAAATCAAGATACATATAATATGTTATGATTAATTAGAATCGTGCTGTTCAAGAAAAGATGAAAAGATGGCATGCAACTAAGCAAATATGGTATATCTACAATAATGGTGAATCAAAAAATGTATATTTGGTGTAAATTAGAAGAAAAAATGAAGTAATATTGTTTATGGTCTCCTGATTTATAAATGTTTTTTCTACGGTTGATTGAGACATTACCTTTTATATTGAGAAATGAGCAAGGATCAAGTCTTCTAAAAAAATTGATTCAAGCAATAGATGGTGTATGGGGGGCGGTCCTCTTCAGGGGCTTCTCTAACCATTTTGTTCTAAAAAGTTTTCTTACTTGCACAACAAAATTTATATCTAAAAAAATCTAGATGATCTGTATAAGTATTGTGTTTACATCTACTGAATCTTAATTGAAGATGAAGATTCCATTTTTATGATGAATTGTGATTTACAGTGTTGTGCAATAATACATCTAAAGTTATGAGAATGCATACATGTGGAATCAATATTGTTCCTTTTCTACTTCTAAAATTTTGTCAAGTTGGTGGTGTGAATTTCGTTTAGGCAGGGTTGTATGCCTGCATCCCTAGTCTTAGTCTTAGTTGAAATCATTTTTATATTCATAATAGTGTAAGATAAATCAGTGATATGATATGGTATACATGTGTTTGACATACAGCTGAAGGATTCACAAGTATATGTGGTGCATAAAATGGGTATCACATAGTATTTTCTTTTTATTAATCTTCTGTATATATATACTTAAAGCAGTAAAATGTAAAATTTTTTTGTAAAGTGCAAATTGTGCAATTGCTTTTGACAGAGATTATACGTCTGCTATCATTTTACAAAAAGTGAAAAATATATATATCCGATTGGGAATATTTCAAACATTTAAAATTGATATACAACTGATAATGATATAAAAAAGATGAGTATAATTATGCAATCACTTCAAGCAGTTTTTTTTTTATTAATAAAAAAGTGAATTATCAACTATAAAATAATAATTTTTTATAAACTCAATAAAGAAGATTTTTTTTGTATTTAGTATTGTATTAGTAGTTCAAAATCTTGTTTATTTGTGGAGATATATTCATATATATATATATATATATATATTGCTAAATAATATCACATAAATTATATATTTATATATACTTTTGCTGCAGACCATATTTAATGAACATCAGAATTTAATAAATATATTCTTTGATCCCCAGGAACTCATTATAAACAAAGTTGTAACTGTATTTGAACTTGAATTTATTATACTGTTAGCATAGAAATGTCTCTGTGCATATTTAAATGGTTCCTTGATTTAAACTATACTAGACATTAGCAAGCAGATTTTCAAGTAATTTAACTGAATGGCTTATCCCTACTCTTACTCTTTACATGTTTTTACAGTTGTTATAGTCATATTATTGTTACAGTTGAGCAATAACAGGATATCAAAGCAATACAGCTTTAGTACCATGTTATTGCTAAATCACTTTCTCCTAATTCTATTTACTTTTTATTTTTATCAATTATGAAATTATTACCTTAAAAAAAATTGAACTAAGCTCACTGTGTAGTTACCAGCTTTGTGTTGTTGTTGAAACCCAGACCGTCCGACCTACCAGAAAGGTACCAGCTTTGTGTGAATCTTTTTTTTTTTTTAAGCTCCTCAGCGCTGAATAACCATTACTACATTAATAGCAAGAAAATTCATTGAAAGTCACAATTTCACAAACCTCTGTGGTGGCTAACAAAGTCAGCAACTGGCATCAAACTCAAAGAGCAGTACATCCCAAACTTTTTAGAACCACAATCCACATTTTTATATTTTGTGCCTTTTTTATATTTTTGTATTTTTCTAATTTTTTAGTTTTAAACAATTAAAAAAAAATTACCATTCCAGAAACTTTTTGTGCATCCACCAAACAGCCTTTCCTCACCAATGGATTATGACCCACCAGTTTGGGAAACATCCTCATTAGAGCAATAAGCACACAAGACACCAAGGCCAAGTACAGCCTATCCCATGTCAAGTGAACCTTGCCTTGCTGTGCAGTAATTGTTATTCAATACTGATCCGCTTTAACAAGAGCAAAACTGGTTAACTTAAACTGGTTTCTGCAATCTAAAGATGATTCTAACTTTAAAACAGCTCCTACTGGTGGATTTTGTCAGATTTAATTCATTTTTCCAGGTATATCTTTCTTGGCCTGTTCCCAACTGTGCTGAAGGCTGCCCATCCTCATGGATCAGGGATGGATACTGTGACAAACCTTGCAACAATTCCCAATGTCAGTGGGACGGTGGTGATTGTACAGCTGACAACCCCATGCTGCCTTTCCATGGTCTTGGTCAGCAACAAGAATCAGCCGTCACCAGTATCTTCAGCATTAGGATGAACAGAAGTAAATATGTTGCTTTGGTAAACATTTAGAAATCAATCATTTACCCCTTATATATCTATTCTTACTTTTTCATACTATATTAAATTGTTTTTCTAATTTTTTAATAAGCGATTTTGGTGGCAAAATGAATTTTGTGTCCTTTTAAACTTTTAGAACACTTTTGGAATTATGTCCATCTGTGTGTGTATGTGAGATGTGGATAAGATATCTCAAATATGAAATCATGTACCATCATAAAATTTTCTATTCCATAAAGAAATATCAAAACTAGAACTAAATAGCATTTTTTTGTATAATTTGATGGATTCATCCCCTTGTTTACTATGTTAATATACCTCTATTTTCAATGCTTACAATGTTATATTATTTAAGTTTCAAAATAGTAAATGTATTTGAAGTACAATTTTCTGTTGTATTTAATTTTTTGCAATTCTGAAAGATGTTACAAAATCATAGAAATAGTGCTTTAATGTGACAACACCCATGAATTTTGGAAGCATGAATTAGTTAAAAATAATGCATGTGAAGGCCTTTCTGTGATATCATACTTTAGATATGTACTAAGTTGATATTATATAGATGTAACATATTTCCATTTGTTTTATATGGCCAAAATGTATGGTTGTCAAACATCTACAATTTTCTTATATATTTTTCTATGAGTGAAATAAATAATGATATTTCTCAGAAAATGATAATTGCATTTTTATCTTATACAAGAAAATAATAGTGTGACCTTGTTGTACTTAATAAGGATATTAAAATAATATATATCAACACAAATTGACTTAAAGCGATGTAATTCACGTGCTGCATGACTGACCTGTTGCCAACTTAAAAAAAATTAATTTAAAAGAATAACATGCAAACATTCTCATTCAATGATAATTTTCACTATTTTCTGTAATGGTACTGTAGTCAATTTATCATAAGGCTGGTTGATGTATAAATGCAATGACAGAATTTGATAAAACATTCTATACTGGTAACATGAAACCTTTGGTACCGGTAACATAAAACATAAAACTTAAACTTTCAGAAATAGAGATGTGAATGTCTGAAAATATCAAATGGTCTCAAGTGAAAGATAGTTGCTAAGTGGAATCTTTTTTAAATTGTTTTAAAATGGCAAGACAATTACTTTTTTTTTTATCAAATTTCGTTTGCTTTCCTTTCCATATATTACCAGTATAAATAGTAATTATTTCAATATCACAAAACTGTTTATTTCAAGCTTTATGATATTACATTTTAAAGCATCATATATCTATTTAGATTACTGCAATGAGGATTGTGCAAATACATGGTTGGCTGACAGATACTGTGACAGGGTATGTATCTTAGTAACTTTCTTGTTTGCTTTATTTGTTTGAAAACTTCTGTATTTTTCCCCTGATTATTGTATGTATTTGTTTTAACTTTTTATAAAATTAGAAATCTGTAAATAATTGTTTCTTTAAATATTTATAATAATGAATATTTAAAATATATTTAGCAACTGATGTCTTGTGAAAAATTCGAGGATATGTTTTTTTTTTTTTTACAGAACTATGTAACATTTAATAAAGTAACTTAACCTGTAAGTATAAATATTTATTTAAACAAATCACAGCTTTTGTAAACATAGAAGTCAGAAAAATTTATGCTGTTTATGTGGTGACCCTGTTTATCTTCTCTCTTCTCTCTCTCCCCCCCCCCCCCCCATTCCCCAAAAATTGTTTACTCTTATTGCATACAAACTTTCTGTTCTACCTGAGAAATTGGAAAATCCGAAATTTTCATAAAAATCTATTAAACAATTACAAAGACACAAGTCTCAGAATTTTGAAATTTTACGCAATTCGGGCACGTTATTGACCAATTTCACCATGTCAGGTTAAAGGAATGTGCGACAGTGAAATGATTAGGCTATTTTGGATAAAAATATGGGAGGTTTGAGACTTTTTCTTTCTGTGGAAGAATATGCGCGTATGGTAAACGAACCAGACAGTAATGAAAGCAAAGCAGATAGTGAAGAATCGTGGAACAGTGTTATTTCTGATGATGATTCTGAAAATGCAATTGATTCTTCAGGTTCTGAGCGTACTATTATTACAACGCCGCCAACTTCTGTTGCTGTTTTTTCGAATGATGTTTGGACATGTGATTTGAAAGATCTGAATTCTTTGGAGTTTTTTTAACATACCTGGAATAAATCACAATATTATGCCGCCTAATTTGGATAAGGAACTTGATTTTTTTAGCATATTTTTTGATGATGAACTAGTAGAATTTATCGTAAAAGCAACTAATGAGTTTGTAAAGAAAAAATGGGAGAAAAATCTCCTCTCTCCTTCCACATCGAAGACTCCACCTAAATGTATTTACACCAGTGACAGGAAATGTATTTACACCTGTGACAGGAACTGAAATGTATTTTCACCTGTGACAATGTATTTACACCTGTGACAGGAAACGAATTTCGTGTGTTTCTCGCACTAGTAATTTTGACGAGCATTGTCAAAAAACCAAATCTTAAAATGTATTTTTCTAAGAATCCAATTATCAGTACTCCTTTTTTTAATTCAGTTATGAGTCGCGATCGATTTATAGGAATATTACGTTACCTTCATTTCACTCTTGATAGGAATGCCCAAAAACTAGATAAATTGAAACCCGTGTTAGATGCATTAGTTTCAAAATTTAAATCTATATACACTCCTAGAAGAAATGTGTTCATTGATGAATCTTTGTTCTCATGGAAAGGAAGGCTGGGATTTCGTCAATATATCCCCTCGAAAAGGTCCAGATATGGAATAAAAATATATAAATTGTCAGAATCGGAATCAGGCTATAAATGGAATTTCCTTGTGTATACTGGAAAGGACCAGGAATTATCAAGCTCTGATGGTGGGTATGGAGAACGCGTTGTGAAAACATTTCTAAATGAACTTTCAGGAAAAGGATATACTTTGTATTTGGATATATTTTTCACCTCTCCTGTACTTGCAAAGTATTTGTTGTCTAAGAATACGCATATATGTGGTACAGTTTTAAAAAATCGGAAGGACATGCCAAGGAATAATCCATCTGTACCTAAAACATATATACACTAAAATTTTTAATATTTTGATAAAGAAAATTTATATAAAAAATATACATCAAATAGAAAATAAGTATTTCCTTTCTTCCTGAAAAAAGTAGAATGCTGTGTTGAACGGGTGATTTTTAGTGAATTTTTTTCGAGAGTTAGGCTTAGCGCAAAAAATTAGCCGTCTTTTGGGAAAAGTTCGGAAACAAAGCGCTCCGTCCTTTGGGCCACGGCGGTTTTGGAATGCCGCCGTCCCAAAAGGGTTAAACAAAAGAAACGGGAAAATTCGGATGTCAAGAGGACTTTTTGAGTTTTGCCTCAAGGGTTGCAAAAAGATAAGCAAACAAGCTCTGCCGGTGTGTGATTCGTTGGAAGTATTATGACGTGTATATTCAGTAAAATTAAAAAATACACAAAAATTGAAGCTGTAAAGTAATTAATTTCACAATAAATATTCAAAATTTTCAAATTTTATTAAAATTTTTATTCATTCATTTTTTCCCCCCATACATTTGTGATGTTTCAAGAACTATATTTTTATCATGAAAGAATTCACCTTGCAGTATAAACCCATATAATAAAGTCTTGTCCCCAAGTGTAATAAAGTAATATTCTTATAATCATAATATTATTGTGTTCATGATCATGTAATTTAAAAATAAAAATTCATATTTATTATTATTTAATTAATTTTCTTTTTTCTTCAGCTAATATAAAATTCATCTTAGGAAAAAATCCCCCCCCCCCCCCCCCCCCCCCGAAAAAAAAATTAAAATTTCTTGGCATAACCATACGTATCCACTTGCATACCCTACTTTGGAGACCACTGCTCCAGACAGCTTTGAATAGGCCTACTTTAATTGTGATCACCTGGTATATCGTAAACTTTATTGAAAGACAAGCAAACTATAATAAGGGTTTGCTGTATGTAGCTTTTAGTTTTAGATTTGATTGCTGTGATCTGTGTTTTTCGGATTCATACACCTCAGAAAGAGGTTCAAAAAGCTAAAGTCCAAGAAAATTTAAATTCAACTTAAAATCTCAGGGAAAACTGATAAAAAATTGTATTTTTTCATCAGAAGGATGGAAAAATTATTAAAACATGAAAAATAATTTAAAAGATTTGAACTTTTTTTAAAAGGGTATCTATTATACTTGGTCTATTGTATCTCTCTATTATATTTGAAACCAAAATTTTCATTTTTAAAAATTTGAATACATGGGTATTTTATTATCAAATTTGCTAGTTTTTTCTGTTAAATTTTTTAACCAGTTACTGAATTTGAATTTATTCCACTAAATGAAAGTATTACGTAATTCAAAATGGCATAATTCAGACTTTAGAAGTTTGCAAAAATTGTTCTGGGAAACTTGTGAAATTTCATTTTCAAATTTGAGTATGAAACCTGGTTTTATAAAACTTAAATCTCCAAATCCTACGTCCATTAATAAATCTAATATATGCAGAAAATAAAGTGCAGTTGGTTTATTTGCATTTGTAAGTTTAAAAACTTCTGTGTCAACTGCAGTTCTATTTGCCATCTTATTTCTAAAAGTTTAGTTGATAAATCATAAATATTTAATCATTTATTTATTATTATTTATTTTTTTATTTTATAGTTATTTATATTGCTCTTAATGGAACAACTCTGATTTAGTAAAGTATGTTTTCCTATGTGTAATTGTAGCATAAAATAACCACACATGCATTCATTGTTTTAGGCATGTAATACAAGAGCATGTGGATTTGATGCTGGTGATTGTGGCCTGGAAAATTTTGATAAGATGCCTCAGCTGGTCCTTGCAGGCAATCATTCGGTATATAGTTTACCTGAAGGTGGGTTTCTTAATATTCTTTAAATGTGTAATGTTTAATTTTTTATCACATTAGAATTTAAATCTATTGTTATATTTACTTTCTTTTCGTATTTGATTAATAAATTGCCTGTACTTTATTCTGCATGAAAGAAAATAACTGAAAGTGTGCATAAACCTGAATCACCCATAAGAATATACGCATTTAATTAAAAAAAAACATTATACTATTCCTTTTAACATCAATCCAATATAAATGTTTCAAAGCTATGTGATGCTTAAGTGGGTAGAGGTACAGTGGTATGCTTTATTTCATGCTACTTTTTAATTCGTGTCACTTAACATAAAATATTAATTTATATCAAATATTTGTGATTGCTAGAAGAAAATCAGCAAATAGTCTTAAATTATGCAAACTATAATATAGATGCAGTTCATTTATTTCCAAACTTTGTGGTGAATTTTATCATTATTCTGTAATTTATAACTTATATTAGTGATAAGTTTTTGATGATATAACTGTATGGAACTATTGAAAGTAATGAAATTTTGACTCCATCTATTGGCATTATAGTGCATTTTTTAACTTTGTGAATTTAAACGATGTTGTCCTAATATTTTTAATTTCATATTATATTATCATTATGAGTATTGTGCAAAAATTTGACTAAAATTGGATGGAAATTCACTGAGATAGCAATAAATTTTGGGTTTAAAACAACTTTTTTTGTGATTTCAAGTATTTTCATTTATTTGCTTCACAAAAATGGTTTGGTCAGTAGATTTTAACATAGAATATAAAATCTCAACAAGTGATGGGTTTCGGTTTTGCCATGGCAATGCTGGGTACATTTCTAGTATTATTAATAATTTAAAGTATTTGCCATCGTCTAATTGAAGTATTGTTACCAATCATTGTAATTGAATGTATTTATATTTTTTGGAGATGTGTTATAATGCTTTTTACACCCCTTTGTAATTATTACTATTTATACTTTAATTATTATTTTTTAAGTTATTTCCATTTACATTACATTATTCTAAGTTATTATATTTATTTTTAACCTGTGATCGTATAGTTTTATTAAATCAATAAAGTTTACTTTTATAATTATTATTTATTTGTTTACTTATTTTATTACCTACAGCTTGGTCTGTGCTCAACCATGTTACACATTTAAAAACATCTCAACATAAAACTTCTAGAAGTACCACTTACCTTTAAATAATTAAATTGCACAGCCAACAACTAAAGAAATCACAAACACTAATTGTTAAATTTAAAAATTAACTTTTATTAACAACATTAAAAACTTAAACATTAAGATCTCTAAAACCATTATTTGAATTATAGATAGTACATTGCTCTTAACATTAAAATCTATTAAAATTACTCAATTTCAATAACCCCGGAAACAGAATCCACTCTGGTCTGAAGACCAGAGTTTGGTCTGCCTGGAGCTGGCTGTCCACCTCTAACAATATGAAATAAAAATTATTAAAACTACGAATTCTTTACGTTACAAAATATAAATACTCGGCAATAAGAGACACGTATTATTGGCAAAAACACTAGATCACATTTCAAATTAAAGGACCCCTTTTCCTTTCTTCGAATATTGAAAAACATTAAGCTCAAGGCTTCACACGTCTCATGTTGAATCATTAAATAGTGCACAGAAAACACTGTTTTCTTTTTTTTTCTACTGCTTGAAATTTTTAACATAGTGAAACACTTTTCAACACTACCACTAGATGTCAGGTGCAGATGCGATAAGAGCCAGCAACACTGTTGATGAGTAGTGACGATGAGGGAGATGCTTGTACTAAAGATCAGAACTTGTATGGAATACCAGATTAATTACTTTAAAAACACTATCATAGATGTCAGCACCAGACGCAATAAGAGCCGGGAAAAACTGTTGGAAAATGCCGATGATGGAGATGTTTGTGCCAGACATCCAAACTTGTATGACGTGCCAAATTAATTATTTAAAAGAAACACTATCGCTAGATGACAGCACCAGACGTGAAGAGAGCCGGGAAAACTGTTGAAAAATGCCGATGACAGAGATGTTTGCGCCAGACATCCAAACTTGTATGACGTGCCAAATTAATTATTTAAAAAAACACTATCGCTAGAGGACAGCACCAGACGTGAAGAGAGCCGGGAAAACTGTTGAAAAATGCCGATGACAGAGATGTTTGCGCCAGACGTCCAAACTTGTATGACGTGCCAAATTGATTATTTTTAAAAAAACTATAACTTGTAGTATATTATAAGCTTAGTACTAATAACATAAAACATGTTCCCGGCGACCGCGGGATACGGGCGCCCTTGCATGGGCCCGTTCCACGGAACTTCCAAGCAAAAAAAACGCCTCCTCGCTCTCGCTGGTCAGGAATCGGAATCCCCGGCAACACGCTTGCCTTCCCAGGAGACGCCAAACTTGGCGAGCGAAACTCTGCGCCGAGCGCCCACGCATACACTGCGGAAATAAAAACGCTGTTATGCCAAGAATCAAAAAAGGATAACTTCCGCCAAGCGGCAAGCCGCCGCGCAATGGCAACCCGCCAACCCCACCGGATGCAAATGCACCCCGAACGCAGGTGTTTACTGATAAGCGAGGGAAAGTCAAATTTTTGTCTTAAAAAGTGCCTTTTTCCTGCAAACTCATGAATGAACTGAAGTTAAGTTAAAAGACGCGAGCGAGAGACCGAAAGATTAGCAAAAGATTATTTAACGTTTAAAGGCACATTGCGCACAATTTTGAATAATAAAAACATTAAAAAGATAACAAATTACGTTAAGAGGGGAAATAAATCGCCGAAATATTAAAAACAACCAATAAATTTAGAATTTTGAAGGGAAAGGGGGAAAATAACGAATTTTAAGCTATTACAAATTTTGAACTATTAATTAAATTTAGAGCTGTCAAATCTCGGCATAACATAATTCCTCTCGACCACCGGAAAAAAAATTTTAGAATAAAATTTTTCACAACAAAGAGCCGAAAATGAACAAAGGAGAACACCATCCTGGTGGCAGAGAAATTGTAAACCTACGAGAACACTCGCTTCATGTAGCAACTCCTGGGATTACAATCTGAAAAAAAAGTTTACAATACATATTTTACATACAGGGAAGGCACACTGATCATGACCATAAATTTTAAAACTTACACTTTTCTTAGACTTCCATAAACAAATTTCGTATCTCCCCTTTAAGAGAGGAGAAAAACCTCCAAAAAGAAAACATTCATTACAACTCCAAAATTTTAAAATTTTCAAAAGCTCGAACTAACCCTGACGAAAGAAAAAAAAATAATATCTGAATTCTCATCAAATTTAATTAAAAAAAATTGAAACTCAACAAGGGAAAAATACACTGCTCATAAAACAAAAAAAAATCAAATCCCTCCCAATCAAAACAAAAGCCAAACAACCCCAGTAGTGTGTAGCAGAGCCTGAGCAATGTGACATAAAAATACACTTCTCATGGCGCCCCCAAGCATTCCTCGCCTTTGGGTCCGCCTCCCTTCCTATATACAACATGAGCCTGGCCTCCTCATGCTTACACCACCCTCAGCTCAACCATGCACTACCCACTTAAAAGCAAATGGTCACCAAAATTTAGAATTTAAACTGCACTGCGCCCAGGTGAAAGAAAGTCTCAAAACACTGAAAAACAGTCTGTCAAACCCCCGTTCCACATCCCTCGGGTTTGCAAAAGTGATACAGAACCAAAACCTGCCAGACTTTCTCAATAAACAAAATTCCCAATGACAAAACACACAAAAAAAAATTCAAGTGTTTCCAACAGGCGAGAGTACACGTCTGTACTCCCTCTAAAACTGAAATTTAATGAATAGTATCGACAATTTCAAAATTTTCACAATGGAAAAGTTAAATGCAAATTTTGAATAGAAATGATGTGAAATAAAAATTTTGCAAACAGAACTGCCAGAGCTATGTACTTCCAAGACGGGTAAAAGAAGAAATTAACTTGAAGTCGAAGGAGTCGAACAATCGAAATCCCTCAAAAAAACTATTGTAGGCCCAATGTGGCACACAACCCTGAAAGTCCCATTAAATTTCCTAAAGCAAATCCTGTCGAACGAGAAATTCTCCCCCAAAAAAAAACATCTCTGCAGCAGTGACTTTCATAAACAAGTGTACTTCCACTAAAAATTTCACTAACTCAAAGGTCCCCAAAAATTTAACAAATTCGAAGAACTCCCACAAATGGTAAAATTTTGAAATTCAAATCCCGTCCCAAAATTCGAAGTACAAACTTCAACAAAAAGGGAATCCCAAAAATAATATAAATTCCAAGCAAACCCAAGTTTTAGCTCCACCTCCCAGAAAATTAAAATTCTGACAAACAACAAAAAAAAAATTTCAAAATGTAGTTTTAAACAAAAACAAAATTTAATTCTACCTCCCAGTCCATCAATTCAATCTTAACACTCCCAATCATCACAAGTAAAAAAAAATGTTCAATTAACTACAAAAAGTTACAATTTTAAAGAAAAAAAAATTTTCAAAACAACAAAAAAAATCTGCTTTTGTAAAATGCATCACCCGAGCAGTCGGAAAGAAGAAAAACAAAACAAAGTTCCCAATTACTTGTCATTACAATAAAACAATAATTTTGATGAAGACTTTGGACCAGCCGAAGAATTCAAAAGGTCGAAACATAAAATTTTGAGGAATTCCAAGATTAACAACTAAACAACCGAAAACTCAATTTCAAAATCTCCTCCCCCACATTCGAAGAAATACACAATCACCCAGCAACAAACTTTTAAGAGCCAAAACACTTTTAAACAAAATAAAAAAATTTCACAAAACAACTTAAATTAAAAAAAATTTCTCGAGGAATATTTCTCAAAGAACAATCTCTATTCCCCCCCAAAACAAACATTCTGAGACTGAACTTGCACAATTTAACAAAAATTTTACACTACCCAAAGTCGATCGCTTGGCTGAAGGATCAATGACACAAGAAAAAAAAACAATTTTTAGCGGGCAAGTAATTCTCCTAAAAGGAAAGGTGCATTCCCCAGCTGAGCACCTTAAAGGCGGCTTCAAAGCACCAAAGTGACAGTTAACATGGCCTACTGAAAAAAAAAATTTTTCTTTTTCAAACACATTTCTGTGAAGAAGAATTTCTATGAAAACAAGGCTTCCCAGACCTCAAAATTCCTCCGGGTGACCATGAAACTAACCCATTAGCCGTACCTTTAACTTCACCCAAAGCCAAGAGTTGTGACTAATTATACAAAACAAAAACAAAAGAAAACTTTTGATCACTGTTCTCCCCCTTTAATAAATTTTAAAACCAAAATTTGAACTGAAACTCAAACTATCATATTCCAAAAGAGAAAATAAATTTTCCTAACATAAAAAAAAATTCCCAACATTTACGACTTAACCCCGATCTTTGGCATATTTATCTACCTTTAAACACACATTAATTTCAATACACTTAAAACACAACTACTAATACACATAATTTTTCGCTATTCTTAGCACTTTCCAATAACTCTATCCCAAATCTCATAAAAACTGTTGCAACATTTTTCCAATCTCAAAAAATCTGACAGCGGGCAAGGGGTCGTGAATCCCTTCCCAAAAAAAACAATACACAAAACACATCATGGGCAAGTGATTTAATTCCCGAGGGAAAAAGGTGCATTCCCCAGTGAACACCTCAAAACTGTGTGGCATCAAAGCACTGAAGTAGCCGTTATGGGCAGACTGAGAAAAAAATTTTTTACCCACTTAAAAAGTTGAGAAGGAATGATTTAGCAAAGCAAGGCCTCCTTTGAACCTGAATCTCCCAGAATTCCCACAACAAACCACCACTTGTCTACCACACACTTACAAAACAAATAGCCAAAAGATCCCTAAAGGTGAAAAAAAAAATTCTCTCAAAGTCAAAAAAAAAAATCCTACTCAAATTCCAAAATTACATGAGTCAAACTCCAAAGTTTTACTTTTAAAAAAAAAAATTCTACAAAACAACAAAAAAAATCTTTCTTAAAGCAACAAGCTATGATTAGCTTACACAGGAGTGAAAAGAAAAAAAAATTTCAACTAACAAAGCTTAATGAAAAAAAACTCCTAAATCTTTCTAACTTTTCAAAAACTACAATTTATTTTTAAAACAAACTAAATTAATGAAATTATTTAATTAATTTGTGCCCTTCCCCATATGAAACATATAACATCCAAACAAAACATTTTCAACTACCTTTAAAAAATATTATTATGGTGGACAGCCCATTATTAAAATTTTTTATTCAGTGGACAGACAACTCAGGCAGAACCAAAAAGGTGAACGGCACCACATGTTATAATGCTTTCCTTTTGAAATTATTAACCTCTTTAATTACTTAATTATATAATTTACTATTTATATTTACCTTAATTTATACTTTAAGTTATTTTAATATTATTTCATTTCTAGATTCACACACACATTTATTTATTTATATTATTTAACTATTATTCTTTAAGTTATTTCCATTTACATTACATTATTCTAAGTTATTATATTTATTTTTAACCTGTGATCGTATAGTTTTATTAAATCAATAAAGTTTACTTTTATAATTATTATTTATTTGTTTACTTATTTTATTACCTACAGCCTGGTCTGTGCTCAACCATGTTACACATTTAAAAACATCTCAACATAAAACTTCTAGAAGTACCACTTACCTTTAAATAATTAAATTGCACAGCCAACAACTAAAGAAATCACAAACACTAATTGTTAAATTTAAAAATTAACTTTTATTAACAACATTAAAAACTTAAACATTAAGATCTCTAAAACCATTATTTGAATTATAGATAGTACATTGCTCTTAACATTAAAATCTATTAAAATTACTCAATTTCTATAACCCCGGAAACAGAATCCACTCTGGTCTGAAGACCAGAGTTTGGTCTGCCTGGAGCTGGCTGTCCACCTCTAACAATATGAAATAAAAATTATTAAAACTACGAATTCTTTACGTTACAAAATATAAATACTCGGCAATAAGAGACACGTATTATTGGCAAAAACACTAGATCACATTTCAAATTAAAGGACCCCTTTTCCTTTCTTCGAATATTGAAAAACATTAAGCTCAAGGCTTCACACGTCTCATGTTGAATCATTAAATAGTGCACAGAAAACACTGTTTTCTTTTTTTTTCTACTGCTTGAAATTTTTAACATAGTGAAACACTTTTCAACACTACCACTAGATGTCAGGTGCAGATGCGATAAGAGCCAGCAACACTGTTGATGAGTAGTGACGATGAGGGAGATGCTTGTACTAAAGATCAGAACTTGTATGGAATACCAGATTAATTACTTTAAAAACACTATCATAGATGTCAGCACCAGACGCAATAAGAGCCGGGAAAAACTGTTGGAAAATGCCGATGATGGAGATGTTTGTGCCAGACATCCAAACTTGTATGACGTGCCAAATTAATTATTTAAAAGAAACACTATCGCTAGATGACAGCACCAGACGTGAAGAGAGCCGGGAAAACTGTTGAAAAATGCCGATGACAGAGATGTTTGCGCCAGACATCCAAACTTGTATGACGTGCCAAATTAATTATTTAAAAAAACACTATCGCTAGAGGACAGCACCAGACGTGAAGAGAGCCGGGAAAACTGTTGAAAAATGCCGATGACAGAGATGTTTGCGCCAGACGTCCAAACTTGTATGACGTGCCAAATTGATTATTTTTAAAAAAACTATAACTTGTAGTATATTATAAGCTTAGTACTAATAACATAAAACATGTTCCCGGCGACCGCGGGATACGGGCGCCCTTGCATGGGCCCGTTCCACGGAACTTCCAAGCAAAAAAAATGCCTCCTCGCTCTCGCTGGTCAGGAATCGGAATCCCCGGCAACACGCTTGCCTTCCCAGGAGACGCCAAACTTGGCGAGCGAAACTCTGCGCCGAGCGCCCACGCATACACTGCGGAAATAAAAACGCTGTTATGCCAAGAATCAAAAAAGGATAACTTCCACCAAGCGGCAAGCCGCCGCGCAATGGCAACCCGCCAACCCCACCGGATGCAAATGCACCCCGAACGCAGGTGTTTACTGATAAGCGAGGGAAAGTCAAATTTTTGTCTTAAAAAGTGCCTTTTTCCTGCAAACTCATGAATGAACTGAAGTTAAGTTAAAAGACGCGAGCGAGAGACCGAAAGATTAGCAAAAGATTATTTAACGTTTAAAGGCACATTGCGCACAATTTTGAATAATAAAAACATTAAAAAGATAACAAATTACGTTAAGAGGGGAAATAAATCGCCGAAATATTAAAAACAACCAATAAATTTAGAATTTTGAAGGGAAAGGGGGAAAATAACGAATTTTAAGCTATTACAAATTTTGAACTATTAATTAAATTTAGAGCTGTCAAATCTCGGCATAACAGATGTAAGCTTTTTACTCTATGTTTTCATTTACTATTTGTCTTGATGACTCCTCGCTTTTATTCTATCCTCCTTGTCACTGCACTTCTTAAACTATTGTCAATGTTCAGTTGATTTTAGCTCTCATCTTTACTGTCACTTATCTGCTCCTTCTGGTTTACTCCTACACTTGTTGAATATTAGTGGTAAAGTCATGCACTGTTTGTTATCGGGTACATGAAGTTAAGTATTGAATTTTTTATTAATATATTCATTATGTTTACTTTTCCTGCAATACATGGTAATGTATAGGAAAAGTATTGGAATCATGACTAAAATCGCAACTCGAGTTTTCAATGGATCCACACATTTTGGGACCTTTAGAATACGAAAAAATTATTTTTTTGCATGTTTGTGCATTTGTGCGCTATATTTTTCATGATTATGTGTTATTTTATGATATTTAAGTTGAATTTTGTCCTCATGAGTATTTCTCTGTGAATCTTGTTTATTCCATTATTGGGCATAGATTGTAAAAAATTTTAACCACGTGTTTTTTTTTTTTGTTTTTTTTTTTTTTTGCAATTATAGAAATAACGGATTTTAGTATATCTGTCTAGAATGTGCCCCTGAAGACGTTTCTGACAGATATACTATCCATTGATTTATTTTCCTTTTCCTGGTCATTCCATGATCTACTTTCCCAGCCCTTCCTCATTACCTTTTACTTTCTGCTTTTAATGTAATTACATACACGTTATTATATTACCCGTGGTTTGATGGCTGTGTATATTAATTTGCACTCCTGCACTTTTATTTTTATTATATATATATATATATACATACTACATAAGAAATAGAAAAATGAAGAATGACAATGTATCAAAATTTTGCTGGGGGGGGATTGTGACCCCCACTTCCCGGTTTAGCCAGCTTCATGTCATGACGACACTCCCGGAAGCGGATACAATGTCGCAAACCAAGTACATATACTAAAACTAAAAATGTAAAAAAGTTGAAAGACCAATACTGACTTTACACCTAAACATATAAATGTACTTGTTTGAGCAGCTTAGCGCCTTTGGGTATATTTTCAGTAGATTGTTTTAGATGAGGTTAATAGTTATATTTATATGTATATATATATATATATATAATAAAAATAAATATAAAAATAAATATAATAAGACTAATTTAAAGCATGAATAATGACATATCCTGGTTTAATAATATTACGGAGGTAAATAAAGTAAAGAGGATATGAAAGGAGATATCTAACAAAAGGAAACTATTGCTACCATAGAATGCAAATTGATCTTAATTTTACATTATTAGGTAATATTAATACACGAGAATTTATTAACATTCAAGAGCAATACATACAAATCAAGCACAAGCATCAAAGGATTGTCAAAAGTTTAAAATTAAGATCAATTTAAATTCTTAGGTATCATTGGTTTCCATTTGTTAGATATTTTATTTCAAATCCTCTTTTACATTATTTATCTCCTTAATGTTATAGAACTAGGGTATGCCATTATTCATGTTTTAAATTAGCTTTATTATATTTATTTTTATTATTGATTATATATATATGTGTGTGTGTGTGTGTATATATATACTATTATAATTAAAGTGAAACAAAGATAGGATATTTCCTATAGAAGCCTGAAATTTAAAGAACGATTCACTACAAAGGAGGAGGTGCAAATGCTGCTCAAATTCCCTAGTAGAATACATGAATGTAAGCAGATAAGGACGGGTGTGACCATACGAATTACATAAAAATGGCAGGGGTGGATTGCGACACCCCTTTCCCACTTAAAGCAGCTTTTACAACCCGAGTAACATTCACGGCACCAACATAATCCCATGGTCAGTCTCCCAAATGTGCGAAAACAAAAGCACCAGAACAGACTCAGAACCAAAGAAGTAAACAAATTTTGAAAGAGAAACATCCGTCAGTCTAACCCAATGGAACATCTCCTTATAAGAGTAATTATGGTACTCTTATAGTACTCTTAGAAGGAGTTGTTCCATTGGGTTAGACTGATGGATGTTTCTCTTTCAAAATTTGTTTACTTGTTTGGTTCTGAGTCGCCGTGAGCGTTACCCGGGTTGTAAAAGCTGCTTTAAGTGGGAAAGGAGTGTCGCAATCCACCCCTGCTATTTTTATGTAATTCATATGGTCACTCCCATCCTTATCTGCTTACATTCATATATATATATATATATATATATATATATATATATATATATATATATATATATATATACAGGGTTGCCACTCAACCTGGAAACCGGGAAATGTCAGGGAATTTGAAAACAGTCAGGGAAAACCGGGAAAAGTCAGGGAATTTCGCGGGAAACCTGGAATTTTTTTAAAAATTTAAATAATGCAAATAAAATTCACGATGTATACTAAGAACGATTGTTCGAAAGATCAAGGATCGGAAAAACCAGTTATTAGCTCGACGAACGCAAACATTTCTGGCCGCCCGCCGTCTAGGCTACGCGTAACGCGTATTTCATCCCAATAAACCAACCATCCAACTTTTGATGGCGCGGCGTAGTACCATGCATTTTGCTGGCTTCAGAGTATTGTAGACGTGCCAACTCTCCGGGGCCAGAGACTCCGGATTTTTCATTACTTCTCCGGCCTCCGGATTACTAACGAAATTCTCCGGCTTTTTTTGTTTGAAATTTATCAATTAACCAGACATACTATAATTCCTCGGAAACACCGATTTTCCACTTTTTTAGCACTGATTTCTACCATTCCCGGGATCGTAGTAAATCCATAATAAAATGCAGGGTAAGGCCAATCAAATTAACGGAGATTTACGGCCGCGTGTAATGTAAATCTCGATAAAAAATCTCGGTCGCTTATTTTATGAAAGTAATAAATATACTTCTTCAAAGGTTGTCTAATTCAGCATAAATCGCTAACATGTTATTTTGTTCATTAATTTCTCATAAACACTGCGATTGCGCAATTCAGTTTGTTCTCATGAATCGGCGAGAGTACAATGATATCTTTTTTCATCCATTTCAATCTTCTAAATATTGCATTTTTGATTGACTAAACTAGCTTATTTTCATATTCAGATTAATTATTATGGTTGATTTCTTAATTATTTTCGCATAAACAGAGCGATTGCGCAATTCAGTTGCTTCGCGTGAATTGCCGAGAGTACGTTGTTAGTATCTTTTCCCATCCATCTCAATCTTCTAAATATTGCATTTTTGATTAACTTAACTAGCTTATTTTCATATTCTGATTAATTATTATGGTTAATTTCTTAATTATTTTCGCATAAACAGTGCGATTGCGTAATTCAGTTACATCGCGTGAATTGCCGAGAGTACGTTAGTATCTTTTTCCATCCATCTCCATCATTTAAATGTTGCATATTAGATCGACTAAACTAGTTTATTTTCTTATTATGGCTAATTATTAAGGTTAGTTTTTTATTTATATTTGCATAATACAAATTTTTCTATTTTGAAAAATGGGTAGCATGAACTCACTCTCTGAAGGGATATTTCCCAAAAAGTGGTATTAAAGCAATAATTTAGGCAAATAAAAAGGAAACCATTTTAGCAGGAATATAATTCTATATATATATATATATATTTATTAAAGATCAATATTTATTACTTTCTTTAGTGAAAACCTGTGTTTTACCAAACATAAATATTTGTTTTCATTGTAAAGTAATTTTCATGGGATAAAACTTTTATATATTTTTTGTTTTATAATTTATTGTCCTGAAATTTGATGAACCACTTGCACCATTTCTTTATGAATCTGTGACAACTATAGCACAGTCAATTTTGCAGAGATTTGTAAAGCCTTGTGTTTTAGACAAAAATGCTTCATGTCTTTACAAAATTGATGTTCTTGAAAAAGATAACTTGATCCCAGCCTCTGAAGTGGCACTTAGTTTTCCTTTAAAAGATGAATTGAGAAAGATAAAGAATAAAAACAATATAGACATTTTGAAAATGCGACAATTCATGTCTTAAAGCATATCAAAGATTTGTGCATAAACTTTTTGAGCGTTCACCTGTACGATTTCCATTGACTAAAGCAATATCGTTTCTTAATCCTGCAGTTTTTCTTCAAACTGATTTGGTGATTGAGCATTTGTCAGCATGTCTAGAAATATTGGTTTCTAAAATATGGATATCTGGATTAAAAGCTGACAACATTCATCAAGAGTTCCAAAAATTATTCAATGAGCCTTCAGTAGTAAACATGATGAAATCTTACAAAAGAAGTGATACTAGGCTTGACGATCATTGGATTAGTATACTGCATCTAAAACAAGTTTCTAATGATTTGACCTTTTTTATAAAATTGCTTTCCATTTTATCACATGGTAATTCATTTCTTGAAAGGGGATTTTCCATTAATGCAGAATGCATTATTGATAACCAAACAGAAGAAAGCCTTAAAAGCATTAAGACAAGTTTATGGGGCAATAAACAATGCTGGGGGAGTTGAAGCAATTGATATAACAAAGGCCATGATTCAGTCAGTAAAATGTGCACATTCCAGGTACATTGATACTATGCAAAGAAAGAAAGAAGCAGAAAGTAATAAAAAACAATTGGAAGACAGTCGAAAATGTGTTGCTTTAGAACTGAAAAGTTTAGAATGGAAGAAAAGCAAAATGATGGTGGATGCTCAAAAAGAGGCTGCACTAATTGAAGACAAAATAAGAAATCTCCAAAAATAATATTTTTTCTACATACTATATTCACTCACTATCACATAACTTGTATATTAACATTTTTGGTGTTAATTTATTTTACCACATTTATTATAACAAGTGTACATGATTTGTCTAATTTACCAAAGGAATTGATTTTTTTTATTTGTATATGTATGTCAAATATTATTTATTTGTCCCAATTTGTAACAAATTTTTAATTGAAGTGTAAATATTTTGATATTTACACTCCAATTAATATATTCCCAATTATAATATTATATTCTCTATGTTAAAACACAGAGAAAAGGTATATGTGTAAGCCTAGATTAACTGAATAGTTTATCGCGCTGTTTTTTATAAACCTGGAATTTATCTGGAAAACCTGGAAAAGTCTGGGAATTTCATATTCTCTGGAGAGTGGCAACCCTGATATATATATATATATATATATAGGGTGTTCAGTGCTATCAGTGACCAATGGCTATTTCCTCAACCGTTAGTCACAGAGATATACTTCCAATTGCAAAAATGTTTTGAATTTTAAAATCTATTATCTTAGAAACAGTTTAAATCAATAAATGCATTTCTGAAAGAAATATGAAATATAATTTTTTTTACTGTCCCCCTGTCCTACCAGTTATATTTAAGGAAATCATCCTCATACAATTTCATACAAAAAAAAAAAAAAAAAAAAAAAAAAAAAAAAAAAAAATCATCCTTTTACGACCAAAATTCACCGACTTATAGCTGCTTAAAGTTGGAGCACTTTTTGCTCTGAGAACTGGGGGTTATATACAAAATAATTGGAGAGACAAATATTTCTCAGCAATTTCATTATTTTTTGCAGCAATATACATTACACTAAACAATATTAAAATTATAATTATTTGTAACACATAAAAAAATATCAAAAATATTTCTTGTACTGACAATAGAAGTAAAAAAAATTACAACTTGTGTTAAATGACATAAAGAAATTTCAATATTTATTCGGTCCCTTAAAGGTTGCCTGAAACAGGATATTTTTATGCACGGAAAAGTAACTTAAGTCATAAAGTTTAATGTTTCCTAACTCTGTGAATTTTGGTCGTAAAAGGGTGATTTTTTTTTTTTGATTTTTTTATTTTGCATAAAATTATATGAGGATGAATTTCCTAAATATAACTAGTAGGACTGGGGGAGCGTATAAAAATTTATATTTTGTATTTCTTTCAGAAATGCATTTATTGATTTAAACTGTTTATAAGATAATAGATTTTAAAATTTAAAATATTTTTGCAATTGGAAGTATATCTGTGTGACTAATGGTTGAGGAAATAGCCATTGGTCACCGATAGCACTGTACACCCTGTATATATATATATATATATATATATAAATATAAATTATTAAATCCAAAGTTAGAATGTATGTAGTAACTCATAATACACTATTCCAAAATTTTCTACAAATACAAAGAAATTAAGACAAAAAGAGGAAATAATAAAGCATAATGCAAGTCATAAGGACAAAGACAATCAACAAATTTCAAAAATGAGGAATGCAAATAAGAAAACAAAAAAATCAAGCAAAAAAGCTGGCACATGGAGGAGATTTAGGCTTACGAGATTAGGCTTACGAAAAGTTCATTTCGAAAAAATTCTCGTCGGGTCCATATATCCTTTCGAAATGAACACAAAAATGCTTGTTTCTGAAACACAAGATAGATTTTATCTATAAACTTGTGTTATATGGCCGACAAGCATATTGGAACAATAAAGGAAACATAAATACCTCAAAACACACCTCTTCAGCGCAACCATGACGAGCAAAATATGACTGGATCAATGTTGCCATATGCCAAAATGAAAAGATGTGATTTGCTGTTGCCAAAGAGAGTAATAAAAACTGTACTGCGCAAAAGCAATAAAATGAGTTATTCAACTGTTAAAGCTTCGAGATAAAAAGATGAAAATATAATTGCAGGAGAATGAAGAAGTACGGCTAAAATAAGATAATAAGGGGAGAATATGAGAATTTTAGGCTAATCGAAACTTATTAACTATACTATTGACTAAATATGCAGGATATTGATACATTTTACTGGTAATTTTGAGGTTATTAATGTGCAAAGCATGAAATTTTTTATCTGATAATCTATAAATTCTAAAAAGTTGATTAAGTATAATATTTCTAAACAATTGAATCGAGTTGCAGGAATTAAAAGGTAATAATTTATTAATATTAAATTTAAAAAAATCTTTTTTATCATATAATTTAGTAACTATCCCATGAGCAGGTTCTATAATTAGATTTAAATCCAAATAATAAACATTATTACTAATAGAAGTTTCATTAGGTATTAATTCCAAATTATCCGGATAGAAATCTATATCTATGACATAGTTATCAGTAAATACAAGACAAATCAAATCATCTACATATCTATAAATTTTATAATCAGTTGAAGTAAAGAATTTTTCATAATGATATAGGTATAAATTAGCTAACATACTGCTACTACAGCCACCTTGTGGAACACCTGAGACTTGTAAGTATAATTTATTACCTTGAAAGATATAATTATTGAAAAGAACAAAATGGAGAAGCTTAGGAAAATTGGTAAATTTTGTAAGATTAGAATGTTTAGTAATATAAGCATTATATAAAGCTAAAATGACATCATATAGATCAGTGATCTTAATATTATTAAGAAGATCTTTAAAATCAAAAGTTTGAAATCCTATTATTTTACCAAGCGTTTTTAATTTATTTTTTAATTCCTTACTGTTATTTAGAATAATGTAGCTATCACCAGAATCTCGTAAATTGCTATTTAGTACATTTAAATAATTTAGTAATAATTTACTAGCAGTAGTAGAGTATGAATTATGACCACTAGTAACAGTTCTAAATTTAATAGGATTTTTATGAAATTTAGGTATAAGCACAATATATGGAAATGTCAAAAATTTATTATTAATATCTAAATCACTATACATATTGATAATTTTCAATTTGATACTATTAAGAGAGTGTGAATCAATTTTAAATAGACTATTATTTTTTAAATAATCTAGCAGATATTGAATATAGAATTTTTTACAAATAATAGCATAATTATTAGATATATATATATATATATACAGGGTACACACTATACACCCTGTATATATATATATATATATATATAAGTGAATATACAAAAAGACAAAAAGAAGCACATAACGAAGTATTATACACAAAACTATTTGACAAAAGAAACTCTTTCGACATCAACATAAATTACATTGTTGACTGGCATTCGAACTTAAGTTCAAACATTTTCCGCAATATCATTAAAAATCATTTTTTTCAAAACAAACGAATGCATACTTACAACGAGATCGCATGAAATGCGACAGGAAAATCATATTGGGGGCCATACGACAGCATTATCCCTTACGCTATCTAAAACACTACTATAATGCTCTTCACTTGAAAGTTAAAAATGCATTTTATACTGATTTTGGCAACATCGGTATAACGTAAATTTTGTTGGCAATGTATATATTGATATGGTTATCTACGCATCTCTCTATGTACTATTGTTTCACATTGGAAACATAGAAGATGTTGTGTTCATTCTTAATGTAATGATTTCCTTTCTTTGATTTTTCACTCCATCTCTAACTCTTCAAATGTACTCGTTGCTTCTGTTTTCACTCCTCATTTATGTCTTTTGCTTGACAGTATCGCGGAGATTATGCTTCAGGAAAGTATCGGCTCCGGGAGTTTTACCATGGTGTAATAACTGGCTATAACTTGGAACAAGGGGTCACAACTTCCCTTGGCCCTTTAATATTTTACCTGTTGGCTCTTTTCTCTCTTGTTCTTTTGAGATTCTTATATATATAAACATTAAGTTTCTTATATGTAGCAAACTTACAGTAAAAAACTTTTAACATTAAGTAGATTTATAATATTGTATTTGGGTATGGTTAGAATTTTGTTATTTTGTTTTAATAATTATATTTTCTTACAGGAGAGTATGTTGGTTACTTCAATTTGACGAATTTTATAAAGTCCAACTATACTGTAACTGAGGGTTATTATGAAGAAAGCCCTGCTGTTCGTACAATAGCAATATCATTGAAATATTCTGTGATAGGAATTGTGCTGTACCCTAATCACAATAGCACTAATTTGACCATAACATTGAAAGGAGAATTTAACCAAGCGCCTTTCGAAGTAAGTAGTAACTTTCATTTTTTGCAGTAGAATAATGTCATTTCCTGTATTCACATGAAAGAATTTTGATATGTTTTCCTTTAGAAAATAAATTATTATAAACTAAGTATTTAATATTTGTATGTAGAATTTAAAAAGAAAATAGAATTATGATGCTTATTTCTGTTGTGTATAAATTTTGGGTTTTTACTCATCTTTAAAGTACTTTAAAATACTTTAATGATGAGTTCAAACCCATAATTGTACTCATTTACAATTATTGGTACTCATAATTACAGATGAACATAACATATAAAACATCCTTCAAAGTATGTAAGTTGGTTGCATTAAACTCTACAATGCATTAAAGTATTTTGTACTCTACTGGGCATTAAAATACTATTTTAGATTCTGATAATGTATGATTTTATATGTAATTTGTATTCTTATAGCAAAGAATGATAAGGTAGTACTCATTCTATAGCTCATAAGTTGCAGTGTCAATTGAGATTATTCTGACCTTGCCACACAGTTAAATTTGAATTTACTATCAAGCTCAGACTGTGCACTCTTGTATAGTTCAAGCTTGATCTTAGATTGTAATCTAGCTGAATATGAAATATGACGTTTGTCACTTACTTTTTAGACAAAGTTCTGTTTCATGGGAAATTTTCTTGCTTTCTGTGTAACTAGTAGCTGTTTGTCCAATGATATACATGGTTTTATTGGTTCTAATGGAATTATTTTAAGATTTGGAATACCTCTCTTTCATAGGTTATCATGCTATAGAGCATACTAATTTCTTGGCAGAGCTATAAATTCTTTGATGTCAGCAATATTTGTATACATTTGGGAGTGATTTTTTTAATTATCATTACATGTATTAATTTTTCTATCTATTGTAAGTCTAAACATTGATAAAACATTAAAAAGTTCAATGTTATAAACTCATTGACATTTATTTCATTTGTAAGGATAATAAATTTAACTTAAAATGGTAATAATAAAAATAATTTTATATATTCTTCTAAACTTATGTAGAATTTAGCCATTATAGAATATTTCTCAAGTTCTTTTATTTGGGGAAGACTCTTTATTTATTTATTTTTAGATTTTACATTTATGAATGAAAAAGATGGAGAAAATAGCAAAAAATTTATGCTTATGTGAAACTTAACAGTAAAATCAAATGATTTGAGAAGGCAAGAAATGCAATTTTCATGTTATTACAAAATATAAAAATCCATTATTAGTTTTAACATCACCTTTTAAAGACATGGATATTTTAAGGAATTGTATTTTATCATTTGAGATAGGTTGATATTTTAAGATGAGTAAAACCTCTCAAATTATAATCTTGGAGAAGATGTAATGAAAATAAATTTAACTTAAAATAATAATAAAAAACATTATGTATTCTTCTGGAAAATTTGAATGCTTTTGCTAAATTATATTATATTATTAGCCACTATTGAATATTTTTCAAGCTCTTTTATTTGAGAGAGACTTTTAGCGCATGTTTTTTTTTTTTCTATTATACATTACTAAGAAAAAATAAACACATATCACATTTTGACTGTTTAATAAAACTTAAGGAGGCTTAATTAAAGACAACTTAATTGAATTTGCACCATTTTTTAATATAAGCATTTTTTTTTTTTAATTTAGAGTATTTTTATATTTATGTACAATATTTCAATGAACATTTGAAATAATTCTAATTAATTTATCAAATGTTAAAAAAAATTTAAAGATATTCATTTTTAACACTTCTGTGACACACAAAAAGGTAAAATCATCTGTAACACACAAAAAGGTAAGAAAAAAAAAATAGCAAAAACTTATGTAACTACATTCATAAGCCTTTTTTCCATAAGTGAGAATGATAAAAGTTCAAGTGTGCAGTAAGCTTAGTGATATTGACTTAAATCTAAGAGGAAATGCATAATATATCCATGTCTTAAAATATAAGCAGACACTTTTATATAAAGGTATTTTAAAAATTGAATTGAAATTTAAGTTTCTCATGCTATCTTATAAAAAAAAAGTATTTTCCCAAAAATGTTTCAATTTTAGATTTTGATAGAAAAGCATGTTTTAAGATCTGGATATATTTTAAACACTTTGTGTGCAAGAAAAAAAGAGGGGGCAATAGGCAAAGATGCTCATACTGTTTTAATATTTTATATCCTGAATACGTTGTTAAAAACTTGAACAAGATCAAATTAATTGTAATTATTTAACATTGCAGATTTCCACAGCATTATTCCCTATGGAGAACAGTGATCATTCCAAGAACAATGATAGTAATACAATACAGGAAACTAATAATTTTTCCCCTTACCCAGACTGTCTGACCTACTCGAAGGTATAAGCTAACTGTTTAGACAACTGTTACAGTGGTACCCAATTTAGACCAGAACATAATGAAGGTAGAAACCAACCACAGAAATTGTACCAACCTTCTAATGCATTACCTCTTAAAAGGACTTGTAAATGTACAGATTTAACTTGCCCATACTCCATGTAGACACAGAGATAATTTTGGATAATGTCCAAGATCTAACACAGGTCTGCCATGTGCTATCATTGCCTTATCCAAGGTGCTGTCTGGGAACCTGAAAACAGATAGTTTTAAATTCTTATACCTGTAAGAAAATATTAAAATTGTATGAATTAGCAGAGATCAAGAAAATGCATTGGCTTAACTTGTCTGACCAACTTTTCATTTTTAATATTCAGTGTATATTTCATGATTAAATCCATTAAATATTTGTTAATTTTATAAATTTTGAATTTTAGAAATTATTCTATCTCCATGTTTTAACAAAACCAAACCCAGTACCTGAATCAGATGCAAGAACTCTTGAAATATCGATTGAAAAGCCAACAGAAGAAACATTCACATTTGAAGAATTTCCTGATAGCATAAAGTATGCATATTCTGATTATTGTTTATAACTTTAAAATTATTTATTGGATGTATTGTGAGTACTATATTAAATAGTTCTTGAAATATTAAAGAAAAGTTTGTATGAAAACAATTTAAGCTGTCAAGTTCTACCACCTAACTGTTGCACACATTTCTAGTCAATACAGATAGACTAGTGCACCCATGCTGAACATTTTACAAAGACTTTCTTTCCTTTGCCCTATTTTTGCATAGCTTTTACTATTTCAGCTTTACCTTTCAAATTTGCTTAATTCCCTCTGCTTTATTCTATATCTCAACTCTGTATTTCAACTATTCTATATTTCAACTGCTTTATTTTATATGTCAATATTTTCATAGTGTCAAGAAATGCATATGTATCTCTCATATCAAGAATATTTGAAACGACCATGTATTGTGTATATATGATTTATATATAAATATATTTTTAATTTTTATCCTTTATTTATGCTTTTTGTCTGGACCATGGTATTTATAGTAATTAACTATTGTCATATCCGAAACAAGCATTTGTTTGGGTTAATTTAGATTAGATTCTCAGACCTGATAAGGAATCTAATGTGAATTAAACTTCAACTTAAGCTTAGTGCTGTTCATTTCTTTTTTACAGTATGTTGGACATGGTTTAACTGTTTCAGTTAATTTATTGTTTTAATGTTTTGTTATTAATTACTTAGTATTAGTTATTAATCCATTTTTATAATATATATATATATGTGTATGTGTGTGTGTGTGTGTGTAGCAGCTGCACTTACTCTGCAATACAGTTATAATTTTTATTTCAAATTCCAACTTATTACTAAATGAATCAGGTTGAAAGCTTATTTATTCTTTGATTTATTTACATCTAAAAATTGTTGGAACCTGGTAACATAAATGGGTTATAAGATGACCAACTTATAGAAGCGTAAAACATGAATTACAGGTTCCATTTAAAGGGATAGAAATTAGACGGTTGGATAATTTAGAAAATATGGTAAACGTATCGGTATTTATTGTATACAGTAAAATATAAATAAGTCAGTATTTATTTTAGATATAAATTAATAATTATATTGATAGTTATATCATTAGCCAGGTTTTTTTTTTAATTCACATACAAACAAGATTACAAAAGCAAGATATATACATCGCAAAATGTGATTACAACTCTGCGGCCAAGGTACTGCAGTACAGAAACCTATTTGGATCACTTGAAATCTGGGTAATGCACAATATTAACAGGCAGAAGTAATGTAGTATGTACTACATAAACAATAACAATAAGTGAATTAAGTACAACTGAATAAAATGAGATAAATGTATTTAACATACTACAGCAGTTACTCAATATTACTATGTGAAAAAATGTAATCCCAAAGTTTATTTTTAAGAGCAGAAGGTGACCTTTCTGATTTTAGCTCTATAAGATTATATCAAGGTATATATTAAAAAGTATACATTTATTCCATCTAAGTATTGTTACAATAACTCATCATCATTATTTTGTATTATGTCTTGAGGCACCCATGTCCTTCAGTATAGTACTCCACTTCTTCCTGGTTAGTGCACAAAGATTCTTTAAACTAGCTCACCCACTTAACCTGCTCTCCCACTATCGTTCTTTTTTTAAGATCATTCTATTCCATGTGACTCTTGAGTAACCCCTTATTCTTTCCTTCTGATGTCCCAAGTCAAAGCCACTCCTGATATTGCATTCTGATTCATTCAAAAGATATTTCTCATCCAATTCTATTTGCTAAATTTAATTTTTTGTTGAATTGCCTATATATGTATTCATTTTTTCATATAACTTTCATTTTGAAATGATATGACCAGGAGATTTTTCTTAGACAATTGTTCTAAAATGTGTTATGTTTTTGCGTCTTAGCCTTAGCAAATTTTTCACAATTCAGCTGCATATAACAAAATTGCATGCACAGTGGCTGCATATATCTTTATTTTATCGCTTTTTTTTATTTATTGAAGTTATATTACTTGTTTGCCAAAGTTTGCTCAAACTTCTAAAACTGCTGTGTACTATGATAATTCTTAGTTAAATTTCTTCATCAGTGCCTCTAGTCTTGTTAAAAAAAATATGCTGGGGCTAATCACCATCCACCATTAAAGAAGGTCTTTTTGCCTAAGAAATTTTCCGAAATCTTAGATTATGAAATTTATAATTTTTTAATGATAATGATAGTAGTGGATCTAACTTTCCCTTTTGAATGTCTATTTAAAATACATGCATAGTTTTATTATGAAATATTTGTAAACTGATTAAGAATCCTAGCAACAATTTGTGTCTCATTTTGCTCACAAAGTTTTACTGTGATTACACTTCTCAACTGCAGGTGGCCATAAATTAAAAATAGAAATCAGATAAAAAGCGACATTCTGGTAATTTCCATTTGTCAACTGAGTGAATGATTCTATTCCCATAGGTTTCTATATGCTTTATACCTAGGTTGGTACAAAATAATTTTTAGAAAGGTTGGGTGCAGATACAAATATATATGTGCAGGTTTATTTATTAGACATTTGAAGAAATTAATTCATCTTAATGTGTCTGGAAAATCATGTGCTCTCCATATCAGCTTTTCATCAAGGCAGTATTTTATAAAATTATTTTATAAATGGATTACTAGTCATATTAAAAGATGTGTATTTGCATTTTTTTATTTATATATTTAAATTCTGGTAGCATTTCTGTCATCAGCGAATTCGCTGAATCTGCTCTGACAATTTTCATAATTTTTGTTTTAAACAAAAAAGCTCAACTTTTAGATTTGTTCAGTATTTTTAACTATCTCAATAACTCATTCAAATTTAAGTTATAACATTATAATCAATGGCGCCTCATCGGGTGACGTAAGTGAAATGCTGCTTCACTGAAAATTATCAATTGAATGGATAATTATTATTATTATTTGGCGAATTTTTCAGACTCATTTAGCTATTTTTAGATAATATTTGACAACACTTGTGCCAGTAGCACAATGTGTTTTGGTGATGTTTGTTATCGAGAAGAAGAGGGGGAAATCTTGCCTCTGATTCTGCTTTACCCATTTTGAAGTCACGAGTTGCTACTGATTATAACCATTTATTTAATTTATGGATGACTCCAACATGTTATCAGATTCTACTATTTATTTATATTCTACCCATTTTCGTGATTTTATTTTTAAGCAAAATATCTCAACCTACAGATTTGTCCAATATTTTTGCCTAAATGGAGTATTCAAATTTGCAGTATATCCATTTATTAACCCTTTCGCGATGGAGGCATTCCGGAACTGCCGCGGTCCAAAGGACGGAGCGCTTCGCTTCCAAACTGTTCCCAGGAGACGGCAATTTTTTTGTGCTAAGCCTAACTCTCGAAAAAAATTCACTAAAAATCACCTATTCAACACAGAAATCTACTTTTTTCAGGAATAAAAGAAATATTTATTTTCTATTTGATGTATATTTTTCATACAAATCTGAATACAAAATACTCGTTAGTTGCTTCCATTCTTTTATCCAAAATAAACGAATAATTTCACTGCCTCTAAAACCCAAACAAAAAAAATACTCTCTTATATTCCTATGATTCACCAACGAAATCATAAAGCTGAAATCAAAACAAAACCCGAAACTCAATTATAAAATTGTTGATGCTGCGAGAATTGCTCTGTCTGTTTATATTACAAAATCATGTTTCACTGCTCCAAATGGAGAAATAATTCATTCTATCCTCCTTATGCCAAGGTCATGTATCTGCAAAATACATTGAAGTTGTTTCCACAGACATCTAACGCCATCTAGTAGACAAATTAAAATGTTCCATGTGAAGAAACGCATGTGTGCCACTCACCATTTACGGTAAAGTTTCCTCTGTCACAAGTGAGTGCCGTCCATCCTTGAATGCAAGTTCGCAGACGACACACGGGCATGCCAATCGTCGCGAAAGGGTGAAATTCATCTATTTCCAGTGTGTTCTTGGAATCTACTTGATCTATTCTTATAATCTATTTTTAAATGAAAGGTCTCGACTAGCATATTAACCCAAAACTTTTTCCCAAATTAAAAATTTTGAGAAAAAAAAATTCAAATTTGAATTATAATAATTTATTGAATCCATCTGTCCCCTGTGTGTTCACAGAATCAATGGGACCAGTTTTTGTGATTTTTTTTTTTTAAACAAAAGATATCTTGCATAAAGTAGATCTGTATTTACCACAGCCTAAATTTAGCCATACTACCACATACTAAGTGATTTAAAATTTAAATAGTGCCTAATCGAACATTTTCATACTGGGTTCAGTTGGTACATTTTTAATTACATTATGAATTAATTCATTTTCTATGATGCATGACTTAATTAACAAACACAAATTTCTATGTTAATATTATTATTATTTCTCTCTCTCTCTCTCTCTCATGATCTTTTCATTTTTAGATCGCCCAAAGTTCTACCTTTGAAGGAGTCAACCTTCGTTGTCTATGGAAATGTTAATGTCTCCGCATCAAAGTTTCCTGAAAATGTTGTGAAACAAATAGAAAATTTAAAGAATGATTTTGATTCAGGTAGCTATTAATTTAACTATTAATCCTGTAGTTTCCTCACCTTACATGGTCATGCAATGAGAATTTGTAATATTTAATGAATTTCATTTAATTATATAATTATATAAATAAAAGCATTGTATAGTATTCATAAGGTGTTTTTATTGTGTCCATGTTTTTTATTCCTATTTATAAATTTCTATAAATGTGCAATTCAATATTTTGAATATTTTTTAATCATATTTAAGGAGCGCAATTTTACAATTCGAATTTATTTTATAATTATATACATAATAATAAAGTTAATTAATGAAAAGGACTTTCAAAAAATCCCCTGAACATTTTATATCTCAAATACTTTCATTGTTTTCTCAATTCTGCCTAAGGTGTTATATATTATCTCTTCTGATTCTTTGATTGTTCTTTAAGTTTTATTTTAAATATATACTGGTGTTGAAAATTATCTTTACATACATAAAAATAAGGGGCACAAACACTGTGCACAAAATATGTTGCTCTGCAAACTCCTGCAACTCAAGATTTGATTTTGGTGTAATTATTTCATAATTATTTTTGTGTTATATGCACTCATATTTGATTTTTCAGTTTGTATTTATGTATTATGATGCTATGTATCACCCCCAAAAAATTCATTTAATATATTGAACAATTGTTGAGGAATCAGTGTGTGTGTGTATATATACATACACTCATATATACAGGGGTCGTGCTACCTATTACCACTGTCCTGTTTTGCAAAAGGAAAATTCAATTTGGTGATTAAAATAAGGTTTGGCAAAAACTTTGGTGATTGAAAATTCTGCCAATGTCAAAATTAAAAATTGTGCTTTACTAATTATATTACATGTCTACCAAGAGAATGATTTTTGGAATTTGAGAATTTATAAATCAAATCAAATTTCTTAAATAGAAAATCAAAATAAAATTTTACAAATAAAAACTCCATTTAGCAAAAGAAAATCTCATTTGGTGAATAGGTTGGCAAAAGTAATAAAAATCCAAAGAAACCCTTGCATACATATATACATTTTTATATAGACACATACATATATACATATGTACGTACGTAAGTATCACATTCAGAAACAACAACAATCACAGATAATGTGATTGCCCCTGATGATGACATAATTGCATGACTGCATTTCTATTTCATATTTTGGATTTAATTACCTATGTTGTTAAATGGTATCCCCAACCTGTTCTCACTTTTCCATGTCTACTTTGTTTCTTACATGTTCAGCCGTACTATAAATGCAAATTAAAAAAATAAAGTGAATATAGAGTATTTATATTTTAGTCTGCCCTCTAGGTTATAAATTTAGATAGAGGATTTTATCATTTATTTGTTTGATCATTAAAATGCATATCTGTTATATATATAATAAATGAGAAAAAAATGTTTATTAATTAATCTAATAATGATTTAGTAATAAATAAAACCAGTAAATTAAAATAAAAATAAACTCAAGCACATGATGTACAACATTGACTGGCTTGGTGCTCATCTTTGTTATATTGAATGTTCAAGGGGGAATATGACCCCATGCCAATGCAAGCATGACTTCATATTTCATAAAATGATTGTAAAAGTTCATCTAATTTAGAAATAAGAAAACATTTAAAATGTCATATCATGTATGTATTCATCTTACATAGATAACATTTTAAAATCTCATTCATTTCATCCACTCTTTGCATTTTTTGTATAAAAAATTTTTATTTACCAATAAATACAACTTATAAAAATGCGAATTCCAATATAATTCTCACTTGTAATACCAAATTTTTTGCCAAATTTTTAGGCTCCCCAGTCAAAAATATCATGCTATGCTACTGGTATATACTACAGTGAAAACACATGGTACAATATAAGTCAAAGAATCATTTTATCTAGTGCAAGACGATTTCATTTGAGGGGGGGGGGGCTGAAACCCCATAGACCACTCCTGGATCCACAAGTGTCTAAGATAGTTTATTTCTCATACCCCTCTGCACACATCCTTACTGGCTATTTCTCAAATTATATAGTTTTGTTGCAGAATAGATGTAACAAGCAAATTAATGGGTCCTAAGCTGCCTTTTATAACCGGGCCCTACTGTATCAAGATATTTCACATTTTGATGTTCATTATGTACAGTGTGATTTATAGTTTGCAAAATTAATATTCCACCATCATTAAAAAAAATGCTTGTGCATGTTTTTTGATATTTTCAGTTTAAAAATAACTTTCTGTAGTTTATTGTTTGATGTTGTTTGAAAAGGTTTGTTAGGGGTTTTTTTTTTTTGTTGTTGTTGATTTTAAATTTAACTTTAACTGTCAACTTTAACACTACATAATTTCATTCTTATTTTTTTAGGATTAATAACATATAAAGGTTTCTTGCAAAAGAAAGGAACAGTCATTGGAGAATATTTAAATAATTTAAATAAGACTGAAAATTTTAATTTAATATATGAAGAGAAGCCTATTAATCTATCATCTGATTTTAATGTCATACACGGATCTGAAAGCAGAAATTCATCTGTAGTTCCTAATCCTTCAACTTCTGTCAAGGAACATGCATCAACTAGTCATAATCTTGTGAGTGTTGAAAAGTCTAGTCACAATTTAGCTTTACCAAAGAGATCTGCTCCTTCAAAGGAAAGTGTCTTAGGAAAATTTCATAAAAATGTTCAACCCCTTCCTGCCGTTTCTCAAGTTTCGTCATCAACATCATCATCCCTAAAGCAATACTTTAAGCTACTTAAAAACCCTTCAATGAAAAAGGTAAATCAAATTTTAATACCATTCAGTCCCTATGTGTAATGACATTATACATTACTAATTTGTTGCTTATATCTCAATAGTGATTTAATTGCCAGACCAGAGATTCATCCATTTTTTTCCCCTCACAGTGTTTAAATTCTGTTAAGAAATTGAGAGTGACTGTGTTACTAGTATCAGCCAAGTGAACTGTTACTGACAAAGGCACAATTAACGTTTGTTAATACTTGAATGTTCCCAATTTGACCAAAAAATATTCATAATGCTTATATGTATTTTAATGAAATTACATATTTCACAGTAATTGAATTTTTCAAATTTTTATTTATATTTTGATATTTTAAACTAGAATAAATTACCCAGTGTTGCCCAGGTTCTAAATAAATGCCTATTACTACTCGATTCATCAAGAATACTATCTGTGAAGCAAAAAAAAAACTCCACAAAACAAAACAAAAAAACATGCTTTCTGCAAATTTTTGTTTTACAGCCATTTAAAATCTTAATTGCTAACTTTAGAAGTTATTATCATGGAAACTTGATTTTTTTTCAGGGAATACTTATAATACTGTTACAATCTTATATTTAAAAATTCAAATTGTTATCTGTAAAACTCGGGATTTTAAATTTTTGAATTTCGAATTCTACTATTGAAGTGCCAACCATCTGGGGTTCCTGGTTTTGCGAGCAAGGCACTTGTCTGTGATCTTGTCACCATGCCTCAAATGAAATTCGAGCTGCATTTTTCTCCACGTGTTTTATGGTTTTTTTAGCAATTGAAAAGGAAATTCGAGCCTATAAACTAACTAAAAATCTAATTCAAAATTTTAAAAGATAACACTGAATTTCACCTTCTCAGGTCCTTAAGTACTTGTGTACTGAACTTCATAGCCCTATAATACTTAGATTTATCACTGCAGACTGCACATACACACACAGATATCTTCCTTTTTTATATAAGATTTTAAAATAATTTTAAAAGCTTAAAGAATTATCTAAATTGAAAATATATATTTTTTTTATATTTAGAAATTTAAAATTATTGTAAATAAATATATTTAAAATTTATTTAAATTTAATAAACATAAAGTAAACAAACATTTTAAATATTTACATTCACCATTCTTAAATAAAACATTTAGAAATTTTTAAAACTACTACAAAGTAAACAAATACATTTCCTCAACAATATTGACTCCTCCAACTATGATTCAGGGTACTTATTGGTTATAGGGACCATGGGTTAGCGACCTCTTTTCCGAGTTGTCGCCAACACGAACATTGGTAATATAATCCGATATGAGAAATTCACTACAAACACAATGATTACAATTTAATATATAATAGGGTTTGATCAACTTTACTTAACAAAAAAATATTGTGTTACATTGAAATTTGTGATGGCCAAAACTTAGCTATTGCCGATAAAATGTCATTAAATTTATCACTACTGGTAATGCTTCGCCACATAAATTCTGCGAGATATGAGTCCATGTGCTGTCTCACAGTGCCTCTATGCTTTTTGTTACGCCATTTCGCTGATCCCCAGAGTCTCTCTGGTCTGCGTATGAGTCCTGGTTTCAGGATCCATGAAGTTATACCAATGGTTTACTTTCAATTGTTGAAAGCCGGAGCTACAAAATATGAAAATAGTGCCACCTATTTATAATATCATCAACCTGTATAAACCAGAATTTGGCAGGGTCGCTACATGTTGCCTTGTTTGGCATATAACCGATAAGTACCTGATTCAGTTTTGCTAACTCTATGGAGTCATGCCCCAAAACATTTAATCTTATAAAAACAGAATTTCGTAATAATATATATATATATATATATTATTAAATCTAAATTATTATTAAACCTAAATTATTAAATTTAAAGAATGAATGTATCTGATAAAGAAATTTGAAAGTCTGGCAATGAAACCTAAAATATGAAGAATTGTATAAATGTTGAAAAAAAAAATTAAAAATAAAAATGTGTGAAAACCAAAAGTCAGACTCAAGAGATTAGAATAACACATTTTTTATTACAAAGCATGTTTAAACCATCTGCATCTATTCTGAAGTTGAGTTCTTTCAGGATATTAAATTCAATAATTACAAGAAAAGCTGTACTAAACATTAATGAAATTAATATCCTGCACATGGTTAACATTTATCTGTGGTTGCCTGACTTATAATATTGTTTTAAATTTCAAATTAAAGAGTGCTATGTCAAGCAAAAGGCATGTCTGCTGTCTTGTTTCTAAACATTTCTTGTTTCAAATTTTAACTTCAACTTGGATTAAGCCATTTTATGGATGTACCCTATTTTCCTTTTTATTGCCAAAACATAATATATATTTTGTTTATTTTATATAATTTAAATATTTAATTATTTTTAATCTTGTTTAGGTTTAAATAATTTTGATTTCAGGACACCTCTAATTACTATTAGATAGTTTGACTATCTAATTATTGAAACTATCTAAATAGTTAAACTATCTAAATTTTAAAGTGATTTATTTATTTTAAATAGCTTTATGTGTACATACAGGGTCTTTCAGAAAGGACTCCCTAACTTCGAAATGACATAACTGCGAAACAGTGATAGACAAAAAGATGAAACAAGTGATATATATGTTGGATAGACAGGTCTGGAATTTTAAATACACCAGTTTGCAAAATTAGTTACAAGATTGGCTAAAAGAGGGTGCTGTAGTCTCAGTGCAATGTCCTTTAAACAGTGGGTGAGATTGTTTTTCGTAAACAGGGGTCAAATCACATTACAATGGATTCGATATGGCCACCGTGTTTAGCAGTAACATGATGCAAGCAATGGGCGAAGTTTGAAGCCACCTTCTGCAATGTCTCTACTGAAATGGATGCACATGCCTCACAGATGAACTGTTCAATCTGTTCCAACGTTTGAGGATTCTTACTGTAAACAGTGTCCGTCAAATGGTCCCAAAGAAAAAAGTCGCATGGATTGAGATCCGGGGAGCATGAAGACTGAGTGTTCTGTACTTCTGAACACTATTCAAAGCTCACTGTGCTTGCAGTGCCCTCTGTTAGCTAGTTATAGTCTTAGCTAGTTATAGTTATAGTCTTGTAACTAATTTTGCAAACCAGTGTATTTAAAATTCCAGACTTGTCTATCCAACATACCGCATGTTTCATCTTTCTCTTTATCACTGTTTCGTAGTTATATCATTTCAAAGTTAAAGAGTCCTTTTGAAAGACCCTGCATATTTGCTTATATTTAGATCTTAAGAATTTTTAAATATTTAGGCATTTATTATTTATCAGAATCTTCCTATTATACAGCTATCAATTTTTAACAACGTTTAAAAACAAGATGGTGAACATTTGACACAGGAACTTAATAACTTCTAAATCTATATAAACCAACTGCACATTAATCTTCACATATATTAAAATCATTAACAGACTTTTAATATTATTTTTTAACATTTCTATTATATTTGTGTCATATTAGTTAAGATATATATATACATACATATATATGCATACAAGCTGACTCATCAAACATATTGAAGCCCACTGAAGCCTGAAGTCTAAACCATTAGCATTAGGTCTGTTTGTATTTTCACTTCTGTGTTTTTAAAATAATTATGAGTGTGTGTTCTGCATCGAACTACTTTAATCATTCTAGTAAAGGTTTTAGATTGTCCTGCTATCCTGGAAATGAAGAGAAAAGAAAAAAATATCTTATAAATACTTGGCAGGACCATTGGATACCTGACAAGAGCATATTTGTGCAAATTAATTTTTACAATGTTATAATTGAAATTTTTTTTGTATAAAATTAATATACACTTTATAATCTGTGTAACTAAAACATAGATGATTAATGATTTTTAGTTGTTGTAGTCTAATCTTATAATGCACATGGTTTGTAGTTGAAATATTATCTTGAATGTATTTATTATCTTCTCTTCCAAAGCTAGAAGTATAATAGCTTGAAATTATATATATATATATAAAATTGTGTAAGCATAAGCTAAAAAGGAAGATAAATCAAAATACATTTGTCATAAAAAGCTAATTAATGTTCAAATATACATTTTTTTTTTCAAAAATTTGATAGCAATATATCAGAATAACACAAAATTACTTCGGAAAAGCATTTCTATTTTTATCACCAAGTCGATGATTGGCATCAAACATTTGATGCAAACATTGGCACTCTGTTATACCAATTCAGTGATCTTCCCTTAAAGTATTTTACCTCTTTGTACTAAGCATAAAATATATATCTGCATTACTGATCTATACAATTCGTTACTATTTCTGACATTTTAACTGTTAGATTTGGAGTGCATGTTAAGTTGCCAAATATGGTGACCCTTTTATTTATAGTAACTTTATTGAGCTTCAATATGCATGATAATTCAGCTTGTATATTTAGGAACTCTATTATCTGTTTAATTTTCTTTGTGTTGTATAAAGAGGATTTTTGCTAGTGGTGTTTATGACATCCAATCAAAACTAACCATTTGTTCCTTTCAGGTTTCAAATAGTTCTAAGTTATCACCCTTGTCACCGAGTGTAACTCAAAGGCATTTATTGGATACTTTTGGTGATTCTTTAAGACATGTCAATAAATTGTACAATGAAGCTTTTGGCTATGAAGCACGAAAAGTTCCCTCACATATCGCTCATTTCGTTGATAAGAATGCCATGTCTAGATTGACTGAGAGGTGATTATAAAGAGGTCTTTGCATGTTATTTATCTTAGCACTTTAATGGTTTTTCTACTTTATGTAATATTCAGTAAATCCCTGGAAGTTGATGATAATGGATTTTGTGCAGAAATTACAAGGTTTTAGAACATATTTAGAGGGGTTCATGGTATTGTTTGACAGTTTGCTGCTTTTATTTAACCATTTATAGAATTTCTAATGTTAAATCAGCCATAAAATTTCCTAGCAAGTTTTCTTGCTGCTAGTACAGTTACTGGCTATTTAATGCTGGAAAACATTAAAAATAGTGTTCCTATCATGACTTTTTGGCTGAGTGGGGGGAGGGGGGGGGTTAGAGAGAACAAGTTTTCCAATTAAATATTTAACTACTATATTTACATATATAGAAGTCATTACTATCTATATAGTAATTACTTCTTTAAACATTTCAAGAACAAACTTTCTCCAGCTAAATGAGGGGGGGGGGGGGCAGGGATTAAAAACTTTGCAAATTGGGCTACAGTCACAAAATTTAATTGTGAAAATAGTCAACAAAATAAAAATATATAATGATCTAATGCTACTACATAAGTGGAAACTCTAGGTTAAATTGTGAAGTTTGTCTTGCAAATTTGCTGTTAAAATAATTTTGTATTCACCAACAGAACTTTCAGAATAGAGCAGCACTGTAAAATAGCTTTTTTCATATGATTTAATAATTGCAATTTAAAATACTCATGTGAAATTGAAACTGTAGAATGAAAACTCCAGTTGGTATGAGTTGAGTAGTTTATAAGTAGTTTAATACTTTTATTTTAAAAAATGCAGCCATGCAGTATGGGAAATAATCCATGAAAAATCATAAAGCACATTATTGTGTGACTTTCTTGAAAAAACAAAACTTTCCTTTTCAATATAGTCTGTCTCAATTTATTAGCATTTGGTTCGATAATATAAAATGTTATATATGATGTATGTCTGAAAGACTGGAAAAGCTCAAAACTGATCAGTTATTCCTAGTCCTCAAGGAGCACTATTCTCAGCTTTGGAAACACCCACTGTTGGCAGGTTTTGTAACTATATAGAGTCTTAATACGAATGGGCAATGCCGAAAGCCCAGACCGTCCGACTCGTCCTGAGACATGAGCAGCAGATTGGATGGTCGGGCGAATAGGCAGTGCATCTCAATAGTTACTATTGCTTTACAAATTATATTATCTGTATAATTAACTGGAGTATGACTCAACTCAACTCTCTCATATTAAAATCCATTTTTAAGTTGCTTGTTGCTTTTTTTCCAAATTTTACAAGAAAACTTTTGAAAAATTAGTATCGTTGATCCAAATGATCACATTATAGCGTGTTATCCTTCATTTTAAAGGTCTTAAAAAAATATTTCGATTAGTACCAAGTTTGACAATGTATGACCCTGGGAGGTGGGTAACTTCCCCTACCTGAGAGGATCTAATGAAGTCACAAAAACAAAAATTGTATTACAGCTATTTTTCACTACAATGATTGGATCTATTAAGTTTTGTGATCATTGAGCCATAAATAACCTTTTTTATGCATGATTATGTCAAATGATTATGTCCTATGCTGCCATGTTAAAAAAATGTCTTAATTTTGAGTAAATTTCAAAGTCTGTTTGTCCGAACATGCAAGAGACATAAAAAATGGTAAATTAACGACTGCCCTCGCACAATTCGTAAATAAAGTAATTTTCACCCTCTTTTTGAAAAAACTTTTCTTTGAATTAGTTGCAATAACCCTCATTCGATCTTGCTTTATGAATCCTTTTTTATTTATTTATATTGTTCTTCAATTTGTAATTTTGACCCTGTTCAGGTCCTAAGTTATGCCTGGCGACTCGTCCTCGATTCCCTGCAGGTTAAGCCTTTGCATAGTTGCATTGATTCATAATTTTTATAATATAAAAATTCTTATATCTTTAAACTGTTTTTTGAAATATTTGCCTTTGAACTTTGTATAAATTATAATCTGACTCATAATCCACCATTTTGTGTAATTGTCAATTTCATGATATGCAAATTTTACTTGACGGTATATGTATTGTATTTAAGCACGGTGGCATTGTTGTCTGATTGCATTGCCACTGAGGATGGGCATGTAAGATGTCCAAAAGCGCTATGGTTTTGTTTTTACGTCTATAGGATGATTTTAAAATGAAATGACTTTTAGATCAGTATGATTTGTCATTTATTAGTAATTAGTAAATTTCAAAGTTTTTCCAGAATTTCAAAAAATTCCATCCAGTTTTAGATTTTTTGTTAACAAAGCCAGATGTAAAGATTCGTAAAAATCCATTAATATGTGGGGCATCTATCATGTACACAAGAAATTGACCACAGTCAAAGAGACATCACTCTAAAAATATTCAAAATGTGTTCAGGAGGTTCTAAAGCATGTATTGGAATCAAAATCTCAGAATCAAAAATTTTTGTGAAAACAATTCTTTCTCTATACACTATATTCTATAGCAGTGGTCTTCAAACTTCTAACGCCTTCGGAACCCTACACTTAAAAAAAAATTATTTTGGAACCCTAGTACAAAAAATATGCTCCGTAAGCATAGTGACGTAATAGAAAATCTCGGTGCCCCCTCTCCCTCCGCAAAAAAGTTTTGAGGCTACATTTACAAAAATTAACTACTGAAGACTGCAAATTAATTTTGACCATTATAATCATAAAACCAAATACTAAATACAAAAATAAATTATTAAAAACATGTTATTCAGATTTTTTATTGAATACAGCTGAGGTGAATTTGCTGGCTCTAAAAAGCCGCCATTGCAGTGAAACATACAAGCATATTTGTAGGCATAAATGCAAGAAAATACAAAATTCAGAATATATCTAATTCAGAAGTAATACTAGAAGTAACTAAATTTAATGACTTGAATGCGCTTGCTTCGTGCTACACAACTTTTGAAAATCAGGCTTAATTGTTATTTGCAAACGCATTTCAAATTCTGCATCTAATTTGTTCCTGTATTTAGTTTTAGTGCTGACATAACTCGAAAAAGATTGTTCGCAAAGATAGGTAGTAACAAAGGGCATAAGAATTTTTACGACTCGATTAGACACTTCCGGGTATTCTTTGGAAACTTTCAGCCAAAAACCCAATAGTTCTTCTTGTTCAAATTGCATTTTTAAAGTCGAATCAATGGATATATCAATCAGTTGTTCTCTTTCCATCGGCTGTAGATCAGCATCTTCAACTTGTAGAAATGGATTTTGAACTCAGTTATATGACTGTTTGGGAGTCGGAAAATATTCTCTAAAACTTCCCTGCAAATTTGATAAATGTTCGATAATGAACTTTTGGACAGTTTCATTAAGACTAAGCTCGTTTGAAACCAAAAAATCGTTTAGCTTTTCAAAACATTGCACGTCATTTCTCTTTACATAATTTTTCCAAAGATCAAGCTTTAAAATCATTGCCTCAATTTTGCTGTGAACTTTGAAAATGTTTTTGCTCCTTGGAGTGAAATATTAATTTCATTTAAACAGGAATAAATATCGGCAAGATACGCCATACTTTGCATCCAATTTTCATCGTTCAACTTATTTGCGTATTCATGTTTGTGTTCAGATAAAAAAAATCTTATCTCATCCTTCAATTCATAAAATCGACTTAAAACTTTTCCACGGGATAACCAACGAACCTCCGTGTGTAAAAGCAATGTTTTATGTAAACTGGATAATTCTTCGCAAAGTAGTGTAAATAACCGGAAATTTAATTCTCTTGATTTGATGAAATTGACAATTTTAACTACATTATTGAGTACTATTTTCAATTCATTTGGCATTTGTTTGACAGCAAGAGCATGGCGATGCAGGTAACAATGGGAATGTTGTATGTCAGAGGCTATGGCCTTTATTCGCGATATTGCACCCTTATTTGCGCCGAGCAAGGACTTTGCTCCATCAGTACAAATGTGGGAACATAAATTCCAAGGTAAGTCATGTACTTTCATATAAGTATTGATCGTTTCAAAAATTTGTTCACCTGTTGTTCTGCCTCGAAGAGGTGCACAAATAAGCATATCCTCATGAACAATCGAGTCAGAAACATAACGCACAAGTACAAGTAATATGGCTAAATTAATTAAGGCTAAATTAAAATTCCAATCGTGTAAGCTTCACCCGCTTTACCGATTCGATAACTAACGCGGTAGGAAGCTTCAAGTGATGCTTCATTTTCATGAAAAATATATTTTGAAATGATCTTACCTCTGTTTTTAAGCTCATTACGTTTACGTTTGAAATATTCAACACTTTTAACTTTCAAATTTGGATGATTAGTCTCCAGATGTCTCCGCAATTTTGCTGGATTTAAGCTGCTATTGTTCTCTTCTTTTTCACATTCGACGCACAATCCATTTGGTTCTTTTTTCATTTCCAGTCCAAGTAAATCCAAAGTTTAAGTAGGAGTCGTCGTCATATTTTCGCTTCTTATGAATACTTTTTTTCGAAGAAATTTGTTTATCAGCGGCATGTAGTCCACCTGTAGTTTTATGTGGTACAGAAGTGGGAATTCCGGATGTTGAAGGCAGAGAAATGGGTTGGTTTGTCGAACAACTTTCGTTTTCCGTCACTGCAGTATTTTTATTTTTACTTTTCCAGTTTTTAACCAAGTATCTATTATTCCTTTTGCAGGGACAAAAATTACTACAAAATAATAAAATAAAACAAAAGAATTAATTTCAAATTGATATTACATTAACAACGTTTGTTGTTGTTTAAAACATTGTTAAAATTTATCAGCTAAATCTAGTGAAAATGGCCGATTTTGCCAACTATATTATTTCGCATCTACTCAAATATACATACCTTTTAGTTGAGAATGATGTATTTATTCACTGCAAAAGTCCAACTCCTTCTAACGGTAAGTAAGAATGTTTAAGGAAGTGCAGAATGAGACGACTGGGACTGACCGATACGAAAAGCAACGCAAAACAAAGAAAGGACGAACATACACATATCAAGATACACACAAAATACACATATCAAGAAACATCAACAACCGACAAAGAAGCCCGAGTAGGGTGTTGCCAGTGCACGTTAATATACTTCCGATTGCGCCGTAGCACCACCACGGGGATCGGGGAAGGTTCAGAAAGACACTGTGATAACTCAACTCAAACAACTTGATTCTCAATCAAATCGTCCATAATTTTGTAAACGAAAAAATTGTCCCTGTTGAAAACTTTGAGCAGCAAGAGGAGAATATATTACTTTACTAGTAATTGGAAGGACGAGAGGGAAACAGTATATCTACAGCATAGTATAGATATTTTAAAATGTGCATGCAATTTATGAATTTCAGTTTTAAAAAAAAATTAAATTTAATTATCGAAATTTTTGAATAACAAAAAATTTAATAAAAGTGTTATAAAATCTTATAACATAACAAAAATCTAAAATTTTATTAAAAAAAGTCGCGGAACCCAGTTTGAATATCACTGTTCTATAGTAACATTTTTCTCAAAGTGTGTTTCACAGAACCCTAGCATCCCGTAACAGTATTCCAAAGCTTCTGTAATGCCGAAAATTTCTTGTAAATTTTCTTAAAAATAAAAAAGCATAAAATTTTAAATGCATAATTTGGACCACAATGAGCTTATTTTCATTTCGGGGTTCTGCATTCAAATTTAATTTCAAAAGTGTTCCATGACCAAAAAAGTTTATTAAACACTGTTCCATGGTATGAGAAATTAGAAATATATAATGGTACTCATTAGCTTCTGAATGAGGTCCACGATTCATTAAATTTTAAGAATCCCTTAAATATGTTTAAAATTGTTCTAAAAAATATAATAATTTTCATGTTTACACTTGGTTTGTGTTGTTTTTAATTAGTAGATATAGTTTAAAACACATTTGTAAAACACTCTGTGAATATATTTTTTTTTAAATACTTTTATTACAGATTCAGTACTGCTTTTGATGTTACTTCTTCACATAAGATTCGAAGTTCCAATGATATGCAGTTTGCCTTTTCATACTACTATTATCTAATGAGTGAAATGGAGTCTGTTGAAATAGGGGAAATATTCGATATGTTCGACACAGATAAGTCTGGGTAAGATATGAGTTACTTTTTTAAAAAATTCTTCGATATCTGTCCAATTTTTTCCCAGAGTCCCTATTTTATGGTAATAGCTTATCATTTTCTGAAACAGAAATTTTGGTTGCTATTCATTTTGTAAAAATTATATTTTTAAAAAATACAAAAAACAAAATGTACAAAGAAAAATTAAATAAATAAGATAATTTCTCTCTTATATCTAGTTTTTTATCTTTCTAATTTTTATAAAGTAAGAATGAAGCTATGACTAAAGTGTTCAAACATAGTTTCACAAAAATTCATAGTTTTGAACATCAAAGATAATATTCTTATGTAGCATTCTGACTCTTTTATAATATACCTAACAGAAAGGGAAAAAGTATCAGCAAAGAACTCCTAATAGTGTATTCAGAAATTTTTTACAAGGTGTTTAAAATATTTTATTAATTATTAATTAATCATGGTGATTAATAATTAGTAATGGATAAATTAAAAATATATGAATAAATTATATTGATTTGTAATTAACATTTAATAAAGGTTTAAAAAATAGCAATGACTGTGAAAAACTCTCTTAAACCAAATAATACTATTATTTAACAAAAAAGATCAATCATGCATAAAGCATTGATTATGAAACATTTCCCAACTGCAATGCAATTTTATATAAACATCTCTAAAATGCAATACATTTAGCGGTAATATTTTTAAAATTATCATAATACTACTTTAATTTATTATATTTGAAAACTTTAAACTTCATTATGTAAAAGCTGTAAATTTTTCATTCATACACATTTATTCCATTCCTTTCATTCATCACAATGCTACAATAATTTATTTTATTTAAAAACTTCAAACTATGGAGGTAAAAGTAATTTAACTCTATGCTTAAAACTTCATCGAAAAAGTCTGCTAAAAAATCGTCTGTTCTCTATGTAAATTCAATGAATGTTTTATTTATATCAGCTATATTGCAAACTCCAGAGCTAAATAATTTTGTGTTGAAGAAATTCAGCAATTCTTATACAACTCATCCTACATCTTTATGTGTTTACATTCTCCATAAGTGAAAATTAGGCTTGATTGTAGAAATAATCAAAGTTTATAGATTAATTGATTAATTTGATGATCATGTAAACTCAAATATATTGTAATTGTGTTATTTCAGAATGTAGATGCACAGAAATTAAGCAAAAATAAAGCAGTTTTAGGATGTATACAACACTGAATATAATTTTTTTCCCGGCCGTTCAAATAGTTGCTCAAGTCCTTTGGATGAGTCAAACGGCCTGGGTTTTCAACTGAATATAATTTAAAAAGAACTTTAAAAATCACAATTTTGGCACAAAATGGATGCCATATTTTATTTTGAAGTGGGTTATGTGATCTCTTCATATAATATGGATGTAATTATTATTTTAATTTTTATTTAAAAACTACCAAACATATTTTGCTGAAATTTTTTTCACATTTTTATGGGATAATTTGAATATTTCCTAAAACTTTCGAAGTAATTTGTGAATTTTGAATTCGCTTAAAAAATGTTTGAAAAATTAGGTCTCATAGGGTTCAATGTATTTTATTTTTTTAACCCAGGTTCAGTCCAAAACTAATTGGGTGATATTATTCATTTTTATTCCCAAAGGTCCCACAGACCATCTGAACAACATACTAAAATTTCATTTTGATAAAGTCATTTTTACGGCAATTATCGTACGAATGGACAAACAGAATGAACAAAGTTATAAACACTTTTCAACTATGTTGTAAAGTGTTAAAAACAATTTCTACATTTTCTAAGAAGAAATTCATTATATTCCGAATATAAAATAAATTCATCCCATTCAATTCATCCAGTTTCACTGAAACTATTTGTCTTCAAATAAGTATATTTAAGAATAAAGTAATATTTTGTGCCTACAAATTGAAATAAAAAATACAATTAAATTAAAATGGGCAATATTTCCTCATTGGAGATACATTAAACATTTCTGCAAATTCTAATAACTAATTTATAGTAGTTTTCGAAAATTAGGATGAGGTGGGGGGGGGTTCACCTTTACCCGTTTCTTAGTACATTGCTGGCACTTTGTAACTATTTCTTTACACAATGGGGTGTTTAATTTTCATGTTATTAGAACTGGATGGTTGCTTAAAATTTTATAAGTACTCTTTTTGGTCCAAGATAGACCAGTAGTTAAGATATGAAGATTGTACATTGTAAGCCCAAGTTTCGATCCTTGATGATGCCTAAAACTATCACTGTGTCTAGGAGGAGTATGGGCAAATTAAATCTGTAAGTCCGAATGTCCATCTGAGAGGTGATTGGATAGAAGATGGATGGTGCAGTCCCTGCAGTTGCCACACCCATTGGGTGGCACTGTCTCGACCGTTGAAACAATTACCTTAAACCTTCGGGTAGGTCGAACCATCTAAGTAGGTAAGACTTTTTTGAAATGTGGAATTATATAAAGGCACCATTCAGTATTGATTATTGAAATTTTGTAAAGAGTACATTTTCATCAAAGTATTTAGTTTTGTGAAAGATCTTGAAAGTTGGCCTAAATTTATTCTGAACAAACTCCTGACTTGCTAATGAAAATTAAACCTTCAGTATGTAATTACATTTTTTTTAGCATGCTTTATGTTAAAAAAAATAATAAAATTGTAACCATACCCATTTTTTTAAAATGCTGATCTAGACAGAAATGGGCTCAAAATGTCATGGTTTATTGTGTATATCAGTTTCTAAATGGAAGTTTAAAAAAGGAAAAGAATATATCTTCAACAGATTTTAGATAAATGTTAAAGTTTAGATATATAAAAAAAAAGCTTAATATCAACAAGAACGATCAATCATGTATAAAGCATTGATTATGAAACACTTTCCAACTTCAATGCAATTTTATTTGAACATCTTTAAAATGCGATACATTCTTCGGTAATATTTTAAAAATTATCACAATAATACATTAATTTATTATATTTGAAAACTTAAAACTTCATAAAAAAAATGAACTTCATTAAAATGGCGGCATTGAAATATAAATTGTCTGGTTTAAACATTGCTAAAATGCGATACATTCCTCAGTAATATTTTTAAAAATATCATAATACTACAATAATTTATTATATTTGGAAACTTCATCGAAAACAAATGAACTTTATTCAAATGACGTCATCGGAATATATATCACGCCTGGTTCTCTATAAAAGCAGCATTTCATTCATAAACATTTTTTCCATTCATTTCATTCATCACCATACTATAATAATTTATTTTATTTAAAAACTTAAGACCATGGAGGTACAAGTAATTACACTCTATGCTTAAAACTCCATCGAAAAAATCTTCCTTCTCTCTGTAAAATCAATGACTATTTCATTTATATCAGCTAGATTGCAAACTCCATGAGCTAAATAATTTTGCATTAAAGAAATGCAGCAATTATTGTACAACTCATTCTACATATTTTGCTGTTTACATTTTTCATAAGTGAAAAATAGGCTTCGTTGTAGAAATAATAAGTTGGATGATCATTTAAATTCAAACATATTGTAATTGCGTTGTTTCAGTATATAGATGCACAGAATTTAAGCAAAAATAAAGCGGTTTTAGGACGGATACAACACTAAATATGAATTAAAAAGAACTTTAAAAATCACGATTTTGGCACAAGATGGATGCCATATTTTATTTTGAAGTGGGTCACTTGATCTCTTCATATAGTGGTCACGTGATCGCTTCATATAAAAGGTATAATTGTTATTTTAATTTTTATTTAAAAAACTACTGAATATATTTTGCTGAATTTTTTTTTATATATTTTATGGGATAATTTGAATATTTCATAAAAATTTTGAAGCAATTTGTGAATTTTAAATCAGCTTAAAAAATGTTTGAAAAATTAGGTCCCATAGGGTTCAATGTATTTCATTTTTTCAACCCTGGTTCAATCCAAAACTAAATGGGTGATATTATTCATTTCTATTCCCATAGGTCCCATAAACCGTCTGAACAACATACTAAAATTTCATTTTGATAAAGTAATTTTTACGGCAGTTATCATGCTAACGGACAGACAGACAGAATGAACAAAGTCATAAACACTTTTCAACTTTGTTGTAAAGTGTTAAAAAAACCAGTCAAGAATCTATTCAGAGTTTGTAAATCCATGCAAATAAAATCCTGACATGTTACAATTTCTTAATTATGTATTTATATTGCAAATATTGCTATTATTTATGTTAAAATGTATTGAATTTCATAATTCAAAAGTCAAATCAGAATTTACAATTTTATGGTATATTTCTATGTTGAAAAATGCAATGGTTACTTGCCATTTTTTTTTTATTATTTACTCATTTATGATTGTATTATATTTTTAAGAAACACATTACCAAGGCAATGTTAGATTAGTATTTTATGCTTTAATGAACCTTAATCAATGCAATCAAATCAGTTTGTCTAGCTGAATACGTTCTTTCCTTTTGTTATTGTCGTTACTCTATTTTTCAATCCTATTGAAGAAGCTCTGTTTTTCCTTTAAAACTAATTGATACGGCGAACATGGGCGAAAATCTTATAAACTCAAAGGAACTCATTCCTTTGAGTTTATTTATAAGATTTTCTCCCATATTCGCAGTAAATTTACTCAGCTTGATACTAAACTTGTTGCTATTAATGATCGTTTAGCTTACAAATCTAGTTTTCCTTACCATCCCAAGATTTTCCGTCCCTGCATTCAATTCTGTCATGATTTTGGTTTCAAACCTGCCCACTTTAATGTTATTACTTTATTCAATCATATTTGTTCCAATAAATTTGGGGATATTGATGAATTTAGGAGCTATGCTGGGGTGTATGCGGTTCTCCTGTTGACTCCTGAAGGTGACTATAAATTTTACATCAGCAGCACTAAACGTAATGTCGACATCTATTTAGCGGAACACACTCGTGATGTCAGAAATGGTAAATTTTCTACTGCTCTTGCTCAATGTGTAGCTAGTGATAATTTCCTGCCCATCTTTGAAAAAACTTTCCTCTTAATTCCTTGTAATAACCCTCGTAATATTCTCCTTTATGAATAGCTTTTTATTTATATTTACCATCCGTTGATTTGTAATTCTGATCCCGTTCAAATTCTAAGTTATGCTTGGCAACTCATTCTCGACTCACTCTATGCAATTCAGTCTCTTCATAGACATCTATGACGTCATCCTTGTGAAATGTATGCTTGACTGTTTTTTTGAATTTGTACTTTTCTGGTAATGTTCTTAACATATCTTTTTTAAAGAATTTTGTACCTATTTTTTAGGTTTATTTGTATTAATTATTAGTCTATTCAACTTACTATGTTCAGATTATATTTTATATTTATTTATGCAAATTTGCTACGTATATGGTCTATATATGAATGATTTATGTTTGCTTTTCATGTAGCCACTGATGAAGGATGTACTAACGCGTGAAAGTGCTCTGGCCTTGTTTTTAAAACTTTGTATATCTTTAGGAGTTTTTATTAAATAACCTTCTGTCTAACGATGGTGTATCCTTAATTTATTTAGCCTCTTTTTATGTTTATCTGATTAGTTTGATTATTCAATATGTTTAGTATTTTAAATATTTTCTATCAAAGACTACAAGTATTTGTAAACTGTATATAAAACACCATCTTGATGTACAGTTAAATTTTCAAAGTGCCATATTATAATATTGCCACAGATGATGGACATTATGATGTCTGAAATCGCTATGGTACTTTGAAAATTCTTCCTGTACGTAAAGATGGTGTTTTAAATGCAGTTTACAAATACTTGTAGTCTTTGATAAAAAATATTTAAAATATTTTAGACGTGTTTTACCATACTTAAGAATGTTTAGCATTTGCTTAAATTTTAAACATTTAAACATATATCATTACTTATATTTTCTAGAACTTGGTCAGATCGAGAAATCAGGACTTTGCTAACAAGACTTCATGACTTGCCACTAGATTTTTCCAGTGTCACTGAATTTGAGCAACAGATTAATAATTGCTCTCAATCAACATCCACTCCAATTCCAGCAATATCTGTACCCCATAATGAACGCTATTATGACTCAAAATTGGTAAAAAAAATTTATAATTTAGTTTATTTTTTGCAATTTTACCTGTAAAATGTTAATTGACGTGCAAGAATAATTTGTGAATAATTGCAAGAATAATTTAATGTAGTGAATAAAAACAAAATTTGGCATATCCCTAGAAATTATGTTTTCAAAGTATTATGTTGAGACCCAGACCGTTCGACCTACCAGAAAGGTTTAACTTTGTAATAATTCAAGGGAACACATTGGTTATGTTATCACATGTCCTGCATCCCCTTAATTTTCACTCCTGAAATCGAATGTTTTAAATTGATAACAAAACTCTTCAATCTGTATGTCTGTATCCGCATGGCTTGGTACATATACTATCAATCACTCATATTAAAGGAAAGTCAAAAATTATAATAAAAGTGCCTAACACATTGAATAATATAACAGGAGTATAAATAAATAACCAAAAGTTTTAAATATGAACTGTATTTTTATCTGTTATTTAATGACATTTTTATAGTTGTAGAAAATTTCTTTTATAGCAGAGATAGACTCTGTACATTTTAATTGCTTCCCCTGCAATGCATCACATGTGTAAAGAAAAAGTATTTAGATAGAATCAAAAATCTGAAACTGAGATTTTGATAGATTTACACATTTTGAATCAACCATTTTTTGCAAGATGCATGTGTGTTTATTTAAGTCTGTGAACAGTATATCTCTTGATAGAATTGGTCAATTAAAATGAAATTAGTCTAATTATTATTCTTGATAATACATAAAAAGACTATTGATTTTCAATAAGATCAAACTAAAAAAAATTCCTCTATTTTTCAAAAGAGAAAAAATTGAAAAATTTAATTTGTTAAAGGAATTATTTCTTTTTATAACTTTTTAATTAAAAGTAATTAGTATCATTTATAAGATAGTAACATTGTTGCATATATATTTGTATTTTGTAGCCGCTTGTTACTAAGTTCCTCATCATCTCATGCCCAGTTGTTACAAATATGCTACTGCAACATTTTGGACAAAGAAAGAGAAATGGATACGAAATAGTGGGAGAAGAGGAAGTTGCTTTTAAAATGATTCACAATAATCTTTCGCAAGTATTGGGTCAAATTGATGACCTCAGAAAAAATCCTAGGTAAAGAATATTTTCAAAATATGTTTTTATTTTCTATCTTTTTAACAGTATGCTTAGCTGATTGTTCTTTATGTGAAAATTTCTCAATTTTAATTTTGATTGTTTTAAACACATTACTCAAGAAATTTGTACAGCTTATGTATTTAAGTTGTTTAAAAGTTAAAGAAATTGTATTGTATTGTAAACTTTAATATGTTACCTTATTTTCAGAAAATTTGTGTGCTTAAATGACAATATGAATCATGGAACTCAAGAAGCAGAAGTTGTAAGTATTCATTTGCATATCATATAACTACTCACTATCACATTTCTTTCCAAATGTATTTGAAATTCTATCATGAAAGCAATACCACCTTTTGCTATCCTGTTGCTGTTCCCTGCTGATTCACAATAATTGAGCAAATTGCACTCTATTTTTCCATGGCCTGCATTTAGCATATGATTTCAAGCTTTGAAACATCTCTTTCTGGCAAGTTATAGTATCAAACAATAGTTTCAGGACACAGAGTAGCAAATTTTCTAGTATCATCATAAAACATTGTATTTGGTAGTATTTGGTGACCTAGAGTGCTTGCAAATATTTAGTTTTGATTATTTAAAATTGGTAGAAACCCTGTGCTGTTTTTGCTGTTGCACAAAAGGAATGACATGTTCTACAAAAACATGTTTTCTTAAAATGATAATTATAAAAAGGTGTAAAACTGTACTGTAGTTAGCCAAGTTTATTCCTTTAAGGCAGAAATGACCAAGTTAGAATTAATTAGGTGATTAGAACAGAAAACATTAAATGTAGGTCTATTTTTTTTTTTAACTAGAGGACTCACAAATGTACCAATTAAATAGTAGTAAAATATTACATAACTTAGTAAAGTAAATTTAATACTTTAGAACGTCTCTTAACCAACACTTTTACATGGTGGACTTATTTTATAATAGACATTGCACTCATTCCTCTCTGTATATATATGTTATATCTTGTTAACATTTTTAAAAGTGTATGCTTCTAAACAGACAGTTTTCTGTTCCTGTCAGTGTTTGTTATTAACCCTTTCGGGACGGCGGCATTCCGAAACTACCATGACCTGAAGGACAGAGCTCTTCGCTTCCAAACTTTTCCCAAAGGATGGCTAATTTGTTGCATTAAGCTTAACTCTCGAAATAAATTCACTAAAAATCACTTCTTCAACACAGAAATCTACTTTTTTCAGAAATAATAGAAATACTTATTTTCTATTTGATGTATATTTTTCATGCGAATCGCAATGCAAAATACTTGCAAAATACTGATGAATAGTAGAATTCATAGTTGCTTTTACTATGAATTCTACTATTCATCATTGAAAAATATGCTAAAAAAATCAATTTCCTTATCTAAATTAGGCGGCATAATATTGTGATTGATTCCAAGTATGCTAAAAAAACTCAAAAGAATTAAAATCTTTCAAATCTCCTGTCCAAAAACATAATTTGCAGAAACAGCTACTGAAGCTGGCGGCGCTGTAATAATAGTACGCTCAGAATCTGGAGAATCATTTGCATTTTCATATTCATCTTCAGAAATACCACAGTTCCATGAATCTTTACTATCTGCATCACTTTCATTACTGCCCGGTTCGTTTATCATACGAATATATTCTTCCACAGAAAAAAAAAATGTCCTGGCCCAGCCATTTTCTGATCCGAAATAACCTAATAATTTCACTGCCGCACATTCCTTTAAAACCCAAACCAAAAAAAAATACTCTCTTACATTCCTATAATTCACCAAAGAAATCATCTCAATTATAAAACTGTAGATGCTGCAAGAAGTGCTCTGTTTGTTTATATTACAAAACCATGTTTCACTGCTCCAGATAGAGAAATAATTTATTGGATCCACCCCTAACCAAGGTCAAATATCTGCAAAATACATTGGAGATGTTCGCATGGACATTTAACGCCACCTAGTAGACAAATTCAAATAAAAACGTTCCATAAGGAAATGCGCTCACGTGACCATCATTCTTTTAGGGTAAATTTTTCTGAATGCAGATACGTGACCGTCGTCCTTGAATGCAAGTTCGCAGCTGACACGCGGGCCGTCAACTATCGCAAAGGGTTAAGCTTTACCTATGTAACTTTTTTTTCCCACTAAAATATTTAACTTTTTGTAAAAGTTAAGTTTATCTTTCACTTAGTTATTTTTTGGAAAATACTTTGCTGAATTAGCTATATAATTTATTAAGTTGCAATGTCTGCATTACTTGTGATAATGTTCATTTAATTTCCAGATTCGAGCTGTGATACAGGACTTTTACGAGTCATTGTTCCCTACACGGTCCAGTTTTGAGTTACCTCCTGAATATCGGAATCGCTTTCTGTATGTTAGTGACTTAAAGGAGTGGAGAAGAGTGCGAGATATAATACGAGTTGTGACCTACTCAGCATTGTCCCTTCTGATAATCTTCTCCTTAATTTCATTTTGGCGAACAGAGGTAAAATTATGTTCCTATTTGTGCTTGTTTAATAGTGTGCCATTCTGCCCTCTCATTCATTTTGTGTGAAGGAAAATAATTAAATGAATACATTTTGGTTTAAACATATAAAAAAATTTCAATTTTAATGTAAAAAAAGTATGATTTAATAAAAAAGAAGTAGATACATAAATCCAATTTTTTTTGCCTGCCTAGATGTTTTTACTTCCTGGTTTGTTACCTGATTTATTTTTTTCCAAACCACTCTGATTATCTAGTTCAGGGATCCATAGTCTGTTTACTATCGAAGAGCACTAGCATTATGCTAATTTTTTTCAGAAAGCACCACATAGTACTGAACTCTTGCAGTGAGAAAGTAAGAAACTTTTTTTGTAGACAAGTATAGGCATAGCTTTTTTCCATTAATTAAAATTAATATCCGAACTTCATTAGTTTTACTATATTTTACCCCAATAAACTTTTATTATAGCTAAAAAAGTTCTGATAACTGATATACCTAAAACTTACTCTTATACAAAGTGTTCTTAATTGTTTCTGTAAAAAGTTTTTCAAAATGATATCTAATTTATCCACAGTACCTTCTTCACTGCAGTCTGTATGAGTATTTAGTACACTTTTAAATATTAAAGTTTGTGTAAATTTAAAATATGTGTGTTTACTTAAAACTACACAATTCGTTCAGGACTAATTCCCCCCCCCCCTTAAAAAAAGAAAAATATTCGGTTAACATAATATTGAAATAAGTCTGCATAATATTGAAAAACACTTTTATTTATTTATGGGAAAATTTTCATTTAATTTATGCATTAAAATTCATTTTATCCTAATTATAGATTTGCATTTTATAAAGACATCAATTACTTAAAAGTTCATTAATTTATCTATTTAAATAGTATAGAATTTAAAACGCTGTGTTCATATACAAAATTTTTAAATTAAAAATACATGTCATTTATTTACAAACAATAAAATAATTCTGTATAACTAAGAAAAGCATTAAATTAATGAGCATGAGCACTATGGTACACACTAACAAAAGATTACAGACCTTTGATCTCGTTCCAGTTGCTGGGTCACTCCGTATCAAATCAACCAATGATCTGAACCTTGACATCATGGAAATTGATAATTTTTGGTACAGTGGTAGTATCAGTGAAGCTGACAAAAACTGTAAAATATTAGATTTTTTGTGCTGTTAGTTTTTCAGTTATTGACTTTCAAAAAAGCGAAATCTGCCAAATTTGTGAAAGTTTTGAAATCTTTAAACAGCTGTAGATCAAAAACTATTTAACCTAGAGAGTTCAAATTGGTGTCATTTTCATTTGCTTTTAATGAACCTTAATTTGATATATAACATGACTATGCTATTTCAAATTTGAATTTTTTGAAAAGCTTAAAAAAAAAAAAATTTTTAATCTCAAAAACACCGCTTTAAATTTTTTTGAAAAAAAATATATGCTTTAAAAATGTTAATGGACTACTTGTATGCCAAGTTTCATAATGGGATGGCAATGGGTTCCTAAGAAAATTATTTTTTTTGTATTAAACTGTACGTGAAATTCGCTAAATTTAATTACAAAAAATTTAATTTCCATAGGAGCTCCTTAACAACCGACTATGAAATTTGGCACACAAATAGTCCCTTAATGTCTTTAAAACATATATTTTTTTTGAAAAAAAATCAGTTTTCCCTTTTTAGATTTTCTAAAAAAAATTTCTTTTTTAGTTTGTAATTTTTTTAAAAACTCCAATTTAAAAAAAAAAGAGTTAGAATACTATAATCATGTTGTATATCAAATTAACGCTCATTGAAAACATTAGGTATCAAGGTTCAAACCATTAAGTGATTTGACACAGAATGATATACATTTAGTACATAACTCATTAACCAGTTGTTTCAAACATTCAGCCCACATATGTTCTTTTCCATTTTAACAATTTGCTACACACTTAATATTTCACATATGTCACTCAAAATTTAATTTTGTATTTACAATTATAATTACAAAACCTCACTTTTTTCAAGAACTTTTAAAATAAGTACTTCTCCAAACTGTGTGAAGACAATTTCATTTTTTCCTTGCTCAGAGTACAAACTCTCCCAGTTGCAGTAACAGGCTCTACATTTGCAAAATGGTCTCACCTGGCACATTCAATATGTCACTCGGTTGAAAAGAAAGAAGGAGAAGGTCCCTTAGGATGAAGCTTACTTTATAGTCGCTCGTAACATTATTCTTCACAAGAATACATGCAAGCCACCACGATCCTTTATAGACTATAGTGACAAGTCCAGATTTAATTTTTGCTAAATTAGTTGGTGTAATATAGTCTAATGCTGTCACACATTCAGTAAACTGGTGTTCACTACAGTAATAATGCTTAACAAGAAGCAGATTTTCAGAAATTGGGTAAAAAGAATGAAGTTTTTGAGTATGTAGACTTTGAGTACTACACAGTTGATGAGTATGAAGAAGTTAAAGAAATACTGTGGCCATGGTTCAATGATTCTAAGGCAATCATGGATACTCAAAAACTTCATTCTTTTTACCCAATTTCTGAAAATCTGCTTCTTGTTAAGCATTATTACTGTAGTGAACACCAGTTTACTGAATGTGTGACAGCATTAGACTATATTACACCAACTAATTTAGCAAAAATTAAATCTGGACTTTCACTATAGTCTATAAAGGATCGTGGTGGTTTGCATGTATTCTTGTGAAGAATAATGTTATGAGCGACTATAAAATAAGCTTCCTACATCATAAGGGACCTTCTCCTTCTTTCTTTTATCCTCAACTGAGTGATGTATTGAATGTGCCAGGTGAGACCATTTTGCAAAAAGTAGAGCCTGTTACTGCAACTGGGAGAGTTTGTACTCTGAGCAAGGAAGAAATGAAATTGTTTTCACTCAGTTTGGAGAAGTACTTATTTTAAAAGTTCTTGAAAAAAGTGAGGTTTTGTAATTGATTGTAAATGCAAAATTAAATTTTGAGTGACATATGTGAAATATTAAGTATGTAGCAAATTATTAAAATTGAAAAGAACATATGTGGGCTGAATGTTTGAAACAACTGGTTAATGAGTTATGTACTAAATGTATGTCATTCCGTGTCAAATCAATTAATGGTTTAAACCTTGATACCTCAGAAATTGATCATTTTTGGTACAGTGATAATACCAGTAAAGTTTACTAAAACTGTAAAATTTCAGATTTTTGGGGCTCTTAGATTTTCAGTTATTTACTTTTTAAAAAAAAACAAATCTAGCAAAGTTTTGAAATCTTTAAACAGTTGCAAATCAAAAACTATTTGACCCAGAGAGCTTAAATTGGTGTTGTTCTTTTGTTTTTGATGAGCCTTAATTTGATATACAACATGATTATGGTATTCTCTTTGTAATTTTTTAAAAACTCCAATTAAAAAAAAAAACTAAAAAAAAATTTTTTAGAAAATCTAAAAAAAAAAAAGAAACTGATTTCTTCCAATAAAATATATGTTTTAAAGACATTAAGGGACTATTTGTGTGCCAAATTTCATAGTCGGTCGTTAAGGCGTTCCTATGGAAATTAAAATTTTTGTAATTAAATTTAGCGAATTTCACGTATAGTTTAATTCAAAAAAAAATAATTTTCATAGGAACCCATTGGCATCCCATTATGAAACTTGGCATACAAGTAGTCCATTAACATCTTTAAAGCATATATTTTTTTTCAAAAAAATTAAAAGGGGTGTTTTTGAAATTAAAAAAAAATTTTTTTTGAAGCTTTTCAAAAAATTCAAATTTGAAATAGCATAGTCATGTTATATATCAAATTAAGGTTCATTAAAAGTAAAGGAAAATGACACCAATTTGAGCTCTCTAGGTTAAATAGTTTTTGATCTACAGCTGTTTAAAGATTTCAAAACTTTACCAAATTTGGCAGATTTCGCTTTTTTGAAAGTCCATAACTGAAAAACTAAGAGCCCAAAAAATCATAATCTGAATCATGGCGGTTCAAAATTTTTTTTATTAGTTCATTTGACATGGAATGACCCTGCTCCTTTTTATATGTTGTTATTATTATTATTATTATTATTATTATTATTATTATTATTTTTATTATTTCAGATGAGAGTGACTGATCCCTATAGCAGACTGAGAAACATGCAAAGTCGAAATAGAAATCCTCTTCAGGTTTAATTAAGTTATTTTTTGCTATTGAAAATGTTTAAACATTACTATCCACCTATATTAAATCAGCAGTTATATAGGGAAGACTTTTTTGATTCTAATCCATTTATTGTATTTTCAAATAAATAATTGGTTATTTTAAAATTACAATTTTGCATTTAAGAATATGCTCTGTATTCACAGAGCTGCAATTTAACTTTGTTCTGTATGTGTGTTTCTTTCAACTTGCTAATATATAGCATGTGCTGTTGAGATAAGATTAAGTCCAAACTGAACCCACAAACCCAGATCTGGACTAGAGACCTACATGGGTCAAATATCTGCTTTGTGGATCGTTTCCGTGTCGAGTTTCTTTTGCTTGAAAGTTGCGGGTTGAGTTTCGTTTACTTTCTAAGCTGCGAGTCTACCTTCAAAGATTTTTTTTAAGAGGCTTATACTTTATCGAGAATTTTTTATTTTCCCTTTTTTATGTGAGTAACTAGATAAATATATGTACTGAGGTTACAAACTATAAACAGCAGAAAATTGTGCATATACATTAGAGGTTTAAAAACTACTGATTAGAATTTTGGAGTACAATTTCATTGTGAGTCGCAGGTCGGGTATTCGGTAGCTGCAGCTATAGGTTGGGTTGTGGGTCTACAACTTTCTTTTTGCAAGTTTGGGTCAAGTTGTGGATCAACAATTTTCTTTGTTATGAATTGGGTCAAACCAGACCCATGTAGGGTTCTAGTCTGGACAAATAATTTTTTAATGAAACCTAATCCAAAGAAGACCAAGCTTAGTAAGATTTAAAAACAAAAATAATCTCTTTTGCTACATAAACATTTTTTGATATCGGGGCCATGGCTTCAACTTTTGTCTTGAATTTTTCAAATCCAGGTTGCCGTGTATCTACTATAAATTTATAGCCATTTCTAACAAATCTCATCTCTAGCTCATCCCTAGTGCACAGTCATTTCTTTTATTGTAAGGATAAACCTACGTATTGGACTGGTATACTATACATATAGTTTTTAGCCAATGAAAGTTTTCAAAACTATTTGCATTTTTTATTCATTTAATGTCCATAAATTTTTCCAATGTTACATAAAATTATGATTTGTCACATAAATTTCATTTATCATTAAAATTCATTCATTTGATGAAGTTTGCTTAACATATTCGTTTCAGAAAGTGAAATATTTTAATTACAAAATTTTTATTATCAAATCTATTGAAGTATTCAGATAAATTATCCAAACATGGTATAGTTTTGTTATTAAGTTTTGCATATCATGTATAGATTTTGTACCACTCAATTTTTTTTCTATATAAATTTCTCATATCCTGCATATGCTTTCAAAGAATGCATCTTTTCTGGTAAAAATAACTGTATTTAATGTTTTATTCAAGAATATAAATTAATACGTTGCTTATTTTGCTGATCCAAAAGGAAAGAAATTTTAAAATGTCAAAATAATGTATAGTCAAGAAACATACACATAGATTTATAGATAAAGTTGGTGAGGGACTCAGCTAGTAACATATTTAGAGGAGGGACTACCAGGTTCAAGCCCCCTCTCCGAAATTTTTTATACTCTAATATTTCAACTATGTGTGTGGTCTAACTTTTTAAATTAGATAATCAGAATAAAGAATTGACTATTTTTCATATATTTATTGACTAAATGTTTACTGCACATTAATAAACTTAGCATATTTTTATTTATTTTTTAGTTTTGCATTTAAAAATGTAAATCAAAAACTCTGAAAACTTGAGACAGAGAACTTTCACTTTACCTAAAAGGTTGAGAGATGTCCTCTTTGTTTAAAAGTGAATCAGTATCCAAAGTTTTACTTTACATTACTAAATTTAGCATTTATTATTTATTTATTTATGGGGTTTCTTTAAATTAAAAGTATAATTCAAAAACTCTCTGAAAACTTGGGAAAGGGTGTCCTCTATACCTGAAAGTTACCCCCCACCACCGCCACCCCGGTTTCACATCAAAGAATTATCATTATCTAAAAGAGTACTAACTTTTTTTAAATTTTAGGCTTTTAGAATGTTATTCACTTAACTAGAAGGATTTACAGAAATTTTGTTTGTTTACATGTAAAATAGGCTATAAACACATGTTAATAAGAAAATGAAAACATTTGTAAACATCCTGATATATTATGAAATTTTTTTCACTAAACTAACTAAAGATTGAAGATCAACATTCTAAGATTAATCAAAGGAGACTTTGAAATCTGGAACAACAGAAAAACGGTTTTCCACAGGCTAGTGTTGACAGCTGGCTCTAAACTGACTTCATTGCTCTTCACAGAAGTTTGCAAAATTGTATCACATAGCAATTTTTCCCCTACAAGTAGGGGTTTTTACTATTCCAGTCTCAAGAACACTTATAAGAGTAAAAACAGTCTGCAGATGTTAGTTGCTGCACTAAGTGATAGATTACTAAATTACTAAGAAGCATTTGATTTTTTGAAATTTCTCACTCCCTTTATGCCAGATAGAACAGAGTACCTAATAGAGTATTTAACTTGTAAAATATAGACGGATTCTTTTTTTATCTTAGGATATCAATATGTAACTGTAATGATACAAATACATAATACTCTTTCTTGTAGAAAAAAATTGTGTAAAATTAATGGAAGTTTATACCAGAAAAATTGTGCTGAGCATGTGTGTGCACTTATATCAAACTATTCAAGATTAGATATTGTCCTGTCCTGTTAAACTCAAATTAGGTGTGTATCGCATAGTTCAAATTATTTACTAGTGTGGACATCACATGTTCCCTCCTAATGGACTTTTAACATACTGTTGGGATTTGAAAAGAGCTGTCTTTGTTTCTAACTAGAGATTTTGTGCCATAATCCATTGTTTTCTATATATCAGAAATAAAGAAATAATTTTGACTATTATTTTATGATGAGAAATTATTGTACAGCTTTTTAAAAACATATTAACAAAGATCATTATAATTTTTATTTATATTTTCATTTTGAAATTTTTATTTCATTTTCTGCTTGAGCTCAGTTGCAAGGGAGTATTTTACAAGTTATCATAAAACTATACATATGCAAGGATGCATAGAACTGTACATAAGTGCATATCCAAGTTTTGTTTGTAAAATATGATTTCAGTGCTGTCTGTAAAGAATTATTATACCGTGAAACCCTTTGATCCAGGGAGAGGCCCAAGAAAAAATTATGAAATAAATATTTGGCTAATTGTTATTATTAGGCACCCAGGCTAAACTCTTCCATTATTGCCTAAAATATCACATGATGTCCACTTTAGTACATAACTAATATGTCTCGTATATATTTAGTTAATGTTATATAATATTTAAACTGTTGCATTGTTATTTATCAAAAATGTTTAAAATATATTGTCTAATTTGATTGCTCTTCATAACTGAAATCATTTAAACATGTGTGTAAATATATTACAGGAAATATGCATTAATTTTACATATGTAGAATTAACAGAGCCACTAGTATTTTTATTTGCCATTTATGCTTTTTAAAATTGCATTTTGCATTATATTTAACTAAAATTCCATTTAAATTTATATTTTCATTGACATTTAAGTAGATTTTAAAATTTTACATTTATGGATTTATTAAAAAAAGTTAATACATATTATTAGTAAACATAAAAGATTAATATTTACACTCATTGTATTTTGATGTGAGTAACAACTATAACTAAAATCGGAACATTATAGGAAATATAAACACTTTGGACACTTATACCTCTGTACTTAATAAATAAAAATATAAGAAATTTTTATTTTTAATGCTAAAGATTGTTTATAAACAATTTTTATAAATAATGTTTTGTCGTAAATATGATTCTATTTATGAATATTTAAAAATTATTCTAACATTTTGAACTCCCCCCCCCCCCCCCAAAAAAAAAAAAAAGAAAAAAAAAACATTTTTTATCAGAGTGAGTTTTTGTCTCACTTTCTTTACTTTCACTCAATATATCTCCTAAACTATAAAAGACAGATAAAAACAGTAAATGACAAAAATGTTTAGTAGAAAATCCAATTTCTAAATTAATAATTTGTTTTTACAAAGCTCTTATAGTTTTTGAGGAATCATCTTGTCAAATTCAAGAAGAATGAAAATGTTCCATTAAGTTTATAATGCTAATACATTTAAAATCTAAAAATGAATAAGAAGTAATTTCTAGCCCTTTGTAAAAAGTCCTACAAAAATATGTAATTGGATTTTGGATTGGGTTCTTAGTTTTTGAAAGAGTATTTATAATTTTGATATTTTAATATTTTGAATTATTTTGCAAAAGAGGTTCTAATTTTGATAATTTGAACTATTTTGAAAATGCCTAAAGATAAACCACAAAGAAAGATGTTATTCATGCAAAACCATTTCGGCTCCATTGTACTGGAATCACTGCCGATTTTATTTTCATTAACATTTTTATAGTGGCATGTTACATATCTTTCCAAATACTCTAGATGAGTCAAATTTTAGAAACTGTGATAAAACATTGATTCCTATACAGAAATCATCTGAATTGTAAATACAAACTTGTTTAATTCTACATATTCTGTACATCTTGTAAATAAAAGCTATTGCAATTATGTACATTTTTGCTCATGTAATAAATTGTAATTAAAATGTAACAATGTCCATCTGTATCACATATAAGTTTTTTCTAGCAGTAGTGTATTATAAAATTTTTCACAGGGTATAGAAATGTGTAGTTATTAACAATCATTAAATGTTCAGTTCATTGTAATTAATGTATAATAGTTAACTAAATTATAAATTGGTTAATGCTACGCTTTAAAATTATTTTACTTTTAATTGATTGGCATTTTTTCCCCTTTTTTGACATGCATTGCAGATCATTAAATGCCTTTAAATCTGGTTAACATTGCCAATTTGATTTTTTTTTTTATCTGCAACAAAAGTCAAAAGATAATTATGCACAAATTATCATATAATTTATTAATTTGTTTCAAGAATTTCAAATGCTTATAACTTTTTTTAGTAGTTTGATTGGGCCTCTTAAAGTGCTCTAATTGGCTAATGAATTGATGCGCTTTTGAATAAACTCATTTTTGTTTCATAGGGTTGATTGCTGAGTTACTTATCTTGAAAAGTTTTAAATTTTAATATTCATCTGAAAAGCAATTAAAATACATATCTGAATATTATATTTACTTATGCATTTGATATTATATTATTCACCTGCTGTTGGGCTGCAATACTGTTTCTGACTGCAATGGTACAGTTTCCCCACTCCTACCTCAACTCTTGCTTTTGCTGCCCATATGCATTTCAATCCTTCCCTAAATTATATCGCTGATAATTGAATTACATAGCAATTTTTATAAATGCATTTGCTTATATATTTAAATTACAGTAGCACTTGGCTATAACAAACAGCCTAGAACTCATTAATTTGCTTTTAGAATCTATATGATAATTATTTTGAATCTATACTATAATTTTAAATCTTAATTCTATCTAGATGTAGCAGGCACTCACTAAATCTATTTGGCACAGTAAAAATATATAATTTACAGACTGTAAAAGTAATGTTAAACAACACAGTAGACAACTAATCTGTATATATGCTAACCTTCCACCCACAGTTAACCTAGAAATCCATTTATATGCCTCCTTTTTCCCCCCCAAGAATAAAATTCCTTTTTAAAACCACATTCAACAAGCTGTTATCACATCTGTACTTTTGGGTATATTCCTTTCCTTTGGAACTTAGTTCCACTTCGTTTTACCAAGACCATTCATGATAACTCTATCCAATGTCTTCATCTCTTCAGCTGCCATAGCCAAAGACTTGTAATTAATGTACATTCCAGGTTGTGAGTGAAAGATGTTTCTCCCAGGTATCGGATGCTTAGAATTTTTGATGCAAACTTCTAATCCCTACAATCTTTCCTACTTCTACAACCATTCATGATTCAAGTCAAGATTATTTCGTTTGCTTCTATTTTCATCTTTTATTATTATTATTATTATTATTATCTATTATGCAATTTTACAATTCCATATGCTTGTTAAATCCAGAAACTTCAAATTTTTATTCATTAATAGCAGGTAAATCAGGATTCAACTAGTATTGTACCAATTAATGATCCATTATGTCCAGAATCTCACTAAATGCGGGCTCTATTGTATATATTACTAAATATGCATTTATTTGACTAGTCAGTGCCATCCTAATGTACAAAGGTTTATATATATATATATATATATATATTATATAGTTAGGATTTTTGAGTTACAATTTCTCTCTATTCTATCATTGGAATTTCAAACTATTATTAATATATATATATATATATATATATATATATATATATATATATATATATATATATATATATATATATATATATATATATATATATATAATTTATATATATATATATATATATATTATTTAACATGTATCATCCTGCATTTTTTTTCAGCACACAATCTTAACTTTAAAATGTGTATAATTACTTATAATGTTGACAAGTATTTTTAATTAAGAGTAGATTTAATATCTTTTATGAGAAAATGTGTTAATGTACATAAGTTATTTGTTTCATATTGTATTATCAAACGGCAAACTGTAATCAAGATCTTAATAATTTTTTTTGTAAAATAAATATGGTGTATTAAAATAAAATGTGTTTTACACTTGTATGAAAGTATTTACTGTAGTTTTATACCTGAGTAATTGAAACATGTTGTGCACCAATACATGTAGTAGAAAGGTCTTATTTTCTTAAAATTATGTTTATACTTGTTTGGTATACAATTGTAACTGTTCTAAAATAGTACTCTCAGTACTTGCTTATTTAAATAGGGCTTACAATCATTGATCTTCTAAATACAATAGGGGGATTATCTAAACTAGTTAGGATCGAAGGTAGTTCGATTAATTGGACTGATGAGACTCATTCAAATTTTCCACATTGTGGACATCCTTTGAATGTAAACCAATCAATTTTCAAACAATGTGTAGTTTGTGTTTCTTGTAGACTGCATAATATCTCATTATAAAATTGGGTAGTCTTACTATTAAAAGCTATCAAAATCTGTATATATCTATTTCCGATGATCTCCTAGGATGTTACACTTACATATAATAAGGTATTAAAATAGCCAATATTTTTTGCGAAAAGTAGCCATATGAGGTCCCTAAGTTCTAGTTTATATTTCTTACACGTAAATCCGTCCCTGTGTGAAAGAAATACAGTAGACTCTTACTAATCCGGCCTCTCAATTTTCATATGTTTGCCTGTTAGTTACTTATGTTTCTTAAAATTTATACAGTTAAATTGTAACAATAAAGAATTAAACTAAAGTCCTATAAGCACTTTCAGTAACCTGGAACTCACTAATCTAGCACCCATCAGTGCAAGGAATGGCTGGATTAGCAAGAGTCTAAGGTATTTTGCTAAAGAAGTAATGAAACTTATAATCAGATGTTTATTTCACAAATGTTACTAACACTAAATATAAAATTTTAGTGAAATTGCTGTCTGAAGAAATCTGTAAAAATTTCATCTAGACAGGATGTAAAAGTTGAATAAAGGTATAAATGGATTTCAAAGACAAAAATATGTCTTCTTCAACAGGATGAATGAGGCAGAACACTAGAACCAACAAATGCTAGTAGCAAAGGACAAATGTATTTTTGCCTTTGTTAGCTCTGGTACTCTGTCTTATTTCTTCGGATGCAGAGGGCTCTTTTTGCCTTTGAGACTGGTTTAAACCTTTATTCAACTTTTACATGCTGTATCTAATCGAAGTCTTTACTTTACAGAGTTACTAACATTCTTTTGAACACTTTATTTACACTGTTGGAAAATGTTTTCTGTGGTATTTCCGTTAGCATATAAATAAATATTTTACATAAACTTTAAAAGTATATTAATAGGTGAGGATATTTTGTAAAACATAAATTTACAAAAATTGTAATAGTGTTTTAATTGTGAAAGTATTTGCTTAATTTGTATGATAGTTTCTATGCAATATTTTGATAAACAGTATAATAGAATAGTGTGTTTAAAAATTTAATATAAACAGTTTTGTTAATCTATTTGAAAAAGTTTGATATATGAAACTTTTGAAAGTTAAGGTATGGTGCAAATTCTTTAAACGAATGACAGTTGTGTCATTTTGATACATCATTTACAAATGATGCACATGATGTGACGTGACGTTCAAATATCTTACTTTCAATCCAAATAACTTTTAACATGGTATACAAAATTATTTTGCGGTGCTTGCAACATTGATGGTAAAATTTTAGATAGTCACATACAGCCATTCTGGCAAAGAAGATCCTTTCTTGGAAGATTTTACTATAAGGCTACTATATGAAATAAAGAGTTTAAATAGAATAGTAAAACTATAACCATTACCATACAAAATACCAAATATATTTCAAAAATTAAATGTGTATGTGCAAATGAAATTAATGCACAGTTTTACATAGTATATGGGAGAAAATGATAATTTGAACTCTGTTATGGATGTTAATACAGTAGCCCCTCGTTATATCGCGCTTGTCGGGAGACATGGCAAAATGCACGATATATCCGAATGCGCAATATATCGGGCGATATTAAAAAAATTATACTTTTATGAACATATGTAATAAAAATTTAGGAGCGAAAGTACAATAATAAAAAAGAATCAAATAATAAAGATAAATAAGTTCCATTTACCTTTTAATTTTATATCCAAATGCACATACACCTTTAATTGATTATTGTACACACTTCATTCTCTTGCGAAAAAGGCACATACATACAATCTAATGTTAGCTACTTCGATTTTTCTTTCAGAACTTGCTTTCTAGAATATATCAGTGAGCGAAAATGAATCAACTGCATCTCACTTATATGATTTGAGTTCCATCTTTCAAATGCTGTGTAGACTTTCTCAAGCATACCCACGGCTTCTTTGATGGTGACAGAAGGAGGACTCGCTTCTTCATCACCGCTGTCAGCATCTTTTGGGTCCACTTCTTCTCGTACATGAGGTATGATCCGCTCATCTGAAAGAGTTTCAGAAGTCGGTTCGTTATCATCTACATTAATCCAATCTTTCACTTCACCTTTGCACACATTTAAACCGAGCGACTTGGATTTTTGAACTAGAAGCTCTATTGAGTCTTCTTCAGTATCCTTGAATTCGACATCATTTAAAACTTTCAGTCAGCATTTGGAAATGGTTTCTGATTTAACAATGAACCACGCCTTTTGGGAAATGTACATGGCATCTAGGCAGTGATCGTTCTTCAACAAACAATGGGTTGCTCAGTAACTCCCTTCAATAATTTTCATGACAATTATTGACAATTATTCCGTGGTCCATTGGTTGAAGAAAACTTGTGTTTAGTGGCAAAAAAATGACTTTGACATTTCCATCTGATGACATAAGTTCTTCTTCACCCGGATTAACACTGCATTAGTCCCTTAGGAGCACGGTCATGTCTTCCAAACCCTTACTTCTCAGATGAAGACGAACTGACGGGATAAATTATCAAAAAAACATTTTTTGAATAAGGTTTGTGTCATCTAAGCGTTTCTTGAACTTTCGTTTTCGTATACCACTGGCAGATTCTCCCTATTCACATTCTTCAAAACCCTAGGGTTTTTGCTGTTTTCCACAAGGAACATCGTCAACTAATGGCTTCCTGCTTTATTTGCTGCAAAAAGAAGTGTTACCCTGTCCTTTTGCTTTTTGTATCCAGAATTAGTCATGTTTTTCTTAAAATCCTGTGTTCTGTTTGACAATAACTTCCAGTATAGTGCAGCTTCATCAACATTATATATCAGAAAAAAAAAAATTGGGAGACATAGCAAAAGCGCTATATATCCGAATGCGCGATATAACGAGGGGCTACTGTAGTTTCAAATTAGTTTATTAGTTAAAATAAATTCAAATAAATTTTACAAAATATATTTGAAGAATTTACGAAATCAGAAAAATATACATTTGAAACAAAAAGTTTTTAACTTATATAGAGGTCAAAATGTGAGGAAAGTTCCTGAAGCAACAATCTAGTATTGAATGTACTATTTTTTCCAATATATATTGTGTGGTAAATTTAATTATTGATTTAAATAAATGTACTATTGAAAGAGCTTTAAATTTATAAAGGTCAGTAAAAGTAATTTAGTTGTGTCTTATTTGTTCCGCAAAAATCTGCTTAATGTAATAGTTGCTTGCTACTATCTGAAATAAAAAATCTGAAAGAGATTATTAATAATAATCCATATAAAACAAAAATAATCAAAAGCCGTTAGTCAAAATGGTGATATAGACTGTAAGAATGCATTTTGCTTCTAAAAATTTCATTACATGTTGAAATGTTTAAATAAATTAAATCTACATTCTTCAATTATTCATCTGTATATATGGTAATGTGATTTATTTATCTTGCGAAGAATCCATTTCTCAATCGGGATGCAAACTACAAACCTGTGTCTGACCAGTCGACACTCCAATTATTGAGTTACTGAGACGATATTCTTATCTTCTATAGTAAAACTACACCCCACATTCTCCTTTAGATTTCAATCCTATGGGATAGCTTCAGATTTATATGATCTTCTTAGTCTCCTAATTTTTATAATACACTACCCGACACAGAAAATGCAACACAATGAAAGAGCTAATAGTGACACACAGACAGAGATGACATATATAAATGAGTAATGTTAATTCGAGAAGGATAATGCAATACAGTTATGGCATAGACAGGGTGATCAGTGGGCAGTAGGACCACCTCTTGCGGCGATACAAGCAGCAGCCCTTCGAGGAGCAGATGCAATGAGCGTACGGATAGTTTCCATATGCCTTTAACCATCCTCTGTAGGTCGCCCTCTGTTTGAAGCGGTGTCAGAGCAGTCAAACGACGACAAATCACGTCTCATACATGCTCGATAGGTGAGAGATCTGGAGACAGCGGAGGCCAAGGAAGCACCTGGATACCTTGCAAGGCTTGTCTGCTGATGGTTGCTGTGTACTGTCTGTGTACGCATTATCTTGCTGGAAAACAGCACTTTGCAACCGCTGAATAGGACAGTGCAATCGGCCGCAGCGCCTCATCGACATCTCGTCGTGCCGTCATTGTGCCTCTGATGCGAACCAGAGATGACTGGCTATTGAAACCGATGGCACCCCAAACCCTAATGCCACGTTGTCGAGCAGCATGGCGCTTAACAGTCGCAGCAGGATTGGATTTGTTTCTACGTCACCTCCAGACTCTCGCACGGCGATTTCCATTCGACAAGCAAAACCGAGACTTATCGCTGAACACTACCCTGTCCCATTCAGTCGTCCAAGAGGCTCGGGCCCGACACCTTTGCAATCTCTCGCGTCTGTGTCTTGTTGTCAATCACAGTCTTCGTATAGGACGGTTTGAGTGCAAGCCGCTTTCGGCCAATCGTCGAGAAACTGTTCTCGCTGATATTGGAACATCCAATGTACCATGCAAATTTTGCAGAATGTTGACAGTCGTCGGTTATGGGACCGCCACCGCATGACTTGGAATGCGTCAATCAGCGTGTGCTGACGTACGTCTGGATGGACCTATACCACTGCGACGATTCACAGCCCTTCTTCAATCCATCTTCTCCTAATCCTTTGCACAGTGGACGTATCTAATGTGTGTGTTTCAGTGACGATATGACAGTACGACCACCCAGCCGTACGTATGCCTAAAATGAATCCCCTCGCACGATCGTCCAAATGCTGAAACGGACTTCGTCGTCCACCAGGCATCGCCTCAACAACACGTGTCTTCTGAAATGAAAAACGGCTTTCCCTAGGCGGCAGACTAACAACTGATGATTCATCTACCGTTTCCATCCCTTTTATCCCGCGCTCTAATCACATGTACTACTTGCATTTCAGATCATTTGCATACATCGGCCAGCTGCATTTGTCTCGCAATTTGCATAATTATACGGCCAAAGCTTCATGGTGTTTCATTTTCTATGTCGGATAGTGTACATGATAGCACCCTGTTCGCCGCAACCTCGTGAATTAAAATCCGCTCGCATAAATTGTCGGATCCTTTAAAATATCTAAATTTATTTTGAAACATCAGTTAAGCACTAACCTCATGCATCATTGTAAAGATCATTTCCCACCCGATGTACATGCCTCGGATCTTCATCTGGGCAGTCGACACCTTACACGTTAGCTACTTGGACGATGGTATTTTTTTCTATAATTAGACCCTACTACCTGAAATTGGGAGTAAAATAATATAGTACACTCATGTCCAAAAGTTAAGCATAATTCGTAAAATGCGAAAAATTCGGAGTTAATATGGTTACAATGGTTCACAATTAGTTGTGGAGAATCATGGGACGAAGGTAAATCATTGTACATATGCAAAACAGGTCAGTCGACATCGACGTGCACAAAGCACCGGCGCACGTCGGAACGAGTATAAAATGGCCTCGAGCGGCATGACCAGTTGAGGCAGAATTTCGCAATTGCTGTGGTACGGAGCGTTGTTAACAATTAAAAAGAACAAAAGATGTCACAAAGATGCCAACTTAACATGCTTTTGAAGGGGCGGATTATTGGAATGCTGGAATCCGGTCGATCCCAAACCGAAGCGTCTCGAATTCTGAATGTGCCTTAGTGTGTGATATCCAGACTGTGACAGAGGTTCCAAACCACTAGAGATTTTACCCGACGACCAGTACCAGGTCGGCCAAGGGTAACAACCGCTCGGCAAGACCGATATTTGGTGATAACTGCGCGACGTCAGAGGAACCGTTCTGCCAGATACTGGGTTCAGCCCTGACAGCCGCCACAGGAGTCGCTGTATCGAGACAAACTGTTTACGGGAGACTCAGACACGTTGGTTTCTATGCCAGACGGCCAGCAGTTTGCATCCCCCTGACGTCTGCACAGAAACGCGCGCGTTTACAGTGGAGTTTGGAACATCAGCAGTGGAGTGAATAACAGTGGTGCAATGTCATGTTCAGTGACGAGTCCAGGTTTAGCCTACCTCTCGTCGTACCACGATCTGAAGAGAACGTGGAACGCGTTTTCACCCAGGAAACATCACGGAAAGACATCGTTTTCAGTTTGGTGGAGTCATGGTCTGGGCAGGCATCATTATGGACGGCCGCACAGACCTCGTCATCTTTGACACGGGTCGGTTACCGGTCAAAGATACAGAGACGAAATCCTTGAGCCTACCGTTCGATTGTTTCGAGGTGCTGTTGGTCCTGATTTCATATTCATGGATGACAACGCGTCTCCTGACCGTGAGGCCTTGGGCGACGACTTCCTTCAAACTGAAGATATCCAGCACATGCAGTGGCTTGTCAACTCTCCTGATTTTGAATCCAATCGAGCATGTGTGGGATATGCTTGGGAGACATCTTACAGCCCTCTGCTACCCACCAAGCTCCGTTCCGGGATTGAAAACTGCTCCGTGAGGCTTGGAACTGTTTAAGCTCACATCTCAATCAAGCTCTCATCGAAAGTATGGAAAATCGTTGTGCAGCATGCGTGGCACCCCGCGGTTCCCACACACCGTATTAAACTGCAGCATGACATTGTTTTAATCATTGTGTTTCACTGAGGTTGACACTCGTATTGTGACCCTTTTTCTTTCAACCCTTTTCTTTGGATAATAAAAGTCGTTATTATCCTTGTTTTGCAATGTTTTCTTCTTCTATAACCCTATTACACCCGCATGCCGCCTTTCCTTCCATTCCGATGTAGATTTCCTGAAATTTTCACATAAACAGCAACTATGCTTAACTTTTGGACATGAGTGTGTGTATGCACATGAAAAAAAATAAAATATATTTATACAATTCATGACACATTCCAATATTTTTTATCAAAATATTTATTGCTGGTTAAATTTACAATATAAGAATTTATAAAGTAAAATTATATGTACAATTTTCTTTTTTAAAATAATCTGTTGGACTGAACATTATACATGTAAAAAGAAGTATTCACAGTAATTATTTTTACATTCTCTCTTCATTAGTTATACAGCCCTAGGCTAATCATCTTTCCTTTTGAATTTAAGTTGCTAACATTTTACACTGTTACATGCATTGAATAGCTCAACTATTATTTAACTTAAATACTTTTGCAGAGCTTTTTCGAAATGTTTTTGCTGAGTAGCATATAGGAAACATGTGTTCATTCTTACATGCAGATTGGGCATATTTAAACAGGGAAAGACGATTTAAATTAAATTCTGTATTCTATTATCAAATTCAAATACATATTTTTTTAATTCCAATTTCATCATAAGTAGCAGAGTTTGGAAGCTATATAGAATTGGCTGTGTTTTAAAATTTATCCGAAAAGTAAGTTTTCAAACATGGGAAGTACCAGAATATTCTCTTAAAAACCTCTACATTACATTATAAGTATAATTAGTTTGATAAATGTTTGGATTTTCCGCAGTTATACCTGTTTTTAAATAACTATTTCAGGAGCTTACGGTAGGGGGATTCTCAATAATTGAAAGTGCGAAAACAACCTGAAAATTTTTAAAAAAATCGGCAATTCGCAGTAAAAATTCAGATGCTTGAAAAGATACATACTGTGAAAATAAAAGAAATGTCAGTAGAAATCCCATGGACGGAAAATTCTTAAAAAGACTAATATAAATATGAATACAATACAATTAAATATCAGAATATTCTCTGAAACACCTCTATTACACAATATGTATAAAAATTAATGAGTTCGATAAATGTTTGGATTTTCCGTAGTTATATTGGTTTTTAAATAATGATTTCAGGAGCTTACAAGAGGGATTTTGAATAATTGAAAGTGCGAAAACAACCTGAAAATTTTTGGGGGGAAAAAAATCGGCAATTCGCAGTAAAAATTAAGATGATTTAAAAGACACATACTATGAAAATAAAAGAAATATCCCTAAAAATCTCATGGACGGAAAATTCTTATAAAGGCAATAATATGAATGCAATACAATTAAATATCAAAATATTCTACATTATTATTTTTACAATCGCAACTTCTTGTGAGCAACAGATTGAGATTTCTACAAATGATATCTGTTGAAATCACGATGATGTTTGAACTCCTTGTCGATGTTTGAAAACCTTGTTGAATCAAAGGTCAAATGAGCAATACAAAACATCAATCCATCATTACACGCAAAGTTGTGGGCTTCCAGGTATCCGGTTTCGTATGCCATTCTTATAGTCTAAGCTAGTAATGACAAAATTAAACCCTGAATTCAAAATGATTTAATAAATGCACCTCTAAACGAATCTAATAATTTGAAAATCAAAATTCCAACCTTAAATGGCCAGATATAAAATGAATTGGAAATAACGTTCACTCGGGGTGTCGAGTAGCGGCTGATCTGTTTAGGACAATATTTCACGGAATGGGTCCTATACATTGAAAACACAACTCCAAGCTTTGGCATATTTGGGGGATTCTAAAATGAATAATTCAAGGAACAAAAATACGCTCAAGAGAGCGAATTTGCACCAAAAAGTTTATTTTCAGTTTTAATTTAAAATTAACTGAAGTGTGGCTCAACTCGATTTTTTCGTACCATAAGCCATTTTTAAGTAGCTTGTGGGTTGTTATTTTTTCCCTTCAAATTTTACAAGTAAAATTTTGAAAAATCGGTATCATTGATCCAAATTATTACAATTATAGCGTGTTACCCTTCACTTCAAAGGGTTTGGCAAAATCTTTCGATTGACACCATACTTGACAATGCCCCCTCCCCCCGAGGGGAACAACATAGACATGAAATATATATATATATATCTATATATAAAGATATATGATACTATGGGGGATAGTGACGTCACGAACACAAAAATTGTATCGCGGCTATTTTTGACAACAATGATTGAAACTATTAAGTTTCACTATCATTGAGCCATAAATAATCCCTTTTTTACGTGATTATGTCAAATTTTGTCCTATACTGCCATGTTAAAAAAAATAAAAAAAATTTAATAAATTTCGAACTCAAATTTTAACAAATTCTATCTAGTTCTAGATTTTTCGATAACAGAGCCAAAAGTTTCGTGAAAATCCAATAATATTTGTGTCTGCTATCGTGTAACAAGAACTCGACCACAGACATCAGACAGACAGACATCACTCCAAAAATAATCAAAACGTGTTCGGGAGGACTTAAAACATATTGTCATCATAATCTCGAAATCGAAAATTTTCGTGAAAACAATACTTTCTCAATATTACGTATGAGAAAGTTATAATGTTTACAACCGCTTTGGGGGGGGGGGGGGGGTTGAGACCCAGACCGTCCGACCTACCAGAAAGGTGTAAGGTAACTGATACAACCTCTTTGGTGTAATAATTTGCTTCAAAAAATTCATCGATTTTCTAAAACGAAATATTGATCCCTGACATATTCTTCAATTGCTTCATTAGCGTGAAATGATGAAGAAATTCGCAAATTAAATCACAAAAGCCTCTTCTAAAATCCATAGTAAGAAAATGCTTAAACAACCTAATCGAGCACAAATTTATAAACAATGTCCCCCCCCCCCCCTCCCACATATGTTTCGAAGATACGTTGGATCTCCTTTTTCAGTGAAAGCCAGACCAATAAATTCGATGTTAGAAAAGATGAAAAGAATTTATTGGTCTGTTTTGAAGCTGAAGAAAGAGATCTAACGTTTCGACAAAACAGCTGTATGTTGCATTGTTCATGAATTTATGCTCAAGTACGTTGTTTAAGTTTTCCTTTGTATAACGCGTCTTTACATACTGTACTAAAAACCCATAGCGTTTAAATTCCAAAATACTCGCTCCACAATAACTAAATCCTAATACAATTGAAACTTTCAAAATGTTACCAACTATAAATCCAAAGATTTTTTTTTCTTTTATGCCGGTATTCTAAGAAATATCTATTAGAAAATTTTAAATGCGGAACTAGGGAGCATGCAACGAAATTCGTATGGGTCTGTTATCCTCAACTGTTTTCAGTATGGCACAGAGTATTATTTTCTTTTAATCTTTCTTTGACGCTTATTGCAATGAAAGACGCAATATTGTGAGCACTACAGTTTCAATAATACAAAAACTTTTCCAAGAAGAAGATATGCATTAGATTGTTAGAAGGCTCGAAGAACTTTCTGCAATTTATTCCGTTTCGGTAAAACCATTGGTCGTGATAAGAGATGTCGGTCTGTTGTTCTTTCTGGCCACTGTCATGATTTCCCTGGTGCTGAGGAAGGGAAGCCGTTCACCTTTGTTTCCACCCACCATTAGAGAAGCTTCTTCAAAGTTTACCACACTCTATCAAAGAAATATAAAAAATTAATTAAAAAACATAATTTCAAACAACTTTCATGCGTTAATATAAGATTTTACAATGGTGAATCTTGTTGCTTCTTCAAAGTTTACGACGCTCCATCAAATAAATATAAAAATTAATTTAAAACTGATGATTTCAAACAATTTTCATGAGTTAATAGATTTTACAACCGTGGAACTTGTTGCTTCTTCAAAGTTTACGACCCTCTATCAAAGAAATATAAAAAATTAATTTAAAACAACTTTCATGAGTTAATCGAAGGTTTTAAAACGACTAAACTTGTTGCTTCTTCAAAGTTTACGACGCTCTATCAAAGAAATATAAAAAAATAATTTCAAACTTAATTTCAAACAACTTTCATGAGTTAATAGAAGATTTTAAAACGGCGAAACTTGTTTCTTCTTCAATGCTGTCGTGGTTCCTAGTCTATGGAGTAAAATACATTGTAAAAATATCTGGAATGTGAATATCCACTCGACTTTCTCATACACTCATGTTTCATTGTATTTATTCCTATTTGTATCATAGTTATTATCAGAATAATATATATATATATATATATATATATATACTATATTTGAAATATGTAATAATAAAAATTATGTAATAAAAAAATATATTCAAGTAATATTAACATCACCATAGAAGCAAATTCACAGCCATAATGCCGATAAGAGAAGATAACAGCACCAGCCCAAATTCGTTGATTAGTCAGAGTTAAATTCCTCCTCAGGTCTGAGTATTTAACTCTAACTAACCCAAACACATGCCTGTTTCAGATAGAGCAATAGTACATTACTATATATACTCCAACCCAGACTACAGGCATCAAAAAATAGCAAAATGAAAATAGGATACATTAAGAAAATTTGTATTACCATGCGGCATGAACCCTTCTTCTTCCACCACGTGTATACACGATCAACCTCAACAAATACAAGGTGTCCCAAAAACATTGAACTCGGCTTTTATTCCTTAAATATTGATCTTAGACATATATAATGAATTACGAGGCTCGTCCACAAAGTAAGTTTCCCTGGGGTCGTTTACAGAAAAGAAACACAATTTCATGGAAATATTTATTGCAACAGATACAGCAAGTGTTCAGCTATTTTTCAACATATTCACCATCGGAATTGAGATATTTGTCATACCGTGGGACCAACTTTTGAATACCTATGTCATAGAAGTCTGCCGCCTGGGATTTGAACCACTGTGTGATAACCATCTCTGCCTCTCTGTCATTCTCAAAACGCTGACGCTGGCCGGACAGGAATATCTTGAGGTGTAGGAAAAGATGGAAATCACTGGGAGCGAGGTCCGGGCTACCGGCACTAAACATCCCGCGCCGCTTGTTCTGAATGGCCCGTCGCAATTTCTGCAGTGTTTCGCAGTAACGCTCAGCAATCACCGTTTCACCTCTGGTCAGGAATTCGACGTGAAGTCCCGTCTGTCCCAGAACACCATGCACATCACTTTCCGCGCAGACAACGTCTGCTTGACGGAGCTGCAACGTCTGCTGCAACGTCCTACAGGGAGATCCACTGTGATGCCAATGCATTGACTGCTGCTTTGTTTCTGGGGTAATGTGGGCATAATGCGTTCCTGCACAAGGTCGTCCGTAATGATGGATGGCCTCCCACTGCGCTTCTTATCATGCACACTTTGTCGACCTGCCGAAAATTCTCTGCACCAGCGACGCACCATCTGCTGGCTCATGACGTTAGGCCCATAAACCCGGCACAGCTGACGATGAATTTCGATCGGCGCTATGCTCTGTGCATTCAAAAATTTTATCACCGACCGCACTTCACAGTCGGCGGGAGCTGGAATAAGAACCTTCATCTTCAACAGCTGCAGCGATGCTACTGTGAGAATGCGGGAAGTACCGTTAGTGCATGCGCCATGCTGCGTCATTGCTCTATCACGTATGCACAGTCGTTTCGCGCGATATAAGGTTTGCTAGCTGTGGGACGAATGGGAAACTTACTTTGTGGACGCGCCTCGTACAAAGTCTTAGCTTTAATGGATCTTTGGCATGGATGGAAAACATTTTGAACAAGCTTTGTAATCTTTGTGTGAAGTTGTTATTTCTACACAGTGTAGATACTTTTGTACCAATAAATAGCAAAATTATTATTTATTTATGTAATCATTGTTTTCTTTCGTAATTTGTGTCTGACCCCTGAAACGCGATCTGCCGACATGATTTTTCCCCTCTGAGAACCCATGTGGATGCATCGAAAAGTGGTTAAGTCAGCATTTTTGTCTTTTCATATCGCTGAGACTTTTTATGATAAAATGCTGAAATTTTGTACATCACCTTATTAGTGTATAGGGCACATTTTACTCATTGGAAATGTTTTTGTACGGGGGCCGCATAAAAACTTAAATTTTGGATTTCCTAAAATTTAATACCCTGGAAAATTTTAATCGATTTCATAAAATTCAGAACTTTTTTTTACGCAACTTTGTAATTTATTATATATGTCTAAGATCAATATTTAAGGAATAAAAGCCGACGTCAATGTTTTTGGGACACCCTGTATATATTTTTTCAGAATTAGCATCAAACTTATAGTTGGAAAATATTTCGTATGAAATCGTTAAAAGTTTACTTTTTACGTTGGCAACAGATTAGTAACGCTTATGAAAACATCATGGATGTAAAAGAAAAGAATTAAAATTTCAAAATCATTTGAGACAATAATTCAAGTGCCGCTGAGATAAAATAAATCCCATCGTATTATATGTATTCAATAACGAAAGGCTAATATTGAATGAAATAATATTTATTTAAACTGTTCCTTTTGCAGAAATAAATTATCAATACAATGTAAATTATATTGCAAATACAATAGAATATTCAGCAACGTATTCAAATAAATTTTTGTATTTATATATTCTGCACCCTGTTCTACGACTAGGAAAAAATACTTAATACTTCTGCAAATAATTAGGGAACTTTACTTTAAAAAGAATCAAATATACATATACTAAACAACACTTTCTTATGTGTCAAATAGGAACAGACGGGACCATGGAGTTAAAAAGGAGATAAAACGCCTATGTATGAAACGCTTGAAAATGCCATAATGCTTTGAGAATTATATCTAGGCGTCTCTAGTGTTAGTAAATTGCCCTTTGTTTCATTTGACACCATGATGGCTAAAGGATCTTCTATCTAGTCTTCATGTTTGACATAACAGGAAAGCGTAGTATTTAGTATATGTATTTTTGATTATTTTTAAATTATGGTTCCCTAATTATGAATATAATTAATCGGTATTTCTTCATAGTTGATGGACAGGGTACCGAATATATGGAGATAATAAATTGAAAGGTAAAGTATAATTTTGAATACGTAGGAATATTCTTCATTGTTTCAGTTCTAATTTGCATTGCGATAATAATTTATTTCTTCAAAATTGGCAGTTCAAATAAATATTTTAGTCATTTTGCCACAGAAATATATACAATGTAGGACTACTTATCTTATCCCAGCGTCAACTGAATTATTGTCTCGCCATATTGGCCACTTTACACCCCTTTCAGGCACCACAACATCCACGCCTACATTTGGGTACGTAGATATCTTGGAACTCGAATCCACAACCCAGCAGTCGAGAGAGCACGATGAAACGCTTTCCTTAGACCTCTCGGCTACCGGGCAGGCTTCTCTCTACTTTTAGTTTTTCGAAAAATGTACCTACCTACTCATAAAATTACATAGCAGTAACAGCACTCGCTTTTGAATTATCTTGTCCACACACAGGCGGACATCTTTTCAAAATTGTTCGAAATGGGTTCAGGAGGTCTTAAAACGTGCTTATCAATCAAAATCTCGAATTTTAAAATTTGGGGGGGAAACAATATTTTATGCAATAGTGAAGACTAAAAATCTGATGTGGGCAACACATGACATTCCCTATACAAATTGATGAATTCTTTTGATATGCTTAATTTTTTCCTCTTATTTGTGCCAAAAGTATTTCAAAATATCCCTATGACATATTTTCGGTATAGGCTAACTTTACAATCAAAAGTGCTGGGGAAAGCATTTTAATACTCATGACGATTACATAATGTACTCCTCGCAGACATATTTGCATATGAATGTTTTCTGCGCCGCTCAAATTTGCATTTCCGCATTTCAGTTTGTGACTAACCCCCCTTACTACTTCCTTGTATATAAAACAGTCATATTTCAGTTTGGTGAGTTTATGTTAAGGGCACATATTGTTCTAATTGTTTTGCCTTGGCCTGAAAAAGGCGGTGCTGATAGCACCCCGAAACAATTGTCGTCACCTAACTGACATGTGACTGCTTTATACAAAGAAGTAGTAAGTTCCTGTCTTTACAAGCAACAGTTTGTTTTAGTGTTAACCCCTTAAGACTTGAAGAAATTTTTGACAAAGCATATCTCTGCGAAACTTGTAGATAAAAAGAGGAAGATTTTTGCGTTTTATTAATGAATGTATGAGGAACCTTTTACTAATTAGAACTTTTTACTGTACGGGGACCGTATAACAATTTAATTTTTTTTTTTATTTTTCCATAAATAATCCCCACAGAATTGAAACCTTTTTCATAAAATTTTGCACCTTTTTTTATGAAACTTTGTAGTTGAAAATATGTGTCTAGGAACAACGATATTTAAGGAAATAAAGCTCTATATTTTCCGGACGGCCTGCACGTGTACAGTCATGGATCTTTAATTACAAAGTTATTGTGATGTAGGAACTGTCATAGAAACACTCTATACTATGCGTCGCTCTCCACCCGGCCGTACCCAGAATTCAAACATGGTTCTTCTGAGTCTGTTGGTCATAGCTAAGAAACCGTTCGACCACAGGTGAACCTTGCAGTTCGCGGAGAGACTAGTATAAGTAGAATGTCTGTGTTATTCTGGGAATCCCTTGTTAAGAGGGCTGGGAATGTTGTGCGTTTACTAAAAGAAAAAATCTAATGTGGGCAGCGCATGACTTTCCCTACATACTTAAATTCATTTCTCTTTATTTCTTTAATAATTCGTCAAATTAAGTTTTATTGCGCAAAATAACACGCATAGTTATTTGAAATAACACTGAATGTACACTTTTAATTCAATTTTAGTTTTCATTTGGTAATTGCACGTATTTTAAATGGCGGTGTAACAAAAATTAAAAAAAAAACTAAAATATCTCGAGAACGAGTGATCCTAGAGTAATGGAGTTGATCTTCTTTTTTATTGCCAAAAATTATGAAAAAACCCATTTAATTGATACATGTGAATATACGTAGTCTTATTTAAAATTTTAATGATTTTTGCGGACCATTTTGCAAAAAAGCAGGTTCTGTTTTCCCGAATCGTACCAAAATCTAATCAGTACCAGGATAACTTACAAGTGACTTATCTACCAAATTTTATGAAATTTGGTAAATTAGTTTTTGAGTTAAAGTGGATATATACAATTTTTGCAACCATTTCGCAGAAAAAAAAAAAGGCAGGTTCTTTTATCCCGAATCGTACCAAAATCTAATAAGCACAAGAGTCACCCACAAGTGATTATTTACCAAATTCTATTAAATTTGATCCATTAGTTTTTCAGTTGGAGTGGATACAAGTATTACACAGACAGACACACATACACAGAGTCACGCTAAAAAGAGTTTTTTCGAGTTCCAGAAGTCCCAAAACATGTAGATCCATCAAAAATTCGAGTTGCGATTTTCGACATGATTGCAACACTTTCTCTATACATTACCATGTATTGCAGGGAAAATAAAAATCTGCTCTGGGCAACACATGACTATCCCTTCAGACTCATATTCACGTTTTCTTTATTCCTTCAATAATTCATTAAATTGAGTTTAATTGCACAAAATAACAGCCATAATTATTTTAAATTACACTGAATTTGCACTTCTACTTCAATTTTGTTTTCATTCGTTAACTGGATTTATTTTCATAGGTGGCGTAACAAAAATGCGAAAATACTAAAATATCTCGAGAACGGCTAGTTCTAGAGTAATGGGGTTGGTCATATTCTTTTCATCTTCAAAAATTATGTATAAAATAAGCATTTAACTGATATATTTGAACATACGTAGTCTTTTATTTTTAGATTTAACGATTTTTGAGGGACGTTTTGAAAATTTTTGCGGGACGTTTTATTTTTGTATCTAAATTAATGAAGATATGAGAATGCAAAGGAAAATATAGCCATTTCAACTAATTAAAAAATGTAACACCTCTTATCTCCCGGCCGTCCAAACAGTTACCTTACACCTTTCTGGTAGGTCGGACGGTCTGGGTCTCAACACCTTTTATCTCAGAATGATGTTTTTCAACATACGTTTTACTATCACAAGACCGTCTATAGCTCCAGCTAAAGGACAACGACGAAGATAAAATCTGTCCATCTCCTCTCGAAGGTGTCGACAAACTGCAGAGCAACACAACAGTGCACAATATTATAGTGTCCACAGTAAGGATCAGGGAACGGCATCTACGGCATTCCCCCCTTGGTAAATCCGAAATATGGGAAAATGGGGGGAGAGGTTAAATTCCTTATGTAATAAAAACTTTCTGTTTACTAACAAGTAGTTGCATTTCTGTTTCTTACAGTGTAGAACAGCTGATTACATATTTTTATAGTGTAGAAGCTCAGCAGCGTCGCCAGAAAAATTTTCTGCGAGGTGTGTGTGTGTGTGGGGGGGGGGGGGACTGGTAACCAAATATTTTACTTTCTGTTGCTTCATATATCATTTCTTTAAAATTCGATGGGTTCCTGGGAGGTATGACCCCCAAATACCTCCCCCCCCCTTGACGACGCCACTGTAAAATCTCTGATCTCGAAACTTAGAGATCGGACCTTCCAACACCTCTATTTGTATAAATTTATAAAGCATTTTTTATAGTCTATATTCTCTCCTAATGACAATTCTCACCATCGCTTAAAATTTGTTTAGTTCAGTAAAAAGCAGGTAAATGCATTCACTCTATGCATTCTAGGTCAATCAATAAGTCTCATCAGCTATAAACGTTATATTAAATTTCATCTCAAAAGGAGAAAAATTTGTTCAAATACATTTGTAAAAGGAAAGACGGGGAAAGTAATCTTCTAAGCTTTGACACAGTTATCGAATATTCAAGATTGATTGCCACCAGGAAAAGAAATGCGTTTCCTGGACTACAGCTTTCAATAAACAAGTGGACAGACAACACGCAGTCCAGGGTAAAAATACTCACCTGTGCCTCGATGCGAATTTCCCCGTGGAGAATAGGAGAGGGAGCTAAATATGCTTTGTTTAGTCGATAATTTTGAAGGTTAAACGAGTACAACATCTTAATGCGAAAGATACAAAGTAACAGTAAAGGTTTAAAAAGTGTTATTTTCTTAATAATCACAAAGTCTGAAGTACCTGTGTCTTTCGAAGGAAGTCGATTCCCAATGTGATGTCTGAAATGTAATTTTCCACTGAAAAAGAAATTAAATGTGTGCCTTAGCTTTTCAACTGGTAAAAATATATAGTTATACAACATCACACATTTTTTCTATTGCACATCCAACATATAAAACAAACAAAAGCCTCGTTAATCCAGACTAATAAAAGGACATTTAAATCATATAATTATACATTAATTGGAGAAAAGTCAGTATTCGTTAGATTATTCAATATTTTACCGTACCATACCGTATTTAGTATAACAGAAAAAAATTTGGCTGTAATAAAATCCAATTTGACATAGTTATCATTGATTTAAATTTTCATTGGGAAATAAGGGGTCCTCCACAAATCAACTACGGTTGCAAATAGTTACTGAAACATTTACCACTTCTTCAAACTACATATTTCATCTTAAATTCTTTTAAGAGCCTAATTTTTCTCTAGTTTGGCTAAATGAAGTATTGACTACAGTTTTGTAATTTGAATTTTTTCGATAGAGGGTCTGTATAAAAAGCTAATTTTTTTTTTTAATTTTCTACAAAAATATGGTACAACATTTAAATTACTATTTCATAACTTCTTACTTATATAAAGCATTTTTGCAATTGGAACTATAGGTCTACAACCAACAGTTCTAAATATCCTCCACTGTTCCCTTTTTGGGGGACATTCTGTATAGGGCTATGGTCTACCGTAAAAGAAGTACTATATTTGTCTATTGTCCGTACCGAGGGGGGGGGGGGAGGCACATAATTCCAAAAGTCTTCTGTACGTGTTGAGTAGGTATTAAATAGTATATTTCTTACTGGAAAAAAATCTCGAAATCAAACGTGAAAATAAGGCTCTATGGTATAGTTTTAGATAGTAATAATAAAACTGAAACAATCCACGAGAAAATAAAGAAATACGCAAAATCAGCTAGAATAAAATATACTGAGAGAACTAGCAAACTCTTCAAAAAGACTACTCGATAACATAAAAACTTTGTAAATACAGCATAAAAACCATACAGCTTAGTTTGTTTCCTCTTTTATTTCTTCTCGCTGCGATGGCAACAACTTTTTTCCTACCTTCAGCCACGTGTGCTATTCTATCTCCATGGCCGAACTTACCTGAATATGTGAGGTAGCACTTCTTGTTGGTTCTGAATAAGAAGCCTGTTTTCTGGCTTCGAAATGTGTTAGATCACTATATTTTTATGTTTATGTTGTACAGTCTCTCTAAAACATAATCAAACTATCGTATCCCCACAAAAAAACCGCTTAATTAGACTTTTCTTGCCCATGTCGGATTTTCAGAGCTTGTGCACTTTTAGAGGGGGGGGGGGACTGTACTTAGGGTAATGTATCTTTTTATGTGCAGTAGCCCGAAATTCGTGCAGTAACGCGCAATTTGTGCAGAACGAAACTGGAATTTGTTGGATTACTTGTTTTGGGTACTATATATACGAAGATTTTATATTATCGAGTAACAAAATATTGTCTGTACTCACCTACATCGAATTGCGCTACTTGCTGCCAAGATCCTATCGTCAAGTCAATGTATTTCACTTTGCCTTTCAGCTCTGGATTGTGCAGAGCGAGGGGATTGTAGACATGACTTGGCTCCGGAATGACTTGATCCAAAAGCCTGAGTAAAGCATTCATTTTTATTGACATTGAGATTATGAACCAGATGAATTGTAAGGGTTACACTGAAATTTTTGAAACAGGGGCAGACGATATGCGATAGAAAAAAATATTGGTCGGATATTTAAATTATTTGAACTCCTTTATAACCACAGACGATAATTTGTGGCAACAATTACAATTTAGCTATCGTAGAATATATTTTGAAAGAAAAGAAAATGGAGTTGACGCGAGAGCATTATCGAACCATGATTTTCTATGATTTTAAAGTGGGGCTAAATCAAGAAGAATGTCTTCAACGTCTACAATTAGCATATGGAAATGATGCTCCATCTCGTGCCACTGTATTCAGATGGTTTACAGAGTTTAGAAGAGGTTGAAATTCTCTCCTGGATGAAGAACACACGAAAAGATCTTTGTCAGCTGTAGTCCCAGAAAATGTGTCGGCCATTCGGTAAAGGTTAATGGATGATAATCGCTGTACCTACCAAACGATACAGAAAGAACTTAATATTGGATCCGCAGCTATACATAAAGAACATAAAGAACTGCATGAAGAACTGCATATGGAAAAATTAGTTTGAAAAAATTAGTTTGCGTTGAATCCCCCGTAATTTAACGGAACACCAAAAAGCGGAGAGTGTCAGAATCAGTAGACAAACCCTAAAATTACTTAATGATGGTGGACACCGCATTATTTCAAAAATCATAACTGGTGATGAAACGTACATACCGTTTTCTGCCGTTCCAACACGTCAAGAAAGTAAAGTATGGGTCTTTGAAGATGACCCCAAACCAACAATGGTGAAAAGACAACGAGCAATGAAAAAAGTAATGTATGCCGTGTTCTTCAGCAGTACAGGTCTGGTCAAAGCCATAAAGCCAGAGGGACAGAAGACAGTTACAGCTAACTGGTACACCACTAAGTGTCTTCCAGAAATTCTACAGGAAGTGAATGTTAGGGGACTCATACTTTACCATGACAATTCAATCTTCTCATTCAGCAAGAATGACAGTGGAATTTCTTGAACAAAAAAAAACATCAAAATGATAGAACATCCACCCTATTCTCCTGATCTTGCTATGTGTGACTTTTGGCTATTTTTTAATCTAAAAGAAATTTACGTGGGCGTCGTTTTCATTCTGAAGTTCCGAAGATGAGATTGATGAGGCTATAAAAGCGTATTTTCCATCGATTCTAAAAACTGGATGACTTGAAGCATTTAATCTTTGGAAAATTCGAATACAAAAGTGTATTGATGTTGGAGGGGTGTACTTTGAAGATGCCTAAAGAGCTGATAAGTTTAACTTATACCACTTAGCCATATCTAAAAAATGTCAGTGTGACCCTCGTATTAATCAATAAATATTATAAGGCCTGCATTTGTACTTAAAAGTACCAAGTGTCTCTGTGTATGTGTGTGGTTTTGGGGTAAAATAATACTTTTTACTTTCCCTTCATTCATAGTACAATATACAGTGGGAAAGTATTATGGAGTCGAAAATTCGAATTCGAGTTTTCGATGGAAGAACATGTTTCAAGCATCTCTAAACTTAAATCGAACGTTAAGGTGATGTCTGTGTGTGTGTGTGTGTCCGTGAGTTTGTGAAAACGATATCTGACGAACGGAATAGAGCAGTTCGAAACAACTGGGTGCGATTATTACAATCGATGAATACTGGAACCCTATTGATTTTAAACGGAACCGATTTCCCCGAATTTTCAAAGGAATAAAAAAAAATCAGGAGCTACAATAATGTTAAATAAATAATCATTTCTTGCGTAATTTATTATTAGAAAACGAATGGTACCATCTTTAGAATGTTAGCTCGAAGCGTTTTCAGATAAATTTATGAAAAACGTTACATAAAATTAAAATAAATAGCAAGTATCCTTAAATAGGTTGATCTTGGCGCTAAATTTGACGACATTTTGAAAATGCTGCCAAATTCTCGAAATTGTCTCCAAATTGACAAAAATGAAGCTTAATTAACGAAAATGCCCCATAAAATTGATGAAAATTCGATATTTTCTAATGTATAGAATCGTTTAATACATGGTCTAAATTGAATAACGGATTCAAGCACTATGTCTAATGGTTAAGTTAGATTTGTGCGAAATATACATCAATTTGATACTTTGAAATAGTTTTATACATTGCCATCCAGAAAAACATCAAATGTTAATGAACAATTCAACATTAAAAACGTTGTGCCATGGATCTTGTACATCAATAGTTTGCTGTGACGTAATCAATGACGACATCAATAGTTTGTGTAAAGTAATTGATTTTTAAGCGAAAGTCATATGCTGGATACATCAGGTTTTTCTATACGGTAGTACAAAAAAGTAAAAATTATACGAGTGCCTTGAAGGCATATAATGCCAACTCTTAAAAACAGCGGAATGAAAAAGAATATAAAATAAAGTATGAAGAAGTGACCAGTTTCGGAAGCTGCATGAGCTTACTTCATCAACATCACAAATACCAATAAATAAAAAATAACTGGTTTCGCAAGCTACATGAACTAACTTCATTAACTAAATACAAATAACTTTCCATTAAATAATTAAAAAGTTATAATTATTTAACTTATATTAGTTATTTTTATATTTAGTTAATTTTTTAATTATTGAAAGAATAATTTTTTAATGAGATTTACCGTTTGAGTTTTTATTGTATCCTATACATTATTTCATAAAATTTTCACAGCTTTTCTTATTTTCGCATACTATAGAATATAGTATAGAGAAAGTATTATTTTCACAAAAAGTTTCGATTTCGAGATGTTAATGACAATATATGTTTTAGGACCTCCTGAACACATTTGACTATTTTAGAGTGGATGGCCGTTTGTCTATCTGGGATCGATATTTGTGCATAAATATTAATGGATTTTTAAGAAACGTTATACAGGGTGTCCCAAAAAAAATTGAAACGCGCTTTAATTCTTTACCTGTTGGAGATAAGTGGGCAATGTAAATTGCAAAAATGTTGAAAGTAAGAAAAGAAATAAGACTACGTTAATGAAATAATCCTCCCATTCATTTTCAAAAAGTTACACATTTAAAATTTTATACGACCCCCTAGACAAATTGGGTCAACCAGAAAATTTTTATTTTTAACGCAGCAAGATCATTAAAAAAAATCGCATATCTGTATCTTTAAAATTGAGCGAGTTATATTTAATTGAAAATTGAACAGAATAGGGACCCTATATCAAATTAGAAATGTAATTGTGTGACATCACAAAAAAGATAAAACTGGATTATTAATACAGAGGAGACATTTTTGCTAATTCCGCGTAGGCTCACGATGCAATCGAGGATTAAGTACTTTTCACATTGAGACATACATGCCAAACATTTGAAACAATTAAAATAAATAAGTAAACAAATGCAACTATGTATTTGATTTTGAATTTTAACATACTTTTTCAAAACGAAGAATAGAACTCACAGATGATTTTTCTTTCCCTTAATTCTAATTTTACCGTTTCAAATGTTTATAGTAAAATAATTTTAAAAAAAACTGAAGAATGAAATGCAGACGATTTATTTTTTTAATTTACGTATTTATTCCCAGTATTATTTCTATTCAATACAACTAAACTTTTTTTTAATATTATACCAAAATAAAGAAGATTAGAAATCATTAAGTGTGAATCGTCAGCATGTTTAGTTCTGAATTGACGAATTAAAAACACGTAACTGGTTGGGCATTATGGTATTTTTAACAAATAACGAGCTTTTCGAATTAACGATGATTTATGCTGTGTGTAATAAAAATACTGCAGAAACTGCTTAGAATTTTGGACGACGATATCCAAACTTGCCTGAAATTTCACGTACATTTGTTTATCGGATGATGAGGAGTTTAAGAACTACCAGTTCATTTCATCCAAGATCTGGCAATGTAAGAAATCGTTTGTACACAGAGGACCAAGAAACTGACATCATCGCATATTTTTCTTTCAACCCACGAACAAGCATTCGAAGCGAAACTGTGTGTGGGGGGGGAGGGGGGGAAGCTACCTAGGATGTCAATTGTTAGAACACTTAGAAAATACCATTTGCATCCATTTTGTATTCATGGACTTCAAGCACTTCATCCCTCTGATTTTGATCGGCGTGTAGCATACTGCAACTGATTGTTAATCCAGCAAGGCAGCAATTCGAACTTTGTTAAGAACATTCTGTGGACTGATGAATGTTTGTTTACAGAAGATGGAGCAATCAATACTTACACGATCATTACTGGGATAATACGAAACCATTTTTTGTCCGTGAAATACATCACCAGAGAAAGTTTTCTGTGTCTGTATGGTTCGGAATTTGGAATGGAAAACTGATTGATTGGTCCTGTGTTTTATAAAAGGGCTCTTACAGCTGAAAAATACATGCAGCTTATTTTACACGGTACTGTAACGGATTTTATGGAGACTTCAACATTATCGCTTCTAAAAAAACATATATCATCAACAAGATGGCGCGCCTGCACACCAGGCTATAATTGTAACAAATTGGCTCAACGAAAACTTTGATAAACAGTGGATTGGTTTGAAAGGAGACACAGAATGGCCCTCCAAACCCCCTGATTTAACCCTCTCTCGACTTTTACTTATGAGGTCGTCTTCGAACACTAGTTTATAATACTCGACCACTGAACGCAATTGACAATAAATAAAAGTTAATTGACGCTTACAACAATATTAGTGGTGAAGAACTCCAAAATATTTACAGAAGCATTATTAGAAGAGCTCAGTTATGTATTGGAGTTGAAGGAAAACATTTTGAGAATGCTTTGTGAATTGCGTTTTGTGAATTGTATTTCTAGTATTTGTAACGAAATTTGTCCCTTTATATCAGTGTTCTTCTATCAATGTATGCATACTTTAATTATGTGCCCCAACCGCGTAGTGAGTACCACTGCTTTCTATGATCTCTGTCTGTGTAATGCTTTATTTAATTGCATTTGTGATAAAAAATTTTGACACATATTAACGTATTTTTGATCTAAACAGTTTCCATCGTCAATTTGTTTATGATCCCTATTTTCACTGATGAAACAGCCTTTCACTTGGTACGGAAAAGTGGCATAAGTCAGATTTTTTCCTTTGTCATAATTCAGTTGATTTTAAAGATACAGATATGCGGGTTTTTTTAATGATCTTGTTGCATTAAAAATAAAAAATTTCTAATTGATCAAATTTGTCTAAGGGGGTCGTATAAAAATTTAAAAAGTGTAACTTTCTGAAAATTAATAGGAGGACTACTTCATTAACTTAGTCTTATTTCCTACCTTACTTTCAACATTTTTGCAATTTACATTGCCCACTTATCTCCAACAGGTACAGAAATAAAGCGCGTTTCAACCTTTGTGGGACACCCTGTATATCCGGTTTTGTTATCGAAAAATCTAGTACTAGATAGAATTTTTTTTTTTTTTTAATTCTGGCAAAAACTTTATATTTCCTTAACATTTTATATTTACATAGCATGGCAGCATAGGACAAAATTTGGCATAATTATGCATAAAAGGGGTTGTGTTATGGCTCAATGATCAAGAAACAACAGTTTCAATCATTGCAGTGAAAAATAGCAACGATACAATTTAAGTTCGTGACGTCATTAGTCCCCCCCGAGGGGCCAAGTTCTCCCCCTCCCCCCTCTGAGAGTTTACTTGGACATTTAAAAGATTTTTTCAAGCCCTTTAAATTGAAAGGTAACATGCTATAATTGTGATTATTTGGATCCAGTATACAGACTTTTCAAATGCTTTTTGCTTGCAAAAATTGCAAAAAAATAAAGTAAAATAAAATTTTTAACTAATTAAAAATAGATCTGATATGAGAAAATTCAGTTGAGTCACACTCTTGTTACTTTCCTTATATACATAATGTATAAGGAAAGTATTGTGACGGGGTCGAAAATTCGAATTGGAGTTTTCGACGGGAGAGCACGTTTCAAACATCCCTGATCACGAATCAAACATTTTTGAAGAGATATCTGTGTGTGTGTGTGAGTGTGTGTGAAAGTGAGTCTGTGGAGACGATAACTGACGAACGAATGGACCGATTCCAACGAAATTTGGTACAAAAATCACAATCCGTAAGCACTGGAAGCCTATTGTTTTTATACGCAATCGAATATTCAGAACCCCCTAAATTTTCGAACGAAATTTTGAAAAAATCGTCAAAAAATCAAAACCGCTAATAAAGTTACACAAATAGACATTTCTTATGTAATTTTTCATTAGGAAACGATTAGCATAAATTTTAGAACGCTAACATGAACCGTTCTCGAGATATTGCACATTTTAAAAAAAAATTATCAAAAAGTTATATTAAATAAAATATAAAAATATTTCCTATTGAGAAACATGTTCACTTTTCATATATAATACCATGCAATAAATTGGGTGACATCATTCTCGTGGATCTAGCGCGTGCCATTCATGAAACAAGATACTTTGAGTAATACTTTTGTATTTGAACGCCAATAGTCATTTATCTGCTGTAAGAATAACTTATTTCTCCGTTCATAACGCTTGGTGAGATTTTGGCGACGAATTTGGCGGAATGTCGCCAACTTGGCGACATTTTTAATTGTTGCCAAATTAACAAAAATCTCGCCAAATGGATAAAAATGACGTTAAATCAATGAAAATGACGACTCATTGACGAAAATTCAACATCTTGGAAATAATATAAATATCTACTATAAAAATAACCTATTTTTTTACTGTAAAAGTAGTAAATTCATTACATTATATAAGGAAAGTCATGTGCTGTTCACATCAGATTTTTAATTATAATAGTTTGCGCGAAACATCAATTATCTTTGAAGTTAATTAAGGTTTGATTATGTAGCTTTCGAAATCGGTTGATTTATTATATTACAGTTCATAGGCTTTGCAGAGTCCACTTCGACTATAAGAGCTTGCAATTTCGTCCCAGTACCTCAACGGTAGAGCGTCGTCTGGTCAGTTCGGAGATCCAGGGTTCGATTCCCGGTTGGAGCAGCAAGGTTCTTAACAATGGCGCCCGAATAAATCAACCCTGTAGGTTAGTACAAAAGATGCCGGAGGTCTGAAAGTGACCCTAATACAACTAATACGGATTCAGTGGACTCTGGAAGGTTGAGAAGCGATTTCCAATTGAGAGGATAACGACCACGCAGGATACTAACCTGAAGTAAAATTAGCAGGAAGGGATCAGTCAGATTGTCAGTTGCCCGCCAATCTGATATTAGAGAAGGGGGAATACAGAGTCCACTTCAACTACAAGATCTTGCAATTTCGTCCCAGTACCTCAACGGTAGAGCTCCGGCTGACCAGTTCGAAGTTCCGGGCTTCGATTCCCGGTTGGGGCAGCAAGGTCCTTTACAACTTATTCACTGCAAACCTCTGATTAAAATTAAATCAAAACATATTTCGAATTCTCAAAAACCTCACACTGCGTTTACGATAAATACATCACTGCTTTCCATAGCAACACATACAGGTTATGATGTCACTTGCAACGCCCAGTACATATAGTAACCGACGAATCGGAGAAAGAAGCATTTCCCCAACGAAATCAAAAATCTATGCGTTTTATGCTTTTGTTTAAAAATTCACGGAAAATAAAAATATAGAGAAGCTAAGGAAAATATTTAGTATGCGAAGATGTACACCCAAATTTTTGCCAAAGTATACAATTTTGCTAATCTCCCGCTTTTTGGATGCGACGAAATTCGAACCAGATAAACTAAAACATGCATATTTTCGATGTATTTAAACATAAATAAATATGAAGGAATATATAACAAACATAAATAAATATGAAGGAATATACAACAAACATAAATAAATATGAAGGAATATATAACAAACATAAATAAATATGAAGGAATTGTCCTATAGATTCGATTCAAAGATCATTAGAAAGAACGTTATACCGATATTTCCGATGATGTCAAAATGGAAATTATGGGATAATATTTCCAATCGCTATGAAATCGATTTGTGTAAAAATCGCTCAAAATCGTGTTTCATAAAAAAATATAATAATTCAAATCTTAAAAAATCTCGCCGAGGTGCATCATCCGGAGACTTGAATTACATCTGTATCAAAAATTGCGCCGCTGTTCGACGCTTCGATTTTCCGCTTCAAACGACGTACACACAAACATATTTTATTAGGTAAGATATTAACGAAGTTTACTATTACCAATTTCATAATGAAATATATTTTGAAATGAAAAGTAATATTGTCATAGAAATTCACCAAAACTTACCTTAGTTTTCTGACAAAATCAGATGATATGGTTGAAACTGTTTCAGACGTGCTTATCAAAGCATACGCTTCAAGTCCATTGCACTGTCATAAAAAATAAAAACTAATAATTAGTATTTAATTATAGAATCCTTGATCTATCAACGAAATAAAAAAGAAACTGCTATCGAATTAAAAAAGATATGCAACTGTATCATAGCGACGTCATCAATATTCTGATCTAATTTTCTAAATCTTAACTTTTAAAATTTAAATGCTGGAATATGCAACGATTAAATTAAAAGGTGTTTTCTAATTTTTGTTCAGCAAACTACATTCTATGACATAAAAATTGACGCACCCCGAAGGAAATATTCTATGGCTATGAAATTTCGCTCGCGCGAAGAATATGGGTAAAGAAATATCAAATCAGATTTAAAAAATTATAATATTTTAGGTAAAGTAATAAGGTAAAGAAATAATAATATTTTTATTTCAAAGGGACTACTTTTTATTACAGATAAAGGGAAACATAACGGCCCCACATGCCAATATACAAGGGGTTTCAAAACAGACGCAACCCGACATTTAAGAACCAGTGTTTCTTTCCGGACTTTTTGGCCAGAGGCGCGAATGAAACTTTAAGGGGGTGGGGGGTGGGGCAAGTTTTCTATTTGCCCTATATAAGTATATCTAAATGCTGTCACATAAATAAAAACTAAGTAATTTAAAATGTCTCCGCGGGAGCTTCGATCTTCCCCGGATGTATGCCTGAAAGAAACGCTGGGTATAACAAACTATTACATTAACCAGTTTTATATCAAACTATTACATTAACCAGTTGATTCTATTGGATTCAAAGTTAACCCAAAGGAGCTGTTAAAAGGACCTTAAAATACGTCATTTTCCTTAAAGCATCCATTCCTGTGTTTTGCGTGGGATATAAAAATGAATGTGTGTTTATTGTTAAAACTTATTGTATGCATAAATATGATAAACGTGTGCAAGGCGAGTTTCAGCTGTTATTTCTTCATTTTGCAGTCACTATATCAAATCAGCAATATCGCGAGAATGTTAAATTATGTGAGACTGAAGAGAAATCTAAAGTCCAGTATTGTTCAGCGCCGAAGTTCTCAGTGACATACATGAACGAACATTTAAATGGCTCTCTCGGGACACCTCTTTTGAAAGCTATCTTCTCAAACTAGATAGTCATCAAATACTCAAGTACAAAAAGAAGTTGAGCCTTGATAAATGGCAAGATCTATTTGCTTGTGCGAAAGTTCTTCTCTCCTAAATGTCTGGTTGCATCCTTTATGAAATACCTTGTGAGTAGTAAATCCTCCTCTAGCGGGCATACAAGCTATACGATGCTACATGGAGTGAAATAAAAATCTCTTCTGTAGCAAATGCAGTCATATGTTCTTCAACTGCTCGGCTACATCATGCAAATTCTATGATGCCTACAACGGTCGTCCCAGCAAATCTCAAACATGATCAATCAGTTAAGAGTTCAGGAACCATAGATGGCCATGGGAGAAAATTAACAATTCGGAGGCGTATACTATGGGTGTCCGGGTGTTATCATGTTGGAAATAATTAGCAGACGACATGACAGTAGATGCAACACAACTGTCCAACGTATCTTAAATTCGATGACACCCTAGCCAACTTGTACGTTTGGTCGACCTATCTTACCTCACATCTAATGACTGGCGGAACGTGCATCCTTCCGATCCTGACGTCGTCGTCGAAGAGAGGGACCGGCAAGCTGCTTAGGTACGACTTCCGCTTCGGAGTGCCGTTACGAGGGGAATCTGTCTTGCTGCTATACGCCTTGATGGGGGTCGTCTCATACGCAGAACGACCCGATCTGGCCTAGGAAGAGAAGAACATTGTTAATTGTTAACAACATCCAAGACTCACAAAAGTTATTAAGTACATTTTACAAAAGTTATTAAATACATTTTAACCTTGTTTTTTCTAAATGAATTTGAAACCCACGGTTAAGTAATTACAACGCTAACTACTGAATCCCTTGTAATGAAGCGCAGAACATGAATCTCCAACCAGATAATAGTTATATTTCTTGAGGTCAAGGCTTGTTGATAAACTTATTTCATAGTTAGTAAATATTATTACTAAGTATTTTTTATTTCTAAAGATATGAAAATTAAAAGGTGGAATAAGTGAATAAAGAAATTCAGAAACAAATCTGAGAAAGGACAAATTACTAAAGAAGTAAAGAACTATGTGCAGTGTGATAAATAATAAAGTGCTTTTACTATGCTTGGTTTTAAACAAACACAGTACTTGATAACACCACGCAAAACGATAAAACATCATAGGAAAATAAGAAATGTTGAACTCTTGTATGAAGAATGAAAATCTGAAACACATCTGAAAAATAAAAAGTTTCCCTTAATTTAAAAAAACAAACTAGAAAGATCAATCATGCATAAAGCATTGATTATGAAACACTTTTCAACTAAAATACAATTTTATTTAAACAGAAAATGCGATACATTCAGCACTGATATTTTTTAAATTATCACAGTACTACAATAATTTATTCTACTTGGAAACATAAAACTTCATCAAAAAAGACAATGCTATAAATCGTCTGCTTTTCTATGTAAAATCAATGAATATTTCATTCATATCACTTATATTCCAGACTCTGCAGAGCTAATAATTTTGCGTGAAAAAAAATTCAGCAATTTTTATACAACTCATCTTACAATCGCTTGATTTGTTTACATTCTGCTTTCTATAGAAATTAGGCTTCGTTAAGGGAATAATTAAAGTTTACTGATCATTTAAAATAAAAAATATTGTAATTGCGTTGCCGCAGAATTTAGATGTACAGATAGCATGGGAGACCCTTAACCATATACCTAACGTATTTATTAACCTGTGGATGATTGAGGAACACATACCTTCAATTTGGGCCTTGTTAGCAGCACGTGGTTAATCTCGTATATAGTTACTCGCACTAACTCGTAGTGTAATGCATCCACTCGTAACTTTGCACACTGTATGCATCCACTCGTAACTTGCAACGAAAACGTCGACCACTGCTGACTCAAACACTCCACTTATTTCATGCTCTTAGGCTGTTCTCTCCACAAGTCATAATTAAGTATATGCACACGTCATCATGTCGCACCAATATTCACCAGTCTCCAACCAGTCGTTATTAAGTCATATTAGTATATCTCTCCTCGTTCTCAAGTCATCACCCAGTATCTTTTTTCCACTCGTTGGTCGTTCTCCTTCGCAAGGTTACTATATCTAGCTCCTTCGGTCACAGGTTGTGGTTCCCTCCTTTTTCGGGGGTGTCATTTCCCCCCTTGCTTTCATTTGTAGCGTTCAGTGTGACGCAACAAGCTCCTTTTTCCATTGGTTACTTATTTAACCAATGGAACCATTCCACATCCTTGTAAGGGCCAGATCGGCCCCCTCTGTCATAGTGCCCCTAAATTTATGGTTTTCTGGCCTTTAGGTTCACGGGTTGTAAAACTCGGCGCCATCCAGACTGTCAGTATTGTTTGCCGTTTTGAATATAATATATAAACGGCATAAAGCTGTCTCACCAAAGTGTGAGATCAATTTCTGGTCTCACACAGTTCATGGTCGTAACGTACGCTGTTAAGCGCTAGTCCAACAAGCACATTAAGTGCCTGTTGTCCCACTCGTCGTCAGTTCTACCGTGAATTTCAGAAGGGATGGATTGTTTCACGAATCAGGAGAAGGCCGACATGCATACGGAGCGCCACCCCATTTCAGCGTGGCTCTGCGAAACGCCTTGGATGCAACATTCCCAGGATGATAGATTGCTCAGGGTGGTCCCATTACTTGGCCTGCACGATCGCCCGATCTCTTATATCTGGGCTTTTTCCTATGAGTCCGTATGAAAAGCCTCATTTACGATAGCCCCGTCAATTCCGATGAGGATCTTGTTGCCAGGACTTCTGTTGCTGCTGCCGCTGTACAAGAAATTCCTGATGTTTTCGCCAATGTGCGACGCTCATTACGTTGCAGATGTGAGGCCTGTATTCATGTTGACGGTCGCTGTTTTGAGCAGTTTCTGTAAATTATCCATTAAAATTTGTTTTGTAATTTCTTCGATTTCTTGTTTTGGGCCGTTACTTAAGTTGTTCGTTAAAATGTGTTCTGTAATTTCTTCATTTTCTTCATGCCTCCTCTGTCATTGTGTTCAGGGGCGTGCTGGCCCACCGGGACATGTCCCGGTGCGCCCTCTTCTCACGGCGCCTCTCGCCCCCCTGGATGTAAAATTTTCGTGCGAATTGCTTATGTAAAAAAAAAAAACCAAAATGTATCTAAATAATACGTCAGTGCGAGACTGATTGCTCCGAGAAATTTGGCGCAGAAGACGGTACTAGTACTCACTGCCTTTTGTATTGCGGAGGTGGTGACTCTGCGAGTAACCGCTCTGCCCGAAGCCGCTGTTGAAACGCGAAACGAAGGAATGAGCTTGTGCTAAGTTCTAACTCCGCGGCGTATTATGAAGTGTTTTATTGTAATTTTGGTTTATTCAAGGAAATTGAAAGACAAGGGGACGCCCTGAAAAGAAAGAAATCTCCCTTAGGCCGTCCATCTCGTTTCATTCACGTCTTGCAGCCGTAGCATTGATGCGTATGGTAAGTTTGTGTTTTATAAATGTGTTATATTTAGTTTAATTGCTCTGTTTATAGCAAATTTTGATACCCACATGTAAAAGATAACATCACTAATTGTTTTTCGGAATTATATTTATATTTCAACAAAAAATGAGTAAATTTGCTTTTTTTCACGCCATTTTTTCCCCCCCAAGATGAGGCCGCCTCTAAGGCGAGGCTCCCAGGTTGACCGACATGCTAATTCAGCCCTGGTGAAACTAGGGTACTTTATTTCAACTGTATTTATTTTAATGCCTAAGATTAAAGAATACTTATTAACAATCAGTATGCACCAAAATTTTGTTTTCTAAATGTCAGTTTTTTTTATTTGAAGGTCATTTTGCCTTGCTGTTTCCTTCTGCTTACATATTTTTTTTATTTTTAATTACTTATTATTTGATTGTTTTCAGAATTCCAACAGTAATGAAATGGAAGAGAAAAAAAAGAAGGAAAAGCGGCCATTAATGTAAGAAAGATAAAAGAAATAAAATGTTGCATGAATCTGCTAAAACATGCCCCAAAGTAACAGCTTTTTTATCAAAATCCTCAGATTGTGAACAACGCCATCACTCTTAGAAAATGAAGTATCGAGCCAAGGAACGCAATTGAACGATTCTGTTGATGAACAGAGTCTTGTAAAAGAATTCCCTGGAACATTCTCGAATTCAGACAATGTAGAAACAACACACGAACAATTACAAGAACCAGGACTATCAACGTCAAATACAAAACCGCACCCAAGCCAAAGAACTTCATTTAATACACCAACAGTAGATATTGATTACTTTAAGAAACTGGGAGCAAATGACTTGCAATTATACTTGGCGTTCCAACCAGTTCAGCCTGATGAAAAAGAAGTGCCTTTTACAAATAGAAAATCAATATTTAAAATCGAAGAAAGTAATAGTGGTAACCAAATTTTCCGAGGGCAGTGCCTATCCTACAACGGAAAAACACAACAACCGTTCTGTTTCATTTGTGTTGCATTTAGCAAATCCACTTCAGTATTTTGCTCTAGATTCAGCGATTGGAAGCATGTCCATTAGAGACTACAGGAGCATGAAAACTCGAAAACTCACACACAATTTGTGAATTGTTTCATGCTAATGAAAGATAAGAAAAGTGTGCCCGATCTTCTGTTTGGGAACCAAATGGCCAACAGGAAACAGGAAGTAAAAGAATGAAGACATATAGTAGAAACATTAGTCGATGTTTTGAAACTGATAGGTAAACAAGGTTTTCTTTTTCGGGGAAAAGTAGAATCTGCTCATACTTTGGATGACGACTCAGTGAACCATGGAACTTTTTCACAGATTATTCTCATGCTAAGAAAATATGATGTGATTCTAGAGAAGCATGTGATCAGTGTAATTTCAAAAAGTAAAACCAACCTCCTCTAGAACAGAAAACCCGACGAAATTAAAAAAAGGAAGAAAATGCCAGTAGAAAGAAGAGATCAAGTTACATTTTTAAGAAACAACATGATTGTGAAAATCTTACAATACATGAACGCAGAAATAAAAAGAAAAATATGTGAAGAAGTGAAATTGGCAGGGAATTTTCCATCCTAATGGATACTACAGTAGATGTTTCAAGTTACGACCAATGTGCATATGTCTTATGCTACGTTAAGGGTTCTGAAGTCGTAAAAAGACTGCTATCTATAAAATGTGTGATTTACACCACAGGCGAGGATCTGTTTCAGTCACTCAGAACAGTTTTGGAAGATGCCGACATACCGATCAAGAACTGCGTTACTAACGCTTTTGATGGAGCTTCTAACATGAATGGTCATTTTAAAGGATTGATATCAAGATTATCTGAAGTAATTCCACACTACATTCACACTTGGTACTATGCCCATGTACTGAACCTAGTTCTCACTGACACTGCCCAATGTCTCATTGTAACTATATCATTTTTAAATGTACTGCAAGAAGAAGCTCAAGTATTTATGAAGGAGTCACTTAAAAGATTACAAAAACCCTTCTTTTAAGGTGGAAGCTATTGGCATGACCAGGTGGCGGAGCCGCAGTAATGCTACGGTCAAGATACGATATTGAAAAATCTCACCCTACCAAGGTCACGTTAAACATGTGGGTCCGAAAGTCCTTCCGAGAGGTTGGTGGTAGAGGAAGGAGGGTACGGTCACTGTGGATGTCTCCCCCACTGGGTTCCGGTCTAAATTGGTGGCACTTCCCGACCGTCCAAACAGTTACCTTACACCTTTCTGGTAGGTCGGACGGTCTGGGTTTCAACAACAACAACCCTACCAAGGTCATCTACTTATAATTGTTCAGTGCCTTGTTTAAGATATCTAGTTCTCCAGAGTTTAACTCTAAAGCTGAAGGTCTTCTCATAAAGTTTACAAGTTTTGATACAATATTGGTATCTATGTTGTTTATGAAAATTTTTAAGATAATCACTCCTTTGTCTGATTACTTACAGACTAAGAATCTCGATTTCGTTCAAGCATGGAAACTCATCGAAACTTCTCACTTAAAACTACGTCAGAATTACGTCAAAAGTTTGATGAAACTTTACAAGCTGCAAGAACATTCGTATAATGACTCGCAGTTTAGATGAAAGAGTAAAAAAAGATGAGCCTTTGGAAATTATTTGCAATGAAACTGAATTGAAAGAGAAACGAAAGAAAGCTTCACAGAGAAGATGCTGGTCATACCTCAGAAGTAGATGGTTTTAAAATTTCAACATTTTACAGTGTCATAGATACTCTCATCAATACTATTGAAAACAGACTTTTCCAACACAAAAACTTGTACATAGATCTAGCCTGGTTTGATCCTAAGCGGTTTGGCAATAAAGAGCCCTTACCTCCCAAAGCCCTGGACAAAATAGTAGAGATTCTCCCAAGACTTGACAATGGAAAGCTTGTTGAAGAACTTACTTCATTTGCTGATGTATGGCTCCAAATAAGCAAAAAGACAATCAGTGAAGAGTATTAAGAAGATCCCACAGAACGTGATTTGTCTGCTGATGACTTTGGCGAAGAAGAGAACTCAACATTTCAACCTTGCAATTACAATAAGTGAAATTCTTGCTTAAAGTGTGCTTACGAAGTGCTTCTTAACTATAGCATGTACTCTCGTCAGTATAATGAACTGTTCAAAGTATATAAGCTGCTCTTGACAATCCCGATGACTCAAGTAACATGTGAAAGGGTTTTTTCCAAGTTGGAGATTATTAAAACAAGATTGAGATCTACCTTAAGCAATGACAACTTGGAGACATTATTATTAATGCAATCTGAATCAGACTTATTGAACATTATAGACAGTGACACTATAATTGATAAGTTGTGTCAATTGATCTCTGAAATGAGGCGATTGCTCAGTGTTTAACCACTTAGTATGATATAGGTACCCTTTACTTTTATATTTACCATTTGTTAAATTCTGACAAGTAGCTGATATATGTTCAGTACATCAAATGAATCATGTTTATTTCAGGCGATATTAAATAAATATGCATATTGTAATATATATTATATCAACGGAAATTTTGCTCTCAATTATTTTGTTTACCTTTATTTTTTATTTAAAGCTATTTTTTTAAATACATAATTTTAGGTTCTATTACTTAATGCTAAGTAAGACAAAATGATGTTTTAAGCCCTCCCAGACCTTCCCGGTAGTTGGCGCCCCCGTACCGGTCTATCCACCGCCCTCTTGGGGGACCCAGCACGCCCCTGATTGTGTTTCAGCATTCCATGCAACAGTACGCGCTAACCCCTAGTTCTTGAGTTACGACCATGCATTGTATGACGAAAAGTGCTTGTTTAGGTATGTTCTATCACCCCTTAAAGTTTTGTCCTATCGTTTGGAATCACCCTGTATACGCACACAGACATCGCTACCAAAGCTTTCGATTAGAGTTCAAGAATGATTAAAACGTGGAAGTCCGTCGAAACCGCAGGGTCAAAGTTTCCATCCCGTCACAATACATTCCATATGCAGTTTCCTATGCATGTTAAGAAAAACCATACATAAAATACGCAAGGGCGTTTTCATAAATCCTAATATATCACCATCCTGCGGTTAAATTTATGAATTCAATCAGTACCAATTGATCGTTACGGCACCGTCCAACTACTCATCGATAAATCTGAAACTTCTGGATATTCGTCATCTTCTGCCCAATATGTTAACTACAACATATCAAATATTAAATAGTCAATCGATCGTGCAGCTCAAAGTAAATGACGGGAGGTTTTCGAGACTTCAACCTAATTTTTGACTTCCGATCGATACATAATTTCTGTAGCGCCAAGGCTGTGAATCAATTGATTAGAGGATAAAGCGCGATGTCACTTTATCCATTTTTCACATCTGTCTGTTGTCTCATCAGTTCTTTGTAATCTCCATTTATTTTAAATTCGATTGAGTTATTATTATACTTTTATCTTCCCTGTAATGAAACAGCTTATCCCTTTCACTACTGATACCATAAAGACTAAAAATATTTAGAGTGATATTCTCCACCGAACTTTCATATGTATTTATATTCCATACTGGTTGCACCCAATCTTCATACGGAATGTATAATGTAAAGAAACTTAATTCACAATTTCCGGTGAACTTTTAATATTTGGAGACTTTTTTTTTTACTTTCCCTGCAATACATGGTGATGTATAGGGAAAGTGTTGGAATCATGTCGAAAATCGCAACTCGAGTTTTCGACGGATCTACACGTTTCGACAGCTCTAGAGAAAACCATTTTTAGCGTGACGTCTGTGACTGTGTCTGTCTGTGTGTCTGTGCAATGTATGCATCCACTCTAACTCAAAAACTAATGGACCGAATTTCATAAAATTTGGTAAGTCACTTGGATGTGACTCTGGTGCTGATTAGTTTTTAGTACGATTCGTAAAAACAGAACCCGCCTTTTTTTCAGAAATGGCCCATAAAAATTTCATTTATCCGCTCTAACTAAAATACTAATTGACCAAATTTCACAAAATTTGGTAGATAAGTTACTTGTTGGATACTCTGGTGCTGGTTAGAATTCGGTACGATTCGGAAAGGAAGAACCCGCCTTTTTTTACGAAATGGTCCGCAAAAGTTCCATGTATCCACCCTAGTTAAAATACTAATTGACCAAATTTAACAATATTTGGTAGATAAGTTACGTGTGGGATACTCTGGTGCTGATTAGATTTTAGTACGATTCGGAAAAGAACAACCTGCCTTTTTTTACGAAATGGCCTGCAAAAATCTAAAAAAAAAAACTACGTATGCTGAAATGTATCAATTAAATTCTTGTTTCATACGCAATTTTATTAATGGGTTATGCTAAAAGTAGGGAAACGGTCAGAATAACATGAAGACAGACAGAAAGACGTCTAAATTTTAAGTGTGACCCTTCTAAGGATACTCATCAAAATTTCGGTACAGACGTTCTCCTATCCTGATCAGACAGACAAATTTACAATTTTATTTATATAGATTGTTTAGATTTGCTTGTATCATAATATTATATGAGAATTTAAAAAAACGTATCTTTTTATCAGTTTATTTAGCATTATTCTAATTATTATTTTCATGTTGGATAGGTTTTCCCACCGCACAGATAAATAGGTTGCATTTGACTGATATGTGGTAATATATGTTATTTAAATACTCCTTGAATTCATATAGCATAGTTGAAACTGCCAATTTTCTCCATTGACTACACTACTCTCATTTTGTGGGGAATTATTCTATTTGTCTATAGAAAATATTGCTATGAGAATGTTAAATTTTCAACAATTTGATTTCTAATTATGGGTATTAATAAAAATTCTATCTACTCTTAGTTCCAAATTTTTACGTAATTTATCCTCACATAAAACTTGACCGCTGTACGAGCATTCGTTTTTGAATTATCGTGTTCACTCCTCACAGAAAGGGTGTCAAAAAGTCATGCATCAGCAAATAACACGAGAAGTATTAGGGTTAACAAATATATTTTATGCAGGTGTACAGGAAATCCTTATAGAGATGAGATAACTTTAGGGGGCTGCCCTCATTTTTTGAGGGGTTAAGGGGGGCTGGGAGGGAGAAGGTCAATTTTAAAGCTTAGAATATTGCAAGATGAATACTAAGGATTTCTGTGCCCCCGCAAAAGATGGAAAGTAACTAACCAAATATAACGATTTCAAAAGAGACTTTTATTATTCTGCATGCGTAAAAGTGTAATCGTAGGGTCATTGGAAAACACGCGGAGCCATCTTATTACACGTGTTCATCCTTGCGAACACTCTAAATTTGAAAGAGTGAGAATTCACTCAAAAAGAGTGAATAGTCACTCTAAGAAAGACTTGAAATTGAGCCAACCTCTAAAGAGTGAGTATTCACTCTAAACAAAAGTGGGTTTTCTACTCAAGGGAAAGAGTGAATAGTCACTCCTTTGGAGTGAATGCCCACTCTGAATGAGTGATTTATTGACTCCACCTTGGATTGAATAATCCATGTCAAGGAGTGACTATATACACTCTTAGTAAAAGTGGTTTTTCCACCCATTAGAAAGAGTGACTATATGCACTCTTGGCAAAAGTGGTTTTTCACCCATTAGAAAGAGTGAAGAATTAGTGTTTTTGGAGTGATTAATAGACTCTATTTAGGAGTGAATAATCACTCTTTTCTAGGAGCTAATAAATATGCACTCCTAAATAGTGTCATCTCAGTGGAGGTAATCCTGTTTTTAGTTTTAAAATAAGCATTAAAATATATTTTAGCTGAGCTAAAATCAAGATTTTATCTGTATTCTATGTATTTTAAATTCTAGTGTTTACATTATCAAAATACAGAGATTAGGCTTTAAGCAAGCATAAAAGTGAAGTTTCACAATTTCAATGATTAAAATAACTTATTTTAGAATAATTTCACAGGCACTTTTATTTAATTTAGCTACTTAATTAGATCCATTTTCCATTAAATAAGTACATTTACATTAAAATTATTAAAAATTAATAATTTTACTTTAAAATTACTTTAAAGTACATTTTATTACTGTCTCCTCATTAAAAAATGTTTTCAATCCTTGCTTCTTTTTGAATGAAAATAACAATTTCTGCAGATTTCTAACTTTGCAGCTATCAAGATTATTTTTATTGGTATTCATAAAGCAATTTAATTTAACATTTAGACATTAATGCATTTTATTTTTAATGACAGATTGCACAAATTTTTAAATTAAATTGAATACACATTTCATCAGGTGATTACCTTAACGCATAACAAGCTCAAAGATTTAAAGTAGGGCTAAATCTTTCTTGTGAAATTCAATGTGCAATGACAAAACTTCATACAAATTTAATTCTTTTTATTCCATAAACCCAATTTGTTTATATATTTCATTTTAGTCAATTATTTGAAAATATCTGCTTAAATTTGCATCCGAGAATCTTCATTAAATATAATTTCTTTCAGAGCATTATCTGATTATATATATATATATGTCTTTAAATACAGCTTATGAAAAGCAAATGAAACCAGTGGCGGCTTGTGAAGTGAAGCAGGTGACACAGTATTGCTTCAATGTTATCGGCTGAATGGGTTATTATTATTGTTATTTGGCAAATTTTTCAGACTCGTTTGGTTACTTTTAGATAATTTAACAACATTTGTGCCAGTAGCGTGATGTGTTTTGATGATGCATGTTTTGTCAAGCTGGAGGAGGAATCCTACCGCTGAAATCTGCTTAACCCATTTCTGAAATCACAAACAACCACTGAATGAAACAGCTTCATCTGTTAGTTTTATTAGATACACACAATTCCACATGTAGGCTAAATTAACCAGCAAGAAACAAAAATTCATTTTTTTTTACTCTTAAAATATAACGCAGAGCTAGGTAGGTAGGAAAGGCTTGATTATACCCCCTCCCCCCCAAAGTTTCAAAAACACCCTAGTGATTTTTCAATTGTATATTGACATTGCAAATAAAATGCAAAAATGTGGTATTGTTTTCAATTGTATATTGACAACATACATTGCAAAAAATTTTGTTCGACATCATACATTGCAAAAAATTTGTTCAGGTGTGCAAAAGTATTTTTTTGTGTTGTTGTTACTTATTCCCACATGGTGAAGGAGCGTCTATGCACCACATCAACTAGACAACCTGATTCCATGGCAAAGGGGAGAAATTTGCAGCTTCACTTTATATTGAGGCACCCCAAGGGCGGAAGTCTGACTTCGACAATACAGCATCCGTGCCCGCTGGCGGGATTCGAACCACAACCCGGCAATCCAACAATCAGACGGAAACACTTGCCCCTGACCGCTCGACCACTGGATCGGAGCTAAAGTATTTTAGCACTCCCGAACAAAAAAAATTCTAAATCTGTGTATGCCTAAAAATATCCTTACCAAAGATGTTCAAACCAGTAGTATTATAGAGTATCAATATGTGAATCTATCCTAATTGCATATCTTTTTTCCACTACAATTATACAATTTTTTTAATATACCAGATAGAAAATCTTATAAGCGTAGCCTATACAGGTATTCAAAGGTTTACGGTTTCTCAAAACAGTAACACAATATACAGGTCAATCTCTGGGATCTAAGGATCAAACATAGCTTCAGAGCCACAATATGTATATAAAAGAAGAAAACCTAAATAACTCTTGAAATAATAATTCATAGAAAACAGTCTTAAAGCTGTATATATATATATATAATTTATTAAAAGTTGACTAAATTCCTTTATTAGAAAATCATGTTATCTTATTTTTATTGTTGTGAAAAGGAAAAGTAATATACCTGTAAGAATTTTGTTCAAATTATTAGCTATTTGATAATTATAAAAAATTTATCGCAAAATCAACTAATGCAAGAAACAAAATAATTTTGGTTTTAAAACCAGTTCTTTTACTGCAGACATGACAGCATTAATGTCTTGGTCAGACAGAAGAAATGAAAATTGATGATAGGGGTTTGACTTCGAATTCATTAAATGTTTTACAGGAGGATACCATGTTCTTTATACACTTCTGTTATGACTGACAATTCACCAAGAGACACTTAATGTGTATCATATTTACCATGTTATGCAGCATTTTTTTTTTCTACTACCATATTCAAATCTTTGTATATTAATGAGGACGTAGCATGCATCAAAGCAGGGAAAATCTTGATACAGACAACAGAAAATTTTTCTTCACTGTTGAGTCAGTTTTTGCCTTTGCATAAGAGGCAAAAACACTAGACTATGTTATTTATGGTTCAATATTAATTCAAATTAGTATTGTTTTAATGTAGATTAGTGTTCAATAAAATTGTTTATAAATATTGGTTGGAGGATATGCCCTTGCATCAGTTGTGACCAGTAACCCATTCTGTTCTATGTTCCATAAAAAGTTCGTTGTATATTATGTTTCATTATGGCACTTCTTTTTCTCTCCACTATGAAGCTACTGTTCATCCTTTTAATAAATATTTTTGAACTATTCCATCTTAATTACAGGATTTTAGTCTGTTCTATTTCCTAGACTACGTTGTATAGTCTGTTTTGTTCTGCTCCCTTTATGACTTAATCTGCTTGTTCTCTTATTCTGTTACTCCTTCCTTCCTGCTTAGACAATTTTGTAGTAGTTTCATTGCATTCTATTGCCTTGTTTTTAAAATTAGATTATTCCATGGTCCATTATGCTCTCTCATCACAATTTTGGTTCCATACTATTCCACATCATGTTCTCACAAATTTATATGCACTATAATTGGTGCTCCATTATCACCTTGATGTTCCGTTTCCTTAAATCGTTCCATTCTATTTGATTTCGTGATGGTCAATTGCATTCCATTGGTTGTCCTATTTTAATGTGCTCCAATTATTCTGGAACTGGACTGTTGTTTCGATTACTTGTTTTTTAAAATTTTGCACTATGCAAGGAAGCATTACCTTAGCACTATGTAGCGAATTCTTACCTTAGCACTATTTAGCGAATAGTTTTGTTTTTTCTACCAAGACCATCTGACCCACCCAAAAATGTAAAGTAACTGTTTGGAAAGCAAGTATTTATTACTATAGTAATTTAAAACTCTTCTTGAATTTTCTTTCTACCTACGGCTCTGGTTCAAAATCAGCTTTATTTTGAAGGTAAGTCTATATTAAATTTACCCTAGTGTACAAAAGATGACAGGCACTAAATTATAAAGAAAATAGAGAATAATGCTTGCCGATCAAACATAACAAGACTTAGGACTACTTCAGTAGGATGTAAATACTAGAATTTAACATCTAAAGCTTCCCAGTTTTAGTTAGTAGCCACTGACCTGTAAGTTTGTGAAGTTTAGTGGCCAGTTGACAGCTGTTAAATGTGCGATATTTTTCAACTTACTTAAAATTATGATAAATTGTGTATAAACATATTTAAATGTTATGTAATAATTTAGAAAATTACAGCTATATTACACTTATTTATTTATAGATTTATTATACAGTAGACACAAATCGAACAACCAGTCCTCTATGTCTTGAGCTGGCGAGTACTTTGTTCAGGTGCAAGGTATCACTATATGTCTGGCGTCAACTATCCTTGGCCGCGAGAAAGTTGAAAATAGAACTGATTTAACCTTGAATTGATAATTGTTAATAGTTAGTACTTCTGAAAACACAACTAAGCTCTTAGCATTTTAGGAATCCATTTTTAGTGTTTAACATTGTCAGTGACAGATAACTAAAATAAGTTACAATACATTAAATTAAAGGATTTCTGAAATTTTTCTGAACGAAAAACTTCCGTGCAGCAAGACTCACGATCTAGTTTAAAGCATTCCCCCAACCCCAAGATTGATGCCCATTATTTGCACCGGGTGCCCAAATATAGGTTAGCTCGTGCCAGTCCTGGCCGCAGCGTATTATCGAAACTCTTTCATATAGATTATTTTAATTTTCATGGTGTAAAATATGTTATAATGAATATTTACTAATAAATAAATTTACAAGCTGTAAATAGCATGGGGCATGACATCCCCGTGGTTAGCATGCGGGAAATGAACTTAGACGGCCCGGGTTCGATTCCCGCCACTGTCAAAACTGTCACCGTGTTTATGCGGAGTACGATCAAATTAAGCATCTGAGTCCGTAAGTCCTTCCGGTCTGGTCAGAGTCCGGTAGTGGAAGAAGGGTACTGTCCCTGTGGATGCCTCCCCTACTGGGTTCCAGTCTAAACTGAAAAAAAGTGGTGCTTCCCAGCCGTTCAAACAAATACTTTATACGCTTTTGGTAGGTCGGATGGTCTGGGTCGAAGAAGAAGCCGAAAATAGCGGGGACGAATTTCATGCACCATTTTTATTTTTGCGAGTGATTTTATTTCCATTTGTGCATCTGCTTTCAGGAACCGTTTAAAATTTAATGTAGATGTAAAAATTATGAAACCTTATTGTATAGCATATAAAAGTGGGGGGCGGCACTCTGGGTCAATGGATAGAGCAGGGCAGAGATGCTATTCCTGGACATGGCTCAAAACACATTGGTGATTACGGGGAGGGAGAGGATAGGAATGTGGATTACACTCATTCTTGGCTGTAAATATAAATTACAATCGCAGTATCATAGCAATTGTTGCCAGATTTTCCCACTCCACGGGAGGGATTGTTTAAGGAGAAGAATCATTTTAGACTATCATAAAATTTGGGGGGGCAGTCAGGATTTCGTTAATCGCCATGTGGCTACTGGGAATTTTAAGCTTTATTTACACCATAGCAACAAAATTCTTCATTTATATATATTTGCAGAATTGTTTTTATTCAAAACAATTCAATAAATACCAGCTTTTGTCAAATTAATATGAATTAATTTGGCTTGGATCAGGGCAAGAAATAAGATTTTAAAACTGGCATCATATACCGTTGTGACCTTTTATAAGTTGGAGTCCAAAACTATTAAGCTCACAGCAATCTTAACCATCAAAAATGATTTCTAAATTTGTTATAAATTTTTCACTAAACGTTAAAGAAAATTGAATGAATATAATGAAAAGAAAACCACTTACTTTGGAAACTGTTAACAAATTTAAATACGAAACACTAAAGTACACCTCAGATAAAAAGCATTTAAATATAAATATATTGTAGATGTAGTTACACACATTTATTTTTTTATTATTATCAAATTTATTAATGCATAGATAAAATTGCATTTTACTTTTATAGCTAAAAGTAAGGTATGGGATCACTTGCAAAACATTTTTTAACTGTTCAATCAGCCTTAAAATCTGAAAGTGAAGGACCATCTGTACTTATTCTTAGGGGGATTATGGTTTTTTAATATACTTCAGGTACATAATTTTTTTTTTCTTTCTGGGATTGATTTGTGCTCCTAAAAAACTGATGTAGAGCACATTTAAGATGGATCATTCTTTAGACTTGGCAATAAACATCGTAAATGTTTTGCAATCCCTGTGGTTAACATTAAATTTCTCCCATATAATGCTATACCTCATTTCCAACTTTATTTGAGCAGGTAAAAGGCTAATTAGAAGTTCTTCTTTTGCAAGAAAGTGGCTTATGTCAAAAAGCTTTACAACTTTACATTTCATTTCGGTTCCTCAATGAAACCACATCCACAGTTAGACTAAAGTTGTTCTCGCATGCACTGCATTATATTTTCCCATTACTTTTATATGTCAGTCATTTGTATTTGGAATGGTTTTCAGCATTGCATTTTTTAATTGATGAAGCTCCATCAAAGTAATTAACACTGTTATTACCCCCCCCCCCCTTTGGCATATGCTTTTTCCAGTTCAGGTTAACTGCAACAAAACTTGTATTTTAGTTTCTTCACAAAGACATATTGATTTGTCACAGCATCCATATAATCCAATTTCCATTCTACCATAGCCTTCACTAGCTTCAATGCTGGTTCATCAGTCAATTTCATCAGTTGATTTCGTTTCTTAGCTTGCAGATTAGCTTTAGCTTCCACTTCAGAAAATTTACCATTTTTGTCGCACAGAGGTAACCAAAAGCTCGGATCACAGGTCAGTAAAAGAAAAGCAGGTAATTTTGTATGGAAATTTGAATCCTAGAAAGAAAGATTTGATGTGGATGTTGGAAAAAATCTTTAATTAGAAATTGTGGTACTTCCTTATTATAGTGGCCCCCCCAATTACGATTTCGCCATGGTCTGTAGAGCGAATGTGTAATAGAAAAATAAAAATAAAGGCAGATCGAAAGAATACCCCCCCCCCCCCCCTCCATTCGGTGCGCCAAAAGTGAGCCAAGTTGACATGTTTCTCTGTGTTTTAAAATTGACTCCTCCCCACTAAAGTGACGTATATTCCCATATTTTAAAATAGGCTCTTCATACCAAAGTGATGTATTCTACAGTTTTATGAACTGGAATTTTGAATGTAATTATGATAATGGAATTCAATTTGAATAAAAGTGAATAACACTCATAAAAAGATTACAAGATTTTTGTGCATTCTAAAAATATTGCATAACTTGCGAGTGTAATTGCAGAATAAAAAACTTTTTAAATTTTAGAAAACATATTGAAACACACGATACTTAAAATATTTTGTGATTTTAAAAATCAATTTCAAAAACTTATAACTCGAAACTTCAAAAATTTTAAAAGGATTTTAATGATATTTATTAAAAGGACAATCGGACTTTAACGAAAGTTAAGAACAATGATACTTAGAACAAATTTAAAAGAAAAAAAAAATAGACTTTAATGAAATTTAAGGAGAAACGATACTTTTAGAGAAATAATTGGACTTAACGAAATTTAAGAAAAAACGATACTTAGAAAAATGATTGTACTTTGAACCATTTTACAAACACAGAAAAATACAAAAGACAATTTTAAAACACAGGATGAATAAATAAAAGAACTAACTTTTATGTAAATGCACTTATATCCACATTTTCACTTACATCCACACAAACACGTTTTTTGAACATACACGTACATTCCCCTAAGACATCACATTTTTTAAACATTCCTCACCGAAACACGTTTTCTAAAACATTCGCACAAATCCATTTGCCGCGTACCAGATGTCATTGAAAACTTATCTGCAATCCAATTAAATCTACAGAAAATATTAAATAAATTAATAGATACGAAAATTACGTGTGAAATGTTTAATGAAAATGCAAGATAGATGTACAGCAAAAATACTCAACAAATCCGATGAAATACCTATTTCCTATTCAAATGAAGAATCCAAAAAAGCCGCATGTTGATTTGATGTCAGAAAGTCGCAGGCTACCAGACTAGTGACGAAAACAGAATAGAATTGTAACTCGGTGCTTCGCGAAAACCAGACGTTTCGCACCAAAGAAGCTGTGGGGAGAAATTCAACCGATCACCCAAAAATAAATAATATAATACTTACATGTTTTATAAGAAGAGTTTTAATAATCTTTATGACATTATGCTGTACATTACAAGCCATATTTCTGAAATTGTTTTCAATAATTCATCAAAAACATTTTTTTCCCCTTTGTATTTTCTCCACATAAATTCTGAAAGATATGATTCGAGGTGATCCCGAGCTGTGCCTTGATCTTTTTTATTATTCCACTTGACAGAACCCCACATTCTTTCTATATTTTGTGTGTGAACAAACCTGCTTCAGGATCCGCCGTTTTGTATCCCTCCCAATAGTCTGAACAGATCGTTGATTCATCTTGTACATGTTCAATAATTTTTTCCATGAGTGTACTAGCATCTATTCGCAACTTGAATGAGAAAGTACTCGTCATTTTCCCAGCATATTCCTCCGAAATTCCATTGTTGGAGTACCATACCGCTGTTGTTTTTACGCCAGATGGACAAACTTTCATCGAACTCAACAATTTTATTGACACCACTTATTCGTCCATTAAATCTTTGCATTAGATGTAGGGAACACACTTCTCTCATGTAATTGTTCCAATCAATTGTTGCATTTTCACACATATTAAGGTGTTTGTCACACCATTTGAAAGTCGTCAACTCCTCTGCCCAACAGCACATAAATCTAAAAGCAGTTACGAACAGTATTCTGGAACCGCTGAACCAATTTCCAACATGGAGGCCCTTCTTTTTACATTGCACCTCCAAATGGTTTCGTCGTTAACATGCAGCTTCATGTCTTGGCCATTATCATATATTCATTTGTCAGGTAAAAGACATTATTCTTGGAATAATGATATGGAATCTGTTTGGTAACAAGATCTGTCTGGTAAGATTGTTAACAAGATTGTTTTTTAAAAAAGCAAGCAATTTAAAAAAACTGGTACGAAATCGGAAACGTTAACAAAAAAGCAATATGACGATAATATAAATAGATGCTGTTTCTTTAGGACTGCAAACACTTGGCGAGATTTTACAACCTACCTTGGCAATTCATCCTCAGGGGCCACTATAATAAGGAAGTACTGAAATTGTTTTAAGTTCTAGGGAAAACAAGAAATACATAAATAAAAAAGAAATAGAAGTAAACATAACATCTCCTCATTCGCATGAAAGAATATGTTGAAAAAATTGGCAAAGAACAGTTGGTTTACAGTGAACGAAGAATAGCAATTTACTGCTATGTTTGTAAAATATTTTCTGTTAAGCGTACAACTTTTATTGAAGGATAGTGATTGGGAAAATGTATTTTCAAGGGTCCAAAAACATGAAAATTCAACAGAGCATAGAAATTGTATCAAAATATATGTATAATTGTTTTGTAATTCTTTTAACTAAACAACATTCATTTTTTGAAAATTTGAACACGTTTCGATGCCAGAGTAATCAAAAAAGAAGTTCTAATATTTTTGAGAAGATAGAAAATACTCTCAAAATATCATTAATTCGAAGATAAATTTTTCGCGCCCGTCTTAAATAATAAAAACATTTTAAATCCGACCTGCTAGAAATTAAACGTTCGCTTACTACACATAAAAGTTAAGCAACAGTTTTGAAACATTAAATATTCATAAGAAAATAGCTATTGAAACTAAATTTTAAACAAAAGCAGCTCTAAATATCCTAAAAATATGCATTTACTATATATATACATATATTTTTTTTAAATCCAAAAGAAAAAATTAATGATATCACAACTGTTAGGCCTAGAACGTTCGGGGCAGCTGATACATTACGGTATCGCTTATCGAATTATTAACGATCGAAGATTATTAACGATCAGTATTAGAATACAAACTATGCTATTCTAATAATGATTAAACACATGAAAAAATTAATAAATTAAACTTGTGTCGAATTTCGTAACACATGAAGTGCCTAGCATAAATCATGCTTTAACCTCCGGGCTGTGAGCTCTTGTCTGCAACTATTGTATTGTCCTGTTTAGCGTTCAGATTGAAGAGATCCCGCCCCCAGTGGGCGGGGTTGTCAGCAGCCAGTAGAAAAAGAGCTGAAGACTTGACGATACAGATATGCTGAAGGGCAGACTGCCAGTACTACAGGTATCATATGAAGAACCAAGTTGGCCAGCCAAAACAGAGAACCTCAGTTTTGGGGGGAAATAAGTTTTTTAAATTCAGCTAACATGCTAACAATTTGGAATAACTGTTCAACGGGAGATTCGTCAGATTTGAAAATTTTGAGGATTTGCTTTAAGATATTTTGAACGTTGTTCAGGTCAAATATTTTGCCCATCTCTTTATAAAATTCGAGGAGTTGTAAGAACAGATTAGAGGACTGTGGGCCATTCTTTCCAGGCTGCTCATGAGACGAATAATCTGCGGATTTTCCTATATCCGTCTTGTTATTCGTCCAAGCAGTCGGGGCAGAAGGGGCATTTTTAGTGAGAAGAGCTGGGAAATTATCATCATCAATATTGATGGGGGGGGGGGGGGGTTAGGTTTAGATATTCTGTTAGCGGGCTCCTGGAACTTTTTACGGTTCCAAGGGTTTTGTGGGCAGTTTCTGAAGTTAGCGGGGTGGTTACCGTTGCAATTGGCACACTTGGCCGGGGTTTCTAGGGACTTTTCGCACTCGCGAGTTTGATGGTTTTCGCCACATTTAAGGCAGCGGGGGGGAAGAGAACACTGGTCTGAGTGATGGTTAAAACCCTGACAGTTGTAACACATCTTTATTCCGCGTGAAATGAAGTTTTTAACCTGAATTTGCATGCCTAATAAGCTATCAATTTCATAAATTTTATCCCAATTCTTGGCCGGCACAAGTCCGACCAAGAATATGGGGAGGAGAGCCCTATCGCTCCTACCGCGGAGCTGAGTTAACCTGTCAACTTGAAAACCTTTATTTAAAAGGGAAGTTTTGATATTGTCTACGTTTGCATTAGCAGGGAGTCCTTTAATAATTACTTTTTTTGGGCGATCTTTTTTCAGGTTAAGAGAGCTGAAGGGGATTTTTCTTTGGGTCAGGTAACTCTGCAGCTTCCTGAAGTCCTCAACGGACCCAGGAGTCAGCCTAATCACCCTTCCCGAAAGAAAGCCTTGGATTTTATTGCTAAGAATATTATTATTTAGGTCCTCTATGAGGGCTCCCCAATCACTTGAGGAGTCCACATAGAAGGACGAGACCCTTTCTTTAGCAGGGGGGGGGGGAGCTATCAGTCATTTCGACCGCGTCACAATTAAGAGCTTGAAATTGATTTCCTACAGGGACCGGCTCTCTAGGAGTGCTATCCGCGGTATCCTCATTTCTTTTAAGCTTTTTGCTGGGAGCCTGATATTTGAATCCTTCAATTTTGCTAAAGTAATTATGCTTGAAATTTAGGAAAATTTCCTCTTCCGATTTAGAATCGCATTCCCTAAGCAGGGTGGAGATGCTATCGTAAGAACCGAGTTTTTTAAGACTATCAAGAAAGGGACAGGTGACCAACGAGGAACATTCAGAAATAATACCTGTAAGTAGTTTCTTTAACTGCATGGCGCCTTCAAAGGATATGTCATTCTCTTCTAGTTCTTTCTCCAGCTTGCGGATGACGAAGTCAGCGGCTCTGAAGTAGGCTTGTATTTCTTGGATCACAGGACTGGAGAAGCTTCCTCCTCTTGATTTCACCCATTTGGAGTAGGAATCGGCATAAGTAGCAGCAGATATGAATTCTTTAAAGTCAACCTTGGCAGCGTCAGATGTCTTTTGGTCGTGGATATCCATGGTTTCAGCCCAGCTGGTCGAATTCGTAGTCTTGGAGTTCTTGGAGTGTGTAATAGAGAGTTTCGTATAAAACGAGCTGATACACCAATGCTACTAGTTCTGTGCAATGTGCACGATGTAAACAACAGCGCTGTTGCCATTTTTGAAATGCTTTCACTCGGAAAAGGAGTGATATGAAATTCACTTGTTCTAAAGAGTGAGATATTTCACTCAGTAAAGGAGTGCTATGAAGATCGCCTGCAAATGACTCTTGAAAAAAGAGTGAAAATTTCACTCTTTTTTTTCAGGTGAAATATCCATCCCTTTTACGAGTGAAATGACCAAAAAAATCACTCTAAAAGAGTGATTATCAGTTTTTAGGCTTGTCACTCCTCCCAAAAGTGACTTTCTCACTCCTTCCGAATTTAGAGTGAATATTTTGTATTTTATGTATTACGAATACAATTTCATTCTGCCACATTGCTTAAATGTTTGATCTTTTTTTGAGGGGGAGCAGGAGGAGTAGACTGTATATACTAATTTTGAGGGTTCCTTTTCATTTTTTGTGGAGAAACAAGCGTGTTTTATATACTAATTTTGCAACGCTCTACAACTTTGTAATTGACTCTTCCCACTATCTCTATCAGGAAGTGAGATAACCCCCCCCCCCTCTTCCCCGCTGAAAAGGGGGTCATCCTCCTAAAGTTATCTCATCGAACAGCGCCATTGGGGTTTCCTATACCTTTGCATAAAAAATATGAGATAACCCTAATACTTTTCAAGTTATTTGATTGGTCTATAACTCTGTATGCACATGCATATACACTACCCTCCAAAAATTAAGCACGAAATGCAAATTCTCAGATCACGAGCGAAGGAATGAATTTTATTAGACGAAACTTTCTGTATGCTTTGAATACAATATACAAATATAGAAACATGTGCATAATAATTGACTCCGTGCTAAATACGTAAATCAGCGTCAAGGACGTATCCAGAAATTTCAGTTCGGGGGGGACCCAAAGTATAGTGAACTTTCAATCCAAAAAAAAGGTTTGAAAAAAACCAACTAAACTTGATTAAAACTTGACTAAATTGATACTGGATCACAATTGAACGAGAAAACACGAGAGCACAGGCAAGAACATATCCAGAAAGTTCATTTCGGGGGGGGGGGAGTCCGGACCCACCGGCCCCCTCTATGAATACGTCATTGATCAGCGTCTTGGTTAAAGCAGGTATTTCTTTCTGTACTTCCTTACTTCTAAAACGGACGTTAGAGTGAAAATTCGAAATAACCATTTCATTCGATATACCCCAAAGAAGGCATTTAGATGATGGTCAGCGATGGTGAGCAGTAAGTAAGTTAGAATCCAGCCAATCTATTGGACAAGTTACTGATTTCTTCAGAGTCCACGATTCTGTGATTTCACACTTATGGACCCAATTCCAAAACAACGGAAAAGTAAGCAGAAGGCCGCAGGCTCGGGTGGCCCTCGAGTTACATCTTCCGATGACCGATACTTAGCGTTAGTGGTCAGACGCAACAGGCAAGCAACAGCACCTGCTTTACGTTCTAGCCTCGCTGCAGCTACAGGGAGGCCTGTATCCGTTACAGCTGTGAGAGGAAGATTGCACGCTCATGGCTTTATAAACGGAGGCCAACCATTTGTGTTCTGCGAGACACAAAGCAGCCCGTCTCCAATGGTGTCAGGAAATAGACGATTGGAGCAATGTCCTACTCACCGATAAGTCCAGATTCGCTTTGCAGTCGGACGATTGACGGATTTTTGTGTGGAGAGAGACTAATATCAAGCGACTAGCATCGTCCAGCGCCACTCATTTTCTGGTGGTGGTATCCTTGTATGAGCTAGGATTTCCTTCGGCGAAAGTACTGACCTCAATTTCTTCCTCAACGTAAAGTGACTGGCCAAAGATTTCGCGACGAAATCCTTAATCCCTATGTTCGATTTTATGCGGGTGCAATAGGTTCTGAGTTTGTTCTTATGGACGACAATGCCCGGCCAGGTAGAACTCGTATCGTAAGCGATTACCTGCTGACAGAGGAAATCCAGCGAATGGAGTGGCCAGCGTATTCCCAAGACCTAAACCCAAAGAGCATGTATTGGATGCTCTCGGGAGAGCTGTAGCTTCCCGACAAACCTATTTAAACACTACCCAAGAGTTCCAACGTGCTTTCATACAAGAGTGGTGATTACTGTCTGCTGACATCATTGAATACTTAATCGGTGGCATGAATCATCGTTGCCAAGTCTGCATTAGTGTGAGAGGGGGGCATATTCCTTATTGACAGACATTTCACATTCAAAACTATGATCTGCAGTTTTTTCTATTCTTTTTTATTTCTTTTTAATTTGTAAGTATACATTCGAAAAACTTTTTCTTATATGCAAATAAGAGGCAGAGTCCTATTCTATGTACAGTGAAATTTGGAATAACTTGTTGCAGTCATTTCTGATTTGTGCCTTATTTTCACTTTCGTGCTTATTTTTTGGAGGGAAGTGTACATGACAGAGACATATACGATAATTAACTTTTAATAATAGAGGGTTAATTTCATGAATTGTTTTCTCTTTCAAAGATGCCTCTCTTTCTACGAAACTTTCGCTCTCTCTATAAACATTTCCTTAGAAGAATATCCCTGTAAAAAAAAAATCCCCTTAAAATAATCTCCCTATAAAGTATCTCACTCTTTTCAGGTAATAAAACACCTGATTTTAACTATGTGGTATACTATTGAATAAAGAAAGTATTGTTTTGCCGAATTTTGAATTATATATTTTTACAGATAAATATGTTTTAAGACCTCCCGAACCCATTTTGCAACTTTTGAAAAGTTGTCCATCTATGTGTATGCGGGTGAGGTGTTGACACGATATATTTTAAAGGAATGCACCTACCAAATTTTATGTGCAGGTATATAAAAACCTAGAAATAAAGCTTTTAATAATTAGATAGCAGTTTCAATAATTATCATCAACAGAATTCGAATTATAAGATTTTTGTAGCATCACTTCCTATGGAAAACAATAATAATTTCAGAAACATTGATGATAATACAGTAGTATATGGAAGAATTTGATAATTTCAACTACGCTATGGATGTTAATGGAATCAAAATATTTGATATTAATACAGGTAAGCCAAATGAAACCAATTCATTTGCATCATTTAGCTGCTGCCAACTTGAGAAAATAAACTTTTAAAGAATTTTTTCGAGATATGTAAAGTTCAGTGCGAAGAAAATTTTCTCTCAATCAATAATGACTTAATCCTAAAGTCCGTCCTGCTGGAAAGCAAACAATCAACACTCCGAGCATTCAGGGAATTGTACACAGACACAAAGGTAAATAACATCTTTATTCAAGTAAACCACACGGCTTTTTGCCTAAATAAATAAAATGAAAAATATTACTTGTATATAAGCCAATATGCCGAAATTATACAAAGAATATTTACGTATCTATCACAGTGGTAATTCTACTTGCAGCTTTTCGTACCCGATCAACCCATGAGAAATCCACAATAAAAACACTATATTGCCTCCAGAACAATTGCATACAACATACGCGAACCGCGCATTGTGTTCAAACCAAACAGCTGTGGACGATCAGGCAGCTGTAGATATATCGAAGAACTCACCTAAACATCTACGGCACACCCACATAAGTGGGACTCTCTTCCAGAGCGCGATCTGCCAAAACATACATCCCATGTAGAAGCAGCGCGCTTGTCAAGTTGGCGCTGTGATTGGTTACTGAACCCGAGTATCTGATCGACTATTTATTTACGGTAATATTATACCTTAACACAAATGAAGTAAATAATAACAAATAGGTTATTGCGACCTTACATATATTTTAAAAATTAACTTAGGTACAAAATTTAAAAAATATACATATTTTTCATTTCGATAATGATTGTGATACAAACGAAATTAAACACTGAAATATGAATGTATGAGAAAGTCTAATGAAGACTAGCACTCCAGATATTTTAATGCTAGAACAGATTACCTGACGTCACTCGCGTTCTAAATAAACGCCCGCTACGTACATAATATAGATACAGATAACGCCACTCTATTTCAAAAACGCCTGTTTTGAACAAAAATCATTCCATGTGAAACCATTCCAATTATACAACGTAATTTAACAAAGGATATATGAATACTTCACTGCTCTCCATAGTAACGGACATATTCCCAGTTGTGACGTCATTAACACGGGAGAACTTCATTCGAGGCGAGTTAGAGTGCAACTATTGTAACCTAGATCGTGGCGATAGTCGGACTGAAGCGAACGTTCGAGCGAGTAAAGAAAAATTGCTACGTTCGATTGCTGGGACAAAAAATGTTTACATTTTATAAGGTCATAATACAAACATTAGTAACAAAATTTTTGTGGTACAGATAAATAAGTCTTCTCACCCTTACGTAGTTTTCCCCGTTAGTCTCCACAACCGGGTGCTCTCCCGACCTGCTCTGGTTCCTCCTGTTTTGCTGTCGGCGGAGAGCAAGCAGCCGGATGTCTACTTCGCCATCATTCATCCTCGGGTTGGCACATCCTACACGTGAAGCTCATCTAAAAACAAGGAGAAAAAAAATTAAGGAAAAACATTTATTTAACATAGCCATTCAACGTTATTATAAAAAGGGCTAGATCCCGGGAACAAAATAAGCTGACTGAGAGAGACTAATCTCAACCGATTTGTCGCTTAATACTCGTATTTCATGTGAAAAATCTACACTTAACTATATTTAGAAATAGATGCTGTTATCAGGACCCAACTTAGTCTAACTATGACTTGGGGTAGATATTTCTCCGGGGACCATATTCACCTCTCGACATAGATGAAATGAACAAAATTATTTTTTCGAAAACATAATTGTATTCTAGAAAAAATATATTGTTACGAATTTGTATAAACAAAAGATCTGTAGTCCTCCCCCCCCCCGCCTCCTCTCCTTACTTTCGTCTCTTTCAAGAACCAGACGTAGAAAACACCCGTACCTGCATTCTTTCCCTTGCCGTGAGTCTAGGATTGCCATTTGATGATCGACTTGAAGATCAAAGAAGGGTTGCCAGATTTCGAAATTTATCACCAATTTGGCGATATTTGGCGACTTTACAAAGGTTTAAGAAACACCTCGAAATAACGATTATTCTACGAGATATAAGATATTTTAGAAATTTCTACAGAGAGAGTTTATAAAACATGTCATCACTCAGTTGGAGAGCAGTTGATGCGATACGAGCTACGTAGAACTATGACTTTCGTCAATGTTTTGAGAATAGTATCCGTTATTTTGTGAAATTAGTGGAGCATTTTAGTGCTGTTTAACTGCATATGGTTCCTGTTTACGCTGTGCTTATGAATAAACGTGTTAGTTATCCAGAAATTTGGACTCATTCTTGTATTCTGAGGTCACACCCACGATTCTAGAGGATTCGCCTTAACAATATACAAAATGAAGTTCTTACATATGATGGAATTTCAATTATTGGCAACTTTCTTATCATAATCAAAAAGCCAGCGTGCTCTAGATCTTGAATTGGTGCAGTAATTCCTATATATACCTGAAATGAATCTTTTTGTCGGGCAAACGTATTCCAATGACATTTTTTCTTTCTCAGGAAGCAGTCATTAATTTTTCGATGTTGTAATTGTTCAATTTGGGAGCCCGTGGGTATTGCCCTCCATGCCCCTACGTTAGTCAGGCCTTGGCTGTTATTATCAACGTAAACGTCCTTATAGGCAGGTTCTGGGAGAATAAAATTGACCTTTGCAGCCTGAGCTCAATCTTTAAGAAATCTGAAGATGTGCGTAGTAAAACTGAATTTGTTAATCTTCATAGATAATCGTAGGTGGGCATGGAGTTATAGAGATGAAGATAAAACTCCTATGAATGAAAAGCTCGAAAATATCATAATACTTTGAGAATAATATTCGCCAGTAAAAAAGCGCCCATTAAAGCTCAGAAGCTGAGCCTCCTCTGTTTAAAATCTAACTTAAAAATACCTTTATTTATTATATTCTTTAATATAACTTTGCGAATATATGTCTTTTTTTAGAAAACTCTTACACTTTACTTACTTAAAATGAGACGTTTCAAAGTATTTTTCCCATTAAAACGCATATCTAGAAGCTGAAATCATCTAGCCTTTTACGGTGCATTGAAAGAAGCATGGCATTAGGATCACACACCTGTTAAACTCCGCCCTGGCTGATAAGCTTGAACTAAAAGCTAACTTCCAGAAAGATGTGGCTATTTCTTTCTCCATTTTCAACCCTTTATAAAAAGCGTAATTATAGACAATATTGGATATGGGACGTAACATTTCATGAATGAAAAATTCTTGGGCAAAGCTAATGAATCCGCCATTTTGGGTCAAAAATAGTTCTATTAATTAATCTTCGCAGAAAAAAGTCATATGTAATACCAAAAAACATGAGTCATTTTCCGCGATTAACATGACATTCATCTAAATTTAAACACTATCAAGACGAAGAAATACACAATTACTACCATTAAACTTAAAGTAGTTTGGGAAGTTGACTTAGTCACAGCAACAATATGGCGAAGCATCTGTTTGCGTATTTGTGAGTTTTAGAAATAATAAATCTAATTTGCCTTTAAAAATCACGTTACAGGAGAATCTCAGTTAAACAAAAGCCATTGATAATTTTCTAGTGGATTTTTAGCATATTGTGGTTAAAATATTTTAAAGTTTTCAAAATATAGTATAATTGTAAATACACTGCTCACAACTGAAATCGCAACACCATGAAGAAATTGATGTATCTTTATGAAATTTACAGAATATAATTGTAACATGGAGATGTGCAAATGATCAAAAACTCATACCTGGAAAATAAAAGCATGAAACTTTATTGACATTAGATCAATATGGAATAGGTCCACCGCGAGCGGCTATGCAGGGTTTAATACAACGAGACATCCCGTCAATGAGATCGTCAATGGTGTGCTGAGGGTTGGTATTCCACACACCATGCAATTGGACTTGTAACTGAACATGGTTTGCTGAAATTGGGAGTTCTCTTAATCGCCGACACATAATGTCCCAGATATGCTCAATTGGCGACAAATCCGGAGAATATGCTGGCCAGGGCAGGATATCAAAACCTTGTAATCTAATCATAGTTATCCGTGCAGTATGTGGCCTGGCATTATCCTGCTAAAAAAAAAGCAGTCCAGGCCTGGTTGACAGATATGACTGTACCACAGGTCTCACAATGTCAGAGATGTGTCGTTGTGCTGTGATACTGCCAGAAATGCGGATCAAAGGTGTTCGTCCACCAAATGTTATACCACCCCAAACCATGGTACCACTTGGGGGGGGGGGGCTGTGTGGCGACTGATAGAAAAAGCTTCCTGGTGGCGTTGTTGAAAGCACCGCCATACGCGAATACGGCCATCTGGCATGCCAAAACAGAATCGTGATTCATCCGTGAACAGAATGTTTCGCCATTCTGTCGAACAATTACGTCCCATTTGACATCACTGGAGACGACGTAACCGGTGAAGACGTTGAAACGGTAGGTGTCGAAAAGGTCGTCTACCTCGGAGTCCACATCATGCAAACGATTTCGAATTGTTTGCTTCGAAACCACGTTACCTGTAGTGTGAGATAAATGCCATTGTAATACGGTTACTGTGGTAAACTGCTCCCGCGCAACGCTTTTCAGAAGTATACGATATTAACGTGGTGTGGTACACCTGGAAGCTCCACTGCCTGATTTTCGTGTCGTTTCATTGTCTCTCACGAACCGTAACACACACCGTTGAACTGTGCTCACATCACGACCCAATAGTTCAGCGATCCTTCGGAGGCTCATTCCACCCTCACGTAAAACAATGATGTGTTGCTGTTCTGTTGACGACAACGGAACGTATGCGGTACGTCGACGTACTCTTGGCATACTGTGATCATCTTTACAACCTGAAACCAATGACGCTGTGATATCGCTCCTCCTTGACCTGACGCTTTTATGCTGCTCTGCAAGATATTACGTCACTATGCGTAACGAAACTGTGATCATTTGCATATCTTGCCTTGCCGTTCCCATTGCCTGATTTACATAAAGCTACACCTACAACTTTATGGTGTTGCAATTTCAATTGTGAGCAGTGTAATTAATATACAAAATTGTTTAAGGACATGGTTGACTACAGTGTCCTCATCCATTTTCAGTGCCCTACATTGAATTGCTTTATTTCGTTAGTTCTAGCTGTTTATATTTAGAAAACTGATATATTTTTTCTATCACTTGCTAATATTATTCTAATATATTTCTACATACATAGGTGCCTGTAAAACTTTTTCCAGGGGGGGGGGGGGGCAAACTGAAGCACATGATGTACAACATCGACTGACTTGATGCTCGCCTTTGTTATATTAATGTCCAGGGGGGGAATGTGACACACACACACACCCCTTTACTTCCCTTATGAGCGACCATGACTTCATATTTAATAAAATGATTGTAAAAGTTCATCTGATTTAGAAATAAGAAAACATTTAAAATGTTATATCTTGTATGTATTCACCTTACATAGGTAACATTTTAAAATCTTGTGTATTTCAACCACTCTTTGCATTTTTATGTAAAATTATTTTACTTTATTCACCAATAAATAAAACTTCTGGAAATAACACTTATGAAAATGCAAATTTCAATATAAATTTCACTTGTAATACCAAATTTTCTGTCTCCCCAGTCAAAAATATCAAGCTACTCTACTCGGCTTCGCTAGTGTTAGTAAAGTCCTACCTGCTTTCATTCGACAAACATGACATCCGCGTATATAGTGTTTAGTATATATATATTTGACTACTTTTAAATTAAAGTTCCCTAATAAGTATGTAATAATTTTTTTTCCCCAGTTGTAGAATAGGGTACAGAATATATGGAGACAAAATATGTGCAATATAAAAAAAAATTGAATACGTAGAAATATTGATTATTGTTTGAGTTCTAATTCGCATTGCACTGATAATTGTTTCCTGCAAAATTAACAGTTTAAATCAATATTTTTGCATTCAATACTGACCTTTCTCCGTGAAAATACATATAATGCGGTGGGACCTATCCCAGCGCCACCTAAATTATTGTTTTAAAAGCGTTCGAAATGGCTATTGGTCATTAAATGCTATACTTACACAGTTAATAACAGTTGTTGATGACTTTTCTGAATATCAAAAACCCTTTCAGATTTAAGCATAAAAAAAGCGCACACTATATAATTCTGTTATCATGATAAATGGTAAAATATATTGAATTTTATTTCTGAGCGTTGCAAAATTATTTATTGTAACAATTAGAAAAATTATATCTTGTTATATTTAGAAATTTATTTATTTATTTATTTTTATTATTATTTTATTTATTAATTTTTATTTTATTTATTTATTTATTTATTTGTTTTCAGTTTCAATTGTTAGCAACGGAAATATTTCAAATTTAGTTTTATTACTTCCGAAAGGCAAAGTGGTGGGTTTTTTTTGTTTTGTTTTTTCTATTCCTTAAGTAAAGTTTTTTTTAATTCCTTCTGCATCGTCAGCCTTAATTAAATTTCTTAAATCGATAGAGGATAGAGGACGCCTTTTTTGTTCACTTTACCTTTTACACACCATTTTTGGTCTCCAATCCAATAATATTTGTAGCAGCTATCGTGAAAATCCAATCGTCTGAAAATCTAATAATATTTGTAGCAGTGTACACAAAATCGTGTACACAAAAAATCGATCACAGACATCAAACAGACAGACGGACATCACTCCGAAAATAGTCAAAACTTGTTCAGGAGATCTTAAAACATATTGTCATCATAATCTCGAAATCGAAAATTTTCATGAAAACAATGCTTTCTATACAGATCGAGGGATGGAGGGATTTTTTACATAACTCTCCTGTCAAATGACAGGTTTAATATCTAGAAATTCTATTCAATTTTGTAAATTTGTAAAGAACCTTGCTGCTCGAACCGGGAATCGAACCACGGATCTTCGTATTGTCCGGCCGACGCTCTACCGTTGAGCTACTGGGACGATTGCAAACTCTTATTGCCGAAGAAGACAGTGCAAATTGTCAAATAATAAGAAATATTTTTCTGAATTTAAATGGCTTATAGCTGTTTAACCAGATGCAGCAATACTTACAGCGTATGTTTCACTATAAATTTTAATTCTCTCCATACCTATATGCTGCGACCAGTAGCGAAGCGTGATAAAATAATTTGTGGAAACAGAAAACCGGGGACCAATATTCACATATAAAGTCTCATGCTATATATTTTGACTAGTTACAAATAAAAGAAAATACACAGTAAACTTTCAATAATCCGGCGTGTTTGGAATTTCAGCGTTGACGGATTACTAAATTTCCCGGATTATCAGATGTCGAACCAAAATGGGATAAAAAAATAAGAAAACTGGATCTAAAAGAAAAAATTTCGTCCAAAGCGTTACACACATTGAATTATACTGTATAGCATGTGAAAATAACATTTAGTAAACTTAAATGAGCAGAAATCTGCATATAAAAGCATTTAGTCTATTAGTAAATGTTCCTCAGTACAGCCGAATAAACCCGAATAGTGCCGCTGGCAGAATTTTCAGGCCCCTATGCAACAACTGCACTCTCCCTACTATCCCCTATGTTACAAATTATTAACCTTTTTTCGTAAATTGTTCATACGATACGGGGCCCCTATGCAAATTATCTTTTTCCCCCTTCCTGTCGACGGTTATGGACCATAATCATGAAAGTAGAGTCTCTCATGATGACCATAATGCAGTTTGAGAGGCGAAAAATAATATAAAAATCAAAGAAAATAACGTAAGGAAATAAATGGTCCCGTCACCAAACTTTAACAAATTTTCACTTGTTAAACTTTTAATTTCTAATTCACACAGAAAATGCCAAATGTATTAAAAAATGTGTATTTGTGTATTACATTTACGATTGATTTAGTTTCCATAAGAATTTTTTCTTTGCCCTTAATACACAGACGCGTAAATTTCTTTGCTATAATAAATAATTTGTCATCACGTCTGATGTTAAAATAGCAAAATTAAACACACATCCATAACAGAAGGTCTTTATATCACTTCCTTAAGACGTACAAAAGTTTAAAACAGGCCATAGCGCTTTCGAGCACTGATGAAGAGCATACTTATGCTCGAAAGCGCTATGGCCTGTTTTAAACTTTTGTACGTCTTAAGGAAATGAAATAAAGACCTTCTGTTATGGATGTGTGTTTAATTTTGCTATTCTTTGCTATAGTTATGCCACTTCTAATTTATTAAAAAATATATATATTAAAGAGCCCTAACATGAACTGTTCTCGAGATATTGCACTTCTTCCTATAAATTTATAAAAAAAAAACATAAAAAATTTGAAAATGTAGCTAGTATTCTCACGCAAGTTCACGTTACCATAGGCAATATTATGCAACATCATACTCATGAATCTAAATCGACAAGAGTCCATTATTTTCTTGTAAAAGTTTTGTATTTTGATGCTCAAGAACTTTCCTGAAAGACCCCATTTAAACAATAAATGCAGTAGAACGTCACAAATACAAAAATTGGTAATCCGAAAAATCGATTACCCAACAATTTATGTCCTTTTAAAAATTCAGAAAATTAATTACGTATTCATTGCGTTAGTTTTTTTACTTTACATTCTTGCATAGAATTTTGTTCCCTTTCCTAGTCAATAAATATTTTGAGTATTTTTATTTACGGTACAAAAATATTCCCGGACTCGAAACTACCTTGTCTCAATAAGTAATCCAGCCCCCAGTCATATAACCATAGTTTTTCTATCTAATAACTAAAGGTTACAGTTCAGACATAGGGAGAAGAATACTGATTATGTAAATGTTTTCAGGCTTGGGTCTATTACATTCTCCTAAAATCACAAAATACCGAAACTTGATGAGACCAAAACAAATATGAAATGCTACAATGCCTGCTTTACACTCCAAAATTACACAGAGAGCGCACCCTAGGAATTATACACTCGTGTCTAAAAGTTAAGCATAATTCGTAAAATGTGAAAAATTCGGAGTTAATATGGATACAATGGTTTACAATCAGTTGTGGAGAATCATGGGACGAAGTTAACCATTGTGCATATGCAAAACAGTTCAGTCGACATCGATATGCGCAAAGCACCGGCGCACGTCGGAACGAGTATAAAACGGCCTCGAGCTGCATGGCCAGTTGAGGCAGAATTTTGCAATTGCTGTGTTACGGAGCGTTGTTAGCAATAAAAAAAGACGAAAAATGTCACAAAGATGCAAACTGGACATGTTTTTGAAGGGACGAATTATTGGAATGCTGGAATCCGGTCGATCCCAAACCGAAGCGTCTCGAATTCTGAATGTACCTCAGTGTGTGATCTCCAGACTGTAGCAAAGGTTCCAAACCACTGAAGATATTACCACGACGACCAGTACCAGATCAGCTAAGGGTAACAACCACTCGGCAAGACCGATATTTGGTGATAATTATGCGACGTTAGAGGAACTGTTCTGCCAGACAACTGGGCTTAGCCTTGACAGCCGCCACAGGAGTCACTGTTTCGAGACAGTTTACAGGAGACTCAGATACGTTGGTCTCTATGGTAGATGACCAGCAGTTTGTATCCCCCTGGCGTCTGCATAGAAATGTCCGCGTTTACAGTCGAGTTTGGAACATCGGCAGTGGAGAGGACAACAGTGGGGCAATGTCATGTCCAGGTTTAGCCTGCGCACTGATTCTCGTCATACCACGATCTGGAGAGAACGTGGATTGCGTTTTCACCCGGGAAACATTACGGAAAGACATCGTTTTCCGTTTGGGGGCGTCATGGTCTGAGCAGGCATCATGATGGACAACCGCACAGACCTCTATATCTTTGACACGGAGTCGGTTATCGGTCAAAGATACAGAGACGATATTCTGAAACCTACCATTCGATTGTTTCGAGGTACTGTTGGTCCTGATTTCATATTCATGGATTATAACTCGCCTCCTCACCGTGCGGCCTTGGTCGACGACTTCCTTCAAACTGAAGATATCCAGCACATGCAGTAGCTTGCCAACTCTCCTGATTTTGAATTCAATAGAGCATGTGTAGAATATGTTCGGGAGACATCTTGCAGCCCTCCTCTACCCACCAAGCTCCGTTCCGGGATTGAAAACTGCTCTCCGTGAGGCTTGGAACTCTTTGAGCACACAACTCAATCAAACCCTCATCGAAGGTATGGGAAATCGTTGTGCATCATGCGTGGCTACCCGAGGTTCCCACACACTATTAAACTGCAGCATCACATTGTTTTAATTATTCTGTTTCACTGAGGTTGACACTCGTATTGTGACCCTTTTTCTTTCAACCCTTTTCTTTGGATAATAATAGTCGTTATTATCCTTGTTTTTGCATTGTTTTCTTCTTCTACAATCCTATTACACCCTCATACCACGTTTTCTTCCATTCTGATGTAGATTTCCTGAAATTTTCACATAAACAGCAACTATGCTTAACTTTTGGACATGAGTGTACTATGATCTTAATATGATTAACTACTGGTCGATAAAAAATTCATAGCCAAAGCGTTGTATATGTAAAAACAATTGAACACTGATTCACAAATGACTGAAGAATTTTAATAATAAGGACAACGACTATAAATACATAATTTATATAAAATACAAGAAAACGTTGGGTTAACTTATGATGTACTAATGAGTCTTACAAGAAATGCCTGAGAGATCCAATTAAAATAATGTACAAAATTGAGGGCCTCTGTAAATATGGGGCCCCAAGCGATCTCATTGGCTGCTTGGCCCTCGGAGCGCCCCTGCATGCAGCCCGCTAGACTTTGATTTTTGGAATCCTGCTAAACCAAATATTGGAAACAAAATGTTTCTTCCTTATTATGGCAATTAACAATTGCACAGAAAAAAATAATCTTAAATTTGATTTACAACTACCGCTCACAAAAGATCCAAAAAGAAAGCAAATCGCCCATCACAACCTTCCTCCCCTTTCAATGGATTGATCCCATCTCCTCGGATGAAACTTTCTCTCACAGACTAATATTATACAGACCTGTCACTCTCGACAGTTTCGTTTTCGCGGCGGCCATTAGAGATAGACCAAAATGCGGGTTGGTGCGCTCTTGGCGATGGTCTGGTTTGGTCTGAGCGCTTGGCGATGGTCTGGTTTGCGTCCAAGACGATTTTCAATGTTATAACCCTATTTCGCTTGACGAAAACTTAGAACCACAGACTAGCGTGGCTTGAGTAACGTGCAAAAAGATTATTTGTTAAGTGTTTAGATCATTTCATAGAAATAGATTGCCAAAAGAAAACTGGTTGCGTTACAGGGTATGTAATTTATTTTTATTAAAATTGAAATAATTTTAGTTATCACCATCCTATACACGTGTTCATTACAAGTATACACGTGTTCATATAATTATACACGTGTTCATCATACGAAATTAGTGTTGTTATTACTGCCGATTAGACTAAATTCTAAAAGGTAGTGGTATAATTAGTTGAAAAATATTTTCCGTATTTTTGTAAAATGTGAAATAATTGATATTTGGATAGCTTTTTCTTAGTTGAATGTGATATTGTATGTGTATATATTTATGTAAAATTTTTATTAAATGCCTTATGGTGGAAAATCCACCCCACCCTCGGGTAATTAATGATTGAGTTCCACAACTTCGATAGTGCATTTATGTAAATTTGATATTTACTATAAGAATATTTTTATATTTAAAAAAAGTCTATTATCAGTATCCCAGAACAAATTAAGGATCAAGTAATTTAACGATCAACACGCTAGTATACCTTTTAGACTGAAAATATTATATAATATTTCAGTCTTTTGAGTATGTTAGCTTGTAATTTTTTGTGCATTATGTTTTATAGTGAGACAATGCAATGCGTCTATTTTTTAATCGATTTTATGATTATTTGAATTAAATATATAACTATGTTTATTTAAATTTACTTAAACTAATGAATGTATTTATGTTGCAGATTACTGTATTTTTAACTCCTGATCATTTCTATAGTATCAAAAATTATAAAAATACAGTCCTCTACATTTTGTTCCCCACCCGTTCATAAAAAAAAAAATCGCCAAGCGAGCGATAACGCGCCAAATCTGGCAGACGTATTTTGTTTACATCGTAGTTCAGTTGGTCCAACTCACGAGCTCTAGTGTCTATGCGACATCCCATGTTAAAAATGTTGCCATAGGGTCCTTTGGGAGTGAACCTTCTGAATATAGTATTCTGTGTTTTCTCTTAGACGTCTATTCTAAAAAGAAACCGTAGCCGGGTTGAAATGCACGCACATTTTCTTTCGGTCCCATTTCAAATAGAATGTCTTCTGATGAAGAGAGATTCATCTTTCCTGAAAAATCCCGTCTGACGCTTAAAAGAAAGAAAAAAGATAGAAAGGTGACGGCATTACGCTCTGAACTAGACGGTGTTGCAAAAACATTTTATTAATTTATACAGAAAATATTTTTACATTTTTTTTTCGGATAATATATATTATTAAGGTAAAAGTTACTTTGATCATAAATTATTTTGATAGACGCTATCTCGCTTGTCTCCCCTGACGCTTTGCTACTGGCTGCTACCACCTCTCTAGAAGGTTGGTTTTCAAAAGTCCTGCAAGTGGTGGTCCTATGCAGAAATATTTTCAAATGCACATATTTTTATTTTATACTTCTGAAATAATGGTAACATCCTTCTCTTAATGGTAAAAACTCCGAAATGCGCATTGTTTGTTCCATGCAAATATAGTAGCCTTTAAAAAAAAATACCTTGCGTGACATGCGTGTGCAGCATGGTCCTTGACCGCCCCCCGTTGCACGCGACAGTTTAAATGTCAGGCCAGATGATTAGCGGCGCAATTCGTTCATTCTGCCAGCCATTAGACTGAAGGAACTAATTTTTCATAAACCGGAAGTTTACTGGACATAAAGTAGATGCTGTGCAGCGAGCAAAACATGCAAACAACTTTGCCCGAAGTTGCAAATTGTTGATAAAGCGTGTTTTCGTAAAGACACGAATTGGTTCAAAACAAAATGGAAGCTGCTAATGAAAGGTAGAAAACAAAGCTGGTATGGTCTACATTTTATAACAGCCAGTATTTTTTTACCTTCTTCTCAATAAATAGTTATAGCAGATTGTCCAATTTTTTGTCCTAAAGTCATAGTTTAGTACTGAGTCTTGATCAATGTAATTTTAACCTGAAAACTCCCACATGCATTCCTTAACTATTACTCTAGACGGTAGTGCTTCACCAAAAGTTAAATATATTCTGTGACCAATATTATATATACATATATATATATATATATATATATGTATATGTATATATATATGTATGTATATATATATATATATATATGGAATCATATGAATAAGAAATGAAATAAAAAGGAAATAAAAGAGGGGATGCTTACAGAGAAGTAGAATGGCCAAGGGGGATTGTGCCCCTTGTTCCCGGTTAAAGCACGCTTTGATTCCAAGGAAACACTCCCGGAACCAGTACTCGCCCGAAGCAATCCTCCATCCGCCATCATAGGAAAAGCAAAACCCATACCATGGATATTAAAACCCGAAAAAAGTCCAATACAATGTAAATTGAAAAGGAAGCTGAAAGAGGAAACTTGAATGTCCAACCAACATATCATTCCTTGAACCGCATTGACCGAACCTATTCAAGAGTGTTTAGATACAACGTGTTACGGTTATGATCCGTTCATACATTTTGTATGAGACTATAACAGTTCGTTGAAATTTGCATAAAAGTTGCTATTATAGTTTTTGTAAGATGTTTCATAATAATGTCTCATGAATCGAATCGGATATTGTTGTTTTGTTGCTTCACGTACTAGATTCCGTTCACATCTAATGCGTTCTTGTTTGGTATGTATGTAGCCTGTATTTTTGCCTGTATCTTTTTACCTTCTTCTCAATAAATAGATATAGCAGATTGTCCAATTTTTTGTCCTAAAGTCATAGTTTAGTACTGAATCTTGATCGATGTAATTTTAACCTGAAAACTCCCACATGCATTCTTTAACTATTCCTCTAGACGGTAGTGCTTCACCAAAAGTTAAATATATTCTGTGACCAATATTATATATACATATATATATACATATATATACATACATATATAACAGAAGTTTGAAAATCCAATGAACGAAAAGTAAGAAGATGTAACACGATAAACCTAACTTTTTAAAAACACCCACAGAATAAAATATAATACAGCAAATCATCAATCAAATGGATAAAAAATACAAAACACAAGCTATCAAGTTACAGAAAATCAACAAAATTAAAAGGTATGGAAACAAAAAAAGAAAAACTTAAATTCAACGTATGTACATATATATATATATATATATATAATAAAAAATAAAATAAAAATAGTTAGACTAATTTAAAACATGATCAGTGTCATACCCTGGTTCAAAAACAATACGGAGGAAAATTAAGTAAAGATGATATGAAAGGAAATATCAGACAAACGAAAACAATGCTACCATAAAAGACAAAATGATCTTAATTTTAAATATCAATAATACACATGAATTTATCAACATTGGAGAGCATATATATATATATATATATATATATATATATATATATATATATATATATATATATATATAATGCAGACACACTAAAATTTAAAATCTATGACAAAACAGAAACTTATAACTTCAAAGTAAATAAACTCCAACATTTTTCTTCAAATCTTTCAAAATCTGTATATAGAAATATTATTAATAACCAGTTATTAAGAATCAAAATGTTAAGTACACCATGTTACTACAAAGAACATCTTCATAAATTCATAAATACCACTATCAAAAATAACTACCCTCCCAACCTTATTTTTTCTTTTATTAAAACACATTTTAAATTTAAATTCAACAACTTGCAAACATTACAGCAACATATTGACAGATCATACTCTAACATTTCTAAATAATCCATCATCTCCATGTTATCTTCTAACAGTTAAACATTTCGCACAATTAACTATAACCAGCTTTGCAAAAAACTGCTTAGTCAGTCACAAAAATTCACTATAACCTGTTCTGAGATGATTGGTCAGTTTCAAGCAATTTCTGAAGTTCAACAGTACAAGGGGTAAATATATATTCATTATATTTTCATTATATTCTTTTGATTTTTCTTTCAATTGCATTGTATCTTCATTTAAATATTTAGCCACAAGCTGGTGTAAAAGAGTATATTATATTCATAATTGATTTTCTTATGTATTTGATCCACTTTGTATTTTCTTCTACGTCGGGCCATGTACACTATTTCTGTAATACATTTTACAGTTGTGTACACAGAAACGTAGAATCAGCATTAATGAAACATGTATGGCCCTTGATAACGTACATGGTTTCAAAAATGCTTTTCATATTCATTTTATTCCTTTTAATATTCATATTAATTATTTTTCCTAACTTAATGGAAGCTAGAAAAAGCCTAGCTCATCGTGCTACACTTAGTTTCAGATTAGCTCTTTTTCATCTTTTAACTTCTGTATTTACATATTGTATGCTTTTGTAGGGTAACTGGGGAATAGTACCTTAGGTAACTGCATTAGATACGAGTATGAGTAAAATTACTTACTTACATGCTCTCATATACATGTTTACATGGTACAAGAGCTTGTTGTATAGTCTTTTTGTAACCACATCCGACATTTTTCATTTCATTTTTTATATACAGCATTTTTCTAATGATAATTCTCGGGTATATATTACAAGCAAACAAAATCTTCAATTATATATATATATATATATATATGTGTGTGTGTGTGTGTGTGTGTGTGTTTGTATATGTATATATATTGTATATATATATATATATATATATATATATATATAAAGTTAGGGTTTTTTGAGTTGCAACTTCTCTCTATACTATCATTGGATTTTCAAATTATTTTTTTATTTTTTATATATATATATATAATTGAAGGATTTTAATTTACTTGTATTGTATATATATATATATATATATATATATATATAGGAATTTTTTTATGCAAGTTGTACCAAAATGTTCAGAATTACTTGAAGTTTAACATATTAATAAAATCGAAATTTTTGAAGATTTAAAAGTCCTGAGACCCCTTAAATTTTATAATAGTGTTTCCCGTGTATTATTTTTTACCGCTTATAACGTTTTCCAATCGGTTCCACAGCGAACGCAAAATCTTGGTTTCACTGTAATTATATATATATATAACTGAAGGATTTTAATTTACTTGTATTGTATATACCAGAGATTGATCATTTATTGAAATTGTTCCGTTTATCAAAATTGAAAATAAGATGGTCTGAAGTGAATATTTGATATCAAAAATAACTATACGACATGCTTATGAATACGATAAATAGAACATTATAAATACAACAGGTATTAAATTGGTATAAAATACCCCTTTTTTCCTGTTCCATACATAAGTTAAGGAATTGAAAGAAGAATCACATGTGGTAAAGATTGGTGAATATAATCCCTTATCAACGCACCTCTAATATATTATCCTAAGACCGCGAAACTCTATATGCAGGTAGTTCCGGATAGGTATGTAAATGATTATAAATTTATCGAAAAAGAGTGAACAGAACCATTCCTGAGTGCATAGTAATATAAGAACGTTGCTCATAAAAAGAACGTTGCGCTAACCCACTCGAACACATCTAACGCTAACCGCTATTGTAGTTCCGTTGCCTTTAATAACATATATAGATAGTTCAATAATGTGCCCGACTCCAGTACAAACAACTACGCAAGTTCTAGAACAAAAGCATTATAGACTTGACAAGGCTGGTGGTCAGCCAGCTGCATCTGTCGTTACATTGGTCGGCGAGATTCAACAGTTTAACGCTGTTGGCAACAGTGGGTTCAAGATGGCATGAATAAGCGAAAATTGAATATAGACACCCAAGGAAAAAAGATGAACGAGCAATAATGAGATCAGCCAGAAAGACACCTACGGCTGTCTTATTGATAATCTTAAAAACCTAGATTTCTCCACGCATGATTCAGTATCAGTACGTACCATTTAGAGGGGATTGTACAGAGGGTGTTCACACATTTTTGTAACGATTTTGAAAAAAATATATATAAACAAAAATAAGAATTTTATTTTTTAACACTTTACAACAAAGTTGAAAAGTGTTTATGACTTTGTTCATTCTGTCTGTCTGTCTGTCTGTCTGTCTGTCTGTCCGTTAGCACAATAACTGCCGTAAAAATGACTTAATCAAAATGAAATTTTACTATATTGTTCAGACGGTCTCTAGGACCTATGGGAATATAAATGAATAATATCACACAATTAGTTTTGGATTGAACCCGGGTTGAAAAAATGAAATACATTGAACCCTATGGGACCTAATTTTTCAAACATTTTTTAAGCGGATTTAAAATTCACAAACTGCTTCGAAAATTTTAGGTAATATTAAAATTGTTCCATAAAATATATTAAAAAAAATGCAGCGAAATACATTCAGTAGTTTCTTAAATAAAAATTAAAATAATAATAACACCTCTTATATGAAGCAATAACGTGACCATGATATGAAAAGATCACGTGACCCACTTCAAAATGATATATGGTATCCATCTTGTCTCAAAATCGTGATTTTTAATATTCTTTTTAATTCATATTGAGTGTTGTATCCGTCCTAAAATCCGTCCCTAATTCATTGATTCTACAAAGAGAAGGACGATTTTTTTCGATGAAGTTTTACGCATAGAGTTTAATTACTTGTAGCTCCATGGTCTTAATTTTCAAATAAAATAAATTATTATAGTATTGTGATGAATGACATGAATGGGAAATTATTTATGAATGAAATGCTGCTTTTATAGAGAGAGCCAGGCGTGTTATTTTTTCTATGACTTCATTTGAATGCATTTCAGTTGTTTTCGATGAAGTTTTCAAATATAATAAATTATCGTAGTATTATGATAATTCTAAAATTATTACCGAGGAATGTATCACATTTTAGTGATGTTTAAACCCGGCAATTTATATTTCAATGCCATCATTTGAATGAAGTTCATTTTTTTCGATGAAGGTTTAAGTTTTCAAATATAATAAATCAATGTAGTATTGTGATAAGTTTCAAAATATTACCGAGGAATGTATTGCATTTTAGACATGTTTAAATGAAATTGCATTGAAGTTGGAAAATGTTTCATAATCAATGCTTTAAGCATGATAGTAGTTATAAAAGGGGCGTTCTGCGGCGGATCGGGGAGGCGGTGCCAGAGGAGGCCCTCTTTGGGAGGAGGGTCCCTCTTTGGGAGGATGCCTCTTTGGAGTGGACCCTCCTTGGAGGGTCTTGAGACCCCCAGGAGGGAGGATCCTCTTTGGGAGGATGCCTCTCAGTGCCCCCCTCCCCTCTTTTGGAAGTTTGGTGAGGCGGTACAGCACCGGATGCCTCTTTCCTAGTATTGCGAAGTCTTTCACAGAGGCATGATGACTCATACGGAGTGAGTTTCACTCCGAGTCTTGAGAGGGAATGTCACAATCGCTGACTGACCCTTGACCTGAGGAAGTGGTTTCAAGGGATTTCGCAATCGAACAATCTGGAAATGACGTGTCGCGCCTTGGAGCTCCTTAGCACACGTCCTCCCTCTCTGCTGGTCAGCGACAGAGTGAAAGATCTTATCAGCGTGACGTAGTTAAAGCGCCCTCTGGCGAATTTTGATGAAGTGCTGCCATCTATCGGCATTTTTTTTCCAAAAGAAATTAATGTTTCACTGGTCAGGAGCTGGATTCGAACTTGGGCCCAACTGATTAGAAGCCGCGCGTCTTACCATCGTGCCAAAGCACCCGTGCTTTATAAGAAGTTATCTTCGAAGTGTACCTTATCAGCGGAAGCTAGATTATTTTTCAAAGTTCATTCGAATAGCGATGCACTTTATAAAGGGTGCGTTTTAAAACAGAATGCTACGGAGTGAATATAAATCTGTGTATTATAACATTATGATTTTTTTTAAAAACAAATGTATACACAAACTTTAAAAACACGAATGTAATAATTAGCTAAAATTGTGTTCAGTGGACACGAAACTTGTATTCAGTGAATAGGATTCGACCATTCCGAGTGTTGTGTATCTAAAAACAAATGTATACACAAACTTTAAAAACACGAATGTAATAATTAGCTAAAATTGTGTTCAGTGGACATGAAACTTGTATTCAGTGAATAGGATTCGACCATTCTGAGTGTTGTGTATCTAAAAACAAATGTATACACAAACTTTAAAAACACGAATGTAATAATTAGCTAAAATTGTATTCAGTGGATTTTTTTTTTTTTTTAAATAAATCAATACGATTTTTATAATAATAACGAAATGATTTCGAATGTTTAAAAACAAATTGATTACGGAGTTCCAATGAACACAAAAATGGTGTTCAATGAATACGATTCGACCATTTTAAGTGTTGTGTATCTAAAAACAAATGTATACACAAACTTTAAAAACACGAATGTAATAATTAGCTAAAATTGTATTCAGTGGATTTTTTTTTTTTTTTAAATAAATCTAACTATCAATATAATTTTTTTAAAATGATTTGAATACACCCAAGTATAGTTACGCATTTTCAAAATGGTGTTAAGTGAATAGCATTCAACCCTTTATGTGTTGTGTATCTAAAAACAAATTTATACACAAACTTTAAAATAGCGCATTTAGTTAAAATGAAGTGAACAAGATTTCACCATTCTAAGTGTGTGTGTGTGTGATTTTTGAAAAATAAATCTAACAGTATATAAAAATAATAATGAAAATTAGAACTCACGGAACGACGTCTTCACTACCCGCTGGTCAAACTTCAAATGAGTGATACACTCTCATTACGCTATTAAAAATTAGATATTATCTATAATGACGTCAGCAGTATGAGGTGTTGCCACCTATTTTTTCTAATAATATATTTTAATAGTTGGATACTTCAAGGGTCTGATTTGGTACACGTAATCTGAAATACATCATTTTAATGATATTACGCATTGAATATGATTTGGCCATTTTTAAAATGGTGGATGTAATTGAAATGTCGAAGTTTAGAATTTAACAAACTAACGAATTTTCACCCCCAAAAATTTTAGCATTCAGTTTAAATAAAACCCAATGAATATGATATCACCATTTTAACATCGTAATTTTACTACCATTATAGAACTTAGAATTGAGTGTAAATTATTTTTTTTCAGGACACCAACACATTTTAAAATCTATTGAATAGGAATAGACCATTTTGCACATATATGTACCTAGATTTCAACACCCGGTATTAAAACCTGCTAAACATGAAACGAGTAAGTATTGTGTGAGATTTTATCACACTAACTTTCAAACTTTTTAAATTTTTAAAAATGTCCGAAATAGTTGTATTTCATCGGTAGACATAAATTGTATGGAACACATTTTTATGAAAAAAATATCTGTTTCGACAGCTTTTAAAAATAGATTTCTACAGTTGTACACTACGGTTCTAGAATTTTCTAAATACGAATCGACTGTTTGAACTACCAATGGTGGTTTTACCGATGCAAATATTTACAGGACAAATATTTCAATGAAACCGAACTTAGTTGAAGCTTCTAAGTTTGAATATTTAGAATCATTTCATATAATTTTTATATTCACATTGAAAATAGTTAACAAAATTGGAACTCACGGAGCGACAACTTACTGTCCACACTCCAAATGAGTGATACACTCTTATTACATTATTAAAAATTAGATCTTATCTATAATGATGTCACTATGTTGCCGTATTGCCACCACACAATTATTCTTTCCAAATTATGCATTTTTTCTTTTTTCTTTTTAATAACTTGCTACTGTCTTATGCTATCCATTTTTTTTTTTTTTTTCATATAAGCAGATATTCCATATACCTTCTAAATGTTAAGTTATAATTTAAAAAAAAGCATTAGAGGTGTATTTTACGTCTGAATTCGTCCAAGTGGAAATCCGACAATTGCAAATGCATGATTGCATCCTCACATTTCAATAGACACCACTAAAATGTGTGGATCTTATTTTGAAAAAGCTGCTCTCAGAAAGAATATGTATATGAATACATATTTTCCATAAATATACCCCCTCCCCCCACAATACACACAACATGCAGGCCAAAGACTCACCCAAAATACATTCCAAATAGGCTCTATAGCTTATCGCGCTTATCAGTGTAACAGATAGTGACCCAAAGTTCATGTTCGCAAAGCGAGTTAATTGCAATGTTATTGTTTTAAGCAGTTCCCATATTTAAATGAAAAATTTATCAAATTATACAATACATACAAGAGCTGGAAGATCATAGCATTTCAATATTATAGAATACTCACGAATGTTTTTTTTTCCCCATTTAAAATTATCAAATTTTAATGCAATTTGACAAAAATTGCACAATACTTAGTGTATGACTATCAAATAAGAGCTAGGTTTTATTGTTACAACAACGTTTAAGATCATTAAACGAGTATATATATATATATATATATTTTTTTTTTTAAAGAAGAATAGTATATAACTTACTGTTTTTAAGGATAGGTGATTGTTAACATTGAATTTAAATGAATGAGTGACCCTCTGAGACAAGTACAGTACATTGCAATAACATTAAAAAATATGAAAGATATGCAATTAACACCTTAAAAGAAACATGTAATGAGTTTTGATATCTTAATACGAGACATTATTGACATGCACATAGAAATGTCACAATTTTGTGGCTGTAGGTGCTCCATAAGACCCCTCTGCTCTTAATAAATGATCCCATTTGAATGTACATATTTAACAACACACAGAAAATGACAGGACCACAACAAAATTTTACACCTATTACAGAATAACTCCCAACTTCGTAGATTTTTAAGAAACTACAGTCGAATTTTCACCGATTCTTAGAGATTGAAACACAGCATTGTTTATGAATCTTCATACTTTAGAGAATGGAACATAAATTAGCATTTATTTTGAATGAATTCAGAATTTTGACATTGATTATAAATTTATGATTTAAACTCTGTAAAGTGTAAATATCTTTTGTCATGAAACTCACACTGCAGACATTTGATATGATTCGAATAAATCTATTTTTAATTTTTTATATTTTATTTTAAAAAGTGAGATTAGTAAACCTGTCACACTTGAATGCATAGATACATAACTCACAACAATATAACATTTCTTAAATGGAACATGCTAAAAAAAAAAAAAAATTAGCTAATGAGTATAAATAAGGAATTCAATTTGAAAGATAAAAACCATTTAATGAATCTATTATTAATGAAATACACATTAACCATTATCACTTGTACATTTAAACAAATAAGTTAAAATAATTTCCTTATCGCACTTTCATAGTCCTCTGATTTGAATGACTCGAAAAAATTTCTATCATAGCAGTAAAAGACTTCTTCGCCACGCAACAAAACTTTCTTAGCAATGTTATTAATGTCAAGATTTAGAAGTACTTGTTCAGACACTCTGTCAAACATTTGTAATGGAGTGCTGTAAAGACATTCATGGTAACTTAAATCTTCAACTTGACCAACACAGCCAACACATTTGAAAAGTTTTCTTACATGACACATGATGTTGTCATGAATACAAGAGATTAATTGTTCGAATGCAAAATTTTTGTCACAAATAAGTGATGGTAGAAAGGTTATAGTGTTCTTTATTTTTAATATTTGAGCAGGAAGCCACTCTATAAATATACTTTCTCGAAGATGTATACTAATGTTGTTAACACTATTCTGTAAACATGCTATTTGATTTTTATCTAAGGTAATATGACACTGTGTTAGACAAAATTTTGAATCATATAATTGAATTATTTTCTGCAGATGCAATTTTCCGTTGTCATTGAAACAGAACAACTCATTGCGACTGACGAAAGAGGTATCTGCATATAGAATATTGAACGACCACAATTTTTGAGAAAATTCACTCCATGTAGCCGGTGACAGTGTAACACCTTCACGCGTAGGCTGTAATTCATTTCGATCGTTAGAGAGATATTTCCATATATACACTTTTAACTTCCCATGACGAAGTTTCAAATACACATACACATTAGAACCTAAATGCCAACGACGGAGTGCATCTTGCATAAAATCTGAAGAAGTAGATTCAGTCGAAACTGATTCTGCATTGGAAGATAACAGTCCACTATGTGTTAGAGCACAAGAAAGCAGATCATGAGTTGAGTTTTCAACCTCGGTGAGAACTTGTGAATTGACAACGGTAGATGTTTCTGCTGGGGTTTTGGAAGACATAAGATAGGTTTCTAACCAATCCACAGCAAATTTTTGTGAGGGTGAATTAATCACATCTGAGACAATGTCCACAGATTTTGTTTCTTCTAGGGCAGGAACAGTCAACTCTGCACTATTTACACTAGAAATTATTTGCTCGAGTGATGGCATACTTTGAATTTTAGACATTCTTTTTAGATAGTAACATCCAACTACGACATTCACAGTATAAGATTTATTTTTAAAACACTAACATCTTAAAACATTATAATTTTGTCACAGCTATGAGCGAAGCAAACCTATTCACACAACGTCCAAAGTTGAAATGACTTATCAAACAACTTCATAAGTATAATCACGTAACCTAAATCGAGTGTCGTGTGCAAACAGATCACATAAGATATGAAGTGATTAGAACTTATAATTTTTAATGAATCGTACAACATTAGATTGTGGTAAATACAATTGTTATCTACATGAGAAAATTTCTATATTATTTCATTCAGCTTCGAAATCATAGAGTGAAAATATGTACCAATCTTACTTAAAGTTCCGAATTTTAAATCACATTAACATTATATACTTAGAAAAATTTTATATATATTTTTATAACTTTAGGTGATATGTATCACGCGGAATATACAAGAATAACTACCAAAAACACGAAAATAACTAACAGTATGAGGCCTTCACAAGTCGGCATCCAAACTAGAAATGAACGATAAACACACTAATTGCAACAATTAGATGAGAGCTTATCAGTTCTTATCTTATCTAAGATTCCACATAAAATGACGTCATCACTCCAAAGTTCACAAGATGACGTCATTGGTCCAAGGTTCGCAAGATAGCCATTTAGCCTTTTAAAATTAAGAAGTAATTAAAATTTTTTTAATTACTATCGATTTTTAATTACTTCTTAATTTTAAAAGGCTAAATGGCTATCTTGCGAACCTTGGACCAATGACGTCATCTTGTGAACTTTGGAGTGATGACGTCATTTTATGTGGAATCTTAGATAAGATAAGAACTGATAAGCTCTCATCTAATTGTTGCAATTAGTGTGTTTATCGTTCATTTCTAGTTTGGATGCCGACTTGTGAAGGCCTCATACTGTTAGTTATTTTCGTGTTTTTGGTAGTTATTCTTGTATATTCCGCGTGATACATATCACCTAAAGTTATAAAAATATATATAAAATTTTTCTAAGTATATAATGTTAATGTGATTTAAAATTCGGAACTTTAAGTAAGATTGGTACATATTTTCACTCTATGATTTCGAAGCTGAATGAAATAATATAGAAATTTTCTCATGTAGATAACAATTGTATTTACCACAATCTAATGTTGTACGATTCATTAAAAATTATAAGTTCTAATCACTTCATATCTTATGTGATCTGTTTGCACACGACACTCGATTTAGGTTACGTGATTATACTTATGAAGTTGTTTGATAAGTCATTTCAACTTTGGACGTTGTGTGAATAGGTTTGCTTCGCTCATAGCTGTGACAAAATTATAATGTTTTAAGATGTTAGTGTTTTAAAAATAAATCTTATACTGTGAATGTCGTAGTTGGATGTTACTATCTAAAAAGAATGTCTAAAATTCAAAGTATGCCATCACTCGAGCAAATAATTTCTAGTGTAAATAGTGCAGAGTTGACTGTTCCTGCCCTAGAAGAAACAAAATCTGTGGACATTGTCTCAGATGTGATTAATTCACCCTCACAAAAATTTGCTGTGGATTGGTTAGAAACCTATCTTATGTCTTCCAAAACCCCAGCAGAAACATCTACCGTTGTCAATTCACAAGTTCTCACCGAGGTTGAAAACTCAACTCATGATCTGCTTTCTTGTGCTCTAACACATAGTGGACTGTTATCTTCCAATGCAGAATCAGTTTCGACTGAATCTACTTCTTCAGATTTTATGCAAGATGCACTCCGTCGTTGGCATTTAGGTTCTAATGTGTATGTGTATTTGAAACTTCGTCATGGGAAGTTAAAAGTGTATATATGGAAATATCTCTCTAACGATCGAAATGAATTACAGCCTACGCGTGAAGGTGTTACACTGTCACCGGCTACATGGAGTGAATTTTCTCAAAAATTGTGGTCGTTCAATATTCTATATGCAGATACCTCTTTCGTCAGTCGCAATGAGTTGTTCTGTTTCAATGACAACGGAAAATTGCATCTGCAGAAAATAATTCAATTATATGATTCAAAATTTTGTCTAACACAGTGTCATATTACCTTAGATAAAAATCAAATAGCATGTTTACAGAATAGTGTTAACAACATTAGTATACATCTTCGAGAAAGTATATTTATAGAGTGGCTTCCTGCTCAAATATTAAAAATAAAGAACACTATAACCTTTCTACCATCACTTATTTGTGACAAAAATTTTGCATTCGAACAATTAATCTCTTGTATTCATGACAACATCATGTGTCATGTAAGAAAACTTTTCAAATGTGTTGGCTGTGTTGGTCAAGTTGAAGATTTAAGTTACCATGAATGTCTTTACAGCACTCCATTACAAATGTTTGACAGAGTGTCTGAACAAGTACTTCTAAATCTTGACATTAATAACATTGCTAAGAAAGTTTTGTTGCGTGGCGAAGAAGTCTTTTACTGCTATGATAGAAATTTTTTCGAGTCATTCAAATCAGAGGACTATGAAAGTGCGATAAGGAAATTATTTTAACTTATTTGTTTAAATGTACAAGTGATAATGGTTAATGTGTATTTCATTAATAATAGATTCATTAAATGGTTTTTATCTTTCAAATTGAATTCCTTATTTATACTCATTAGCTAATTTTTTTTTTTTTTTTAGCATGTTCCATTTAAGAAATGTTATATTGTTGTGAGTTATGTATCTATGCATTCAAGTGTGACAGGTTTACTAATCTCACTTTTTAAAATAAAATATAAAAAATTAAAAATAGATTTATTCGAATCATATCAAATGTCTGCAGTGTGAGTTTCATGACAAAAGATATTTACACTTTACAGAGTTTAAATCATAAATTTATAATCAATGTCAAAATTCTGAATTCATTCAAAATAAATGCTAATTTATGTTCCATTCTCTAAAGTATGAAGATTCATAAACAATGCTGTGTTTCAATCTCTAAGAATCGGTGAAAATTCGACTGTAGTTTCTTAAAAATCTACGAAGTTGGGAGTTATTCTGTAATAGGTGTAAAATTTTGTTGTGGTCCTGTCATTTTCTGTGTGTTGTTAAATATGTACATTCAAATGGGATCATTTATTAAGAGCAGAGGGGTCTTATGGAGCACCTACAGCCACAAAATTGTGACATTTCTATGTGCATGTCAATAATGTCTCGTATTAAGATATCAAAACTCATTACATGTTTCTTTTAAGGTGTTAATTGCATATCTTTCATATTTTTTAATGTTATTGCAATGTACTGTACTTGTCTCAGAGGGTCACTCATTCATTTAAATTCAATGTTAACAATCACCTATCCTTAAAAACAGTAAGTTATATACTATTCTTCTTTAAAAAAAAAAAAATATATATATATATATATACTCGTTTAATGATCTTAAACGTTGTTGTAACAATAAAACCTAGCTCTTATTTGATAGTCATACACTAAGTATTGTGCAATTTTTGTCAAATTGCATTAAAATTTGATAATTTTAAATGGGGAAAAAAAAACATTCGTGAGTATTCTATAATATTGAAATGCTATGATCTTCCAGCTCTTGTATGTATTGTATAATTTGATAAATTTTTCATTTAAATATGGGAACTGCTTAAAACAATAACATTGCAATTAACTCGCTTTGCGAACATGAACTTTGGGTCACTATCTGTTACACTGATAAGCGCGATAAGCTATAGAGCCTATTTGGAATGTATTTTGGGTGAGTCTTTGGCCTGCATGTTGTGTGTATTGTGGGGGGAGGGGGTATATTTATGGAAAATATGTATTCATATACATATTCTTTCTGAGAGCAGCTTTTTCAAAATAAGATCCACACATTTTAGTGGTGTCTATTGAAATGTGAGGATGCAATCATGCATTTGCAATTGTCGGATTTCCACTTGGACGAATTCAGACGTAAAATACACCTCTAATGCTTTTTTTTAAATTATAACTTAACATTTAGAAGGTATATGGAATATCTGCTTATATGAAAAAAAAAAAAAAATGGATAGCATAAGACAGTAGCAAGTTATTAAAAAGAAAAAAGAAAAAATGCATAATTTGGAAAGAATAATTGTGTGGTGGCAATACGGCAACATAGTGACATCATTATAGATAAGATCTAATTTTTAATAATGTAATAAGAGTGTATCACTCATTTGGAGTGTGGACAGTAAGTTGTCGCTCCGTGAGTTCCAATTTTGTTAACTATTTTCAATGTGAATATAAAAATTATATGAAATGATTCTAAATATTCAAACTTAGAAGCTTCAACTAAGTTCGGTTTCATTGAAATATTTGTCCTGTAAATATTTGCATCGGTAAAACCACCATTGGTAGTTCAAACAGTCGATTCGTATTTAGAAAATTCTAGAACCGTAGTGTACAACTGTAGAAATCTATTTTTAAAAGCTGTCGAAACAGATATTTTTTTCATAAAAATGTGTTCCATACAATTTATGTCTACCGATGAAATACAACTATTTCGGACATTTTTAAAAATTTAAAAAGTTTGAAAGTTAGTGTGATAAAATCTCACACAATACTTACTCGTTTCATGTTTAGCAGGTTTTAATACCGGGTGTTGAAATCTAGGTACATATATGTGCAAAATGGTCTATTCCTATTCAATAGATTTTAAAATGTGTTGGTGTCCTGAAAAAAAATAATTTACACTCAATTCTAAGTTCTATAATGGTAGTAAAATTACGATGTTAAAATGGTGATATCATATTCATTGGGTTTTATTTAAACTGAATGCTAAAATTTTTGGGGGTGAAAATTCGTTAGTTTGTTAAATTCTAAACTTCGACATTTCAATTACATCCACCATTTTAAAAATGGCCAAATCATATTCAATGCGTAATATCATTAAAATGATGTATTTCAGATTACGTGTACCAAATCAGACCCTTGAAGTATCCAACTATTAAAATATATTATTAGAAAAAATAGGTGGCAACACCTCATACTGCTGACGTCATTATAGATAATATCTAATTTTTAATAGCGTAATGAGAGTGTATCACTCATTTGAAGTTTGACCAGCGGGTAGTGAAGACGTCGTTCCGTGAGTTCTAATTTTCATTATTATTTTTATATACTGTTAGATTTATTTTTCAAAAATCACACACACACACACACACTTAGAATGGTGAAATCTTGTTCACTTCATTTTAACTAAATGCGCTATTTTAAAGTTTGTGTATACATTTGTTTTTAGATACACAACACTTGAAAGGGTCGAATCCTGTTCACAAAACATAATTTCAGCTATGTATTACATTCATGTTTTTAAAGTTTGTGTATAAATTTGTTTTTAGATACACAACACATAAAGGGTTGAATGCTATTCACTTAACACCATTTTGAAAATGCGTAACTATACTTGGGTGTATTCAAATCATTTTAAAAAAATTATATTGATAGTTAGATTTATTTAAAAAAAAAAAAAATCCACTGAATACAATTTTAGACATTACAATTATTACATTCATTACAATTATTACAATTATTACATTATACAATTATTACATTCGTGTTTTTAAAGTTTGTGTATACATTTGTTTTTAGATACACAACACTTAAAATGGTCGAATCGTATTCATTGAACACCATTTTTGTGTTCATTGGAACTCCGTAATCAATTTGTTTTTAAACATTCGAAATCATTTCGTTATTATTATAAAAATCGTATTGATTTATTTAAAAAAAAAAAAAATCCACTGAATACAATTTTAGCTAATTATTACATTCGTGTTTTTAAAGTTTGTGTATACATTTGTTTTTAGATACACAACACTCAGAATGGTCGAATCCTATTCACTGAATACAAGTTTCATGTCCACTGAACACAATTTTAGCTAATTATTACATTCGTGTTTTTAAAGTTTGTGTATACATTTGTTTTTAGATACACAACACTCGGAATGGTCGAATCCTATTCACTGAATACAAGTTTCGTGTCCACTGAACACAATTTTAGCTAATTATTACATTCGTGTTTCTAAAGTTTGTGTATACATTTGTTTTTAAAAAAAATCATAATGTTATAATACACAGATTTATATTCACTCCGTAGCATTCTGTTTTAAAACGCACCCTTTATAAAGTGCATCGCTATTCGAATGAACTTTGAAAAATAATCTAGCTTCCGCTGATAAGGTACACTTCGAAGATAACTTCTTATAAAGCACGGGTGCTTTGGCACGATGGTAAGACGCGCGGCTTCTAATCAGTTGGGCCCAAGTTCGAATCCAGCTCCTGACCAGTGAAACATTAATTTCTTTTGGAAAAAAAATGCCGATAGATGGCAGCACTTCATCAAAATTCGCCAGAGGGCGCTTTAACTACGTCACGCTGATAAGATCTTTCACTCTGTCGCTGACCAGCAGAGAGGGAGGACGTGTGCTAAGGAGCTCCAAGGCGCGACACGTCATTTCCAGATTGTTCGATTGCGAAATCCCTTGAAACCACTTCCTCAGGTCAAGGGTCAGTCAGCGATTGTGACATTCCCTCTCAAGACTCGGAGTGAAACTCACTCCGTATGAGTCATCATGCCTCTGTGAAAGACTTCGCAATTGCCCTCTTTCGCAATACTAGGAAAGAGGCATCCGGTGCTGTACCGCCTCACCAAACTTCCAAAAGAGGGGAGGGGGGCACTGAGAGGCATCCTCCCAAAGAGGATCCTCCCTCCTGGGGGTCTCAAGACCCTCCAAGGAGGGTCCACTCCAAAGAGGGAAGACACTCCAAAGAGGCATCCTCCCAAAGAGGGACCCTCCTCCCAAAGAGGGCCTCCTCTGGCACCGCCTCCCCGATCCGCCGCAGAACGCCCCTTTTATAACTACTCATGATTGATCTTTCTTGTCTATCATATTACATCTTGACTTCCAAGATAAAAGAGCTTTTCTTAAAATATCAAGATTGATTTTGTTCCACTCCTCCACCACATCTCCTCCAGAGTCCATCCAATGTTTTGGGATGTCGCTTATAAAGAGGCTTGTTTTAAAGGTTCAAATGCACAGTAATCCATAGGAGACACGTCGGGGGACTTGGGTGGATGCATTTAAATGGAATAGCCTCAATTCCAGTTTCATTTCTCATTTTTTCAAAAAATATAGTAGCAGATTTAAGGATATGGCTGGTAGTATTATCCTGATGGAACTTAACACAGTGAAGATTGTTTGGGTAAATTGCTGGAATTTTTTTTTGAAAAAAGGTATTAAAACATATTTCTGATAGTAATCCAAGTTAATTTTGACATCTTTTTCTACTTTCCTTATTTTAAGTTTTCCGTTATAAGAGAGTCCAGCAATAACCATAAAATCTTTAGCAAAACTTTCCTTGTTTTCTCTGAACCGACAGACTTTTCCTCCTCTTTTTCGGTAGTAAATCGATCTTTTTCTATTGCAATCAGATAAATATACCCAAGCCTCGTCAATTGTAACCACATATTTCCATTTTTCACCTGCCAAATAATTTTCATGCAACAATCTGCATATAGTCTTACGCTGAGAAACATGTTTTGGCTTTAGGCGCTGAACATCATGTTTTTTTATAACACTTTATAACATAGTTGAAAAGTCTTTATGACTTTGTTCATTCTGTCTGTCTGTCTGTCCGTTAGCACGATAACTGTCGTAAAAATGACTTTATCAAAATGAAATTTTAGTATGTTGTTCAGACGATCTGTGGGACCTATGGGAATATAAATGAATAATATCACCCAATTAGTTTTGGATTGAACCCGGGTTGAAAAAATGAAATACATTGAACCCTACGGGACCTAATTTTTTAAATATTTTTTAAGCGAATTTAAAATTCACAAATTGCTTCGAACGTTTTAGGAAATATTAAAATTATCCCATAAAATATATAAAAAAAATTTCAGCAAAATATATTCAGTAATTTTTTAAATAAAAATTGAAAGAATAATTACACCCTCTATATGAAGAGATCAAGTGACCATTATATGAAGAGATCAAGTGACCATTATATGAAGAGATCACGTGTCCCACTTCAAAATAAAATATGGCATCCATCTTGTGTCAAAATCGTGATTTTTAAAGTTCTTTTTAATTCATATTTAGTGTTGTGTCCTAAAACCGCTTTATTTTTGCTTAAATTATGTGCATCTATACATGCTGAAATAACGCAATTATAATATATTTGAGTTTAAATGATCATCCAAATTTGATTATTTCTACAACGAAGCCTAATTTTCACTTATGGAGAATGTAAACACCAAAAGATGTAGAATGAGTTGTATAAAAATTGCTGCATTTCTTTAACGCAAAATTATTTAGCTCATGGAGTCTGCAATATAGCTAATATGAATGAAACATTCAATGATTTTACACAGAGAACCAGACGATTTTTTCGATGAAGTTTTAAGCATAGAGTTAAATTACTGGTACTTCCATGGTTTTAAGTTTTTAAATAAAATACATTATTATAGTATTGTGATGAATGAAAGGAATGGGAAAGCGTTTGTGAATGAAATGCTGCTTTTATAGAGAGAGCCATGAGATTTATATTTCAATGACGTTATTTGAAGAAAGTTTATTTGTTTTCGATGAAGTTTTCAAATATAATAAATTATTGCAGTATTATGATAATTTAAAAATATTATCGAGGAATGTATTGCATTTTAGAGATGTTTAAACCAGGCAATTTATATTTCAATGCCGACATTTAAATAAAGTTCCTTTTTTTCGATGAAGTTTTAAGTTTTCAAATATAATAAATTAATATAGTATTGTGATAATTTTAAAAATATTACCGAGGAATGTATCACATTTTAGAGATGTTTATATAAATTGAAGGTGTGCGTACCTTTGTTGGGTAGACATTTTTTACCTTTTTCCCAGTCAAATGTAAACTTTGGCGTTTCTTTCCTTTTTATTAATTATTTCACTTATTTTACGTGTAGAAATATTAAAACCATGCTTTTCACATATTTTTTTAATAATCGAATAAGAGTATTTCTCTTCGTAAAGCTCAAAAATATAGCTTTCGATCCATTGTTTATTTTCCCGCGACATTTTAAAGCAAAGAATATTTTTAATGATGCAGACGATAATTAAACCCTGTTCCTACTTGGTTCCAGTCAGTTTTTTTTTTCATTTAAATTTAATTCATGGAGAAAGTCAAAATCGTTACTAAAATGTGTAAACACCCTCTGTATAAGTATGAGGCCATTTTGGGAGTTCCTGAGAAAGTCTACGACGAAATACCCAACATAAGCAAAACCGTTTGGAGTATGGTCATCGCCGAATCCAGGAATCCTGTATGGTGTTCGAATGACGCCGCGCAGTATTTATCTATGAATATCATTTCTACCTGGAAGTGGATAACCACCATATATGCTTCTACTTCTGCTGTTAAGCGGCACACGGGCATCACACCTGGAATGACAGCCTGAGGAGCCATCTCCTATGACAGATAGTCTCCTCTATTACTATAGTTATGTAGTCTATGTTGTCACGTTTTCTGGGACAAACTTCCCAACAGGATAACACTCGGATACACATAGCTCACGTCACTCAAGGCTCGAGAGTGTTAGAAATCTCGCAAAACGATGCCTGAGATTTGCTGGGACGGCTGTTGCAGTCTGCAACACTCAAAGAATTTGCTTTGTTTTTTCACAAAACAATTACAGAACATCTGGCAAAATCTACCAAGGGACAACAAGACACTGCTTATAGACGCCATATAGCACATATTGGCTTGTACTGCCACCAGAGGAGGATTTACTACATAACAGCATGTGATCGATATGTTGCCACTGCTCTGTAATGAAAAGTAATTTTGCAATGAAAATTTAACCATTTCTTTAGCTTTACATATTCATTACTTGTGCGAAATTGCATAGCAATATATCACTTGCTTCTGGATGCATTGATTTTTATGTCACAGAGTCATTATCATCATAAATGAGTAGATAACCTTAAACTTCTAGAGAATGTAATTAAAATAAACAATTCTTAATTTCGTCCCCTCTTTAATTTTTTTATTTAAAATTTAAAAGAATGTCGTCTTGCATTCGAAAATAAAAAAAATTATATGGAGTGTGGACATCCACTCGCTTTTCATGTTCGCCATTCATATTCATGTTCCATATATTATTCCAACCTACATCTGTCAAAATTTGCATAAAATATGTATATTTTTATGCGCTCTCGTTTACAAGTTATCCTTTTAAAATTGTTCTCAAATGTAGCTAAACTTTTCATCTTTAACAGATATTTTTTATCAAACTGGCAGCAATTTAGTGAAACCGATTAATTATATGCATTTGACTGATTTGTGTTAATATTATTTTAATGCCCTTTACATCCATTATTAGAACTGTTATTTTCCTCCGTAGACCATTGTTTCTGGGATTGCCATTATTTCTCAGCATAGAAAATAAGGTTTTGAATATCCAATAATTCAAATATATCGAGTTCTTATCATGCAAATTGCTAAAAAGTCTGTCTAGTTCTAGTTTTTCCCTACTTTTTCAAGGACCAACTGAAAATTCAGCTGTTCTAAAAATATAGACATTGATATACACTCATTTAATAATGTATGTAAGTATATATACCGAGTGTTTCATGAAGTGTGTCCGAAATGAATATAAAATAAATGGTTAGCTGCAGAAAGTGGAATATGAAAAATAATCAACAACCAGGGGCAAATTTAGCTCTGGTAGTTCCCCCTGCCCTCCGGAAACTATAATTTCGTAAAAAAAAATCTGATGTGCGCAACTTATGACTCTCCCTACAGACTGAAATTCATTTTCTCTTTATTTCATTAATAATTCATCAAATTAAGTTTTATTACACAAAATAACACGCATTCTTATTTGAAATGACACTGAATTTGCACTTTTAATTCAATTTTCGTTTTCATTTGGTAACTGCACGTATTTTTAAAAGCAACGAAATAAAAATTCGAAAATACTCAAATATATCGACAACTGCCAATCCTAGAGTAATAGAGTTGGTCTTATTCCTTTTATCGCCAAAAATTACGTATAAAGCAACCATTTAATTGATACATTTGAGCATAAGGGTTTTTTTTTTAATTATTATTATTATTTTTATGATTTTTGCGGACCATTTCGCAAAAAAAAAAAAAAAAAAAAAAGCAAGTTTTTTTATTCCGAATCATACCAAAATTCAATCAGCACCAGGGTGACACACACGTGATTCACCTACCAAATTTTATAAAATTTGGTCCATTAGTTTTTGAGTTAGAGTTGATACATATCTTGCACAGACAGACAGACACACACACACAGATGCCACACTAAAAATGGTTTCTTCCTGTCCTAGAGGTACCAAAACGTATAAATATGTCGAAAACTCGAGTTGCGATTTTCGACACGATTCCAATAATTTCCCTATACATTACCATACATTACAGAGAAAGTAAAGGCACGAAAACTATGTACATGGTACATTATGATGAAAAATTCGCTGAGATATGGATAATTAAAATCTTATTAAAATCTTATGGATAATTAAAACTTATTCCCATTTTACCTGAATTGCAAATGGGAATAGCTTACTTCCTAACATCAGGGTAAATATGGGGAACACCAACAAATCTATTTAAAATAGAAAAAACGTCGATAGAAATTTGCTACCAATTAATTTTGAATAATTTATTTGTTGGGGCTCCCTTTGAATCGAATGAAAAATACCTATAATAACAATAATTGGAATATCTCAAAGAGAATTTTTCATCAAAAGGATCTGATTAAATGTCTTATGCTCTCATTAAGCACGGCGAAAATCTTACTAATTGACAATTTTTAATTTTTTTTATTAACGGGCCGAAGTTAAATTTTGCATTTTTATAAAAATTACAGTTTCCGGTTGGGGCATGCAACTATCATAGCTAAATTCCGTTCTGTTTGCTGATTATTTTTCATATTTCACTTAACTTCTACGACCCACCGTTTATTTTATATTTTTTATTCGGACATTCTACGTGAAGCACCCTGTTATAGCCTCTCTCTGCCCCCTCCGGGATAACGCCGCATTGCATACTTTCAACTAAAGTTAGACTGCAAAAAAGAAAAAATACTTTCTAACTATTCCATAATTTCCACAAAAGCGCCCACATCCTTCTTGTCACCTTTCCAATCCTATTTGCGTCTTCGTTAAAGGTCACTCTGTTCGTTAGACACAAACGAATATAAAATAAAACTTTCCGACTTTGGCCAACTGACCAAGTCCGAGCCCCGCCCTTGATCACAGCTAGCTACGTCCAGAACCCCATGGATCGATGGCTTAAATATTCAGATCACTTCTGAGACCAGTCGGAACCAATGGCCACTGGAAGTTTTCCACGAAGAGTAAAGTAAAGGTGGTTCCAGTATTTAGACGGTCGAATGGCCGCCGTAAAATATTATATCGGACCACTTAACCTGATCAAATCATATTATAGGTACGAACGTTAAAATACCTCAACGGGGTTTTTATATTGGTTTCCTGGGAAAAGTCTTAAGTATCCAAATCACTTCAAATATAAGGCCCCAAGTGTACGATAAGTTTATCTGCAGTAAAGCGGCATAAGTGATTGCAGCGCCTTTAGTGGAGAATTGAAGAAGTTGGGAACAGAAAAGAGAGATAGAAGATATAGGTCAATTATAAAGTTGTAGCGCATTGTCTAATGAATAGGTGTCGACATCAAGAACGTGCAAAACGTGTATATAGAAAGCAATAAATACGTATCATAATTCATCGGTTGCTAGATGCTGTAACACGGTAACACCTGCAATGTTTCTCAAAGTACGCTGTTCTTACTCAATGTATACTGTCGCTGAGTTAATAGAAGGCATTTCGAACAGGTTCTACACTAGACTGAAGTGCGTGGAAATTCTGCCTATTGCATCATCCTTGAATAGGACATTAAATCACCTATAACCACTTTGTGCTGAATAAATACCTTCTATAACAGTTTCCGATGCTCTGCACTTTTTCGATTGATATTTTCCTTCTATCTCGCTCTACTGCCGAATTCCTGTTCCTAACTTCTTTAATTATCCGCTAAGAGTGCTGCAATACCTTTTTTTCGACTGTCACTTTACTATCGTGTACACTCAGAGACTTTTTATACCGAAATTATTTGAGTGCTTAAATATAAGCTCAAATAAAAAGATATTATAACCAGATATAGTCAACATTCTCCTAGGTATGCTATCCCAAAAAAGGTTTAAAATTCGAGATGGTAAAGCACGTTTAAAGACCTCCTGAACACATTTTGAACAATTTTGATGATAAGAACTTACACAACTTCCTTGTAGAAAGCAGTTATTTTAGTTAGGGTTGCGTATGTCAGTTATAGCAGTTTGTTTTAGTGTACTTTTGATGATATCCGTCTTTGTGTGTGCTTGCTTGTATGTGTGTGTGCTTGCTTGTGTGTGTGTGTGTGTGTTTGTCCGTATGTGTGCTTGTTGGCAGTAGCGTCGCGTAAGATTTTTGACTGGGGAGAATGAAAATTTGGCAAAAAAATTGGTATTACAAGTGAAATTTATATTGGAATTCGCAATTTTCATAAGTTTGATTTATTGGTGAATAAACTAAAATAATTTTAAATAAAAATGCAAAGAGTGGATGAAATGCACGAAACTTTAAAATGTTATCTAAAAGATGAATACAAGATATAACATTTTAGATGCTTTCTTATTTCTAAATTAGATGAACTTTTACAATCATTTTATTAAATAGAAAGTCATGGTCGCCCATAGGGGATGTAAAGGGGGGGGGGGTCACACTCCCCCTTGGACATTAATATAACAAAGGCGAGCATCAGGCCTGTCGATGTTGCAGATCATGGACTTGAGTTTGGCCTTCTCCCCCCTCCTTCTCCTGGGAAAAGTTTTACAGGGGCTTATGTGTGAATTAGAAATATATTAGAATCTTATTAGCAAGTGATAGAAAAAATATATCAGTTTTGTAAATATAAACAGCTGGAACTAACGAAGTAAAGCAATTCAAAGGAATGCACTGAAAATGGGTGAAAACACTGTAGCCAACAATATACTTAAACAATTTTATATATTAATTATTTACAAATACTATACTTTAAAAGTAAAAACTTAAAAATATCTTAACCACAATACGCTAAACGTCTTCTAGGAAATTATCAATGGCTTTTGTTTGACTGAGATTCTCCTGTAACGCGATTTTTAAAGAGAAATCAGATTTATTATTTCTAAAACTCACAAATACTCAAAAGGATGCTTCGCCATATTGTTGCTGTAACTAAGTCTACTTCACAAACGACTTAAGTTTAATGGTAGTCATTATTAGTGTGTTTCCTTGTCTTGATATTGTTTAAATTTAGGCGAATGTCATGTTATTAGGGGAAAATGACTCATCTTTTTTAGTATTACATATGACTTTTTTCTTCGAAGAATTATTAACAGAACCATATTTGACCCGAAATGCGGATCCATTCGCCTTGCCCAAGAAATTTTCTTTCATGAAACGTCACATCCCATATCTAATCATTGTCTGTCATTACTTTGTTTATAAAGGATTGAAAATAGAGGAAGAAATAGCCACACCTTCCGGGAAGCTAGCTTATAGTTCAAGCTTATCAGCCAGGTCGGAGTTTAACAGGTGTGCGATCCTAATGCCATGTTTCTTTCAATGCACCGTAAAAGGCTAGATGATTTCAGCTTCTAGATATGCGTTTTAATGGGAGAAATACTTTGAAACGTCTCATTTTAAGTAAGTAAAGTGTAAGAGTTTTCTAAAAAAAGACATATATTCGCAAAGTTATATTAAAAAAGATAATAAATAAAAGTATTTTTAAATTAAATTTTAAACAGAGGAGGCTCAGCTTCTGAGCCTCAATGGAAGCTACGCTACTGCTTGCTGATATGTGTGTGCTTGTTTGTGTATGTGTGCTTGCTTGTGTGTGTGTGTGTGTGCCTGTTTGTGTGTGTGTGCTTGCTTGTATGTGTGGCGTGGACACGATAATACAAGAATAAATGCCTGTACAGCTACGAAATTTTATGCATGACTACGTTATGTAAAAAACAACTAGATGGAATTTTTGGTAATTCTCATGATTAGAACCCGAATTATTCGAATTAAGAGTTTCATAACATTATTTCCTATGGAGAAACATGATAGTTCCCTGACCAATGATTGAACTTGAGTCTACTATGGAAAATAATACTTTAAACTATACTAAAAACACTGATCAGTAAAATGCATTCAATTCTTCGACGTCTAAAAGCTATTGCCAGCTTAATAAAACAACTTTTAAACAATTTTTAAAAAAACTTTCAAGAACATTTTTAAAAGACTGACATATGAAAGAAAGCTTCTAAAAAGATATATGAACACATTAAAATACAATTTAAGTGCATAAAATAAATTTATTTTTCATCTCATAAATCGGAACCAGACTCGGGTCTCCAGGTTTGTACCCAAATATGCCGACCATTACACCACTCCGACCTCTAAGGAATTCCCTCGAATCACCTTATAACTTATAAACATAGATACTTTTCCTGTACAAAGAAAGAATATAGCTAAAGGAAAACTTTTATTATGGCATATATTATGTTTCCGAATTTTTTTTTTTAATTCGTGAGTTTGAAGGAAATGGAAGTTTTAAGATCTCTTGCCAAGTTTCAAGCTCTTTTAGAATGATCTCTGTGTGTTTGTAAGGTTTGGGCACGATAACTCAATAACGAATACATCACCTTCAATCCTTTGTTCGTCACTCCATTTTTTAAAATGTTCGTTTTAAGTTATAAGGATGGTTTTCTGATTTTTCATATTGATGACTAGCATTCTCTTGAGACTTTTCTGGTTAGAAATTTAATTCCTTCGTTCGTTATGGATGCTTTACTATTTCTCTTCAAATATTCTACTTTAAATCATCTTTATTACTTATATATACAGGGTGTCCCAAAAAGATTGAAACGCGCTTTAATTCTTTACCTGCTGGAGATAAGTGGGCAATGTAAATTGCAAAAATGTTGAAAGTAAGGTAGGAAATAAGACTACGTTAATGAAATAGTCCTCCCATTCATTTTCGAAAAGTTACACTTTTTAAATTTTTATACGACCCCTTAGATAAATTTGGTCAATCAGAAAATTTTTATTTTTAACGCAGCAAGATCATTAAAAAAACCCCGCATATCTGTATCTTTAAAATTGAGCGAGTTATATTTAATTGAAAATTGAACATTGTGAATGGGGACCCTATATCAAATTAGAAATGTAAATTTGCGACATATCGCAAAAAAGATAAAACTGGATGATAATACATATGAGACATTTTTGCGAATTTCGCGTAGGCTCACGATGCAATCACGAATTCTTAAGTACTTTTCATTAACTAAGTACTTTTTCAATAATTAAGTACTTTTAAGTACTTTTTCTTACCTAAACAATTTCCATCGTCAATTTATTTATGATCCCTATTTTCATTGATGAAACAGCCTTTCACATGGTACGGAAAAGTGTCATAAGTCAGATTTTTTCCTTTATCATAATTCGGTTGATTTTAAAGATACAGATATGCGATTTTTTTAATGATCTTGTTGCATTAAAAATAAAAATTTTCTGATGGACCAAATTTTATAAAAATTTAAAAAGTGTAACTTTCTGAAAATGAATGGGAGGATTATTCCATTAACGTAGTCTTATTTCCTACCTTACTTTCAACATTTTTGCAATTTGCATTGCCCTCTTATCTCCAACAGGTAAAGAATTAAAGCGCGTTTCAAATTTTTTGGGACACCCTGTATACATATATATGTATATAGCATAGAAAAATTATGATACGTATCATAACTATCTAAAGATTTAAAACTATTTAAAAGCTAAATATAAACAAGCATTATAAATTTAAATTTTTTAAATAAATAAAACATTTTCAAATTTCAAAATTTACTTATTAAATATTAAACAAAGGCGATCTGATATTTAAAAAGTTAGTAAACGATTTTATAAATATTTAAACTTAAACCTAAGTAACATAAATTATGCAAAGATATCTTAAAATTTAAATTATTAATATTATTAATTATTTAAAACGAGGCAAAATATTTTTATATTTAAATTAGATAAAAGTAAATAAAACATAAAAATTTAACTATTTATGCTACGTATAATAAACAAATTATTATTATACGTTTCGGTGATAACATTAGAGAAAAGCCTACTCCTACAAAACGTCTTAATCCAATTAAAATTTAATATGTCATGCAGAAAATGTTTAGTTAACAATCAATCCCGTCAATATTTATTGTCAGTTAGTCCTATCAGTAGAGTATTTAGTTTACTGTTAGTCCATCCTATTTGACAGTCGGTAAAATGCGAATTTATAAAAGAAAATTAAATGAATTCATTTAACACAAACAAAAAAACATCTAATAAAACAATTAGGCAAAACTTCAAAAGTAAATCTGCCTCAACAAATTATGAAATAACTATAAAGCATATAAGTAAGTGATACAGTGGCGTATTAATAAATTCAAGGGCTTTACGCTAATTCCTACTCGAGGCGGCTCACTGACGTCATTGCTTTTTGACGTCGTTAAATATGCATTAGTGTAATCAGGCAACTTACTAACGTCATTATGAGTTAATTAATGAATTCAGAAGTTTTCTGAAAAATGAAAATTTCGCAAATACAGCAGTTATTTCATTAAGGGTATCAACCTGTTATGAAGGCAAAATACAATGGTTGCTATTTACTTCTTTCGTTTTTCTGTTTATTTAATTCAAAAGTTTGAATAGAATTTTTATAAGAATGTTTCTATTTTTAACATCAAGAATCAAAATGTCTTTACTTTCCAGAGACGCTACTACTGGCCATGCATAGATCTTATAAAAGTTGAACAGAAATTCGACATGTAATACATCGTGTCATTAAAAATCACTAAAATGCAAATTTATAAAAGAGAAACGGAAAACTTTTCTAAATAATAAAGAAAGAGTTTACAGAAGAAGAGAGGGATTCGTCATGGCAACCGTAAGGTTTACGCCAACAAATGGCGATTCTCAAGAGCATATAATCAACTCTTCGGACTAAGCTAAGCCCCAGTCCACGGAGATACGGTTAACGAAAACCATTCATCGGGTATGGTTCGAAAAACACCTACCAAACAAAGACTCCAGTCGTCGACGGCTTTATGGCACATTTGGCAAAATCACGCCCACGCCACTACATGGAAGAGTCCGTATGTGGTATGCGGAACATGCATCAGAATAACCCGGGTAATTCATCATCGCACTAACAATATGGATTCATGTTCCACTTAGTGAAGGAAAGTGGACTTGGGCAGAGCCAGGAGCAGATCTAGAGCGGAGGGCGTGGGGGCGCGCGCCCCCTTCAAAAAGTTTCGATTTGTTAGCTTTTAATAACAAATTGAATATTTTTCGTGAAAGAAAGTATTACTTAAAAGAATTAGGTTATCTAATGTTAAAGAAGTTTCAAAATCCATGAAGAAGCAAAAAAAAAAGTTATTTTTTTTGTTCTGTTGTACTCAGTTAATTGTAACGGACATATTCTGTTATTTCATGGAATAAAATAACAATATGGTAATCGTCTTCCGTAAAAATATTTTTATAAATAAATTATATCGAGAATTTGAAAATAACAAACCATTTCCTTCCGCGGGAAAATATCACAAAGGTCCCTGGTTATTCCCGATACTAACCCCCCCCCCTCACGAAAATTCTAGATGCGCCCCCCCCCTCCCCTCATGAAAATCCTGGATCCGCCATTGGGCAGAGCTACAAAGCCATGGATTGTTAACCTGAAAAGACTTTGCCTCCTCCAAAGAGGAAATGTAGAGTTTACAATAATAAAACAAAAACTTTAGGTGTCTAGTGATCCCTATTGGACCCAAGCCTCAAAAATAAAGCTTCGTAGTAAATCAGCCACTGTAGTGCTAAGATGATAAGCTTAGAAAATGATACTTACCTAAACAGAAATGCTTAGAATGAAAATATTCTTGCACATTGCATTTGAGAAGAAACGTTATCTCCTGATATGAGGTAAGCAAATAAAACTAAAAGATAACACTCAGATAAAATTCGAATATGTGCAGTATAGGGATTAAATCGCATTTACGACTACATAATAAAATAAAATTTAGATTGTGAGTCTCCACTAGACTTTCTTACATATTCATATTCCACATTTTTTTCTGTGCATTTGTAATAATAATTATTATCAGAGTGAAATCAATATAACTTTTTAGAACCTTTCGTTTGCAATTTAATATTTTAAACTTTTCTTAATTTTTCAAAAGAAAAAGTAAAAAAAAAAAAGTTATAAGTTGACAATATGTCAGTCAAGACGCGATACATTGGATGTACTTAGCTCATAAATAAAGTCAATATCTCTCTATTATATTTTGCTACAAATTTGGTGTAAATACATCCTTTAATTAACTTTTCTGTTAATTAAAGGATGTATTCACAACAAAACTTGGTGACTTTTGCGAAATATCGCCAAGTTGGCAATAATTAAATATCGCTGAAAATTTAGTTCCTTTGATAATCCCCGTTACTTTGTGGGAATTGTTAATTTGATATTCTTAACTGGTACTTAACTAATACGTTTAAAAAATAAATTGCAACTTTTTAAATATTAAGTTTCATTTTGGTTAACAATGTACCACACCTGGAGTCGAAAAAAATCGTCTTTATCGAAAATTGGCTCAATTAGTTTCTGTCCCGTGGTCGATATGATAAGTATGCGAATTCCCAGCCTTTTAGGTCACTGAGGTGGCCTTTTGGAGGGTCTAAAATGTCATTTAACCCTCACCCCTCCATATTGTCCTCCTCCGGACGAAAAATCGAAAATCCGGCTCCATCAAATTCTGTCCCATGATCGATACTACAAGTGCGTAAGGATTCAATCTCCTAAACTATCGGATATTTTTGGAGAGTTTGGAAAAACTTTTCGTAGAACCCCATTTTCTCCTCCCCATAGGCGTAAAAGAATGGTCCACTTCCAGGGGGAGGAATCTAAAATACCACTCCGTTAGGTTCTGTTCGGTGGGTAATACTATAAAAAGTATCCAAAGATTCAACCTTAGATCGCCAAGAGAGGAAAACTTCTATAGGGTCTGAAAATACTTTTCGGATTAAAAAAAAAACATTTTCTCGACCACGTGGGAGGCGGAGGGAATCGAAAATCAGTCAGATTTTGTCCGTAGGTATCCTAAAGAATAGATGGAGTCTTCCTATCTTTCACAATACTAGAAATTTGAGGACAGCATCTCACTCTGAACTCCCACTTTGACCTCGTAGTTTTGACTAGAGATGTGTCAAAAATCTTCTCTGATTGGCTACTTTCTTTGACATTCTGCTCGTCAACTGCTAATGACTTTATGTCTACATCTTCTTTTCCTATCTTAATGGGATTCGAATACACTTATGATCCGTGCGGATTATAAGTGCTGATACCCTTTTTAATTACTTTGCGGAAGTATGGGTCATCCGAAAAAAAAACCCTACTGTTTAGGACCAACCCACCGAAGAAACATATTTGGACGATTTCTGAGGCCTCTGTTATCCATCTATTATATATGATATCTACGGTTTTGTCCCGCAGTCGATATTATAAGATTCAGTCTTCTGGGTCACCAGTGGAGTTTCTGGAGGGTCTATCGACACCAACATGTTAGACAACATATAGGGAGTTTCACTGTTTGTGGGACAAGTAAGTTTTATTAGGGGGCGGCCTTACAGAAAATGCGTCTCGTTAAGGGGCCCGCAAAGTAATTACATATTGTAATTACACATAAAGTTTAATGAAAGGTACTCTGGAGAGCTATTGTGTGTCTCACAGACATACACACTTACAAATCCACATAAAAGTGAATGTCTTTTAATAAAGAATTTTAAATGGGGGTCAAGTCTTTAAAATGTTCTTTTCAGTCAAAATATCGAATTCAAAAATTTTTGGGGGAGATAACGCGATCGAATTTACACTCCCACAGACGTACAAAAAAGTATCCCGCCCCCCCCCCCCCCAAATGTGCACTTAAAACGTGTTTTTTGATAAAATCTAAAATTAGAAAATTGGCGGAAAAATATACGTTATTACTATTGTATGGTATATTGTATAGTTTTGTATACTGAAATATACTGAAGTACAATTTATGATATAAAGAAAAAAAAAATTGATGTGTGAAACACATAATTTCCCCCTACAAATTAACAAATTCCAATGGTGTTATAAAACAATTCCAAAAATTATAGATATCTAATGACTCGATCTTAGTGAAAATCAATAAAGCTTGCGGTTGTTTCCGATTAAAATAAGCATTCCAAATTCCGTGAAAATCGCATTATTATTTATAGAGATATTACGTTTTTTATGATGGAGAGAATAATTTATAATATCCCCAGAACGGCTTGTGATGACTTTCAACAATGGCGTCAAATCATTTTTGGGTAAAGTACAAACAACGTTTTCATTCGTTTGATAATTGTGAGCATCCAAAATTTTTTCGTTAGAAACAGCGTGAGCAGTTGGTTAAAAGTATCAACGAGTTTCGAAGACAAAACCAATCTCTTTCTGCAGGATATAAGGATAGAGCAACCCTTCATAGGCAAAAATGAAGTCTCTGTGATGGATGGTTTGCTCTGTCGAAATTGATGGTCGAAATATTGTCTAAAATGATCGTCTCTATGAGAGGGGGGGGGGGGGGGGGCTCGGTTAAAAAGAAGAAAGCTTCTTTTTTAGTTCGAAACCCATTGATGTTTTTAATCAACTGCTTATGCTGTTACTAATAAAGCGTTTTTATTTCAGATTATTTTATATAACATTTTTGGGGGGGTTTTCTGTCTTGTTTTTTAAATAAACAATGAGCATATTTGATTCTTAAGGATTATTTAGAACATAAAAGAGCAAGGACGGTTGCTATTTGATTTAAAATAACAAATTACTTATAAAATGGCTATTTGTTCAACATTTTTTAACATAATTTTGTTTTTATCATATTTGATTCCATTTTCGGAAAATTGAGGGTTTTCCTCTAATTTCTTTGGAAATCAACAGGCCTGTTAAGTTTGTCGATTGAGATAATCGCACCATTTTTTTTTAATCTCTCGATTTAAGAGATATAGTGCTGCTCACAGACACACAGACATAACAAAAAATAATTAATTCGTATGCAAGTATATTCAAACCATGCGAATTCATCAAGTACGAAATGTAAGATATTGGACCCTTTCACAGTACTTTCACCTTATATTGAATCTATTTATTCATGTATTATGCGCAACAGCGCTCTTTATAGTTTCCCTGCAATACATGGTAATGCATAGGGAAAGTATTGGAATCGTACCGAAAAACGCAACTCGAATTTTCGACGGGTCTACACGTTTTGAGATCTCTAGAACATGAAAAAACTATTTTTAGTGTGACGGTGTGTGTGTGTGTGTGTATCTGTCTGTCTGCGCAAATATTGTATCCACTCTAAAACTAATTGACCAAATTTCATAAAATATGGTAGGTAAGTCCCTTGTGGGTGACCCTGGTACTGATTAGATTTTGTTACGATTCGGGATAAAAAAACTTGACTTTGTTTTTTTTTTCAGCAATAGCCAGTAAAAATGTCTGTATCCACTCTAGCTCTAGCTGAAAAACTAATAGACCAAATTTCACAAAATTTGGTAGATAAATTATTTGTAGGTTAACCTGGTGCTGATTCAATTTTGGTACGATTGGGAAAAAGGAACTTGCCTTTTTTACGAAATGACCTGCAAAAATCTTTAAATCTAAAAGTAAAAGACTACGTATGCTCATATATATAAATTAATTTCATTTTTCTGCGTAATTTTTGACGACGAAAAGATTAAGATCAACCCCATTACTGTAGGAATTGCCGTTCTCCAGATATTTTAGTGTTTTCGCATTTTCGCTACGGCACCTTTGAAAATAAATCCAGTTACCAAATGTAAACGAAAATTGAATTAAAAGTGCAAATTCAGTGTCATTTAAAATAATTATGGCTGTTATTTTGTGCAATTAGATTCAGTTTAATGAATTATTGAAGCAATAAAGAGAACGTGAATATAGTCTGCAGGGAAAAACATGTGCTGCCCACACATTTTTCAAATATATTTATCAAAATATCCCATAAATTAAAAAAAAAAATTAGCTGTTGAGAAACATGTTCACTTTTCATATGTAATATCATGCGATAAATTGGGTGACATCATTCTCTTGGTTCTAGCTCGTTCCATTCATGAGAAAAGATACTTTGAGTAATACATTTGCATTTGAACGCAAATAATTATTTATCTGCTATAAGAATAACTTATTTTTCCGTCCATAGAGCTTGGTAAATTTGGCGACGAATTTGGCTGAATGTAGCCAACTTGGCGACTTTTTTAAATGTTACTAAATTAATGAAAATCTCGCCAAATGGATAAAAATGACGCTAAATCAATGAAAATGATGACTAATTGATGAAAATTCAATATTTTGGAAAGAATATAAGTATCTACTGTAAGAATAAGCTATTTTTTTTACTGTAAAAGTAGTAAATTCATTGCATTATATAATGAAAGTCATGTGCTGCCTACATCAAATTTTTTTAAATGTTTTTATTTTCGAATATATTGACAATTAAGAAATTAAACGAAATTAATTAAATGCAATGTATCATCAATTAAACTTTCGTCGATCCAACGAAAGGCATTTACACATTCAATGAAACCCCAAGAATTAACCAAACAAAGTTTAAAATGTGTGAATACATATTTTTTTAAAGCAAATTGAGATGGTCCATTAATTTACCAAGCAGAAAATCGATATGGATTTAATTGAAATTAAAGTTGAGTTTCAAGGTTATTTTTGTTGAAAAAAAATTTAAATATTCAACTAACTCTTGAAAAATTTACTTATTTGCAAGTCTGGGAAATTCAAATACTTTTCGAATACAATACAGAAAAAGAAAATACAAAATGTGCATTTTCCTAAATTTGTAATTTTTGCGTGAATAAAAGTACTATAAAACATATTCAGAAAAGACTATCGCATAAATTCCTTACATGAATTTTTTTATTAAATATATATACGCATGCTAAAAATAAAATGTATTTCTTACATATGAAATAAGGGAACAAGTTGAATCTACAAAAATTGTTATAACATTCGAAAATTCATTTTTCTCTGGCATTGACATTAAAACCCAACAATTATCACGAAAAGTAACAATTAGTTTTAGATTGATCTATTATATGCACAATCTACGAAAAGCTTTAACAAAATTTCATTACCAAATGAAATTTATTGGACATCCCTGCCAGCCTTTTAAGAATAAAGATGTATTTGATATATCCTTTTTCATGGTAGTATTTTGTATCTTCTTTTTGTGGAAATACAAGTATTTTTTTATTTTTCACAAATGTTGATTTCAGAAGTATTTAATATTTTCGTATTTAATTTTTAAAAATGCATTATTTGCAATTTAGGAATTAAATGTATTATTCCATGTATTAAAAATAATTTTCCATATGCATTGCGGCTTTCATTCAGCTCAAAACTTTTGCATATAAAAATAAACGTCATGTTGAGTTTTCCTATAGAAACTTGGAAAAGCACAAAATATCGTAAAGAGCTGCACATTTTATGTATCACTGCATGCTAATAAATGTATATAAATACCAAGTAAATAAGGAAATAAATACAACTTTTTACACTTTCTAGATAGCAGATATATGAAAAATTAGGTTACTAATTTGTCAACATGTATGGAAATACGCCTATTTAGCAAAAATTTTGAAAGGAAATAATAAAGACAACCAAGTTTTTTGATTAAAAAAGGGTCTTTAATTAGCACCATCTGACGTACATAAAATTACAAATCAACAGTTTTTTCGGACGTCACTACGTCCTTCATCAGTGGCAATGTAAATTGTTTAAAATGGGACGAACATGGGCTCTTATGAGCTAGCCCACAACCATGAGACAAGAAATATGCAAATTGTGTCACTTTACCAAATTTGTCCGTCTTTATTATTTCGTTTTAAAATTTTTACTAATTATAGTCGCCTAATTTTTATATGTCTAGTACCACAATTTGTATTCTCACAAGCAGCAATTATATTCATTGTAATGGAACAAATGCCAAAATTATCAAAATTTTGTAATTGATACCTATGCATTTACTAAACTGTTTTTAATTTCTTTTCCGTTTAACCACTATGCAACATTAATGAAAATAATTTCAACATATGCATTTGTAATCGTCATTTCATTCAAATTTTTTAATATAAAATCCAATGTTGTAATAAGTTTTCCTAAAAGCTTGGGACTACACAAAATTTTATACACAGCACAATTTGTATACCACTGCAAGCCAGAATATATTCTATAAACACTGGGTAAATGATAAACAAATGTCCAATTTTGAAAATAAAGTTTTAATTCTTATATAATTAATGGCTATACAATGTCAACAAAAATAGTTTGCACTTTAAAAAATCCTAGCATATCGAATAAAAAAAAAACACGATCTAACTCCAAATAAAGAACTTACCTCTAAAAAATTCTGTCAGTGGAGCTCCGCATTTTCGCGTGTGCTAGGTGCCGAGAGAAACTAGTGCACTGACGAATTGGTGTGTGTAGTTGCCACGCAACGTGTGGTTGGCTGGAAGGAAAATTTTACTATGTCGATAGAACTCGATTCGCCAAACACGAAACAAGGTGTCCAATTACTAAAAAAAGTATAATAGTAGAGATCATTCCATTCTTTTATCTTAATACCATGTTCTTAGCAGACGATATTTTATGCAATTTAAAATGAGTTCTTTGGCACGGAAAAGTGGTCACGGAGGAAGAACTGGTCGAAGGGATTCATATGTCAAGGTCAATTAAACGTATTTCACGACAATGTTATATTTTCACGCGTGTATATAATATGCGTTGTTTGTAAAATAACACAGAAAAGTATATTCTAGCCATTCTTCAAAACTAGGGTGACTCCTCTAACCATCACTTATTAGTAAAATCAAAAATATTTTATTTTTAGATTTTTTTTTTTTTTTAATAAATTTTGAACCTTTTGCTTTTATTTCGTGCACAAGCCCCAAGCCAAACTTTTCTAAAAATTAAATATGAAAACAAATTAACTGGAGCTACAACTCAACTTTCTCATACAAAAGTTCATTTAAATAGTTTGTGATTGTTATTATTATTATTATTTTTATTTCATTTTATTTATTTATTTATTTTTTCGCATTTTACAAGAAAAAATTTAAAAATCTGTATCTTTGTTCCAAACGTTCCCAATTATAGCATGTTACCCTTCATTTTAAAGGGCATAGAAAATCTTACAATTGGTACCTTGGTACCAAGTATGATAATATACCCTTCTAGAAGGGGTAATTCCCCCCCCCCCCCCCGAAGGAGCTATAACGTTGTTAACACAAAACTTGTATTGCGGCTATCTTTTACTACAATTATTGAAACTATTAAGTTCCTTGACCATTGAGCCATAAATAACCCTTTTTATTACTTTCCTTATATATATATAGTATAATGTATAAGGAAAGTGTTGTGACGGGATCGAAAATTCGAATTCGAGTTTTCGACGGGAGAGCGCTTTTCAAGCATCCCTGAACATGAATCAAACGTTTTTGAGGTGATATCTGTCTGTGTGTGTGATAGAGAGAGAGAGAGTTTGTAGAAACGATAGCTAACGAACGAATGGAGCGATTCGAACGAATTTGGTACAAAAATTACAATCCGTTAATACTGGAAACCTATTGTTTTTAAACGCAATCGAATGTTCAGAACCCCCACTAAATCTTCGAGTGAAATTTTGAAAAAATCACCAAAAAATCAAATCCTTTCATAAAGTTATGCAAATAGTCATTTCTTATGTAATTTTTCATTAAAAAACGATTGACACAAACTTTAGAACGCTAACATGAACCGTTCTCGAGATATTGCACATTTTTCAAATAAATTTATCAAAAAATCACATAAAAGATGAAGATTATTTCAGGAAAAGCTAAGTTTAAAGTTTAACTGGAAATGCAGATAGTCCATATGACCATATGCAATTGCTTACCTATACATGACTTTAAAAAATTCTGAGAAATGTATTTAGATGCACTTAATTAATACTATATTATATCATAATAGCTAATTTAATTATTCTAAATATGTATATACGTACATTTTTACATACTGCCATTACAGGAGTATATGTAGATACAAAAGTAGTATACCCCATGTTCTTGACTGTTAACTTATTACCATACCTTAAAAAATAGATAACTTTATTTACAGGGTAAATATTACTACTTACTATGAAATTAATAAAATATTCCAGCATAATTTTTTGGCATTATGTCTTACTAATGATGCGATTTTCAGTCAAAAATCGTGCATTGATTAATGTTGCTAGCATTCCAGAATCTCCCTGATTAACTGAAAAGTTTTGAAGTTCTGAAACAGCTTTCAGTAAATCGCCATATGATTTAATAGAAAATTCTCTCTAAGAACAGTTTTTATTTAGAAGTGACACTTCGTCATTCTCTTGGAAAAAAATGGCTGAAATATTTGGAAGATTCTTTCGTTCTTAGTTCGTTACAACAGGAGCTTTATTAACAAATCACTTGACATTGGCCGCCCGTTTCCGCGTTGTGCAGGTTCCGTTTCACACAGGGAAATAACATGAATTTCCTATATTTTTGGGCTGGGCTAAAAATATTTTCCGATTATGACAGTGTTCCGTTTCAAACAGGTTTGTCTGTATATTGATATTGGAGCTTTCTTTGTTGTTAAAGTAAAAACTATAAAAACTCAATATATCAATGCTACTTGTAAATCAAAACATTAAGGCTTATGTTCCATTATTTGCTGACAGCTTATCGATGAAAGTGAAAGACAAAAGTTGGTTACTTTGCAGTAGTGTCGCTATAAAAAAAATGAGGGGGGGGGGAGTGGAAGGACATTGCATTTCTCATTTCCTCAAATAGCACTTCTCCGAACTTGAAGGGGTTATGACCTTCGAGGAATAACCCCTTTTGGCGACGCCACTGATATTTTAAAAGAATCAACTCTATGGCTAGTATCCAAAATAATAATAAAAAAAAAAACATTCTGAAGTCTGAACCGATATTTTTGCTTGACATTATGAGCATTATTTATGTATGAGTTAATGTACGAGTTGATGTATGAGTTAATTGTTATGAGTATAAATGCGACTTTCAAGAACTGCACGACGTCTACAGAAAGTCATACAAGTCTATATGTATTTTTCAAAACGTCAACTTTATGATATCATCTGTCCTCAACCCCATGGGAGGTAATTGTTCAATATTGGAGATACTGTCCCATGAATCGGATTCAAAAATAATTTTGTCACCAATGCATATTTCTTCTAAATGTTACATAAAATCATTATTAAATTAACTTGAATGTGGCTTAACTCGACTTTGTAATACCAGAATCCGTTTTTAAACAGCTTGTGATTTTTTTTTTCAAATTTTACAACTGTATCAGGTAACATGCTATAATTGTAATCATTTGGAACAACGATTTTTCCTGATATGGTTAGACTGACAACACTACCGATACATCAGCACAATATTATCTCCTAACAAAACACAATTAATTCTATTGCTTTAGCGTAATGTTTATCAATTTAGCAGTATTTTTTTTTTTTACCGATTTGGCGATATTTTTGTCTTGACAACATTTAAAAACAGAACCGCCAAATTTTTCGCCAAGCGTTATGGATAGACCGATAGAAAAATGGCTTGTTAAGATATTAAATTAATAATCGCCACAAAGCAACAGGTTAAGGTAACTGAACTTAATTTTGCAAAAAATTTAATTTTCATCGGTAAGAGGTCATTTTTATCAATTTAGTGTCATTTTATAAATTTGGAGACCATTTTCATTTATTTGGCGATAATTTGTTAAATTTGGCGACATTTAAAAAGTCGCCAAATCTGTCACCAAGTGGGACGATTGGATTGACAGACAAACGCTACTGAAACATCATTACGGTATAAATACATTTAATTTAATTGATTTAGCGTCATTTTTACAGATTGGCGACAATCTGTATTGTTGGTCCAAATGATCACAATTATAACATGTAACCTTTCACTTTAAAGGACTTGAAAAAATCTTTCAATTGATACCATACTTGATAATGTTACCCCCTGGGGGTCCCCACCCCCCACCCCGAGGGGGCTAATGGGGTGCCGATCACAAAAATTGTATCACGGCTTTATTTCACAACATTGATTGAAACTATTCAGTTTTGGGAGCATTGAGCTCTAAATAATCCCTTATATGAATGATATGACCATCGAGGTAGTATATATGGAGAGAGCTTAAGAGTTGCAATCGTCGTCAAAGATAAAGGCAGGTGTTGTACGGACAAATTTCCCGAGAACGCGTTTTCTCCCCACTGTGACCCTATACATTTCAATGGCGATTTCAGACCGAGAGCGTACTTGAGAAATATAAATGGTAAAATAATGGTTATGTACTGTTGTACTTACGGCTGCAAGTAAAAGCATGTACAAGGAGGGCTTTACTCTTTTCATGGATTTGTTTTCATTATATATCTTACAAATATAGTTAAAAAGTAATTTTGCTAGATTTTAGCGTGGTGCATTTCATCTGGCTGTTAATTTCATTGCTTTTAATGCTGTATAATTAGAAGTTTTGCTTTATTTTTGGTGTTTGTGATATTGCAAAAGACTTCTAATGTCATTCTAACACTTTAAAAAAACATTTGGAGTACTCTGCTGATAGTTATAGAGTTATTTTCGGTATCCTCGTATGTTTTCCCTTCGAGGTAGAACTTGGCGACGGTTGGCGACTCGCAAGATTGGGTGGCTTGGGAAGAAAAATAGGAGTTTAGATAATGAGAGTAAAGACGTGTCGTATGATAAAATTTTACGTTCATAATAAAATATAATAATAGTTTACATTCATTGAAAATGTCAGCTAGATTTTACATCATAATTTTTCAGTGCATTTTATATAAAGATATATGATATATGAGCATAATCTCATTTCTAGTTCTGAGTAAATCGTACTACTAGTGAGCATGCACGCCCATAGGGGAAGACAAGGGGTCACTTCAAATTCACAAAGGCGGACATCAAACTAGTCGATGTTGTTAATCTTATCCTTGAATCCCTCCGGATAAATTCTATAGGTGCCGATGCTGGTTAGAATTTATTTCATATAAACATCTCGATTAAAAATATATATTTTCTCCCGTTCACAAATTAAAAATCAAAGGATGTATCATCAAACTCCCAGTGTTTTCAAGAAGTATTTTGGTATAACACTCTTGTTTAGTTTGGCGCGGTAGCCCAGTGGTTAGCACGCGGGAATTGCACTCTGTAGGCCAGGGTTCAATTCCCTCCGCTGCTAAAACTGCCGCCGCGTTCACGCGGAGTACGATCACGTTAAACATGTGGGTCCGTAGGTCCTTCCGAGAGGTTGGTGGTAGGGAAAAGAGGATACAGTCCCTGTGGATGCCTCCCGACTGGGTTCCGGTCTAAATTGAGTGGCTCTTTCCGGCCGTCCAAACAGTTACCTTACACCTTTCTGGTACCGGCCGTCCAAATTGTTGCTCAAGTCCTTGCTGACGAGCCGGACGGTCTGGGTCTTCAACACCTTTCTGGTAGGTCGGACGATCTGGGTCTCAACAACTCTTGTTTAGTTCTCGAGAAAGAAATATGCCTTGCCCAAAGAAGTATTTGAATCACCGACTTCTTGATCATGGTTTAGCAATCTATTAAATGAACAATTTTAACTCTAAAATAGCTTCACATTCTCCTCATCATAATTTAATAGGCCTCTTGATCTAGAGACAGCTCTACCAATATAAATATTTTTACTTACACCATACATTTTTACTTACATACTTTACATTACAAATGCAGAAGCATTTAATAAAAAAATAACTCTATTTAAAAGTCATTAAAACTTAATTCTGCACATAGCTTTAATTATAATTTTGGTCCTAATGCTTTAGTTGTTTTTAAAATTTTTAGAAATAATTTGGGATAGATTGATCTGCAATTTTTACTATAAGTTTTTAATATTTAATATGTACAACATTTATTATGCCACATTGAGTTAGCCGTAATTGTGCCGTAATAATCCCACTGTAATTGTGCTTACGGTCTATTTAATTCTGGATGCAAATTTCACAATATATATTTAAAGCATTTTTCAAACGAATTATTAGCAACTAAATCTCTGAAACTATTATAATGAAATGCAATTTTTGTATTTTGTGCCATAATATTTTATAATCTTATTTATTTCCTATACTTTATAGAAAAACATTTTTAAAAAATTTCCAAATTCTATATCGATTAAACATACAAAAACCTTTCGAACACGTTTTGACAATTTAAAAATCATGGCTATTTCAATAGAGCCCCTATTTATGAATTTAGACATAATTTTGTATTTTATTCTGAAATGTCATTTTATGAACAAAAAAAAGATATATATATAAATAAAGTCAAATATTTTATTATTGCAAATATTACATTGTTTTACATCTGACAGTACGCATTCAATGTATTAAAATAAATTAGATGTAAAAATGACTCAGTCGTATTACGCCTCAAGGCATATATGGATACTGCTAACACAACTTTCAAAGATAAAAGTGGAGAATTCTTTCTACATTTTACGCAAGCATGAATACAATTTTTCCATATACTTTTTAATTATTTTTAAATATATTATGCATATTCTTCAATTTGAATACTTGTAATCTATTTCATATCATATTTTATTTGCACATATTATATTTTATTTGCAATTGCTTTGTAGTTCAATTTGTCTTACGGAATTGACTTCATTAACAAAATTATTCTTTAGTAATAAAATTTTTTGGTAATAAAATATTCTAATCCTATTTTGTTTTTTCTTCATATTCTTTAAAATCCTATAATGTATAACACGTATAACAACTTCCCGTTCCCCCTCATCCTCTAGAAGTTGAAAAAAACAAACAGAAGGTACACTACACAGTTTAGGCGATAAATCGCCAAATCATAAATTTTCTTCTCTCCGCAACCAACTACACCTGCTCCAAGGTCTATTGAAAGGTAAGGTTGGCCAAAGATTGTACGCCAACAGCTGGAATTCTCCCCTCCCTTCGCGACTGACGTCACTGGTCCCAAAGACAGGTCCGTAGCCCGTTGCTGTCATAAGAAATACATTGAATACCGCAGCAATTTTCTTAATTTAAATATACATCATATAGTATATTGAAATTTCTACCGAATAAATGATAGATTAGATTTCATTATTCATATATAAGAATATAATATTAAATAAAACTAGTTATGGTAAATTTTATTTAGGACTGTATTGCTAGAGTTGTTTTTAAGCATCTCTAACGATGACATTAGCAATTGAGCTGTTTAAACTACGCTAAAATATTTTCTCCATTTTAAAATTGTTATTAGTTTTTCTTTAATAAGTGCATAGTAAAATATCGGAGGATTTAGCTAAAATACAAGGCACTATTATTCTATCTGAGACTAGAATAATAAGCCAACAAAACCTGTCCATTTTTATCGAACTGCTTTAAAATATCATGCTTGTAGACTTGAAATGATAAAATAAATTAGAAGACAGTGAATGACTTGCTGAATGTAATTCAAAAATAGTTTTCAGAATTATAGAAATAAATAAATATGTGACGTCCTTAAAGATTTCAGGCAGAAAAATGCTCGTATTATTATTTTTTTTTTCATTATGAAATTGATATGTGTACGAAATCCAATTATTTAAAGACTTCTCCGAATGCGAACAAATGTGGAAATCATATTTCGTACGATACAAAAGATCAGTACAATTTTTTTCTTTTATTATGTATTATTATTGTTTCATGATGGTCAAAAAATTGAATTATTCAAGAAATTAAATGAGCACTGAATTTCATATAACGATAGGCAATTTTTTAATATGGGTACTTCATGATAAAAAAAATTTTAAAATTAAAAAAAGTAAAGAGATAGGACGAGATATTGATTAGATAAGTTCAGTTGTGACCAGATTTTGAAAATGCCTTTCATATAGGAACATCTACCAAAATTGTGCCTTATTTACGCTATATATGTTTGAAAATCAATGAAAACTAACACGTCCAATCAGTCAGTAGGTTTTAATCAATTGCGCCGACAGAAAAAATGGGGGGGGGGGGGGCGATAATGAAATGAGTTGTTTCCTATTTCTCCTAATATCCTTCCTTCTAGCTTCAATAGTTTTCGATAGGTTTCTGGGGGGGGGGGGGGGGTATCTCCCAATACCTCTTTAGTGACTTTACTAGATTTGATCTCACGATCTTTCAACTAATTCTGGTGTTACAAAGGTCAGTGATCAAATGACTGGGTTACGGATTTTCCCCTATGGGAGAGAAGGATAATTTTAAAAATGGTCATTCTATAAAGGAGGAATGCCTTCATGGAGGACTTTTTAAGGGAAGCTGCGTCACATTTATGTTACATGTTAGGAAAACCATGAAAACCTAACACACGTAGCCCGTCAATTCCTAACTACTAGGTCATGAGTAAACCTTAAAATTTAAAGCTCTCTCTCCATTGCTTATTTTTCATTTCTTCACGTGAATAACCAGAAATTCTTTCAGCTTTTCTTTTCATGGCGTTTCTTCTCATCTGTTCATTTATGTGCCTTATTCGAAAGAAGGTTCTGGTTCTAGTATATGTTCTTACAACATCAAGAGCTATTTCAGGAAATTGTTCTTTTATTTTCAGTTGGAGGTTCTCTAAAATATTTCTTGAATTAGAAATAAAATTTCCGTGTAGTTTTAAAAAAATATCTTATAATTTGGTGACTGTTTCTACCCAGGTATCATGTTGTTGTTGTTGAGACCCAGACCGTCCGACCTACCAGAAAGATGTAAGGTAACTGACCCAGGTATCATGTGGAACAATTAAACCACCTCTTGATAAAGATTCAATTCATTTTTTGTCATTTTCGGATGTTGATTCCATTAGATATGAATAAGTTCCTAACTGCGTTTCTTTGTGATGATATGCCAAATATCCTGCAAAAAAAACGCAAGGCTTCTTTTTCATTTACATCAGGACTGAAATGAATGTCATGTTGAGGCTCAATATCTGCAGTGATGCTGACTGCATTGTCTTTTTCGTCTAATTTGAAAAATAAAGTCGCAGTTAGTGTTTGATCTTGGTCATTTTCCTTATTTGTATTTATTGGCATAGGAAGCTTAGACCCAAGCAATAATGTTTTAAGTCGGGATTTGAAATCAGTAGCAAGAGGATGGTTATAAAATCGTCCAAGACCTCTAATTTGGGAAAATATATTTTCAAAAGCATCTTGATTGACTCTACTTGTCATTATGTATTTAATATTATTTTCTTTCATGTCATCATAAAGTCCTTTTAAGATTGCTATTGAAACAAGAATGCCTTTTTGGAAAGGCAGTATTCAAGTTTTAGAAATGACTCTGAGTTCCGTAATATTCGCTTGCATTTGACTCAGAATTTGCATTTGGTCATTTATATTATTTCCAAAAGCTGAGCGCTTTGATTTGTTTTCATCATTAGGAATGCGAGAGTTAAAAACATCGACACATTTTTCCATGCTTCGGAAAGGTCCGACTAGGGACCAGTGACGTCAGTAATTCCAAGAACTCTGGACAGGAGTAGGTTGCCAGAAACGAATGGCCTACCTCTCTTACTTCCATTTACCTTGACCTGCTCTATGTTTGACCATGTTACTAACATGGGGAAGATTGGACCGCGCTCCCTCCATATATACTAACTCGTTAGATATGACAAATTTTGCCCTATGCTGTCATGTTAAAAAATTATAAAATTTCGAATAAACTTCGAACTTTTCGTTCAAATTTTAGAAAATTATATCTAGCTCTAGGTTTTTTTTTTTTTAGCAAAGCCAATTATAAAGTTTCATGAAAATCCATTAATATTTGCGGCCACTATCGTCTGCACAAGAAATTAACCACAGACAGACAGGCAGACGGACATCACTCCAAAACTAGTCAAAACTTGTTCAGGAGGTCCCAAAACATGTATTGGCTTAAAAATCTGGAATTCGAAAATTTTCATGAAAATAATACTTTTTCTATACTATATCACATAGTATGAAAAAAGTAAAAATTATAAGAGTTGTTAACAGAAAATATATTGAAGCATTTAAATCATCTGGAAATTTACTAAAGCTTTAATAAATTTATAAATTAATATAACAAGGTACAATTTTTCTAATTTCTACAATTAAATCAGTTTGTCACGCGTGTAAACATTGTACCATTTAACATGTTAAAGGGATTGTAAATTGTGCGATATTTATACGCTTAAAAGGGGAATTTTATTCAAAAAAGTTATAAAAAACTGTTATAAGTGTGTAGGCGCCACAATTAATGACCACTAGGCATTTCGAATGCGCGAAGCACGGGTGAAAATGGCAAGTAATTATATAAGATTTTTTTTAATAGAATCATTTTCAAAGCATTTAAATTAATAAGAATTTGTTAAAGTTCGAAATTTGAAGAAACTGCTTGCATAATTCGAAATAGAAAAGAATTTTGTTACCAAGATGTATTTCTCCTACATTTTATGTAAAATCATCATCATTTTCTATAAAATCATCGTGTGGCTCAAGTCGACTTTCTCATATAAGAATCCATTTTTACGTAGCTTTTTTTTTTTTTCGAAAATTTTGCATGAAAAAATTTGAAAAATCTGCTTTGTTGGTCCAAATGATGACAATTATAGCATGATACCCTTCATTTTAAAAGGCTTATATCAATCGAAAACAATTTCGATTGATATAAGTTTAGCAATTATTTCTTTTATTTCACTTTTCCCATCTTTGTATTTTTATTCGCACCAAAATTGAATAAACACCAGGGCAACTGTACCAACTACCAAATTTCACGAAAACCAGACGGGTACGTTTTTAGTCAAAGTGGACACATTTTTATATGCACAGACATACCTAAACAGTTGGTTTGTGTCCTAGGGTGACCAAACATGTAAATCCATTGGAAACTCGAATTTGAATTTTTAACACCATTTTAATACTTTCTGCACAGACTACTATGTATGGTAGAAGCATTAATATTTGATAATTTTTCCTTCTTGTAATTTTTAATTTGGAATATATTAAGACAGATGATACGTATGTATGAAACTTCTCTTGAATAGTGCAAATATAATTGTCAAGAATTTTGTAGACTTTTCTCAGTTTTATGGGAAAATTCTGATTTTACCTAACTTTTGAAAAATTTCATTTTCCATAAAAATAACAGGATTTCCAGGTAGCATATGAATCGTGGAACAGTATATTGTAGCGAATGCTTATAAGGAAGCATTAAATATATTGAGTTGAAAATTTCTTTGGCTAAATGCTATAATGCTTGCCTGCCATATTTTGGTGCTAAGATCAAACCACAGCAGTATCAGTTGGGGATTTCCCGCATTATCTCTACAGTACTCCCCCTTCTAGAGTTTTGTCAATACCAACCAAAGTTTCTGCTAGATTGCAGATATGGAATACAAACTACATGTTGCAGAGAACGAGTGATGACGAGAAGTTCCTAGGAGAATCATGTTGCCAATAACATGTCCAATGAAAATTAGACAAAATATTTACAATCTTTTGCCCAACTGCCTCCTGGAGCCATCTCATAAGGAGTACAGAAAGTACATTTTTTGAAATTGCATATATAATTTTCAAAAAACTAAACAATTGGAAATAATAGCGAACAAAGGATGCTTCATACTCGTTTGAGACACTAACGTAGTGAGAATTTGAAATCACCAACTTGGCAGTACCAAAGTTTGATGCCAGGGCCTAAGTGTGGTAGGCAAGCTTTCTAACTCTATGATACTCACCTGCCATGCTTTGTCGTCAAAATCAAACCTAATGCCACAAAGTTAGTAATTTTGTATTTTCACTGCAGTATCAGGATACAAGTGAAGTGAATCTTAATTGTAACTTAGGGTTTTTCAGCTACCCAAAAAATGACGAATTATCAATTATTCCATAACAACAGGTTAGGTGAAAATATTTATTTAAAAATATATATCTTTATTATAACATTTTCAGAATTGAAAACATTTTAACACATAACAAAACACATAAAAATTAAAACACTGAAAGGTCCATCAAGTGAGTTTCATACTTTACGAAAATCAAGTGTAGACATCTTCAGGGTTATTGGTTTCTTCACTATAATGTAAAATAAAGGTACTTAAAAAAATGAAAGGGAGTAGAAAAACTGTCTTTGTTGATAAAAATAAAGAAATAAGTGGTTGCTTAATACAGGGAGAATAATGTGTATTGATTAAAAATAAAGTTACTTAAAAAAATGAAAAAAAGTGGAATAACTGTATTTGTAGAATGATAAAGAGATAAGTTGTTTAATACAGAAAGAATCATGTATATTAGTTAAAAATTCAAACTACAGTAATTTGTTAGTCAGATAGTGTGGTCTTAAAATACAGTTTCATTTGTGATAAACACTGTTAAATATATATATATATATATATATATATATATGATACATAAATTTTAAGCATTTCCCAATAACGCACCCTTTTCTTTCACTGCTATCTTATTATTCAAAATTCCTATATCATGTCCAGTACATATTGCAACTACATTAAATTGTATCCCACACCACTAATATTAACAAATCTGCAGACACTTCCTCGATAGATAATCATACAATATATGGTCACTAAACTTAACCCTATGTAAACGTTCTCATTGAAACTGCATTCCCAATCACATTTTTAAAGTGAGCCTAAACCGCTAAGATAGCAGTCACATGCTTCATATCCTCCCCTCTCTGATGGAAATGTATTTTGCACTTGTAAAGAACTACGCAGGCGGCACACAGATTTGGTGAGCTCTGGTCGACGATCAGGAGTCGTCCAGAACATGTAATTATATTTATTCCTAGTAGCATCGAATAAAATAGATTTTTATAACTTAAATTACATCTTCCTTGAACTATTCAAGTCAAATATTGCATATATATATGTGTGTATATATATATATATATATATATAATAAACTGCAAAATAATTAATTTTTATAGTTATATATATGGATTTACTCACAGAATTAAAAAAAAATCTAATGTGGACAGCAAATGATTTTCCAAATAGACTCAAATTATTTTTTTCTTTATTTATTTATATTCATTAATTTGAGTTTTATTGCACACTTACTTCAAATTAAATAGAATTTACTATTTTGATATAATTTATTCTTTCATTTGGCAACCTTGCCTATTTTAAATGACATTGATTTGCCAAAATTAAAAGAAAAAAAATGAAAATATCTTGATAATGGTTTATAGTTTATACTAGTATAGTGGAAGTGCTTTTATTTATTTTATCATCAAAAGTTGCATAAGAACTATTTAAAGAAAGTACAGTACATTTTCTTTGACTTCACTTTTCTTTTTTCGATTTTTATGAGTCATTTTTTATAAAACAGGCCAGTTCTATTTTTTAATTTGCACTAAAACTTAAGCACCGAAATAATGTACAACTTACTTAACTGCAAAATTTTGTGAAAGGCAGATATATAGGGATACTGGTGTCCAAAATTATCTTTACATGTACATAAACACTTATTTCTCAACAATTATTTAATATTGTTTTTTTTTTCTTTTTTTAGGAGGGGGGGGGGGGGCGGGGGAGTGATATATAGCATTCACATAAATATAAATTGAAAAATAGAATAAGAGTGCATACAATGCAAAACTAATTATGAAATAATTTGCCACTTTCATGACGAGTGAGGTCTGATGAGTGATGTCTGACGAGTCTCTAAATGGCCTACAGCTTGCCACCTCAAAGATTCTTTCTAAATGATACTTTGTAGCTATAAAAAACTATTTTGAATTGATAAACACTGAAATCAAATCCTGAATTGCAGAAGATCGCAAGGAGACATATTTCGTATACAGCACTTGTGCCGCTCATTTTTGTGTAAATAAAGATAATTTTGGACACCAGTATAGTTTTGAGTTAAAATAGATCCAAAGAGACAGACACAGCCATTATGCTAAAAATAGTTGATCTGGGATCTAAGGTGCCTAAATTGTTTAAAGGTAAACCATTAAAAACAGAGCATAACACGAATTAATAAAAGTATCAGCCATGAAGAGGCTGTTTTCTGTCCTCCAAAACTAATTTTAATTTGTTTTATGCAATGTTTTTTTTATAAAGATTTAACTTTGTAGCTATGTTTGCAGCTGTTTGGGAAATTTTCTTTAAATGCCAAAATCGTGTATAACCATTTAAAACACAAATTTCATTTTTCAACACCATTTCAATACTTTCCCTATACACATACTATATATTGTAGAAAATGAATATACTCATATCAGGCATAACTGTTAAGCTTTCAAAATGCAAGCTACTATGAATTGATTTTATATTATACATTTTTTACATCAGAGAAATAATTTTTGATAGGCCTTTTATACCTGCTAACATATTCTAAACCATGGGATCCTTTTGATGAATAATTAGATAGATAAGGCAGATTAAGTAGTTCAGGGCGAAAGTTCTTTAAAAAATAAATCCATGGTCTAATAAGTTTTTTCTCGGGATCATTTTCTGAAAACAATTGCACTTCTGCTGTAAGTCTTGTGTAATAATTTGGATGGGATTCAAATTCATCAAATTTAGAAAGCATCATATCGTCCACTTCATAAACCTCACCTACAACATTCTATAACAGAAAAAATAGATGTAAATAATTTATTATAAAAAAATTATTTAAAAAATCAATGTGGATAGATTATGATAAAGAAAATGATAATGAATTTAAAAAACAGAACACACAATCAAACAATGTAATTTAAAGTGCGAGTAATTTATGTATGTTATTAATGTTTTCCAAATGGCAACAAGTATATACATATGTTCGATGATTTGAGTTTTTTTATGTCATTCGCTTTTAATAAAATAAGAAATTACATTATTTTAAAATACATTTTTGCAATAATAACATTTTACACATTATGTTTGTCTCATTTTATAACTTTCATCTGATTAATTAAATATTAAAGTAAAAGTTCCATATGCTCACCGAAGATTCTCCGTAAGCATAGAGTTTGGTCTAACCAACACTTAGCACTTCTGCCATTATTCTCAGGTCACTTGAGGAAGAGAATATCAAAACCGATTTAATGAGATAATTTTCAGTCATTTTACCAAGGTAAATAATAAAAAAAAAATCATACTAATAATATTCTTTTAAAGATATCTTTGATATAAATAAAAATCAAACTATTTACATTTATCTTTTTTACATTTTAAAAGTAAAATATTTACATTTTGCTTTTTTTTAATATTTTACATTTATCAATTTTCAATGAAAAAAAATTACCATGATTTTTCATGAATACTCACTAGTATTACATTACAATAAATATGTGCAAAATGTTAATAATCGCTACCTGACTATAACACTGCTGCAGCATTTGCAATAAAATGAAAGAGCTTATAATTTAATCTAAAAAGTGGAAGATTTCATGAAATTTATGAGTACTTATCAATGATGGGTTTAGGACTTGGGGAAGGGGGCAGTGAGCTCTAGGTTCAGTGGGCCCCGTGAATTCAGAAATTAAAATATTATACAGCAAAAAGAGCAATTCACCAAATTTACATACAATAGCAAGTTTATTACATGTAATTGTAACTGACAAAAAATATTATTAAGTAAGTTTACTAAATAATTTCAATTTCATTAAAATTAAAACAACCAAATATATTACTGACCTCTCCTTTATCTTCACAATAAAGAAGATATGGTATATTATATCTTGATGCAATAACAAGGGGCCACTTTTTAACAGTTGCTGCATTGCCTACAAATACAGCTTTTCCTTCAGGTCTCTGCGTGATGGCATCGTGATTAGGCTCATCCACTTTTAAAGTTCCATACACAAACACTAGATGATTAGTTTCCTTTTCCATTGTTGAAAATTTTTTTAGAAAAATTTCCTGTAAAAACAATGGTTAAATGTGTAATATAGTAGCTGTTTTCAGAATCTTAAAGTGTTGCCCGGGTCCTAAATAAGTACCCACTACTTAAATAATATAGATACAGATACCACCACTCAATTTCCAAATCTACTGTTTTGAATTAAAATCATTCTCATGCTCCATTTCTTTCAATGCAAAACTATGCCAATTATACAATGCTGGCATAATATACCCTAAATAAGTGCTCGATTGCTGATCATTTTCAGAAAAGCACAATAAAAGTACTTGAAATCATGAAGAAAAAAGTTCCTTTACTCCCAAATTAGAATAAAAAAAATTATTGCTATCTCCGAATTTTCATACAAGTCAAACATTAGCACAATACTAATAATGATAAAATAATGTCAAATTACAAAAATTAGAATGAAATGTTTTAAATTTGCAAAGTTAAAAAACTCATAAATTAAAGGCACTTTTCTCGAGGTGAAATATCTGTGATTCAATCAAAGAACATCCTATTGAATTATTGGCTGCATGGTAGCAAAGAAAAGAATAGATTTAATTTGACAAAATGGTGAAAAATGTGATTTTTGACATTAAAAATTCAATTACTTTTAAACTAATTTGAATTTTAAAAAATTCCCGCCGAAGTGCACATTACAGAGACATGAAATACCTTTTCAGCAAATTTCATCACTGTCTGATGCTTTAATTTTCCGCTACAGAGGACACAGACAAATTATAATAAGTGTCATTTTGTGAAGTATCAAATTATGATAAGTTTTATTTCTGTAAAAATAGATAAAAAGTTAACATTGCAGACTAAAATAATAAATGATACCATTGCTCATTCAAGACCCATCTTTTTAACCAAGACTTTTAGCATTTGTTTACTTTCCTTATATACATAATGTATAAGGAAAGTATTGTGACGGGGTCGAAAATTTGAATTCGAGTTTTCGACGGGAGAGCACGTTTCAAGCATCCCTGATAACAAATCAAACATTTTTGAAGTGATGTCTGTGGGTGTGTGAAAGTATGTATGTGTGTGTGTGTTTGTGTCAGTGAGTCTGTGGAGACGATAACTGACAAACAAATGGACCGATTCGAATGAAATTTGGTACAAAAATCACAATCTGTGAATACTGGAAGCATATTGTTTTTAAACATAATCAAATGCTCAGAACCCCCCTAAATTGTAGAGTGAAATTTTGAAAAAAGCATCAAAAAATCAAAACCTTTAATAAAGTTATGTAAATAGACATTTCTAATATAATTTTTTCTTAGAAAACGATTGACATAAACTTTAGAATGCTAGCATGAACCGTTCTCGAGATATTGCACATTTTTAAAATAATTTTATCAAAAAATCCCATAAATTAAAATATATTAACTGTTCAGAAACATGTTCACTTTCCATTTGTAATATCATGTGATAAATTGGATGACATCTTTCTCCTGGATCTAGCTTGTTCCATTCATGAGAAAAGATACTTTGAGTAATACTTTTGTATTTGAACACCAATAGTTATTTATCTGCTATAAGATTGACTTATTTCTCCATCCATAACGCTTGGCGAGATTTTGACGCCGAATTTGGCGGAATGTTGCCAATGGCGACTTTTTAAATGTTGCCAAATTAACGGAAATCTCGCCAAATGGATAAAAATGACACTAAATCAGTGAAAATGACGACTAATTGAAGAAATTCAACTTTTTGGAAAAAATATAAATAGCTACTATAAGAAAAACCTATTTTTTTATTGTAAAAATAGTAAATTCATTGCATTATTTAAGGAAAGTCATGTGTTGCCCACATCAGATTTTTTTAGCTTGATATGTTGTTGGACAACTGCATCGGTAGGTGAAATTTGAATGTTGTCGGATGGATAGTTCAGATTTATATAAGAATGGGGAGGGGGGGGGTTACCAAAACCACCAACAGATTTTTTTTTTTGAGCTCCTTCTACTACTCTATTTTACAATTTCTTGAACAATTTTTATAGACAATTTATGTGGCCTGAACCACTATGCAATGCATATTCCCCCACCCCTTTCTGTTGGTGATCCTGAGGATTACATATGGATAAATGCAGTTGTCAAAAGAGGTCCTGTTTTTAACTACAGAACACTGAAAAGATCTTTCTCTAATTGGGAACTAATGGGAAAAAATACTATACATATGAACTTGACAAATTACACGCCTTTTTTTTTCTTTTTATCATTCTTTCCTAGACAAGCCCATTGGTCCCGGGAGCCATTTGCAGTAGTTATGCCTCTGCAGATAAACAAACATATTTTTATTATATAATAAAGTATGCATATATACAAAGGCATCATTTAAGGAAGCTGGGGAACAACCTGCAGAAGAATTTTCTGTGATGTTTTTGTTCATATATAATTTTCTCTGCCACATCATATTCTCATCATTTGAGCATTAATCCATCACTTTTTTTCCCAAGAAATTCTTGAAATGGCACCCCTGTTCATGTTTGCATCCCACTAATCCCAAAATACTCAAAATCTATTAATTATGAAACAAATTAGATCTTATAATCTAATTTATTCCTAATTAACACATTCAAAATCTATGAATTATGATTAAATCAGATCCAATAATGTATTAATGCAAAAAAAGATGTGCCGCTAAACTTTTATGTACCAAATGTCTAGAGAGTTGATAAAATTTTAGCAGCATATTATTGATCATGTCCTGTCGAAAGCCCAGACCACCCGACTCATCCTAGGACATAGAGCAACTTAATAGATGGCCGGTGATCATGTCCTGTGTAATTTTGGGGTGTATGCAAGCAAACATCTTTATATCACATAAAACTAACATGTAATACTTTCTGCATAATCATAAATTCACAATAACTTTGAAAAATTCTATTTCATTTTAGAAAAATAAAGAAATTGATAGACAAATTATAATTTGACTTACATCCATATTTTTTAAACATTTGATACATTTTATAGCTGTTGAATTCCAGAAATCTTTAAAATTGGATGTGAAAGTTTTAGATGTGGAAGGCCAGCAATAATGCAAAATTCTTTTATCATCTGAAGCTTGGGGTGAACACTTTTTTTGTGCAAGGCTTATAAATCTCCCTTTCTCTTTAAACAGTCTATTTAATGTATTATCAAACGTAACTTTATCAAATATATCCGATTGTCCAAATGACACTCCACAGCTCGAATATTTGCTGATTTTCAAAACATATTTAAACAATAAGCGAAAGTAATCCGTAGTTTCAATACCAGTTTCTTTCGTTATCTCGTAAGAAAAATGCTTTTCAATTTCTTCACAATGTTTATAACTTTCAGAGGAAAAAGTATGTGCAGCTATATTCGTGAATGTCACAAATCGAGAGGTTGAAATAAGTGAAGTATTCGATTTTGGATGCTTAAAGTTATCGTAAATAAATAACGAACATAATTTAAAGTTTGATATAACCTTGCTTTCATTTAACTTACGTAATAATATAGATGTATATCTTAAAAATACCATTTCCCTGCGATCCTCCCTTGTTTGACGTTGACCTGAATTTCATAAACAGTGAATAAAACAGTTGAGTTATTATCGTTTCTAGCTGGTTTTAAATAACTGGAAAACATTTTATGTTACTAGTAAATTATTTCCATTTTACCTTACAAATAGTTCTCAAAAGGTTAATTCATTTTCCGTATTGGATGCAAAGTTTTAAATTCCAGAGAAATAAAGTGTATATCATTTTATTGAGAAAATCCAAAACAGCAGACGAATTTCGAGTTTCAACGAGCGCTTATTCATTGCAATGCACTCCCGGGAAAATACACCACGTGATATCTACGTTAAGCGCGAATTTCATCTGACTTTGTGGCGGCAGTTGAATGATGAGAGATCCTTGTTTTTTGCATGCGGAAATTTACAGTTCAATTAGTCTATGCGCGATTTTGATATTGAAAACACACACACACAGATATATATATATATATATATATATAATTTAAATTTATTTTATTATTATTAATTTTTTCTATTATATTATTTATTTATTTTCTATTTAAAGTCCTTTCTATTTTAAGTCCTATCAAACTACTAGTATTACGAGTTACTTCTGCTTTTATTAGATGAGAGAGTGTCAAAAGTATTGCACTATCAAGAACATAGTGTGGTAATTGTAGGAGGGAGTCGACCTTGTGGTCAAACTAAAGTATGAGACGAAAAAAATTGACGCGCTTAATGTTCACATTTGTGACCTTAAACGTCCAGGGGAGGGTAAACGATCCTCTTACACTCCCCTGTGGGCGCCCATGGCAGCCCTCTACGGCCTCCCATTGCATGAGCTTCCTGCTTAACGCTATTGCCCTCAGGACAGAACCTAACGGAGCCGAAGTTTCGATTTCCTCGGGATAGTAAACAGTCTTTCCAGACCCTCCAAATGTCTCTGTGATATAAGAGGCTGAAACGTTGCACACTTGCCATGGGATTGGGCGCGACAGCCCAGTGGTTAGCGCGCGGGAATTGCTATAGGAGCTCATGGCAAGAACGCGCATAGAACTAATTCCAGGGGTGACAAACTCAAGGATGAGGCGTTCCATATTGACTTGCTTATAATCTATATTTATCTCTTTAAATGTACACGGTATGATAAATTCCATCAAGAGTTCTCTTATGGGCGCCCATAGCAAGGACACCCGTAGAACTAATTTCATCGGCGATAAACTCAAGGATGAGGCGTTCAATATTGACTAGATTGAGACTTACATGTCTAACCTTGAACGTCTATGGGAAGGCAAGTGTCATCCTTTCCCTCCACTATGGGCGACCATGTAACATTTTCCAGGAGGGAACTCAAGGATGAGGCGTTCATATATCGCTAGATTGTAACCTACATTTGTAACCTTGAATATCTAGTTCAGCTTAAGTGATCCCTTGCAGTCCTCTATGGGCTCCCAGCGCATGAGATACCAGCTTATATATTATTGCCCTCAGGACAGAACCTAACGGAGCCAAAGTTTCGATTTCCTCAGGGGTAGTAAACAGTCTTTCCAGACCCTTCAAAAGTCTCTGTGACATAAAAAGCTGAAACACTGCACACTTGCCATGGACCGGCCGTCCAAATAGTTGCTCAAGTCCATTGGATGAGTCGGACGGTCTGGGTTTTCAACACTTGCCATCGAGTGGGACACGACAGCCCAGTGGTTAGAGCGCAGGAATTGATTGCACTCAATAGGCCCGGGTTCGATTCCTGACACTGCCAAAACTGCCGCCGTGTTCACGTGGAGTACGATCACGTTAAACATGTGAGTCTGTAAATCTTTCCGAGAGGTTGGTGATAGGGAAAGGAGAGTACGGTCCCTGTGAATGTCTCCTCCACTGGGTTCCGGTTTGAATTGGGTGGCACTGCCCGGTCGTCCAAACAGATACCTTACATCTTTCTGGTAGATCGGACAGTCTGGGTCTCAGCAACAACACTTGCCATGGGCGCCCATAGGGATGTTGAACGTCACGAATATCAAACTAATGAATACTTACCGTACGTCTCGTCCGTGAAAGTGTCCCCGCTGGAAAAAGTTCTATTGGCGTCCTTACCATGGGACCCATAGGGGAGCATAAGGGAGCACTTGCCTTCCCGTGAACATCAAGGTCCCAAATGTTGGTGTAAATCTAGTATATATCGTGCGTCTCATCCTTGTTATGCTCTTGGAAGAAACTCTATGGACGTCCTTGCCATGGGAGCCCATACAAATTTTGAAAGCCACAAACGTAGGTAATCGATATTGTACATTTCGTCCTTGAGTTCACCCCGTTTTAATAAGTTCTATGGCCTCCTTTGCTATGGGCGCCCATAGCAAGAGCACCGATATAACTTTTATAGGCGGAAAACTGAAGGGTGAGACATACATCGACTAGCTTGATATCTACATCTGTGAACTAGAACGTCGACGGGATAGCAAGTTCCCCCTCATGACCCCTTATGGGCGCCCATGCCAAGAGCGTTTATAGAACTTATTCCAGCGATACCACATTCAAGGGCGACAATATCGACTAGCTTGACACCCTGTGGGCAACACCTTATTATCAGCATCTCGTATGGGCGCCCATGGCAAACGCGTCAATAGAAATTTTTCAAGGAGGGTATACTGAAAGATAAGTAGTACAATGTCTACTAATTTGGTACCTACATTTGTGACCTTGAACGTTCACAGTAGGGCAAGTGACCCCTTGCGCTACCCTACAGGCGCCCATGGTGAGGGCGCCAATAGAACTTTTACCAGCGGGATAAACATAAGGATGTGAAGTACAGTATTGATTATATTGACATACAGTATTGATATCTATATTCGACTATTGTTAATATTATTGTATAAATATTGATGAATGTTATTGTCCCCTATGGGCGCCCATAGGAGAGCGTAAGGGGGAACTTACCATCTCGTGGATGTTCAAAGGTAGGTATCAAGCTAGTCGATATTGTACGTCTCATCCTTCAGTTTACCCCCTGAAAAAGTTCTATAGGTGCTCTTGCCATGGGCGCCCATAGGGGAGCGCGAGGGGCACTTGTCCTCCCGTGGACGTTCAAGGTCTCAAATGTAAGTATCAAGATACTAGATATATTTACCTCTCATCCTTGAATTTGGACATTCCTGGAAAAGTTTTATGAACGCCCTTGAATCCCACTCCTTTTGAACAAGGTGGACCCCCTCCTGCAATTACAACACTATATTTTGACATTATTTCTCTCATCCGAGTTCTAATCACGTTAATTACAAAATGTTCTACTTAATTCCATTTTTTTACAGAATGCATATGCATATAGAATTTCATGGCTGTACGTACTCTCTCTCTTAAAGTATTTAATTTCGAATTATTCGTGTTTTAATTAACTGTTTCTAATTTCCTACAGAATGGTAGAATATTTTGAAATCAATGTGATTAAAATACAGATTATTCAAAATTAAAGATTTTACAAAAGAGAGAGAGAGAGTACGTATAGCCATGAAATTCTATATGTAGATGCATTCTGAAAAAAAAAAAAAAAATCAGAATTAGGTATAACATTTTATAATTAACGTGATTAGAGCACGAATAAGAGAGAGGGTGTGTGTGTGTGTCAAAAATATAGTGCGATTAAAATATAGTGTTGTAACTGCAGAAAGGGGTCAACTTTGTTTCGAAAGAGTAGGATTCAAGGGCGAACATAAAACTTTTTCCCGGGATGGCCAAACTCAAGAAAGAGACATAATTATGTACTAGCTTGATATCTACATTTGCGACCTTGACCGTCCACGGGAGAGCAAGTGCCCCTCCCGCTCCTCTATGGGCGCCCATGGCAAGGGCACACATAGAATTTTTTTAAAGGAGAAAACTCAAACTGAAGGATGAGACTTATAATATCGACTAGCTAGCTTGATACTTACTTTGGGACTTTGAACGTCCAAGGGAAGGCAAGCGCCCCCTTGCTCTCCCCTATGGGCGCCCATGGCAAATGTGACCATAGAACTTATTAAAGCTGGGGCAAACTCAAGGACAAGACATACAATATCGATTAGCTTGATACCGACATTTGTGGCTTTCAAAATTTTTATGGGCTCCCATGGCGAGGGTGTCCTTAGCGCTTTTTCTAAGAAGAGCGTACTCAAAGATGAGACGTACAATATCTACTAGTTTGACACCTACATTTGTGACCTTGAATGTTTACGGGAAGACAAGTGCTCCCTTACATCTATGGACGCCCCCTTACGTCTCCCTTACGTATAGATGCTCCCTTACGTCTATGGACGCCCATGGCAAGGACGTCAATAGAACTTTTTCCAGCTGGAACAATCTCAAGGACGAGACTTACAGTATTAATTAGTTTGATATTCGTGACTTTCAACATCCCCTATGGGCGCCCATGGCAAGTGTGCAATGTTTCAATATGCCACAGAGAAATTTGGAGGGTCTGGAAAGACTGTTTACCGTCCCTGAGGAAATCGAATCTTCGGCTCCGCTAGGTTCAGTCCTGAGGGCAATAGTATAAGCAGGGAGCCCATAGAGCACGGCAAGGGAGCACTTAATCCCAACAGGATATTCAAGGTTACAAATTTAGGTTACCAGCCAGTCGATATTGAATGCGTCGTCCTTGAGTTCCCTCCTGGAAAATGTTACATGGGCGCCCATAGTGAAAGGAAAGGATGACACTTGCCGGTCCATAGACGTTCAAGGTTAGACATGCAAGTCTCAATTTAGTCGATGTGGAACGCCTCATCCTTGAGTTTGTCGCCGATAGAATTAGATCTATGGGTGTCCTTGCCATAGGCGCCCATAAGGGAATGCAAGGGAAAACTTGCCCTACTATGGACGTTTAAGGTTGCAAATGTAGTCTTCAAACTAGTAGATATTGAACTCCTCATCCTTGATTTTGCCCTATTGGAAAATGTTACATGGGCGCCCATAGTGGAGGGCAAGTAGGACACATGCCCTCTCATAGATGACTCATTAGACTTGTTAGCTAATCGATGTTGAACGCCTCAACCTTCAGTTTGTCACCATGAAAAAAAGCTCTATGGGCGCCCATAGGAGAGGGCAAGGGGTGCACTTGTTCTCCCCTAGGACATTTAAGATCACAAATGTAGATTTCAAGCTAGTCGATATTGTAGGTATAATCATATAGTTTGCACCCCTAGAAAAATTCTCTTTGCGCTTTGCCATGGGCGTCCATAGGGGAGCGCAAGGGGGCATTTACCCTCCCTTGGAAGTTTAAAGGTCACAAATGTAAACATCAAGCTAGTCAATTTTTTACGTTTCATACTTTAATTTGACCACCGCAGGAAAAAGTATTTTTAGCATTCTTTAATCCTACTTCTTTCAATCAAGGTCGACTCCCTCCTGCAATTACCACACTATGTTTTTGATCGTACAATATTTTTGACATATATATTTTATGATATATATATTTTTGACATTATATATATATATTATAAATTTTTCTGACATATATATACATATATATATATATATATATATGTGTGTGTGTGTGTGTGCGTGTGTGTATTTTCAATATCAAAATCACGTACAAACTAATTGAACTGTACATTTCCTCATGAAGAAAACAAAGAACTCTATTCATTCACCGCGGCCACATATCTATGAACGTCACACAAAAAGAAAAAAGAAACAATCAATCGGAAGAGCTGAGTCTGCTGAAATTCGCGCCTGACGTATGTATCACGTGATATTCTGGCGTCAGTGTCTTTGCAGTGAATAAGTGCGATCTTTGGTTTTCTACAAAATGTTTAAAATCCTAAACTGCTAAAATGCTAGGTTACCCTCAGATCTGCATCAACCCCCCAAACTGCTTAAACTCTTAATGTGCAACAAACTGCCACACTAGGAGCTAGGACAAATAATAAAAACAGTAAGTTATAAACCTCGAACCTCCAACTATGGACCAATGAAATAATGTCACAGTATGAAGATAAGAACCACACCTAGAGATTGGAGATTAAAGGCGCTTCGCGCCTGGTGCTCTGTTCTGGACGAAACTCTATGAAGAAGTAAATAAGCTCTCGTCGAATTTCGCATCAACTGAATTTCACTTGAGGCTAGTAAGCACAATAAACTCCCTGGAAATTCAAAATAGACTCCACCCTTTTTAGCCACGTGATCTAAACGTCACGAGAAACTCCAGCAATTTCTTTTCTCTTATGATATGGATATAGTATAATTTATAGTAAAATAGATAAGTTTTAAATGCATTATCTCTTAGATTAGAATTAAATTAATTCAATATTGACTAAATTAAAAAAATATTTTATTATTTTCTAGTACTATTGTTTAGAGGAAGTTCCTAAATAATTTTTAATTCGACATATAGATATAAAAGTGCATGTGAAAATTTATATGTAATTTATATTCAATAGAAAATTAAAAATAGGTAGAGTATTTTGTAATTCAAATTAGAGATTTTAAAGAAGAGAAAGAGAATACGTATAGCCATGAAATTCTATATGTAGATGCAATATGTAAAAGAGTAGAATTAGGTAGAACATTTTGTAATTAACGTAATTAGAACAAAGATGTGAGAGAATGTTGAAGACCCAGACCACACGACTAACCCTAAGGCATATAGCTACTTGGGAGAGAATGTCGAAAGCCCAGGCCGACCGACTCATCCTAAGACATAGAGTAGCATAAAGGCCGCCCGGTTGGGAAAGAATGTCGAAAGCCCAGAACGTCCGGCTCATCCTAAGACATAGAGCAGCAAGGTGTTGGGAGAGAATGTGTCAAAACTATAGTGCGATCAAAAAGTATAATGTAGTAACTGAAGGAGGGGGTCGACCTTGTTTCGAAGGAGTATGATTCAAGGGCGCCCATAAAACTTTTATCTGGGATGGCCAAACTCAGGGATAAGGCGTAAATATCTACTAGCTTGATGCCTACATGTACACGGGGCTTAGTTTACGAGATATTTTGATTTTTAGAGTTTATTAATTAAGAATTAATTAAGGGGTCAATTAATTATTTCGTCGTAACCCGTTCAAATAATATACCAAATTAATCAGCACGATGAGAGGCGTTCGAATCTATCAAAATCTCACGCTTATGTGTCCTGACGCGGTCAGAAATTATTGTAAAGGGAGTAGCCAATCAAAATTCTCTAAACAATTCTGTCACTAGAGAGACCCGGTCATAGGAGTTACTGAACTCACCAGATAAAAATAACATTGAGAGAAAGGATAGCAACACTAAAACTGCTGTGTAATGATTTACCAAGCGGGACAAAAGTTCGGAATTTCAGAACGTATCCAACGAGGGCGGGGGGGGGGGGGGGGGGGGCAAGCCAAAACTGCTGACTATTGTCGGTCGAGAGGTGACAAATAAGGATGGCGCGAGTTTAGCTGATGACGTCAGAAATACAAATCTGGATCCTAAGGCACCTAATAGTCCGATGCTATTTTCGATCACCAAGAAACCAATTTGTGTGAAAATTCATCAAAAACGTGCTAAAACATGCAACAACCAAGTGAACACATTAACTACCAGAATTTTTTTAATCTCATGGAACAATGGTTTATATTTAAGGAACGATATACATATATTGTAGTCCGGTATCGCATATTATCTAACTGATACATTCTGCCGAAATGTTATCATCTATTTAATCTGCTGGAGAAGGATTCGGGTTCGTATCCATGGATCTTGGGTGTAGCTTAGTTATCAGATGTTTGCGGTGAACGTTTGAGGCGACGGCTACCTAGGCCTGACTCAATTGAGAAGTGAATGCTGGGCTCTAATAATTTGGCTATTTTTTGGCAAAAAGTTAGGGCCCCATCTTTAATATTGCTATTGGAACCAACTGAAAAACTCCCGAACGGCTGGCATAAAAAGGATTATTTATGCTCTCTTTTCTTCCTCTCGGTCTGCTCCTCGAGGCGTGCGCGCAAAGTCAAGGCCACCTAGAATAGTTGGCCACCTAGAATAGTCAAGGCCACCTAGTTTTAGATAGCCTTGGCAAAGTCCGCAGTCGCGGACGGCCGCCCTTTCGCTTTTCCCATTCCCAGTTTCGCGCGCAGCCTTGATGCCTACATGTAACCTTGAGCGTCCACGAGAGGGCGAGTCTCCCCTCGCACTCCTCTATGGGCGCCCATGAAAAATTTTTCAGAGGGGACATCTCAAGGATGAGACGTACGATTGATACCTACATTTGTGACCCTGAACGTCCTCGGGAGGACAAGTACCCCCTTGCGCTCCCCTATGGGTGCCCATAGAATGTATTACATCGGGGGGAGGAGACTCAAGGATGAGACGTACGATATCAATTAGTTTGATACATACATTTTTGACTTTTAACGTCCACTATGACATTGAAACGTCCGAAAAATTTCCGCGTGAAGAGACCAAAGAACTCTTATCATTCATCAACGGCTATACCATCTACGTGACATCACACAGAAAGATCCAGCGGAATCTGTGGGAACGGCGGAGGTCTACTAAAATTCGTGCTTGACATAGATATCACGTGGTATTTACTATTTTCCTGGGAATTTATTACACTGACAGGCCGCTCGAGCTGATTTCGTAGATATTTTTTTTTATTTGTTGCTGTCTTTACATACAAAATTAAAAATTCAAATGGAATTTTCGATGAGATTGTTTCGTCGGGCGGATCAAATGAAATAAGCGTTTTTCCATTTATTTTCATTTTGGAAATATAAATGTACATGACATGAAATGTCCTACCGTACTTATGATAGCATTTATCCATGAGATTTCCAATGGGATGCTAATTTGTCTCTCCCAAATTAAAAGTAACGTTTTCCCTCCTCAAGATGACTGATTGCATACATTTCATGCATTCGAAGCATTTTTTTTTTAAATCTACGCAAAAATTTCCCTGCTTTGACAACTGAAATTAAGTATTTTTCTGTAATGATGGTAATCTGAATCATGGCTATATAAATCGAATGGAGCAGTAAAACTAAGACAACCAGTTGAACTAAAATTGAAGCTTCTTTCTTGATTCAATTTAATTTGTAAAAGAATTTTTATGACCCACAACCCTAACATCCCTCAATAAAATATTTTAAATGAATTTCATTTCACTTTAATTCACTTCAATATGAACAAATGCCAATAGCTATCTTAAAACACTTATTGCTATGAGATATACAATGTAAAAAAATTATCAGAAATATTTTTAATGGTCCGCCACAGAATGTTTATTGAAAATGCACTTTTTGTGTGTATTAAGGTTGGCCAGAATGAAGCATGATTAATCATTTATAATAACCCATGATTAATCATTCATAAAAGTGTCAAAGAAAATTGATACCAAGCTTATGACCTACAATTAGGAAAATTTGCAAAACATATAAAATTTTCGGTAAAGGAACTTCGTTCATGTAAAAGAACCAGAACGTAAATAAAGAAATTAAATTTATATTTTGTTTTTAATCTGTAAATCAATCCGTCAAAACAGTTGAATAAACTGACCATAAAGTGTTACGTATCAATGTATAAGTTGATGAAAATTAATAAAGACATTTATTGAACTTAAATGTATATAACATATATGTTAATCGTACATGTTTTGCCTTTATACTGTAAAAACTGTTTTTAACGTAGAGAGGGAATAATATACTGAAAACAAATCGTAACTCTTTTTAAAAAAATTCTAAACAACTTTCTAAAAAACTCTCTACTGTTGCCACAACAGATGAATTTGACCAGAGTATGTAATACGTGAGAGAGTCCGTTCCTTGAGTTGAAACAATAAAGAGTAAACTTTTATGAAATTTACTCTTTATTGTTTCATGCACTTACTATTAGCACTTATTATGTATCATATTTTATGAAATTATTGAAGTTCACACCACCTAAGTCAGCATTTTGTAGTCCAAAATTAAACATGGTAGACAAAAGTTAAAATTACTATATGTACTACATGTTCTTATTACATGTATCTATGCTTTTATACAAAAACAGCACGAAACATAATTTAAGTTATTCACATTTAAAATTCTAAGATATTGAAATCAGTATATGTACAATTTTAATAAAAAATAATTAGTTACCAAGATCAAACTCCTCTTCACTTATATGTGGACTGGTTTGTTTTTGCATAAAGTTTAGCGCCATCAAACTAATTAGGCTTCTAGAAGATTTGCAATCAAAACAATGCACATCATGTTTCAGGTGACAAATTTATTGCCAGAAATTATGTGTTATTTGTATGAGGATGAGGGAGATTTCTCACTGACCTTCATCTAGTGCAGAGCTGTTAAACTAAAAATTAATTATCTTATTTGAGTTTTTTATTAATATATAATTAATTTATTAATATTATACAAATTTTCTGACTACACAAGATACTACACATATCATTCTATCACTCGTACAAATTCCAAAAGGATTTGATCAGCCGTTCTTTCGCGGTTGCTGTAATAGAAATGGCCTATACTTTAACATGGATGGAAAAAAGGCGAAATCTACCTTAATATCCCCTCTACCTCATCTTCATGAAAGTAATGCAAAAATACATCCTGCCTAAAGTAGCATCGCAAGTTTTTACTTTCCTTATATACATAATGTATAAGGAAAGTATTGTGACGGGGTCGAAAATTCGAATTCGAGTTTTCGACGGGAGAGCACGTTTCAAGCATCCCTGATCACGAATCAAACATTTTTGAAGTGATGTCTGTGTGTGTGTGTGAAAGTATGTGTGCGTGTGTGTGTGTCAGTGAGTCTGTGGAGACGATAACTGACGAACGAATGGACCGATTCGAACCAAATTTGGTACAAAAATCACAATCCGTAAACACTAGAAGCCTATTGTTTTTATATGTAATCGAATGTTCAGAAACCCCCTAAATTTTCGAATGAAATTTTGAAAAAATCGTCAAAAAATCAAAACCGCTAATAAAGTTACGCAAATAGACATTTCTTATGTAATTTTTCATTAGAAAACGATTGGCATAAATTTTAGAACGCTACCATGAACCATTCTCGAGATATTGTACATTTTTCAAAAAAATTATGAAAAAGTCACATAAAAAAAAAATTCCTATTGAGAATTATGTTCACTTTTCATATGTAATACCATGCGATAAAGTGAGTGACATCATTCTCGTGGATCTAGCTCGTTCCATTCATGAAAAAATATACTTTGAATAATACTTTTGTATTTGAACGCCAATAGTCATTTATCTGCTGTAAGAATAACTTTTTTCTTAGTGCATAACGCTTGGCGAGATTTTGGCGACGTATTTGGCGGAATGTCGCCAACTTGGCGACTTTTTTAAAAGGTTGCCAAATTAATGAAAATCTCGCCAAATGGATAAAAATGATGTTAAATCAATGAAAATGACGACTCATTGTCGAAAATTCAATATCTTGGAAAGAATATTAGTATCTACTATAAGAAAAACCTATTTTTTTACTGTAAAAGTAGTAAATTCATTACATTATATAAGGAAAGTCATGTGTTGCCCACATCAGATTTTTTTTTTTTTGTGGTGGTGGTGGGAGATGGGTAACCAAATATTTCGTTCTCCATTTCCCCACGTATCATTTCCTAGAAATTCAATGCGTCTCTGGGAAGTGGAGAGTTATGACCCTCTTTGGCGAGGTCACTATGTACCTTATAGATAAAAATGTTACATTTCCTCTTACTTGAAATTTGATAAATATCATGCTGCATATAGATCAGATAAATGCATTCAAGAGACTTTTCAGCCTGATCTTCTAGCTATCTATCAAATGTTAAGCCTTTTTACAATTACTAAGACTTTATATTAAAAAAACATTTTAACACAATGACTACTAAAGCTAAGTAGGGCGCGATAGCCCAGTGGTCAGAGCGTGGGAATTGCACTCGGCAGGCCCGGGTTCAATTCCCGCCACTGCCAAAACTGCAGCTGTGTTCACGCGGAGTACGATCACGTTAAACATGTGGGTCCGTAAGTCCTTCCGAGAGGTTGGTGGTAGGGGAAGGAGGGTACTGTTCCTGTGGATGCCTCCCCCACTTGGTTCCGGTCTAAATTGGGTGGCTCTTCCCTGCCGTTCAAATTATTACCTTACACCTTTCTATTAGGGCGGACTGTCTGGGTCTCAACAACAACAATGACTACTAAGTATGCAGATTCTATTTATATGCATACTTACTAAACAAGATAAGATTACCAAAAATTAATTTTTTGCCATTCTTGCATACAGATGTCAATAAATTTTAATTGTATATTTACAGTGTCTGTATAATATCTTCCTGTTTTGCCACATTTAACATTTTAATATTCTAAGATAATCTAATAAGGTCAGTAAACATTATTAGAGTATCTGCAATGTCTGTCAAATTTCTTTGTGTTTTACATTTAACATCCAATTTATCACAACATTGTAGAAATTCGTAATATAACAAACCTGATAACTGATAAAGAGCAAAAATTTTGAAATTTACATAACTTTGTTATTGGACACAATATCACATGGATGCTATAAAGAATGTGGAAGGGAAAAATGGAAAATTTATGAAAGGCATACCATAACCTTATGTACTCATACAAACACATTTATTGGACATTAAAAAGTGAAAATTGCAGTAAATTGTACAGCCAAGAAAAATAATATATACATACTAATTCATTTATTGCTTCTTAAAGAATTCTGTGATATCCTTCCTTTGTTGCGAGCATAGGACTTGTAACGCATTAATTAAAATCATCTCTGTCATCCAATTTTGTATTAGCACAAGGATTTTCCTGCTGACAAATGATGAGTTTGTCTTCAATATTAAAATCATCACAATATAAAAGGTCGTGATCGCGCAGCATCAAATTTGTAGAAGAAATATTTTCCTGAAGATTCATTTTCTGATGAATTACATACATCATTTCTTTTTCACCAGCTTCTTCCATTTCTTCTTCACCAGAGACTGTAACAGCAGTGGTGGCTAAGTCTTGAAAATCCTCATTAATTTTGAAACACGAATAGCAAAAACGGTTTTCAATAGACTTATAGTTTGCACCAAACTTGGTGACAGAGGCAGCGAATGGTAGTTTCTACATCCTTTTCAATGAAAGGAGCAATTCCCTGAAATTCCCCTATTTGAAGTAGTAAAAGCTATTTTTATGGTAGTGGTAAAAGCTCTATTCAAGGTTTTGATCAATTTTCAGCAATTCAGATGCTAACTGGTGGTCGTTATAACAAAAACAAACAAGAAAGAATATCACTGTAGTGATCACTATCTTCTATATAATAAAAGGCAATGTCTGTGTGCGTGTCTGTCTGTCTGTCTGTGTGTCTTACACACTATAGGTTCACTATAGGTTCCCCTGGTTGTTTTTATTCCATTTATTCATTTATTTTTTTTTTTTTTAAGTAAATTTGAAGTTTTTTAAATATCCCTCCAGGGTCTCTTTGGTAAACCTGCGCAGCCTTTTGCATTGTACTTTAAAATTTTCACAGTTACTTTTTGCTTAAACCTGTTGATTTTCTTATGTGTTCTTTTATGCTTTTGTGTTTTTTGTATATTTGCTTGTCTTGTAACTTATTGTGTTGTGATTCATTTTTTATATGTGTTGTAATTACTTGAATCAAAAATAAAGTTCCCGGCCACACACTTAGCTACAGTAAACCTTCGGGTCTGTCGTGTGGTCTGGGTTTCCAACTTCCAACACTATAGGTTCAGCGACAGCGCGTCGGAGAGCTACGAAATGTGGCAATCGGAGACCCGGGGATGGGAAGGGGACACGTCAAAACCGATTTTTAAAATTTTAATTATTTTGTTATTTAATATTTTATGCGATTTCGACCGTTTTTTCCCCCCACCATCCAGACGTCGTAGCAAAAAACAAATCACACCACCGGAAAGAGCAGACAATTGCGAGTGAAAATATATCTATTTCAAATCTTAGGGACAAATTCTAATATTTTTTTAAAGATTTTAAAACAATAATTTAATTAATTCTGACCACCCGGTACATTGAGTGAAATTATTATTCTTATATTTTAAATGATGGAACGATATGGATTTTTTAAATGGATATTTTAAATGATGGAACGATGGAATGAGGATGATGGAATTAAGAGCTTAGCATATGGTCATTATAAAATTTAAATTAGAGAGCGGGAATTGCACTCGGTAGGCCCGGGTTCGATTCCCGGCTCTTCCCAAACTGTCGCAGTGTTCACGCGGAGTACGATCACGTTAAAAGTGTGGGTCCGTAAGTTCTTTCGAGAAGTTGGTGGTTGAGGAAGGAGGGTACGGTCCCTGTAGATACCTCTCCCACTGGGTTCCGGTCTAAATTGGGTGAATATAAAGAAAGTTATGGAGATTGTCGCGGAGGGCGCGGTAGCCCAGTGGTTAGCGCGCGGGAATTGCACTCGGTAGGCCCGGGTTCGATTCCCGCCACTGCCAAAACTGCCGCTGTGTTCAGGCGGAGTACGATCACATTAAACATGTGGGTCCGTAAGTCCTTTCGAGAGGTTGGTGGTAGGGGAAGGAGGGTACGGTCCCTGTGGATGCCTCCCCCACTGGGTTCCAGTCTAAATTGGGTGAATAAAAGGAAAGTTATGAAGATTGTCGCAGAGGGCGCAGTAGCCCAGTGGTTAACGCGCGGGAATTGCACTCCGTATGTCCTGGTTCGATTCCCGCCACTGCCAAAACTGCCGCCGTGTTCAGGCGGAGTATGATCACATTAAACATGTAGGTCCGTAAGTCCTTTCGAGAGTTTGGTGGTAGGGGAAGGAGAGTACGGTCCCTGTGGATTCCTCTCCCACTGGGATCCGGTCTAAATTGGGTGAATAAAAAGAAAGTTATGAAGATTGTCGCGGAGGGTGCGGTAGCCCAGTGGATAGAGCGCAGGAATTGCACTTGGTAGGCCCGGGTTCGATTCCCGCCACTGCCAAAACTGCAGCTGTGTTCACGCGGAGTACGATCGCGTTAAACACGTGGGTCCGTAAGTCCTTCCGAGAGGTTGGTGGTAGGGGAAGGAGGGTACGGTCTCTGTGGATGCCTCCTCCACTGGGTTCCGGTCTTAATTGGGTGGCACTTTCTGGCCGTCCAAATAGTTACCTTACACCTTTCTGGTAGGTCGCTTCAGCGAGTTTGCCACGGTCAGAATTTTCAAGGGTAGCGAACAGGCTGGTTGCCGAAGACGGCTAGTCCTAAATAATAAAAGGCAATGTCTGTGTGTTTGTCTGTTTTATACACTATAGGTTCAGTGACCACGCGTCGGAGAGCTACGAAATTTGGCAAGAATTAAAAGCTTGAAGAACTAGGACCGTGGCGCTCGCCACGAATGGCATCGAGCAGTTTATCCCACGGCCGAGAAAGAAATCCCCTCATCCCCACCCCAAGGGATTCCAACAAATTTATTGAAAACTAAAGAGAGGTGCCAGGCCATGGCGGTTACATGAGCCAACAACTCATGTGCAACAATTTGCGGGAAAACCAAATTACAATTATTACATACACTTTAACATTCGCCACTCCGCACTCCAAATTATAAAAACTTGAAATAAATGCCAAGTGGCCGATAAAAGCCAAAAATGCAAAAAGCAGCTGCAATTATAATCACATCTTATGGTATAATTACAATATAATCAACCATATTGTTCAATTATCAATTAGTTTAAAACCATTCTATAATACATGTACACAATACAATATATACAATACAATACATATATATAATACCTAAACATAAAAGGAGCTCCAATGCAAAACATATTTTTATAAACACCAATTTAAGTACCTTTTCTCATTCCAAAATTCCATAGAGAACTTATTATTTTCTATTCAGCATAAAGTTAACCACCGCTAATGATTCCAGGAAAACAAAATAAAGATTTCAAAATACAAAATTTCATTAAATGTTTAATAAATCGACAAAAATTGCCTAATTAAAAGGCAAAACCAAAGTATTAACCTCCATCATCCGAGCACACTCGCTCAGCAACCATGACGCAGTTTCTAATTCGGGTGATGGACCGAGAGCGGGCCAAAACCCTATTTAACCAGATGGCCCAGAGTCCGTCCGCAGGTCTCCTCAAATGAAACTCCTCAGTAAGTTCACAATCATATACATAATGGTCGGGATCTCCCTCCTCTGCACCACAAGGGCAGGAGGGGGGAATCCCTCCGTTTGAAACGGTGTAAATAGCTAAGAAAGGGACCGTGTCCCGAAAGAAAATGGAACGTAGTCCTTTCTAAAACCTGAAAATTCACATCAGGGACAGGACGGAACATCCGGGCCCGCGAGCCTCCAGACAGCGAGTCACCAAAGGCGCGCCAATCCCCAACCACAGCCTCCCGTACAAACCGGGACAGCAGGGAATAGGGGCAGACACCGAAAGTTGCTCACCGTCTAAGGCGGCAGCCTTAGCGTAACTGTCAGCTATCTCGTTTCCAGGAATGCCAATATGTGCTTTAACCCACCTGAGATCAACGAGGCCCAAAGCAGGAAAAATCTCATTCTCAATCTCTTGTAAAAATTTAGATTTACAATTAATAGAAGCCAGGGCGGTGATAGAGGAGAGGCTATCCGAGAATACAATAGCTTTCCAACGATCTTGCAGGACCCAGTTGTACGCAAACTTAACCGCCAGAATCTCGGCCAGAAATACTGAATTATATGGAAAAAGTTTCTTAGCGATCATATATGGACTAAAGTACCACCATTAAAGATACAGACCGCAAAGCCAACGTTCCCGTCAATCTTGGACCCATCGGTGTAAATATGTACACCGAGGGGTCCAAGAAATTCCGAAAACGTGAGAATGCGGCGAGAAGGAGGGATACCGCAAAAAGCCTGCCGATCGTCAAACAGATCCGGAGGCGGAAGAGAAGGGTCCGAAAATGATACCTTTCTCCTCCTCCAAAAAAGGAACTTCAATCTTAAATTCTTGAGAACCAAATGGCGAGGTGGAATGCCTAGGAGGACAAATAACGTTCCGTAGGGAGAAGTCCTATAGGCACCGGCGATCCTCAACAGAAAAGGTCTCTGGAGGATCTTAAGCTTCCGGATCTGATCTAGGTTTAGGTCCCCCGCCCAAACGCCGGCGCAATAGGTTACAATCTTCTCCACCACGGAGAGATACCAGATCTTAAGTAAACTCCTTTTGGCACCCCACCCCGAACCTGAAACTCTGGCAAAACCAGTAACGATACCCATACATTTTTCTTGTAAAGAAGCAATATGGGCTGACCAAGTTCTATTACTGGAAATAGTCAGTCCCAAATACTTAGCATCCCTAACGACTTTCATCCGTTCCCCACCAATTACGAAACTTGGATGGCGCGCCAAGACACCAGTCTTAGCAAATACCAAGGCCTGGCTCTTTGCGGCCAGTAGTATCTTTACGAACGTATGAGCACACCTATATTTTTAATACTAAAAACTATATTTTATAGCTTATTTTTATCTTTTTTATATATAAAAAAAAGGTCTCGATCCATTTTAATATTAAAAACATGATTTTATATCAAAATAAGACCTTTTTTACATTTAGACCAAATTTTAACTTTTTTTAAGATAAATGCATGAAAAAAGAGATCAAAAGATAGGCCGCTCCATTTTGGAGCTACCTTATACATAGGATGAAATTAAATAAATGCGTGAAAAAAAGAGGACTTCTAAATGAATAGAAGTCCTCTAAGCTTTAAAATAAATGGGGGGACCGTTAGTCCCCCCATAAAAGTTTGATCTAAATATTTTTTAAAACATAATTAAAGTCAGAAAATAAAGTGATTTAACATGATAGGTTAGAAAATCATAGAATAAATAACTCTCTCATATTTGCCACCAATCATACCAGAATATATAAATATACTTTGAAACGCGTCGAGATTTTTTAACTCTTAAGATATTAAGCTTTCTCTACATGTATGACTATATTTTTAATACTAAACATTTATTAAATCTCTTTGAGAACCGACAAAAAAAAAAGATTCGGCTTTTCATTATCCATTCTACTTTGAAGGAGAAAGTTTATCAGCCCGGGATGTAGTATTTGTTTCATTAAGCGGGTCAAAATATTATTTTTCGAACGCGTTGGGAAAAAAATTCCCGTGAAGTAGGAAATGTTTTTAGATAAACCTCATTAAGACTGATATTTTTCAGACAGCACGCAGTCGCTAACGGATGTTTAAGAGTGAGGAAGTTTATTCTTTATCTAAGACGGACATATTTTTTTAATTTTGTTTAGCGCGAAGGTTTCTCCTTGATAGGACAAAGTGCGAGCACATATCTATCAACGCGCGGCGCAACAAATATATTTGGAGGATCCTTTCACACATTTATTTAATTTCATCCTTTTTACCGACCTGAGGCCTCATAACTCTCAAAATAAGGTAGCTCCAAAATGGAGCGGCCTATCTTTAATCATTTATTTGGTCTAAATGTAAAAAAAAGGCCTGCTATAAAATCATGTTTTTAATATTAAAATGGACCTTTTTTTTATATATATATATAAAAAAAGATAAAATTAAGTTTTTTTAGTATTAAAAATATAAGGATTTTTTTTTTTTTTGACGCCATTTAAAATGGATTTTTTAATATCTTCAAATTTATAGTATATCTCTTTTTTCATTTATCTAAAAAAAAAAAAAAAAAAAAAAAGTTAAAATTTAGTCTAAATGTAAAATCATGTTTTTAATATTAAAATAGACCTTTTTTTTTTTATATATAAAAAGATAAAAATAAGCTATAGTTTCATATGAAAAACGAAGAGATTTAAAAAAAGAGACGTGATTATAACTGTAGAAAATTGGAAAAAACTATAAATCAAGCTAATTATGTATGTAAAGTTCTTCATAATCTCAAACCAGCTATGATATTAATAATTATCATGCTTCCTCTAATTCGTATTCATATTTATCATTAATCATACCTGAATACTTAAATAAAAATCTACCTTTATTGATTTCATTTATAGATTTATCAGAAAGTTGTCCATGTATATTCGCTAGATAATAATATTTTTCTAAATCGTCCACATATAACTTTGCGATTACTGTATTTCCATATTTGGTTTTAATTTTTATCAATGATATTAGATCATATTCCCCAGGATATAAATCATTTAATTTAAATGTCTTGGGATAACCTCTCAGTCTATTGAACTCTTCCATTTATTAGTAAACATTTTTTTATAAATACTCATAAATATCTTTTTGATTTTCTAAAGATTTATACATTATGGTACAAATCCAGGGGGGGATAGTCATCCCCCCCTGAATTATAGAGATATTAAGAAAATTTTAGATTATTATAATACAAAATAATAAAATATAAAGAAATGAATCAAGTATTTATAAACAAAAAAAAATAGTTTTATAAACAAAATTAAAAAACCTTCTAATATATTAAAAAAATGAAATCCTATATTGATTCATCTAAGATATCTTCTAAATATATCCTAGGCTATAAATCAATTAATTTAAGTGAACATTTATAAATTCATGACCAATAGAATAAATTCTTTGAAATAACATATAAAACTCCTAATCCTTTCAATTTAATATCTTCATTTTCTTCTTTTTCAATTAATTCAGTCAATCTTTGAAAACTTTCTGATAATAGTTTTTTATTATAATCATATTTTATATACAAATCATACAATTCATTACAAAGATAAGTCATATAGTAAATTTCTTCAGAATTTGTAAAATTTAAAGCTCGAATATCACCTAAGCACTCATCCATTTATTAGTAAACATTTTTATAGTGTCCTAAAGCTCTAGTATTCATACCATCTTCTAATATAAATCTTTTATCATCTTTTGCTGATAAAGCTATCTTGTTCACTTGAATTGAATACAATTCATGTTTCTTACTTCTAATTAAATTCTGTGTTCTATATTGATCTTTTTTATTTAATAAACAGTCTTTATAATCCTCAAATGATATTCTGTTTTTAACGGTACTAGTCTTAGTACCTTTAGACCTCTTAATCTCAACATTTTTATGGTCTTCATTTTTATTATTATATTCTTCAACACTCTGTTTTTCTAATTTTATTGAATACATTTTACTTCTTAAACCTATAAATTCTTCCATAATCACACCGTTATTTTCATCTTTCATTTTACCTAATACTTTTTTATTACATCTAGCCATATTATACAGATTATTTACTTGATAATCAGATGTATCGAAATAATCAATCATAGACTTCATATCTTCATAAAAGTCATCTGTTTTAATATCATATATAAAACTATCTGTATCCATATATAATAACTTAATATTATCTTTATATCTCGGTTTCATAACATTATAATGAAAATCATACATTAAATGTTTAGATAAATCTAATATACTCATTCCAACATAAATCGGTTTATTAAAATATAGTTTTGTTTTTTTCATATGAACAGCTACCAAATTTTCATCAAAAATAGTTCTACATTTGAAATTAGGTTTAGCAATTAATTTTTTAACTTGATCATAATTACAACATAATCTTACATCAATTCGCTTTCTTATAGATTCCATAGTTTTTCCAAATATAGAATTATTCATTAATTTATAAAAATCTTTCTCAAAATCATTAGCAGCTATCTTTCTCATTTCAGTGTTTAAATCTATATATTTTTTTAACCAATTCGATTGTTTAAATTGCAATACTCTATGTACTCTTACAGCCTTTAAACCCATTTTCAAATATTGTTTTAAACTTCTATAATGAACTACATATTTCTCTTTATCATGTAAAGTTGTTAATAACTTACCTTGTTTCGAATTTTCAGGAATTCTATTTTCAGGACATAATGGTAAATCTGAATGATAATCATGTAACTCTTTTGGATATCTTAAACTAATTTCAAATATATATCCAATATCTGAATCATCTTTTATTTTATTGTTATATAATTCACGTTTAACATAATTTATTTCATTACACCATTTAAATTCTCCATATGGTAAATATTGACTCATAGCCCATCCATATAAATTATTAGCATCTAAATACATTAAATAATTGGATTCTTTACTTTTATCATAATTTTTCATATATTTATTATTTGCTTTTCCATATCTATTACAACATTGTGAAACACCTCCTCTTAAACCTTTTTCTATCATGAGAATCATATCATAATCATTTAATAAATCTAATTTAACATTTGTTATTTTTAACATTGCATCCCAAGATAAACCAGGAGCTGTAAAATACCAATCTGGATCTAATTTATAAGTTTTTAAACAAACATCTCTAAAATTTTCAAATGCATCTGTTAAAATTAATACATCTGTTTTAACATATAAATCTGTATATTCACCTAAATTTTTTATATTAAATTCTTTCCAAACACGTTGAGCATGTTTATATTCTTCATCAGTTATATTACATTCATTCAATTTATTATAAAATTTATCTTTTGAAGGTAATTCTGTTTCTTTGTATTTATCTCTAGAATCCATATAATCATAAGGATATACACCTTTTCTTGTAATGAGATCTAATTTATCATCAGGAAAATGTAATGATGTCTCTCTAAATTTTGATTTTAAGTATTTAATATATTTCATTTTTCGTATTTTTGGTGGACACTTATTCAACTCAATATTTTCTGGTAACTTTCTCAAGTTTTTTGATAAATTATCTAAACTGCAAGACATAAATTTAAATGAATCAATAAATCTCAATTTCATACCTCCTATTTTTTTGCTGAAAGATATATATTTTTCTTCAGTATTAGGTATAACATCCATTTTTGATTGATCAAATCCAAGTTCTTTTATAAACAAATGAGAATCATAACCTGTTAAATTATGAATTTTAACTGGAATAAATTTTGGAATTTGATAATTTAAATTACAAATATTATGAGCTGGACCTCTATATTTTCCAGTTATATGACAATGATCAATTACTTTATCATCATTTAAGATTTGATTTTCACATATATGACAAATATTAGTTCTTTTATAATGATTTTCATCGAACTCTATCATTGATTTGATACTTTCATATTTTTTAGTTTTGTCTTCTATAATTTTTTCAATTTTAAGAGTATCCTCTTTTAACATAGATACAAACTTTTTGATTGTATCTGGTCCTCTATAAACAACAGGAGGTTTAAAGTATTCCTTTTCATATTTGATATAATAACAAAATGCATCTGCTACATGTTTTTGATATTTCATAGTATATGATTTAGTTTGATCTTGCTCACATGTATCAATTTTAGGTAAGAGAGATTCAAAATCAGCATATATAGTATATGGTACTCTCATTTTTCTTTCATGATTTTTAAATTGAATAACTTCATCTTTTTTAGGCATATTAATTGTGACAGCATCTTTACAGTATTCCACATGTATCTTTAATCTTTCCTCAGAATAAAAATAATTTAAACATCTATCACATAAAAATATATGATGATTATTAGTAATTTGTGATCTGATCAAACTATTCATATTTTTAATCCAACAATAATGATCTTTCATATAAAACAAGTTTACATGTTTTTCTAATTTATTGTTAGTTATTCTAAGTGGATAAATTGAACCATCATAACTATAAACATTTACAGATATATTATTTAGTTTTTCAAATTTCTTAATATTGTCTAATGAAACAGGAAAATCAATACCTTTAAAATTTAATTCATCTTTATATTGTTCATATTTTGACACTCTTTGAGGATTTTTTTTTACAGGATGAATTGCTGATAATATTGACCACATAAAACATTTATTATCTTTATTTTTTACATTTATTATAGCTTGTTTAGATTTAATATTTTCAGGTAAATCAATATAACTTGATCCTCTCAAGGGTTGATACTTATTTATTCTCAATTCCAAAAATTTAATTTCTTCAAGACTCCAACCAGATCCTTTTGATATAAAATCATCAGATTCATTTATTAAGTTGTCAATAACATAATCATAAAAAATATGTAAATCATTAGATTTTAATATAATTTGATTCTCAGTTTTGAATGTAAATTCTTGAATTTCTTCATTTAATTTATACAAACAAAACAATTTAAAATTTACCTTTATTCCATTAAATTCTTTCATAATATGCTTTATTTTTTCTATTACAACCTTTCTTTTCTCTTCTAAAAATTCTAGAGGGATTTTAATATTATTATAATTATTAATTCTGTATGATCTTAATCTAGATTTATAAGCAGTTTCATATTCCTTAATTTCTACATTACCTTCATCTAATGCTTTTTTATGTTTTCGACTTGATATGTGATTATCTAAATGTTTATAATATATACCGCAAATAATACATTTTCTTTTTTGTTTTGATCTTTTAATCATTAAGTCTTTCTTTATATGTTCTTCTTCATCTTCATAATATTTACCACATATACGACATTTTCTATCTTCTGTAAATAACTTTTCAAGATTTTCTTCTACTGTAAATACATTTTCTTCAGGAAAGACAGATTTAAAATCATTTTTATCAAATCTTAAATTAAAAGAATCAAAAATCTTTTTAATTTTTTTACGTTTTTTAGGTTTATCAATAAATATTTTTTTCTTTTTTTCCAAGTATGCTGACAAATCTAAATTTAATAAATCTACTAAAACAGGTTTATATTCACCTGTTTTTCTGATATATTTAGTTAATAATTTAATTAAATCAACCTTCTTACAACCTTTAGGTTGTTTAATATTCAATAATTTTACTACTTTTCTAAGTTCATTAATAGTCTTTGACTTTAAGTTGAGCTCCATTTATTAGGAAACATTTTTTGGAATACTTTTTCCAAGATGCTTACTGTGATAAATACTTTTTAAATGTCTCTTTTTGTGTGTATAGGTATATTGCATACCACATTCACATTTAAATTTTTTATATTTGATTATGGAATCACAACATTTGCAATGACCTTGGAAATAAATTTTTTCATTTCTATGATATATGTAAAACTCATTTACCGATTTCATAGTCAAACAGTGTATGCACTTTTTTGTAAGCTCCATTTATTAAGAAACATTTCTTGAAATACTTTGTAAGAAATCATTCCATATTTTTTCATATTTCTTTTTAACTTTTTGAACTTTTATATTATTTTCAATATTAAAAATATCACAAATCTTTTTCATAAAATAGTAATAGTTAATTGATTTCTCATAATACATAAAATCTAAAAATTTTAAAAACATATCCTCAATTTCTTGAGAAATATTATATTCCCTTCTTAATCGGTTAAAATAACAAACTCTACTATTATATCTTTGTTTTAAACTTTCGTAATCAATAACATAAAAATTTTCTTCTTCTTCTGAATCATAGATTAATTTCATCTTATTATCCATTTATATATAACTTTTTTTTTTTAATCTTTAAACTAATTCAGATGTCCAACTATTAAATTCATCTGGATATCCTAGCCATTTTACATAATACTTATTTCCTTTCTTTTTTATGATTTTTTCAATTTTATATACATCATCTTTTTTATTATATTTTACCATTTCATTTTCATAAAAAGTTCCTTCAATTTCTTTACTGTTTAAATCTTTTAATCGATAAGTAATTGGATCTGTTTTCAATACTTCAGAAACTATAAAAATCTCTTCAGTGAATGTAGAATCATCTACTTTCCTGAATGTTTTCTTAATTGTAGATATTCTAACACTATCTCCTATCTTAAATTTAGGTTTTTTCATGATCTTTTTAGTATATAAATTTTTATAAACTTGAGATTCATTTTCTCTAGCCTCAACAGGTGTCATTTTTATTGATCTATGATATGAATTGTTATAATTTTTAAGTAATTTGGGTAATACATCAATATATCTTTTAGTATTGTTAGCATGCATATATTTTATAATTTTTTCTCTTATACTTCTATTAAATCTCTCAGCTATTGCAGATTTTATTTCTTTATTTTTAGTTGTAAACCAATGTATATTATTATCTTTAAATAATTTTTGTGTCTGTTTTCCTGTAAATTCAGTACCTTCATCTGTCAAAATGAATTTTGGTATTCTTTCTTTAAAAACTTGTTTAAAACCTTGTACTATTAATTATGAAACAAATCTATTAATTATCTATTAATTATCTATTATAATCTATTAATCTATCTATTAATTATGAAACAAATTAGATCTTATAATCTAATTTATTCCTAATTAACACATTCAAAATCTATGAATTATGATTAAATCAGATCCAATAATGTATTAATGCAAAAAAAGATGTGCCGCTAAACTTTTATGTACCAAATGTCTAGAGAGTTGATAAAATTTTAGCAGCATATTATTGATCATGTCCTGTCGAAAGCCCAGACCACCCGACTCATCCTAGGACATAGAGCAACTTAATAGATGGCCGGTGATCATGTCCTGTGTAATTTTGGGGTGTATGCAAGCAAACATCTTTATATCACATAAAACTAACATGTAATACTTTCTGCATAATCATAAATTCACAATAACTTTGAAAAATTCTATTTCATTTTAGAAAAATAAAGAAATTGATAGACAAATTATAATTTGACTTACATCCATATTTTTTAAACATTTGATACATTTTATAGCTGTTGAATTCCAGAAATCTTTAAAATTGGATGTGAAAGTTTTAGATGTGGAAGGCCAGCAATAATGCAAAATTCTTTTATCATCTGAAGCTTGGGGTGAACACTTTTTTTGTGCAAGGCTTATAAATCTCCCTTTCTCTTTAAACAGTCTATTTAATGTATTATCAAACGTAACTTTATCAAATATATCCGATTGTCCAAATGACACTCCACAGCTCGAATATTTGCTGATTTTCAAAACATATTTAAACAATAAGCGAAAGTAATCCGTAGTTTCAATACCAGTTTCTTTCGTTATCTCGTAAGAAAAATGCTTTTCAATTTCTTCACAATGTTTATAACTTTCAGAGGAAAAAGTATGTGCAGCTATATTCGTGAATGTCACAAATCGAGAGGTTGAAATAAGTGAAGTATTCGATTTTGGATGCTTAAAGTTATCGTAAATAAATAACGAACATAATTTAAAGTTTGATATAACCTTGCTTTCATTTAACTTACGTAATAATATAGATGTATATCTTAAAAATACCATTTCCCTGCGATCCTCCCTTGTTTGACGTTGACCTGAATTTCATAAACAGTGAATAAAACAGTTGAGTTATTATCGTTTCTAGCTGGTTTTAAATAACTGGAAAACATTTTATGTTACTAGTAAATTATTTCCATTTTACCTTACAAATAGTTCTCAAAAGGTTAATTCATTTTCCGTATTGGATGCAAAGTTTTAAATTCCAGAGAAATAAAGTGTATATCATTTTATTGAGAAAATCCAAAACAGCAGACGAATTTCGAGTTTCAACGAGCGCTTATTCATTGCAATGCACTCCCGGGAAAATACACCACGTGATATCTACGTTAAGCGCGAATTTCATCTGACTTTGTGGCGGCAGTTGAATGATGAGAGATCCTTGTTTTTTGCATGCGGAAATTTACAGTTCAATTAGTCTATGCGCGATTTTGATATTGAAAACACACACACACAGATATATATATATATATATATATAATTTAAATTTATTTTATTATTATTAATTTTTTCTATTATATTATTTATTTATTTTCTATTTAAAGTCCTTTCAAGGTCCTTTTTTCTATTTAAAGTCCTTTCTATTTTAAGTCCTATCAAACTACTAGTATTACGAGTTACTTCTGCTTTTATTAGATGAGAGAGTGTCAAAAGTATTGCACTATCAAGAACATAGTGTGGTAATTGTAGGAGGGAGTCGACCTTGTGGTCAAACTAAAGTATGAGACGAAAAAAATTGACGCGCTTAATGTTCACATTTGTGACCTTAAACGTCCAGGGGAGGGTAAACGATCCTCTTACACTCCCCTGTGGGCGCCCATGGCAGCCCTCTACGGCCTCCCATTGCATGAGCTTCCTGCTTAACGCTATTGCCCTCAGGACAGAACCTAACGGAGCCGAAGTTTCGATTTCCTCGGGATAGTAAACAGTCTTTCCAGACCCTCCAAATGTCTCTGTGATATAAGAGGCTGAAACGTTGCACACTTGCCATGGGATTGGGCGCGACAGCCCAGTGGTTAGCGCGCGGGAATTGCTATAGGAGCTCATGGCAAGAACGCGCATAGAACTAATTCCAGGGGTGACAAACTCAAGGATGAGGCGTTCCATATTGACTTGCTTATAATCTATATTTATCTCTTTAAATGTACACGGTATGATAAATTCCATCAAGAGTTCTCTTATGGGCGCCCATAGCAAGGACACCCGTAGAACTAATTTCATCGGCGATAAACTCAAGGATGAGGCGTTCAATATTGACTAGATTGAGACTTACATGTCTAACCTTGAACGTCTATGGGAAGGCAAGTGTCATCCTTTCCCTCCACTATGGGCGACCATGTAACATTTTCCAGGAGGGAACTCAAGGATGAGGCGTTCATATATCGCTAGATTGTAACCTACATTTGTAACCTTGAATATCTAGTTCAGCTTAAGTGATCCCTTGCAGTCCTCTATGGGCTCCCAGCGCATGAGATACCAGCTTATATATTATTGCCCTCAGGACAGAACCTAACGGAGCCAAAGTTTCGATTTCCTCAGGGGTAGTAAACAGTCTTTCCAGACCCTTCAAAAGTCTCTGTGACATAAAAAGCTGAAACACTGCACACTTGCCATGGACCGGCCGTCCAAATAGTTGCTCAAGTCCATTGGATGAGTCGGACGGTCTGGGTTTTCAACACTTGCCATCGAGTGGGACACGACAGCCCAGTGGTTAGAGCGCAGGAATTGATTGCACTCAATAGGCCCGGGTTCGATTCCTGACACTGCCAAAACTGCCGCCGTGTTCACGTGGAGTACGATCACGTTAAACATGTGAGTCTGTAAATCTTTCCGAGAGGTTGGTGATAGGGAAAGGAGAGTACGGTCCCTGTGAATGTCTCCTCCACTGGGTTCCGGTTTGAATTGGGTGGCACTGCCCGGTCGTCCAAACAGATACCTTACATCTTTCTGGTAGATCGGACAGTCTGGGTCTCAGCAACAACACTTGCCATGGGCGCCCATAGGGATGTTGAACGTCACGAATATCAAACTAATGAATACTTACCGTACGTCTCGTCCGTGAAAGTGTCCCCGCTGGAAAAAGTTCTATTGGCGTCCTTACCATGGGACCCATAGGGGAGCATAAGGGAGCACTTGCCTTCCCGTGAACATCAAGGTCCCAAATGTTGGTGTAAATCTAGTATATATCGTGCGTCTCATCCTTGTTATGCTCTTGGAAGAAACTCTATGGACGTCCTTGCCATGGGAGCCCATACAAATTTTGAAAGCCACAAACGTAGGTAATCGATATTGTACATTTCGTCCTTGAGTTCACCCCGTTTTAATAAGTTCTATGGCCTCCTTTGCTATGGGCGCCCATAGCAAGAGCACCGATATAACTTTTATAGGCGGAAAACTGAAGGGTGAGACATACATCGACTAGCTTGATATCTACATCTGTGAACTAGAACGTCGACGGGATAGCAAGTTCCCCCTCATGACCCCTTATGGGCGCCCATGCCAAGAGCGTTTATAGAACTTATTCCAGCGATACCACATTCAAGGGCGACAATATCGACTAGCTTGACACCCTGTGGGCAACACCTTATTATCAGCATCTCGTATGGGCGCCCATGGCAAACGCGTCAATAGAAATTTTTCAAGGAGGGTATACTGAAAGATAAGTAGTACAATGTCTACTAATTTGGTACCTACATTTGTGACCTTGAACGTTCACAGTAGGGCAAGTGACCCCTTGCGCTACCCTACAGGCGCCCATGGTGAGGGCGCCAATAGAACTTTTACCAGCGGGATAAACATAAGGATGTGAAGTACAGTATTGATTATATTGACATACAGTATTGATATCTATATTCGACTATTGTTAATATTATTGTATAAATATTGATGAATGTTATTGTCCCCTATGGGCGCCCATAGGAGAGCGTAAGGGGGAACTTACCATCTCGTGGATGTTCAAAGGTAGGTATCAAGCTAGTCGATATTGTACGTCTCATCCTTCAGTTTACCCCCTGAAAAAGTTCTATAGGTGCTCTTGCCATGGGCGCCCATAGGGGAGCGCGAGGGGCACTTGTCCTCCCGTGGACGTTCAAGGTCTCAAATGTAAGTATCAAGATACTAGATATATTTACCTCTCATCCTTGAATTTGGACATTCCTGGAAAAGTTTTATGAACGCCCTTGAATCCCACTCCTTTTGAACAAGGTGGACCCCCTCCTGCAATTACAACACTATATTTTGACATTATTTCTCTCATCCGAGTTCTAATCACGTTAATTACAAAATGTTCTACTTAATTCCATTTTTTTACAGAATGCATATGCATATAGAATTTCATGGCTGTACGTACTCTCTCTCTTAAAGTATTTAATTTCGAATTATTCGTGTTTTAATTAACTGTTTCTAATTTCCTACAGAATGGTAGAATATTTTGAAATCAATGTGATTAAAATACAGATTATTCAAAATTAAAGATTTTACAAAAGAGAGAGAGAGAGTACGTATAGCCATGAAATTCTATATGTAGATGCATTCTGAAAAAAAAAAAAAAAATCAGAATTAGGTATAACATTTTATAATTAACGTGATTAGAGCACGAATAAGAGAGAGGGTGTGTGTGTGTGTCAAAAATATAGTGCGATTAAAATATAGTGTTGTAACTGCAGAAAGGGGTCAACTTTGTTTCGAAAGAGTAGGATTCAAGGGCGAACATAAAACTTTTTCCCGGGATGGCCAAACTCAAGAAAGAGACATAATTATGTACTAGCTTGATATCTACATTTGCGACCTTGACCGTCCACGGGAGAGCAAGTGCCCCTCCCGCTCCTCTATGGGCGCCCATGGCAAGGGCACACATAGAATTTTTTTAAAGGAGAAAACTCAAACTGAAGGATGAGACTTATAATATCGACTAGCTAGCTTGATACTTACTTTGGGACTTTGAACGTCCAAGGGAAGGCAAGCGCCCCCTTGCTCTCCCCTATGGGCGCCCATGGCAAATGTGACCATAGAACTTATTAAAGCTGGGGCAAACTCAAGGACAAGACATACAATATCGATTAGCTTGATACCGACATTTGTGGCTTTCAAAATTTTTATGGGCTCCCATGGCGAGGGTGTCCTTAGCGCTTTTTCTAAGAAGAGCGTACTCAAAGATGAGACGTACAATATCTACTAGTTTGACACCTACATTTGTGACCTTGAATGTTTACGGGAAGACAAGTGCTCCCTTACATCTATGGACGCCCCCTTACGTCTCCCTTACGTATAGATGCTCCCTTACGTCTATGGACGCCCATGGCAAGGACGTCAATAGAACTTTTTCCAGCTGGAACAATCTCAAGGACGAGACTTACAGTATTAATTAGTTTGATATTCGTGACTTTCAACATCCCCTATGGGCGCCCATGGCAAGTGTGCAATGTTTCAATATGCCACAGAGAAATTTGGAGGGTCTGGAAAGACTGTTTACCGTCCCTGAGGAAATCGAATCTTCGGCTCCGCTAGGTTCAGTCCTGAGGGCAATAGTATAAGCAGGGAGCCCATAGAGCACGGCAAGGGAGCACTTAATCCCAACAGGATATTCAAGGTTACAAATTTAGGTTACCAGCCAGTCGATATTGAATGCGTCGTCCTTGAGTTCCCTCCTGGAAAATGTTACATGGGCGCCCATAGTGAAAGGAAAGGATGACACTTGCCGGTCCATAGACGTTCAAGGTTAGACATGCAAGTCTCAATTTAGTCGATGTGGAACGCCTCATCCTTGAGTTTGTCGCCGATAGAATTAGATCTATGGGTGTCCTTGCCATAGGCGCCCATAAGGGAATGCAAGGGAAAACTTGCCCTACTATGGACGTTTAAGGTTGCAAATGTAGTCTTCAAACTAGTAGATATTGAACTCCTCATCCTTGATTTTGCCCTATTGGAAAATGTTACATGGGCGCCCATAGTGGAGGGCAAGTAGGACACATGCCCTCTCATAGATGACTCATTAGACTTGTTAGCTAATCGATGTTGAACGCCTCAACCTTCAGTTTGTCACCATGAAAAAAAGCTCTATGGGCGCCCATAGGAGAGGGCAAGGGGTGCACTTGTTCTCCCCTAGGACATTTAAGATCACAAATGTAGATTTCAAGCTAGTCGATATTGTAGGTATAATCATATAGTTTGCACCCCTAGAAAAATTCTCTTTGCGCTTTGCCATGGGCGTCCATAGGGGAGCGCAAGGGGGCATTTACCCTCCCTTGGAAGTTTAAAGGTCACAAATGTAAACATCAAGCTAGTCAATTTTTTACGTTTCATACTTTAATTTGACCACCGCAGGAAAAAGTATTTTTAGCATTCTTTAATCCTACTTCTTTCAATCAAGGTCGACTCCCTCCTGCAATTACCACACTATGTTTTTGATCGTACAATATTTTTGACATATATATTTTATGATATATATATTTTTGACATTATATATATATATTATAAATTTTTCTGACATATATATACATATATATATATATATATATATGTGTGTGTGTGTGTGTGCGTGTGTGTATTTTCAATATCAAAATCACGTACAAACTAATTGAACTGTACATTTCCTCATGAAGAAAACAAAGAACTCTATTCATTCACCGCGGCCACATATCTATGAACGTCACACAAAAAGAAAAAAGAAACAATCAATCGGAAGAGCTGAGTCTGCTGAAATTCGCGCCTGACGTATGTATCACGTGATATTCTGGCGTCAGTGTCTTTGCAGTGAATAAGTGCGATCTTTGGTTTTCTACAAAATGTTTAAAATCCTAAACTGCTAAAATGCTAGGTTACCCTCAGATCTGCATCAACCCCCCAAACTGCTTAAACTCTTAATGTGCAACAAACTGCCACACTAGGAGCTAGGACAAATAATAAAAACAGTAAGTTATAAACCTCGAACCTCCAACTATGGACCAATGAAATAATGTCACAGTATGAAGATAAGAACCACACCTAGAGATTGGAGATTAAAGGCGCTTCGCGCCTGGTGCTCTGTTCTGGACGAAACTCTATGAAGAAGTAAATAAGCTCTCGTCGAATTTCGCATCAACTGAATTTCACTTGAGGCTAGTAAGCACAATAAACTCCCTGGAAATTCAAAATAGACTCCACCCTTTTTAGCCACGTGATCTAAACGTCACGAGAAACTCCAGCAATTTCTTTTCTCTTATGATATGGATATAGTATAATTTATAGTAAAATAGATAAGTTTTAAATGCATTATCTCTTAGATTAGAATTAAATTAATTCAATATTGACTAAATTAAAAAAATATTTTATTATTTTCTAGTACTATTGTTTAGAGGAAGTTCCTAAATAATTTTTAATTCGACATATAGATATAAAAGTGCATGTGAAAATTTATATGTAATTTATATTCAATAGAAAATTAAAAATAGGTAGAGTATTTTGTAATTCAAATTAGAGATTTTAAAGAAGAGAAAGAGAATACGTATAGCCATGAAATTCTATATGTAGATGCAATATGTAAAAGAGTAGAATTAGGTAGAACATTTTGTAATTAACGTAATTAGAACAAAGATGTGAGAGAATGTTGAAGACCCAGACCACACGACTAACCCTAAGGCATATAGCTACTTGGGAGAGAATGTCGAAAGCCCAGGCCGACCGACTCATCCTAAGACATAGAGTAGCATAAAGGCCGCCCGGTTGGGAAAGAATGTCGAAAGCCCAGAACGTCCGGCTCATCCTAAGACATAGAGCAGCAAGGTGTTGGGAGAGAATGTGTCAAAACTATAGTGCGATCAAAAAGTATAATGTAGTAACTGAAGGAGGGGGTCGACCTTGTTTCGAAGGAGTATGATTCAAGGGCGCCCATAAAACTTTTATCTGGGATGGCCAAACTCAGGGATAAGGCGTAAATATCTACTAGCTTGATGCCTACATGTACACGGGGCTTAGTTTACGAGATATTTTGATTTTTAGAGTTTATTAATTAAGAATTAATTAAGGGGTCAATTAATTATTTCGTCGTAACCCGTTCAAATAATATACCAAATTAATCAGCACGATGAGAGGCGTTCGAATCTATCAAAATCTCACGCTTATGTGTCCTGACGCGGTCAGAAATTATTGTAAAGGGAGTAGCCAATCAAAATTCTCTAAACAATTCTGTCACTAGAGAGACCCGGTCATAGGAGTTACTGAACTCACCAGATAAAAATAACATTGAGAGAAAGGATAGCAACACTAAAACTGCTGTGTAATGATTTACCAAGCGGGACAAAAGTTCGGAATTTCAGAACGTATCCAACGAGGGCGGGGGGGGGGGGGCAAGCCAAAACTGCTGACTATTGTCGGTCGAGAGGTGACAAATAAGGATGGCGCGAGTTTAGCTGATGACGTCAGAAATACAAATCTGGATCCTAAGGCACCTAATAGTCCGATGCTATTTTCGATCACCAAGAAACCAATTTGTGTGAAAATTCATCAAAAACGTGCTAAAACATGCAACAACCAAGTGAACACATTAACTACCAGAATTTTTTTAATCTCATGGAACAATGGTTTATATTTAAGGAACGATATACATATATTGTAGTCCGGTATCGCATATTATCTAACTGATAGATTCTGCCGAAATGTTATCATCTATTTAATCTGCTGGAGAAGGATTCGGGTTCGTATCCATGGATCTTGGGTGTAGCTTAGTTATCAGATGTTTGCGGTGAACGTTTGAGGCGACGGCTACCTAGGCCTGACTCAATTGAGAAGTGAATGCTGGGCTCTAATAATTTGGCTATTTTTTGGCAAAAAGTTAGGGCCCCATCTTTAATATTGCTATTGGAACCAACTGAAAAACTCCCGAACGGCTGGCATAAAAAGGATTATTTATGCTCTCTTTTCTTCCTCTCGGTCTGCTCCTCGAGGCGTGCGCGCAAAGTCAAGGCCACCTAGAATAGTTGGCCACCTAGAATAGTCAAGGCCACCTAGTTTTAGATAGCCTTGGCAAAGTCCGCAGTCGCGGACGGCCGCCCTTTCGCTTTTCCCATTCCCAGTTTCGCGCGCAGCCTTGATGCCTACATGTAACCTTGAGCGTCCACGAGAGGGCGAGTCTCCCCTCGCACTCCTCTATGGGCGCCCATGAAAAATTTTTCAGAGGGGACATCTCAAGGATGAGACGTACGATTGATACCTACATTTGTGACCCTGAACGTCCTCGGGAGGACAAGTACCCCCTTGCGCTCCCCTATGGGTGCCCATAGAATGTATTACATCGGGGGGAGGAGACTCAAGGATGAGACGTACGATATCAATTAGTTTGATACATACATTTTTGACTTTTAACGTCCACTATGACATTGAAACGTCCGAAAAATTTCCGCGTGAAGAGACCAAAGAACTCTTATCATTCATCAACGGCTATACCATCTACGTGACATCACACAGAAAGATCCAGCGGAATCTGTGGGAACGGCGGAGGTCTACTAAAATTCGTGCTTGACATAGATATCACGTGGTATTTACTATTTTCCTGGGAATTTATTACACTGACAGGCCGCTCGAGCTGATTTCGTAGATATTTTTTTTTATTTGTTGCTGTCTTTACATACAAAATTAAAAATTCAAATGGAATTTTCGATGAGATTGTTTCGTCGGGCGGATCAAATGAAATAAGCGTTTTTCCATTTATTTTCATTTTGGAAATATAAATGTACATGACATGAAATGTCCTACCGTACTTATGATAGCATTTATCCATGAGATTTCCAATGGGATGCTAATTTGTCTCTCCCAAATTAAAAGTAACGTTTTCCCTCCTCAAGATGACTGATTGCATACATTTCATGCATTCGAAGCATTTTTTTTTTAAATCTACGCAAAAATTTCCCTGCTTTGACAACTGAAATTAAGTATTTTTCTGTAATGATGGTAATCTGAATCATGGCTATATAAATCGAATGGAGCAGTAAAACTAAGACAACCAGTTGAACTAAAATTGAAGCTTCTTTCTTGATTCAATTTAATTTGTAAAAGAATTTTTATGACCCACAACCCTAACATCCCTCAATAAAATATTTTAAATGAATTTCATTTCACTTTAATTCACTTCAATATGAACAAATGCCAATAGCTATCTTAAAACACTTATTGCTATGAGATATACAATGTAAAAAAATTATCAGAAATATTTTTAATGGTCCGCCACAGAATGTTTATTGAAAATGCACTTTTTGTGTGTATTAAGGTTGGCCAGAATGAAGCATGATTAATCATTTATAATAACCCATGATTAATCATTCATAAAAGTGTCAAAGAAAATTGATACCAAGCTTATGACCTACAATTAGGAAAATTTGCAAAACATATAAAATTTTCGGTAAAGGAACTTCGTTCATGTAAAAGAACCAGAACGTAAATAAAGAAATTAAATTTATATTTTGTTTTTAATCTGTAAATCAATCCGTCAAAACAGTTGAATAAACTGACCATAAAGTGTTACGTATCAATGTATAAGTTGATGAAAATTAATAAAGACATTTATTGAACTTAAATGTATATAACATATATGTTAATCGTACATGTTTTGCCTTTATACTGTAAAAACTGTTTTTAACGTAGAGAGGGAATAATATACTGAAAACAAATCGTAACTCTTTTTAAAAAAATTCTAAACAACTTTCTAAAAAACTCTCTACTGTTGCCACAACAGATGAATTTGACCAGAGTATGTAATACGTGAGAGAGTCCGTTCCTTGAGTTGAAACAATAAAGAGTAAACTTTTATGAAATTTACTCTTTATTGTTTCATGCACTTACTATTAGCACTTATTATGTATCATATTTTATGAAATTATTGAAGTTCACACCACCTAAGTCAGCATTTTGTAGTCCAAAATTAAACATGGTAGACAAAAGTTAAAATTACTATATGTACTACATGTTCTTATTACATGTATCTATGCTTTTATACAAAAACAGCACGAAACATAATTTAAGTTATTCACATTTAAAATTCTAAGATATTGAAATCAGTATATGTACAATTTTAATAAAAAATAATTAGTTACCAAGATCAAACTCCTCTTCACTTATATGTGGACTGGTTTGTTTTTGCATAAAGTTTAGCGCCATCAAACTAATTAGGCTTCTAGAAGATTTGCAATCAAAACAATGCACATCATGTTTCAGGTGACAAATTTATTGCCAGAAATTATGTGTTATTTGTATGAGGATGAGGGAGATTTCTCACTGACCTTCATCTAGTGCAGAGCTGTTAAACTAAAAATTAATTATCTTATTTGAGTTTTTTATTAATATATAATTAATTTATTAATATTATACAAATTTTCTGACTACACAAGATACTACACATATCATTCTATCACTCGTACAAATTCCAAAAGGATTTGATCAGCCGTTCTTTCGCGGTTGCTGTAATAGAAATGGCCTATACTTTAACATGGATGGAAAAAAGGCGAAATCTACCTTAATATCCCCTCTACCTCATCTTCATGAAAGTAATGCAAAAATACATCCTGCCTAAAGTAGCATCGCAAGTTTTTACTTTCCTTATATACATAATGTATAAGGAAAGTATTGTGACGGGGTCGAAAATTCGAATTCGAGTTTTCGACGGGAGAGCACGTTTCAAGCATCCCTGATCACGAATCAAACATTTTTGAAGTGATGTCTGTGTGTGTGTGTGAAAGTATGTGTGCGTGTGTGTGTGTCAGTGAGTCTGTGGAGACGATAACTGACGAACGAATGGACCGATTCGAACCAAATTTGGTACAAAAATCACAATCCGTAAACACTAGAAGCCTATTGTTTTTATATGTAATCGAATGTTCAGAAACCCCCTAAATTTTCGAATGAAATTTTGAAAAAATCGTCAAAAAATCAAAACCGCTAATAAAGTTACGCAAATAGACATTTCTTATGTAATTTTTCATTAGAAAACGATTGGCATAAATTTTAGAACGCTACCATGAACCATTCTCGAGATATTGTACATTTTTCAAAAAAATTATGAAAAAGTCACATAAAAAAAAAATTCCTATTGAGAATTATGTTCACTTTTCATATGTAATACCATGCGATAAAGTGAGTGACATCATTCTCGTGGATCTAGCTCGTTCCATTCATGAAAAAATATACTTTGAATAATACTTTTGTATTTGAACGCCAATAGTCATTTATCTGCTGTAAGAATAACTTTTTTCTTAGTGCATAACGCTTGGCGAGATTTTGGCGACGTATTTGGCGGAATGTCGCCAACTTGGCGACTTTTTTAAAAGGTTGCCAAATTAATGAAAATCTCGCCAAATGGATAAAAATGATGTTAAATCAATGAAAATGACGACTCATTGTCGAAAATTCAATATCTTGGAAAGAATATTAGTATCTACTATAAGAAAAACCTATTTTTTTACTGTAAAAGTAGTAAATTCATTACATTATATAAGGAAAGTCATGTGTTGCCCACATCAGATTTTTTTTTTTTTGTGGTGGTGGTGGGAGATGGGTAACCAAATATTTCGTTCTCCATTTCCCCACGTATCATTTCCTAGAAATTCAATGCGTCTCTGGGAAGTGGAGAGTTATGACCCTCTTTGGCGAGGTCACTATGTACCTTATAGATAAAAATGTTACATTTCCTCTTACTTGAAATTTGATAAATATCATGCTGCATATAGATCAGATAAATGCATTCAAGAGACTTTTCAGCCTGATCTTCTAGCTATCTATCAAATGTTAAGCCTTTTTACAATTACTAAGACTTTATATTAAAAAAACATTTTAACACAATGACTACTAAAGCTAAGTAGGGCGCGATAGCCCAGTGGTCAGAGCGTGGGAATTGCACTCGGCAGGCCCGGGTTCAATTCCCGCCACTGCCAAAACTGCAGCTGTGTTCACGCGGAGTACGATCACGTTAAACATGTGGGTCCGTAAGTCCTTCCGAGAGGTTGGTGGTAGGGGAAGGAGGGTACTGTTCCTGTGGATGCCTCCCCCACTTGGTTCCGGTCTAAATTGGGTGGCTCTTCCCTGCCGTTCAAATTATTACCTTACACCTTTCTATTAGGGCGGACTGTCTGGGTCTCAACAACAACAATGACTACTAAGTATGCAGATTCTATTTATATGCATACTTACTAAACAAGATAAGATTACCAAAAATTAATTTTTTGCCATTCTTGCATACAGATGTCAATAAATTTTAATTGTATATTTACAGTGTCTGTATAATATCTTCCTGTTTTGCCACATTTAACATTTTAATATTCTAAGATAATCTAATAAGGTCAGTAAACATTATTAGAGTATCTGCAATGTCTGTCAAATTTCTTTGTGTTTTACATTTAACATCCAATTTATCACAACATTGTAGAAATTCGTAATATAACAAACCTGATAACTGATAAAGAGCAAAAATTTTGAAATTTACATAACTTTGTTATTGGACACAATATCACATGGATGCTATAAAGAATGTGGAAGGGAAAAATGGAAAATTTATGAAAGGCATACCATAACCTTATGTACTCATACAAACACATTTATTGGACATTAAAAAGTGAAAATTGCAGTAAATTGTACAGCCAAGAAAAATAATATATACATACTAATTCATTTATTGCTTCTTAAAGAATTCTGTGATATCCTTCCTTTGTTGCGAGCATAGGACTTGTAACGCATTAATTAAAATCATCTCTGTCATCCAATTTTGTATTAGCACAAGGATTTTCCTGCTGACAAATGATGAGTTTGTCTTCAATATTAAAATCATCACAATATAAAAGGTCGTGATCGCGCAGCATCAAATTTGTAGAAGAAATATTTTCCTGAAGATTCATTTTCTGATGAATTACATACATCATTTCTTTTTCACCAGCTTCTTCCATTTCTTCTTCACCAGAGACTGTAACAGCAGTGGTGGCTAAGTCTTGAAAATCCTCATTAATTTTGAAACACGAATAGCAAAAACGGTTTTCAATAGACTTATAGTTTGCACCAAACTTGGTGACAGAGGCAGCGAATGGTAGTTTCTACATCCTTTTCAATGAAAGGAGCAATTCCCTGAAATTCCCCTATTTGAAGTAGTAAAAGCTATTTTTATGGTAGTGGTAAAAGCTCTATTCAAGGTTTTGATCAATTTTCAGCAATTCAGATGCTAACTGGTGGTCGTTATAACAAAAACAAACAAGAAAGAATATCACTGTAGTGATCACTATCTTCTATATAATAAAAGGCAATGTCTGTGTGCGTGTCTGTCTGTCTGTCTGTGTGTCTTACACACTATAGGTTCACTATAGGTTCCCCTGGTTGTTTTTATTCCATTTATTCATTTATTTTTTTTTTTTTTAAGTAAATTTGAAGTTTTTTAAATATCCCTCCAGGGTCTCTTTGGTAAACCTGCGCAGCCTTTTGCATTGTACTTTAAAATTTTCACAGTTACTTTTTGCTTAAACCTGTTGATTTTCTTATGTGTTCTTTTATGCTTTTGTGTTTTTTGTATATTTGCTTGTCTTGTAACTTATTGTGTTGTGATTCATTTTTTATATGTGTTGTAATTACTTGAATCAAAAATAAAGTTCCCGGCCACACACTTAGCTACAGTAAACCTTCGGGTCTGTCGTGTGGTCTGGGTTTCCAACTTCCAACACTATAGGTTCAGCGACAGCGCGTCGGAGAGCTACGAAATGTGGCAATCGGAGACCCGGGGATGGGAAGGGGACACGTCAAAACCGATTTTTAAAATTTTAATTATTTTGTTATTTAATATTTTATGCGATTTCGACCGTTTTTTCCCCCCACCATCCAGACGTCGTAGCAAAAAACAAATCACACCACCGGAAAGAGCAGACAATTGCGAGTGAAAATATATCTATTTCAAATCTTAGGGACAAATTCTAATATTTTTTTAAAGATTTTAAAACAATAATTTAATTAATTCTGACCACCCGGTACATTGAGTGAAATTATTATTCTTATATTTTAAATGATGGAACGATATGGATTTTTTAAATGGATATTTTAAATGATGGAACGATGGAATGAGGATGATGGAATTAAGAGCTTAGCATATGGTCATTATAAAATTTAAATTAGAGAGCGGGAATTGCACTCGGTAGGCCCGGGTTCGATTCCCGGCTCTTCCCAAACTGTCGCAGTGTTCACGCGGAGTACGATCACGTTAAAAGTGTGGGTCCGTAAGTTCTTTCGAGAAGTTGGTGGTTGAGGAAGGAGGGTACGGTCCCTGTAGATACCTCTCCCACTGGGTTCCGGTCTAAATTGGGTGAATATAAAGAAAGTTATGGAGATTGTCGCGGAGGGCGCGGTAGCCCAGTGGTTAGCGCGCGGGAATTGCACTCGGTAGGCCCGGGTTCGATTCCCGCCACTGCCAAAACTGCCGCTGTGTTCAGGCGGAGTACGATCACATTAAACATGTGGGTCCGTAAGTCCTTTCGAGAGGTTGGTGGTAGGGGAAGGAGGGTACGGTCCCTGTGGATGCCTCCCCCACTGGGTTCCAGTCTAAATTGGGTGAATAAAAGGAAAGTTATGAAGATTGTCGCAGAGGGCGCAGTAGCCCAGTGGTTAACGCGCGGGAATTGCACTCCGTATGTCCTGGTTCGATTCCCGCCACTGCCAAAACTGCCGCCGTGTTCAGGCGGAGTATGATCACATTAAACATGTAGGTCCGTAAGTCCTTTCGAGAGTTTGGTGGTAGGGGAAGGAGAGTACGGTCCCTGTGGATTCCTCTCCCACTGGGATCCGGTCTAAATTGGGTGAATAAAAAGAAAGTTATGAAGATTGTCGCGGAGGGTGCGGTAGCCCAGTGGATAGAGCGCAGGAATTGCACTTGGTAGGCCCGGGTTCGATTCCCGCCACTGCCAAAACTGCAGCTGTGTTCACGCGGAGTACGATCGCGTTAAACACGTGGGTCCGTAAGTCCTTCCGAGAGGTTGGTGGTAGGGGAAGGAGGGTACGGTCTCTGTGGATGCCTCCTCCACTGGGTTCCGGTCTTAATTGGGTGGCACTTTCTGGCCGTCCAAATAGTTACCTTACACCTTTCTGGTAGGTCGCTTCAGCGAGTTTGCCACGGTCAGAATTTTCAAGGGTAGCGAACAGGCTGGTTGCCGAAGACGGCTAGTCCTAAATAATAAAAGGCAATGTCTGTGTGTTTGTCTGTTTTATACACTATAGGTTCAGTGACCACGCGTCGGAGAGCTACGAAATTTGGCAAGAATTAAAAGCTTGAAGAACTAGGACCGTGGCGCTCGCCACGAATGGCATCGAGCAGTTTATCCCACGGCCGAGAAAGAAATCCCCTCATCCCCACCCCAAGGGATTCCAACAAATTTATTGAAAACTAAAGAGAGGTGCCAGGCCATGGCGGTTACATGAGCCAACAACTCATGTGCAACAATTTGCGGGAAAACCAAATTACAATTATTACATACACTTTAACATTCGCCACTCCGCACTCCAAATTATAAAAACTTGAAATAAATGCCAAGTGGCCGATAAAAGCCAAAAATGCAAAAAGCAGCTGCAATTATAATCACATCTTATGGTATAATTACAATATAATCAACCATATTGTTCAATTATCAATTAGTTTAAAACCATTCTATAATACATGTACACAATACAATATATACAATACAATACATATATATAATACCTAAACATAAAAGGAGCTCCAATGCAAAACATATTTTTATAAACACCAATTTAAGTACCTTTTCTCATTCCAAAATTCCATAGAGAACTTATTATTTTCTATTCAGCATAAAGTTAACCACCGCTAATGATTCCAGGAAAACAAAATAAAGATTTCAAAATACAAAATTTCATTAAATGTTTAATAAATCGACAAAAATTGCCTAATTAAAAGGCAAAACCAAAGTATTAACCTCCATCATCCGAGCACACTCGCTCAGCAACCATGACGCAGTTTCTAATTCGGGTGATGGACCGAGAGCGGGCCAAAACCCTATTTAACCAGATGGCCCAGAGTCCGTCCGCAGGTCTCCTCAAATGAAACTCCTCAGTAAGTTCACAATCATATACATAATGGTCGGGATCTCCCTCCTCTGCACCACAAGGGCAGGAGGGGGGAATCCCTCCGTTTGAAACGGTGTAAATAGCTAAGAAAGGGACCGTGTCCCGAAAGAAAATGGAACGTAGTCCTTTCTAAAACCTGAAAATTCACATCAGGGACAGGACGGAACATCCGGGCCCGCGAGCCTCCAGACAGCGAGTCACCAAAGGCGCGCCAATCCCCAACCACAGCCTCCCGTACAAACCGGGACAGCAGGGAATAGGGGCAGACACCGAAAGTTGCTCACCGTCTAAGGCGGCAGCCTTAGCGTAACTGTCAGCTATCTCGTTTCCAGGAATGCCAATATGTGCTTTAACCCACCTGAGATCAACGAGGCCCAAAGCAGGAAAAATCTCATTCTCAATCTCTTGTAAAAATTTAGATTTACAATTAATAGAAGCCAGGGCGGTGATAGAGGAGAGGCTATCCGAGAATACAATAGCTTTCCAACGATCTTGCAGGACCCAGTTGTACGCAAACTTAACCGCCAGAATCTCGGCCAGAAATACTGAATTATATGGAAAAAGTTTCTTAGCGATCATATATGGACTAAAGTACCACCATTAAAGATACAGACCGCAAAGCCAACGTTCCCGTCAATCTTGGACCCATCGGTGTAAATATGTACACCGAGGGGTCCAAGAAATTCCGAAAACGTGAGAATGCGGCGAGAAGGAGGGATACCGCAAAAAGCCTGCCGATCGTCAAACAGATCCGGAGGCGGAAGAGAAGGGTCCGAAAATGATACCTTTCTCCTCCTCCAAAAAAGGAACTTCAATCTTAAATTCTTGAGAACCAAATGGCGAGGTGGAATGCCTAGGAGGACAAATAACGTTCCGTAGGGAGAAGTCCTATAGGCACCGGCGATCCTCAACAGAAAAGGTCTCTGGAGGATCTTAAGCTTCCGGATCTGATCTAGGTTTAGGTCCCCCGCCCAAACGCCGGCGCAATAGGTTACAATCTTCTCCACCACGGAGAGATACCAGATCTTAAGTAAACTCCTTTTGGCACCCCACCCCGAACCTGAAACTCTGGCAAAACCAGTAACGATACCCATACATTTTTCTTGTAAAGAAGCAATATGGGCTGACCAAGTTCTATTACTGGAAATAGTCAGTCCCAAATACTTAGCATCCCTAACGACTTTCATCCGTTCCCCACCAATTACGAAACTTGGATGGCGCGCCAAGACACCAGTCTTAGCAAATACCAAGGCCTGGCTCTTTGCGGCCAGTAGTATCTTTACGAACGTATGAGCACACCTATATTTTTAATACTAAAAACTATATTTTATAGCTTATTTTTATCTTTTTTATATATAAAAAAAAGGTCTCGATCCATTTTAATATTAAAAACATGATTTTATATCAAAATAAGACCTTTTTTACATTTAGACCAAATTTTAACTTTTTTTAAGATAAATGCATGAAAAAAGAGATCAAAAGATAGGCCGCTCCATTTTGGAGCTACCTTATACATAGGATGAAATTAAATAAATGCGTGAAAAAAAGAGGACTTCTAAATGAATAGAAGTCCTCTAAGCTTTAAAATAAATGGGGGGACCGTTAGTCCCCCCATAAAAGTTTGATCTAAATATTTTTTAAAACATAATTAAAGTCAGAAAATAAAGTGATTTAACATGATAGGTTAGAAAATCATAGAATAAATAACTCTCTCATATTTGCCACCAATCATACCAGAATATATAAATATACTTTGAAACGCGTCGAGATTTTTTAACTCTTAAGATATTAAGCTTTCTCTACATGTATGACTATATTTTTAATACTAAACATTTATTAAATCTCTTTGAGAACCGACAAAAAAAAAAGATTCGGCTTTTCATTATCCATTCTACTTTGAAGGAGAAAGTTTATCAGCCCGGGATGTAGTATTTGTTTCATTAAGCGGGTCAAAATATTATTTTTCGAACGCGTTGGGAAAAAAATTCCCGTGAAGTAGGAAATGTTTTTAGATAAACCTCATTAAGACTGATATTTTTCAGACAGCACGCAGTCGCTAACGGATGTTTAAGAGTGAGGAAGTTTATTCTTTATCTAAGACGGACATATTTTTTTAATTTTGTTTAGCGCGAAGGTTTCTCCTTGATAGGACAAAGTGCGAGCACATATCTATCAACGCGCGGCGCAACAAATATATTTGGAGGATCCTTTCACACATTTATTTAATTTCATCCTTTTTACCGACCTGAGGCCTCATAACTCTCAAAATAAGGTAGCTCCAAAATGGAGCGGCCTATCTTTAATCATTTATTTGGTCTAAATGTAAAAAAAAGGCCTGCTATAAAATCATGTTTTTAATATTAAAATGGACCTTTTTTTTATATATATATATAAAAAAAGATAAAATTAAGTTTTTTTAGTATTAAAAATATAAGGATTTTTTTTTTTTTTGACGCCATTTAAAATGGATTTTTTAATATCTTCAAATTTATAGTATATCTCTTTTTTCACGCATTTATCTAAAAAAAAAAAAAAAAAAAAAAAGTTAAAATTTAGTCTAAATGTAAAATCATGTTTTTAATATTAAAATAGACCTTTTTTTTTTTATATATAAAAAGATAAAAATAAGCTATAGTTTCATATGAAAAACGAAGAGATTTAAAAAAAGAGACGTGATTATAACTGTAGAAAATTGGAAAAAACTATAAATCAAGCTAATTATGTATGTAAAGTTCTTCATAATCTCAAACCAGCTATGATATTAATAATTATCATGCTTCCTCTAATTCGTATTCATATTTATCATTAATCATACCTGAATACTTAAATAAAAATCTACCTTTATTGATTTCATTTATAGATTTATCAGAAAGTTGTCCATGTATATTCGCTAGATAATAATCTTTTTCTAAATCGTCCACATATAACTTTGCGATTACTGTATTTCCATATTTGGTTTTAATTTTTATCAATGATATTAGATCATATTCCCCAGGATATAAATCATTTAATTTAAATGTCTTGGGATAACCTCTCAGTCTATTGAACTCTTCCATTTATTAGTAAACATTTTTTTATAAATACTCATAAATATCTTTTTGATTTTCTAAAGATTTATACATTATGGTACAAATCCAGGGGGGGATAGTCATCCCCCCCTGAATTATAGAGATATTAAGAAAATTTTAGATTATTATAATACAAAATAATAAAATATAAAGAAATGAATCAAGTATTTATAAACAAAAAAAAATAGTTTTATAAACAAAATTAAAAAACCTTCTAATATATTAAAAAAATGAAATCCTATATTGATTCATCTAAGATATCTTCTAAATATATCCTAGGCTATAAATCAATTAATTTAAGTGAACATTTATAAATTCATGACCAATAGAATAAATTCTTTGAAATAACATATAAAACTCCTAATCCTTTCAATTTAATATCTTCATTTTCTTCTTTTTCAATTAATTCAGTCAATCTTTGAAAACTTTCTGATAATAGTTTTTTATTATAATCATATTTTATATACAAATCATACAATTCATTACAAAGATAAGTCATATAGTAAATTTCTTCAGAATTTGTAAAATTTAAAGCTCGAATATCACCTAAGCACTCATCCATTTATTAGTAAACATTTTTATAGTGTCCTAAAGCTCTAGTATTCATACCATCTTCTAATATAAATCTTTTATCATCTTTTGCTGATAAAGCTATCTTGTTCACTTGAATTGAATACAATTCATGTTTCTTACTTCTAATTAAATTCTGTGTTCTATATTGATCTTTTTTATTTAATAAACAGTCTTTATAATCCTCAAATGATATTCTGTTTTTAACGGTACTAGTCTTAGTACCTTTAGACCTCTTAATCTCAACATTTTTATGGTCTTCATTTTTATTATTATATTCTTCAACACTCTGTTTTTCTAATTTTATTGAATACATTTTACTTCTTAAACCTATAAATTCTTCCATAATCACACCGTTATTTTCATCTTTCATTTTACCTAATACTTTTTTATTACATCTAGCCATATTATACAGATTATTTACTTGATAATCAGATGTATCGAAATAATCAATCATAGACTTCATATCTTCATAAAAGTCATCTGTTTTAATATCATATATAAAACTATCTGTATCCATATATAATAACTTAATATTATCTTTATATCTCGGTTTCATAACATTATAATGAAAATCATACATTAAATGTTTAGATAAATCTAATATACTCATTCCAACATAAATCGGTTTATTAAAATATAGTTTTGTTTTTTTCATATGAACAGCTACCAAATTTTCATCAAAAATAGTTCTACATTTGAAATTAGGTTTAGCAATTAATTTTTTAACTTGATCATAATTACAACATAATCTTACATCAATTCGCTTTCTTATAGATTCCATAGTTTTTCCAAATATAGAATTATTCATTAATTTATAAAAATCTTTCTCAAAATCATTAGCAGCTATCTTTCTCATTTCAGTGTTTAAATCTATATATTTTTTTAACCAATTCGATTGTTTAAATTGCAATACTCTATGTACTCTTACAGCCTTTAAACCCATTTTCAAATATTGTTTTAAACTTCTATAATGAACTACATATTTCTCTTTATCATGTAAAGTTGTTAATAACTTACCTTGTTTCGAATTTTCAGGAATTCTATTTTCAGGACATAATGGTAAATCTGAATGATAATCATGTAACTCTTTTGGATATCTTAAACTAATTTCAAATATATATCCAATATCTGAATCATCTTTTATTTTATTGTTATATAATTCACGTTTAACATAATTTATTTCATTACACCATTTAAATTCTCCATATGGTAAATATTGACTCATAGCCCATCCATATAAATTATTAGCATCTAAATACATTAAATAATTGGATTCTTTACTTTTATCATAATTTTTCATATATTTATTATTTGCTTTTCCATATCTATTACAACATTGTGAAACACCTCCTCTTAAACCTTTTTCTATCATGAGAATCATATCATAATCATTTAATAAATCTAATTTAACATTTGTTATTTTTAACATTGCATCCCAAGATAAACCAGGAGCTGTAAAATACCAATCTGGATCTAATTTATAAGTTTTTAAACAAACATCTCTAAAATTTTCAAATGCATCTGTTAAAATTAATACATCTGTTTTAACATATAAATCTGTATATTCACCTAAATTTTTTATATTAAATTCTTTCCAAACACGTTGAGCATGTTTATATTCTTCATCAGTTATATTACATTCATTCAATTTATTATAAAATTTATCTTTTGAAGGTAATTCTGTTTCTTTGTATTTATCTCTAGAATCCATATAATCATAAGGATATACACCTTTTCTTGTAATGAGATCTAATTTATCATCAGGAAAATGCAATGATGTCTCTCTAAATTTTGATTTTAAGTATTTAATATATTTCATTTTTCGTATTTTTGGTGGACACTTATTCAACTCAATATTTTCTGGTAACTTTCTCAAGTTTTTTGATAAATTATCTAAACTGCAAGACATAAATTTAAATGAATCAATAAATCTCAATTTCATACCTCCTATTTTTTTGCTGAAAGATATATATTTTTCTTCAGTATTAGGTATAACATCCATTTTTGATTGATCAAATCCAAGTTCTTTTATAAACAAATGAGAATCATAACCTGTTAAATTATGAATTTTAACTGGAATAAATTTTGGAATTTGATAATTTAAATTACAAATATTATGAGCTGGACCTCTATATTTTCCAGTTATATGACAATGATCAATTACTTTATCATCATTTAAGATTTGATTTTCACATATATGACAAATATTAGTTCTTTTATAATGATTTTCATCGAACTCTATCATTGATTTGATACTTTCATATTTTTTAGTTTTGTCTTCTATAATTTTTTCAATTTTAAGAGTATCCTCTTTTAACATAGATACAAACTTTTTGATTGTATCTGGTCCTCTATAAACAACAGGAGGTTTAAAGTATTCCTTTTCATATTTGATATAATAACAAAATGCATCTGCTACATGTTTTTGATATTTCATAGTATATGATTTAGTTTGATCTTGCTCACATGTATCAATTTTAGGTAAGAGAGATTCAAAATCAGCATATATAGTATATGGTACTCTCATTTTTCTTTCATGATTTTTAAATTGAATAACTTCATCTTTTTTAGGCATATTAATTGTGACAGCATCTTTACAGTATTCCACATGTATCTTTAATCTTTCCTCAGAATAAAAATAATTTAAACATCTATCACATAAAAATATATGATGATTATTAGTAATTTGTGATCTGATCAAACTATTCATATTTTTAATCCAACAATAATGATCTTTCATATAAAACAAGTTTACATGTTTTTCTAATTTATTGTTAGTTATTCTAAGTGGATAAATTGAACCATCATAACTATAAACATTTACAGATATATTATTTAGTTTTTCAAATTTCTTAATATTGTCTAATGAAACAGGAAAATCAATACCTTTAAAATTTAATTCATCTTTATATTGTTCATATTTTGACACTCTTTGAGGATTTTTTTTTACAGGATGAATTGCTGATAATATTGACCACATAAAACATTTATTATCTTTATTTTTTACATTTATTATAGCTTGTTTAGATTTAATATTTTCAGGTAAATCAATATAACTTGATCCTCTCAAGGGTTGATACTTATTTATTCTCAATTCCAAAAATTTAATTTCTTCAAGACTCCAACCAGATCCTTTTGATATAAAATCATCAGATTCATTTATTAAGTTGTCAATAACATAATCATAAAAAATATGTAAATCATTAGATTTTAATATAATTTGATTCTCAGTTTTGAATGTAAATTCTTGAATTTCTTCATTTAATTTATACAAACAAAACAATTTAAAATTTACCTTTATTCCATTAAATTCTTTCATAATATGCTTTATTTTTTCTATTACAACCTTTCTTTTCTCTTCTAAAAATTCTAGAGGGATTTTAATATTATTATAATTATTAATTCTGTATGATCTTAATCTAGATTTATAAGCAGTTTCATATTCCTTAATTTCTACATTACCTTCATCTAATGCTTTTTTATGTTTTCGACTTGATATGTGATTATCTAAATGTTTATAATATATACCGCAAATAATACATTTTCTTTTTTGTTTTGATCTTTTAATCATTAAGTCTTTCTTTATATGTTCTTCTTCATCTTCATAATATTTACCACATATACGACATTTTCTATCTTCTGTAAATAACTTTTCAAGATTTTCTTCTACTGTAAATACATTTTCTTCAGGAAAGACAGATTTAAAATCATTTTTATCAAATCTTAAATTAAAAGAATCAAAAATCTTTTTAATTTTTTTACGTTTTTTAGGTTTATCAATAAATATTTTTTTCTTTTTTTCCAAGTATGCTGACAAATCTAAATTTAATAAATCTACTAAAACAGGTTTATATTCACCTGTTTTTCTGATATATTTAGTTAATAATTTAATTAAATCAACCTTCTTACAACCTTTAGGTTGTTTAATATTCAATAATTTTACTACTTTTCTAAGTTCATTAATAGTCTTTGACTTTAAGTTGAGCTCCATTTATTAGGAAACATTTTTTGGAATACTTTTTCCAAGATGCTTACTGTGATAAATACTTTTTAAATGTCTCTTTTTGTGTGTATAGGTATATTGCATACCACATTCACATTTAAATTTTTTATATTTGATTATGGAATCACAACATTTGCAATGACCTTGGAAATAAATTTTTTCATTTCTATGATATATGTAAAACTCATTTACCGATTTCATAGTCAAACAGTGTATGCACTTTTTTGTAAGCTCCATTTATTAAGAAACATTTCTTGAAATACTTTGTAAGAAATCATTCCATATTTTTTCATATTTCTTTTTAACTTTTTGAACTTTTATATTATTTTCAATATTAAAAATATCACAAATCTTTTTCATAAAATAGTAATAGTTAATTGATTTCTCATAATACATAAAATCTAAAAATTTTAAAAACATATCCTCAATTTCTTGAGAAATATTATATTCCCTTCTTAATCGGTTAAAATAACAAACTCTACTATTATATCTTTGTTTTAAACTTTCGTAATCAATAACATAAAAATTTTCTTCTTCTTCTGAATCATAGATTAATTTCATCTTATTATCCATTTATATATAACTTTTTTTTTTTAATCTTTAAACTAATTCAGATGTCCAACTATTAAATTCATCTGGATATCCTAGCCATTTTACATAATACTTATTTCCTTTCTTTTTTATGATTTTTTCAATTTTATATACATCATCTTTTTTATTATATTTTACCATTTCATTTTCATAAAAAGTTCCTTCAATTTCTTTACTGTTTAAATCTTTTAATCGATAAGTAATTGGATCTGTTTTCAATACTTCAGAAACTATAAAAATCTCTTCAGTGAATGTAGAATCATCTACTTTCCTGAATGTTTTCTTAATTGTAGATATTCTAACACTATCTCCTATCTTAAATTTAGGTTTTTTCATGATCTTTTTAGTATATAAATTTTTATAAACTTGAGATTCATTTTCTCTAGCCTCAACAGGTGTCATTTTTATTGATCTATGATATGAATTGTTATAATTTTTAAGTAATTTGGGTAATACATCAATATATCTTTTAGTATTGTTAGCATGCATATATTTTATAATTTTTTCTCTTATACTTCTATTAAATCTCTCAGCTATTGCAGATTTTATTTCTTTATTTTTAGTTGTAAACCAATGTATATTATTATCTTTAAATAATTTTTGTGTCTGTTTTCCTGTAAATTCAGTACCTTCATCTGTCAAAATGAATTTTGGTATTCTTTCTTTAAAAACTTGTTTAAAACCTTGTACTACTTCTTCAGATGTTTTTCTTTTTATAGGAAAAGCCCAAGCATATTTATTAAAAGCATCTATAACCGTTAACAAATAATTAGTTCCATCATTATATTTGCTATAATTTTTTATAAATAACAAATCAGCGTCAAATTGATTATTACTGTTTGGAACATAAACTCTTCTTCTTTTAAATTTACGAATGACAGGTTTATATCTAGTATATACATCTTGTTCATGTAAAAATTCTTCAACATTAGGTAACCCTGTTTTTCTTTTCAATTCATTAATTCCACAATAACCTGTTTCTGGATTATAATATGTCTCTTTTAACTCCCTAAAAAAGTATTCTTTTTACTACCACAAATAGTACAGATACCTTTACCAACAGGTTTATTATTTTTAGAAGTAGTTTTATAATAATTTTTAGTTGGGGTTTTATCTTTACACTTGACACAATATATAGAAAGACCTAATCCAAAAGTTTTTTTAACTTTAATAATAGGTTTAATAATTCCTCTAGCTAATCTTTCTTGAAATGTTGGATCTTGTATAGCATTTAAATTATCTATTAATTTTTGATCAGCAACATGTCTCAGTTTTGTATCTTTTGTTTTATTGTAATCAATATCATGTTCTTTACATGCTTTATCAACTCTATTTATTCCAGGATCACCTCTTTTTAATCTTTTTTCTAATTTTGTATTTGGACCACAATATTGATATCCTGGTAAATGCATTTCTGGAAGATTTACTTTATCTTGTATCCATCCAACAATATCACCACCTTTCTTTTTACAAACCATTTATTTATTTAGAAATTTATATCCATTCAATTGCATTTGTTTTACGTATTTTTCAACTGGATTAAATTTTAAACTTTTTATGAAATCCTTTTCACGCATATAAATTTCTTCTTCTGTCATATCCTTAGCTTTAAACGAATTAATGAGTTCTTTATAAAAATTATAACAATGTCTATATTCTTCTTTCCTTTCCGCTATTTTTAATGCCAGATCTATGGCTTCTACTATACCAACTGATAAACTTAAAAATGCAAGCGGTAGAAAGGCTATTGCTGATAAACCCGTTCCACTTAGAATAACCTTACTTAATGATAATGAAATACTTATCTTTTGATACATATTTCTACTCTTTCTGTAAACATATAATCTTTTTTCTAAATATACATCCATTTATAAAGGATTAAATTTTTTCCTGTATCTCATATCAGGATTCACTAAATCTAACATAAAAAAATCATATTTTTCTTGAACATTATACATTTGTTTGAATTCTTCAGTACTTAATAAACCATCTATCTCTCTTATAATCTGTTGAATTTCTTTAGGTTGTAGAGTGAAAAATATAAAGTAATTACAGTTCTTTCTTATATTGATAGGTGTTGTATAATATGACTGTGATAAATAAATAATAGATGCGTTTTTCTTTCTACCTCTGATAAATAATTCTTCGATGTTTTTTTGATCTTTCTCAATCACACAATCATCAAAAATAACTAAATTCTTTAATGTTGGATTTAAATCATCTACAGTAATAAAATTTTGATCTGAAGAAAATAATACTTTTTTTTTGAATTTATCATATAATTTTAATAATCTTTTCTTATTCTTTATATTCTTACATTTCAAAATATCTTCTCTTTCTATATCTTCAAACAATGTATATTTTTCTTGTAATTTAGAATATTTAGGTTCGTATAAATCTTTTGCACATATATATAATGTATCAAAAAATAATAAATCATAAATCAAATTTAACAGTAAATTTGTTTTACCTGAACCTGAAGATCCTACTATAAGTAATCTAAATGGATGTTTAGGTAACAAAGGGTGTTGTTTAGGATCAGGTAATTCTTCTGGTTCTGTGTAATCTTTAATTTTTATCATAATTTACTAGCAGTAAAAATAAAATTTGCTGCAGTAAAAAAATTAATATTATATAAATGAACTTAGAAAAAGAACGGAAACACAAGTTTTTAAAGCAAATAAAAGATTCAATTAAAATAGTAAAAATAGAAAAAGAAATAAGAAAGAATAATGAAGATCAACTAAAAGAAAAAATAGGTATTCAAAAAACCTTAGAAGAATTTCATAAACCAATCACTCAAGAAATTGAAAAATATGAAAAATCAAATAAAGATATTGTGAAAAGTATTCAAAATGTTGTAGAAAATATTACATTTCCATCTATAGAAGAGCCTATTGAAGCTGTGAAAGAATTAGTATCTTATACTTATGATATCGATCAAAATTTAAATTTAAAATATTTAAAAGAGGAAAAATTATACAGACCGTCAGTATTTTTAAATGATCAAGAAAAATTAGAGGAGATGTATGGAAGAGCTAAACAGTTAAAAGAAGGATTATCTAAGAAAAGAGGCAACTTAAAAAGTACAATTTCTAGGGCTAAAAATTTTTCAGAGGAGGAATTAAACCAGAAAAAGAATGATATAAAAGAAATTAAAAATAAAGAAAATATGTTGCAAAATTATATGCATAGATTAAATATGATTCGAAGTAGTAAAGAAATGAAGGTAGGTAAAGGAATGAATGTATTATCCAATTTAACAGAAAAAATATGTAACGGAAGTAAATCAAAGAAATTGTATAATCAAGTAACTTTATTGTTAGATATGTTATTAAAAAATAAAGAAATGACTTATAATGATGTGCAACGATATCATAAACAATTTCTCTGTTAATAAATGATAAAAAATAAAGTATATTTGAGTGAAGGTCAGAAAAATAAACTTAAATCAGCTTTTAAAAATAAAGAAGAAGTAACATTACAAATAGATAAATCTAAAACTCCTAATCATGAGATGTATTTAACTAAAACTCAAATTAATCATATTAATGATAAAAAAAGAATTACAATCAGTAAAACTCAATTAGATAAAAATGGAGGATTTTTACCATTTCTAGCGGCACTTATACCCTCTTTAATAACCGCTGCTAAATTAGCAGTTCCAGCATTAGCAACAGGTGCTTTATCAGGATTAGCTAGTTCAGCTGTACAAAAGAAAGGATCTGGGAAAAAAAAAACTTGGAAAGGGAATATATCAACAGTGGGAATTAGCGACAAAATGATTATAGAAAATATGAAAAATGAAAAAGGATTTAGAGGTGTGTTTACCTCCGATTTATTACCTAAAACAATAGGAAAATTTGAAAATGGAATCATTAATTTAGATGTATCAACAGGTCCCGGAACTCATTGGGTTTGTTATTATAATGATCCTAAATATAAATATGTGGAATATTTTGATCCGTTTGGTGAATATGACAATATGAAGAAGGACTATATTCCTAAAAATATTAAATCATTTCTTGTTACATCCAATAAAAAAATAGGTTATAATGATAGTTTTTACAGAAACCTTCATCTGTGAAATGTGGTATATTTTGTATGAAATATATAAGAGAAAGGAATAAAGGTATATCACCTAAAAATGTTCTCAAATCATTTCCTACACAAAAACCTAGTGACTATAATGAAAATTTTGTTATGTATAAATGATAAAATTAAAATCTGAAGGTCATGAGAAATCAGAGGAATTTACTGTAAATTTTATTACACCTCTTAAAATAAAAAAATTAGCTTTACACTCATTCTCTATGGAAGTTTCCTGGTTTAATATAAGTAAGAATTATGGAAATAACAAATTTAGATTGTTAGACAAAGATTCAGATATAACAATTATTATCTCAAATGGTAATTATACTGTAAGAGGTTTAAATGAGTATATGATGAAAATATTTGTTAAGGATCCACCTGTCAAATTTGGTATTATTGAAGCAAGACAAAGAATATCTATTAAACTGAAAAAAAATTGGGTAATTGATTTTACAGAAAGTAACTTTCATAAAATTATAGGCTTTTTAAAACCGACATATGGAAGTTATGATGAAGAAACAGAGATTGAAGGTGAACATATTGCTGATATATCTAATGGAAATGATAATATTTATATTCACTGTGATGTTGTAAAAGGATCTTTAATAAATCAATATAATTCAGAAGTTATATATTCTTTCACTAATAAAAACCCTCCAGGTAGTATAATTTCAAAAGAATTTAATAATTGGATATATTTTCCTGTTAAAGTAGATCCTGTTGAAAGAATAAAAATGAGGATTACTAATCAAAAAGGTGAATTAATAGATTTAAATAAAGGAGCTGTAGAATTTAATTTTATTTCTTCTTAAATAAATGAATAAACATAGATTATATAGAAAAAGTAAAAAAATACAAGGATTTTTAAAGGTTTTGTTAAAAAAACCCAATGTAATGAATAAATTAAATGAAATATTTTCTATGAAAAAGAAATGAGGTGGTTTAAAAATTCTTCCTAAATAAAAGATTTATGATTTAAGTGATACTCGTTATTATTATAATGATCACATTAAAAGTTATGAATTAAGAGAAATTCATCCAAAAGAACATAGTTCAGATGAGAATGCTACCTATGTTTTTCATATTAATGATACTAAAGCAAAAATTTTATATTCTAGAGGATATCTTGAACTAAAATTAAAAATTACAAAAAATGATAAATCATCCATTGGAAACGAAAATGTGAGTCTAGTAAATGGTGGAGGTTTTATCAAAACTTTAAAAGTACATATAGGAGATACTGAAATTGAATCAAATACACAGTCAAATTTTTCAATCATGAATCATGTTTTAAGATTAATTCATTATACTCCTGATTATGTAACATCACAAGCTCAAAATGAATTTTTTTATCTAGATACATCTGATTCAGCTGACCGTAATGAGTTTAAATATGATGGTACTTTAGAAGATACTACTAAAATAACTGAATTTTTTAATAATTTGAAAATGAATAAAGATTATAACGAAGGATTCACAAAGAGATGGGAACTAACGAAAGATAGCAATGTCATTAAAATATGGACACCTTTAAAAGATATAATCGATTTCTTTAGAGAATATGAAAAGATAATTTCAGGTTTTGAAGTGAAAATAGAAATTCAAAGAAATGAAAATAAAAATATGATATATACTAATATAAGAAACGAAAATTATAAGTTAGTAGTTGAAGGTTTAACCTTGCATTTACCTTATATAGAATTAAAAAATTCTGCAGAAAGTTTGTTTCTGGAATCATATCTATCTGATAAAGATATAGAGGTAAATTGGGATAGATATAGATTTAAGATGGTAGGCCCTTATAGAAGCAACAGTGGATCTGTGACAGCAACTACAGCGTCAGATGAAGTTTTAGGTGTCTATGTTATTCCTCAATATGTTGAAAGAGATAGTAATTATGAAAAAAATAATATGATATTTGATCATATAGATATGACAGAATGCTGGTTGATGATTAATAATAAACAAGTTCCTCTTATGCGTTATAAAACAAATTTTGCCATTAAAGATTATAGTAGAGTGTATGAAGCTCTTTTATATGTAGGATTTAACAATATTAATACAGATACAGGATTTTTGATAAATAAGAAGAATTTTGGTGATCTGTATCCTATTTTTCCTTTTGACTCATCAAATCATGAAAACTATACTAATGTATAGTTTTCATGATATAATATATAAATGATATAAATGAGGATTACTAATCAAAAAGGTGAATTAATAGATTTAAATAAAGGAGCTGTAGAATTTAATTTTATTTCTTCTTAAATAAATGTATAGAAGAAAAAGTAAAAAAATACAAGGATTTTTAAAGGTTTTATTGAAACCTAAGAATATATTAAATGAAATATTTTCTATGAAAAAGAAAGAGGTGGTTTAAAAATTCTTCCTAAATAAATGATTTATGATTTAAGTGATACTCGTTATTATTATAATGATCACATTAAAAGTTATGAATTAAGAGAAATTCATCCAAAAGAACATAGTTCAGATGAGAATGCTACATATGTTTTTCATATTAATGATACTAAAGCAAAAATTTTATATTCTAGAGGATATCTTGAACAAAAATTAAAAATTACAAAAAATGATAAATCATCCATTGGAAACGAAAATGTGAGTCTGGTAAATGGTGGAGGTTTTATCAAAACTTTAAAAGTACATATAGGAGATACTGAAATTGAATCAAATACACAGTCAAATTTTTCAATCATGAATCATGTTTTAAGATTAATTCATTATACTCCTGATTATGTAACATCACAAGCTCAAAATGAATTTTTTTATCTAGATACATCTGATTCAGCTGACCGTAATGAGTTTAAATATGATGGTACTTTAGAAGGTACTACTAAAATAACTGAATTTTTTAATAATTTGAAAATGAATAAAGATTATAACGAAGGATTCACAAAGAGATGGGAACTAACGAAAGATAGCAATGTCATTAAAATATGGACACCTTTAAAAGATATAATCGATTTCTTTAGAGAATATGAAAAGATAATTTCAGGTTTTGAAGTGAAAATAGAAATTCAAAGAAATGAAAATAAAAATATGATATATACTAATATAAGAAACGAAAATTATAAGTTAGTAGTTGAAGGTTTAACCTTGCATTTACCTTATATAGAATTAAAAAATTCTGCAGAAAGTTTGTTTCTGGAATCATATCTATCTGATAAAGATATAGAGGTAAATTGGGATAGATATAGATTTAAGATGGTAGGCCCTTATAGAAGCAACAGTGGATCTGTGACAGCAACTACAGCGTCAGATGAAGTTTTAGGTGTCTATGTTATTCCTCAATATGTTGAAAGAGATAGTAATTATGAAAAAAATAATATGATATTTGATCATATAGATATGACAGAATGCTGGTTGATGATTAATAATAAACAAGTTCCTCTTATGCGTTATAAAACAAATTTTGCCATTAAAGATTATAGTAGAGTGTATGAAGCTCTTTTATATGTAGGATTTAACAATATTAATACAGATACAGGATTTTTGATAAATAAGAAGAATTTTGGTGATCTGTATCCTATTTTTCCTTTTGACTCATCAAATCATGAAAACTATACTAATGTATAGTTTTCATGATATAATATATAAATGATATAAATGAGGATTACTAATCAAAAAGGTGAATTAATAGATTTAAATAAAGGAGCTGTAGAATTTAATTTTATTTCTTCTTAAATAAATGTATAGAAGAAAAAGTAAAAAAATACAAGGATTTTTAAAGGTTTTATTGAAACCTAAGAATATATTAAATGAAATATTTTCTATGAAAAAGAAAGAGGTGGTTTAAAAATTCTTCCTAAATAAATGATTTATGATTTAAGTGATACTCGTTATTATTATAATGATCACATTAAAAGTTATGAATTAAGAGAAATTCATCCAAAAGAACATAGTTCAGATGAGAATGCTACCTATGTTTTTCATATTAATGATACTAAAGCAAAAATTTTATATTCTAGAGGATATCTTGAACAAAAATTAAAAATTACAAAAAATGATAAATCATCCATTGGAAACGAAAATGTGAGTCTGGTAAATGGTGGAGGTTTTATCAAAACTTTAAAAGTACATATAGGAGATACTGAAATTGAATCAAATACACAGTCAAATTTTTCAATCATGAATCATGTTTTAAGATTAATTCATTATACTCCTGATTATGTAACATCACAAGCTCAAAATGAATTTTTTTATCTAGATACATCTGATTCAGCTGACCGTAATGAGTTCAAATATGATGGTACTTTAGAAGATACTACTAAAATAACTGAATTTTTTAATAATTTGAAAATGAATAAAGATTATAACGAAGGATTCGTAAAGAGATGGGAACTAACGAAAGATAGCAGTGTCATTAAAATATGGACACCTTTAAAAGATATAATCGATTTCTTTAGAGAATATGAAAAGATAATTTCAGGTTTTGAAGTGAAAATAGAAATTCTAAGAAATGAAAATAAAAATATGATATATACTAATATAAGAAACGAAAATTATAAGGTAGTAGTTGAAGGTTTAACCTTACATTTACCTTATATAGAATTAAAAAATTCTGCAGAAAGTTTGTTTCTGGAATCATATCTATCTAATAAAGATATAGAGGTAAATTGGGATCGACATAGATTTAAGATGGTAGGCCCTTATAGAAGCAACAGTGGATCTGTGACAGCAACTACAGCGTCAGATGAAGTTTTAAGTGTCTATGTTATTCCTCAATATGTTGAAAGAGATAATAATTATGAAAAAAATAATATGATATTTGATCATATAGATATGACAGAATGCTGGTTGATGATTAATAATAAACAAGTTCCTCTTATGCGTTATAAAACAAATTTTACCATTAAAGATTATGGTAGAGTGTATGAAGCTCTTTTACATGAAGGACTTTACGATAATAATACAGATACAGGACCTTTGATAAATAAGGAGAATTTTGGTAAACTGTATCCTATTTTTCCTTTTGACTCATCATATCATGAAAACTATACCGATTTAAATAATTTAGATATTGAATTTAATTGGATAACGAATAGTCAAAAGGAATATAAGTTTTATTTTATTTTTAAAGAAAGAAAGAGATGTTTTATAAATTTAAAAAATAAAACTATAACAATGGTTAAGAGTTTAAAATCTTAAAATTAAATAAATGAGTGCTTATTATCCACCTTATGATGATCAAATGAAAGAAGGACCTATTGGACCTCCTGGTATAGGTTTTAAATTAATGAATGACGGAAATTATGATATGGAAAATAGAATTTTAAAAAATTGTGAAAATCCTATAGATGATTTAGATTTAACCACTAAAAGTTTTGTTTTGAATAAAATAGAGAATAATCATCATGAATTGAGAGATCATATAGAAACTAAATATGATGAGAGTTTTTTATCCTTTACTGTAGAAACAGGCAAGAGAATAAAAGAATTAAATGATACAACTTTACATTCTTTAGAAGGAAAAGTTTTTGATGCTAAAGGAAAAAGAATAGGAAATGTTGCAGATCCTAAAGATGAAAAAAATGTTGTGAATAAAAGATATTTTGAAAAAAATTCGTTAATATTACAAAATGATAAATTTGATGCAAAAAATAAAATAATTACGAATGTTTCTGAACCTGAAAATGATAACGATGTTGTCAATAAAATATATTTAGATAATAGAGATATCTGGGTTACTATACTAGATGATTTTCATACAGATGGGTATTATAAAAAAGTAAATTTCAACATGATGAGCTCAAAATTACTAGATCAAGAGATGCGATTATCTACCGATATGTATATGAAAATTTCTATATATATAGATATATATGATACAGTAGAAAGTAAATATATATATGATAAAAGTCCACTGATATCTCTGGAAATCAATGGTAAGGAAATTTTAAATGTTAATAGAGATGTAGTAACCTGTTTTGCTTATGGTAAACGTGATGATATCATCACATTAAAGATAAAATGTGATGGTAACGCTTTAAAACCTTATATGCATATTGAAAAAATTTCTTTCTAATAAATGGATATTGATTGGAATGAATTTTCCAGAAAAAATTTATCTGAAGATGTAATTAGAAATCTTATTAGTCATGTAAATTGGGATTTAGTTTTACAATATTCAACACTGTCTGAATCTTTTATTGAAGAATTTGCTCAACCTGATGATTGGCCTAAAATTTCTAGATATCAAAAATTATCAGAAGATTTTATTGAAAAATGTAAAGATAAAGTAGATTGGGTAAACATATCTCAATATCAAACTTTAAGTAACGAATTTATCGTAAAATATTCTGATAATTTAGATTTATATAAAGTATCAATATTTCAAAATCTTACAGAAGATACCATGAGAGAATTAAAAGATGATTTAAATTGGTTGTATATAACTAGATATCAAACATTTAGTGAAAATTTTATAGAAGAATTTATGCATAAATTAGATTTTTGTTATTTGATTAAATATAAATTTGAGCTATTACCTGATCACTTTTTTAATGTTTATTGGAAAAAAGTACAAGCAATACAGATGAGTGAATTAAATAAAAAGTTTGGTCATAATGAAATAGAACCTTACCAAGAGAAAATTTTTGAAGAGATATATGAAGTTAAATCAGTCTTGAGAGAGAGTGTTTATCTTTTGAGACAATTAACTAACAAAGAGGATAAATAAATATTTAATAAAAATGTTTCTATATAAATGGATGTTGTATATAATAATGGTATGGAAAAAAAAACTATGTCTTTCTTAAATATAGAGAATCCTACTGAAGTGAAATCTATTTTTATATATAATTGTTCTCTTGAAGGAATAGAAAATTTAACTAATTTAAAAGAATTATATTGTGTGGGAAATAAATTAAAATCTCTTGAAGGAATAGAAAATTTAATAAATATAGAAACATTAGATTGTAGCGAAAATGATATTACATCTCTTGAAGGTATAAAAAATTTAACTAATTTAAAAAAAATATATTGTGATTTAAATAAATTAACATCTCTTGAAGGTATAAAAAATTTAACTAATTTAGAAACATTAAATTGTAGCATAAATGATATTACATCTCTTGAAGGTATAAAAAATTTAACTAATTTAAAAAAATTATATTGTGGAGGAAATAAATTAACATCTCTTGAAGGTATAAAAAATTTAACTAATTTAAAAGAATTATATTGTGAGGGAAATAAATTAACATCTCTTGAAGGTATAAAAAATTTAACTAATTTAAAAGAATTATATTGTGAGGGAAATAAATTAACATCTCTTGAAGGAATAGAAAATTTAACTAATTTAGAAACATTATATTGTAGCGAAAATGATATATGGTATGATGAAGAACCCATGATGTTAAGAAGAAATAATGTAGGATTTCCAGTCTTAAAAAATGTTTACTAATATATGGAAGAGTTCAATAGTCTGAGTGGTTATCGTCAAACATATGTATTAGATGATTTATATCCTGGAAAATATGATCATTGAAAAAAATTAAAAATATGATTGCAGGTACAGCAATCGTAAAGTTAATTGTAGAAGGTGAAGAAACAGAGTATTACCTTTCGAATAAACATGGACAACTTTCTAATAGATCGATAAATAAAATCAATAAAGGAAGATTTTTATATTTAGGTGATAACATATTAGAGTTAAAATATAATTCTAAATAAATGGATCTTTATAAGATTAAAAAATCTCTAGAAAAGAAAGGAATTAGTGTAATAGCAAGATTTATAGAATCAAATGGTGATACTGGAACAGCATTTTTAAGTAATTATAATGATAAAGATCTTAAAAAAATTAGTAAGAATATTAAGTCATATTATAATTTTGGTGGAGAGAAAAAATTTAGTAAAGATTGTATACAACTTACTTTTATTGAAAAAAAGTGATTATATTTTATATCTAAGTATGGAAATATGCTTTTTTAACATCTTCTTCTAAAAAATTATATTATAACTTCAAGATTTTATGAACTCTAAAAAACACGTCCGTAAATTACGGACGCGTTTCAAAGTATATTTATATATTCTGGTATGATTGGTGGCAAATATGAGAGAGTTATTTATTCTATGATTTTCTAACCTATCATGTTAAATCACTTTATTTTCTGACTTTAATTATGTTTTAAAAAATCTTTAGATCAAACTTTTATGGGGGGACTAACGGTCCCCCCATTTATTTTAAAGCTTAGAGGACTTCTATTCATTTAGAAGTCCTCTTTTTTTCACGCATTTATTTAATTTCATCCTATGTATAAGGTAGCTCCAAAATGGAGCGGCCTATCTTTTGATCTCTTTTTTCATGCATTTATCTTTAAAAAAGTTAAAATTTGGTCTAAATGTAAAAAAGGTCTTATTTTGATATAAAATCATGTTTTTAATATTAAAATGGATCGAGACCTTTTTTTTATATATAAAAAAGATAAAAATAAGCTATAAAATATAGTTTTTAGTATTAAAAATATAGGTGTGCTCATACGTTCGTAAAGATACTACTGCGGCCCATAGTCCCCTCCAGGTCCCTGCGGGTCCTACCTGTCACAAAGACAGCAAGATCATCCGCAAAGGCCTGCAGGCGTCAACCAGCTCCACTCACAGACAACACCCTATTAAAATAAACTAGCCAGAGGAGGGGAGAAATCACGGAACCCTGGGGGCAACCCATAGTCACTCCCCTCACCACCAGGTCATCATCAACCCGGTGGGCAACTGTCCGGTCCTGCAGGTAGGAAAAAATAAAACTTTTATAAAAAGCAGGGACAGAATAGTCCTCTAAAACCCTTTTTAGAATAAGCCAATCCATACTATCAAAAGCCGCCCTGATATTCAAAAAGGACACAGCAGAGTGACACACACCTCTGACCCCGTTGATCTCTTCCATAAAGTCGAAACAAGCATCCTCCGTGCTCACCAGTTACCTAAAGCCATATTGAAAAGGGGAAATAATCCGGGAGGATGACAACCAGGATCTGTACCGGTTGGAGAAAATCCGTTCCAATATCTTTCCAAAAGTCGGCAGCAAACATATGGGCCGATAGGACCTGCAGGACGACGGGTCTTTCCCAGGCTTAAGCAAGAAAAAGACCCGTGCATTCCTGCAGGCCCGAGGAAAATACCCATATGATAAAACCCTATTAAATAAATCTAGAAAGAAACTTTTGTTAAAATTATACAAATCAACCCAGATACGATAATCCAACCGGTCCAGCCCTGGGGCCTTTCCTCCCTTCAGTCCCCTAAAAACCAATTCTAATTCAGCAATATCTAAGTCTTGAAAATTATCAATTTTTCCAAATTCAAAATTAAAATTATCAAAAGAAGGGCAACTGGGGAGGCACTGGAGGAGCAAACGATCAATTCTACTACGGAGCGAGAGAAGAGGATCATCCGGAAAATAAACTAAACAATTCCCGTTATGGGAGCCAGGTTTCCCGGTTGCCACCTTAAATGTGGCACCAAATTTATCATAATAGTTACCACAAAATTTTTTCCATGAAGTCTTAGCCAAAACTATCTTTCTTCGATAAATTGCCCGATGCTTTGAATAACGAATCTTAGCTTGCCCAATTAACTCCGAATCAGCTCCCCCCTCTCTCAAACTCCGAAGCCTCCTGGAACAGGCTGTGACAAAGTTCCGCAATTTGGCCAACTCTCCGGTCCACCACAAAACCTTTTTCTCGGCACCAATCCGCTTACGACGGTAGGCCGTAAGTGCACTACTCTGAATCATACCTAGGAAATCCTCGATAATAATATCAAGATCATTGATCCCTCCAATGAGAGAAATCCTCTTATGATATTCAGGAAGTAGCCTTCTAATTACTGCTTTAAGCCGACAGGCGCCAAAACGAGATTTCAGAAAGTAATTACTCTGAAGAACGCCCACGCGCTTTCCCCCCACTGTATAGCTAATATATTTATGATTGCTTAAAGATTCGACGTTTAAAACCCCCAACTCTTAATTAAATTTAATACCTCCGGGCTGGCAAGCGTCAGATCAGGCCACCCCGTTCCAGTATGTGATACGAACGAAAGGTCCGATCCGACAACATTGCCAATCTCAAACCCATTCTCGATACAAAAATCTATAATCCTCCTACTCCTGACGTCTTCGAACGCGTAACCCCAGTTTCTAAATCCAGCGTTAAAATTCCCCTGCAAGATGAAATCCACCCCCTCAAACTTGACGGCTTTAAGTTCGTCAACAAGAAGGTCAATATCATCACGAGGGGGGAAATAAAGACTAGTCACATTCAAATCAAGAAAACTATCAATATTAAGACTTACTGTTACTGTCGAAGGGGTACAAAATTTATAGGCATAACATAAATCTAAATTACAAATTAAAATCATTGCTTTATTAGCTTTAGATGAAAAACAAGGTATTTTAACAGGGGGGGGGAATAGTCCCATGGACTAAAGGGGGGGGGGGGTCCTGTAAACAAATCAAATCAATTTTATTATCTAAAGCAAAAGAAACAGCACTATCAAAAGCGGGGAGCGAGTGGTTAACGTTGATTTGAAGGAGACTAATCCCCATAATCGATCGTTCTAGAAACTAGCTCCAATTGGCGCCTGTAAGCCAAACAGCCACGGTCATAACTTGCGTGATTCAACTTAAAGGAGGTACCACGCTCCTGGTTACTGAGCAAGCAGTTCACACACCTTGGAGGAATTAAGAGCTTAGCAGAAGAAGGAATTAAGAGCTTGCAAAACTCAGACCGTGGCGCTCGCCACGAATGGCGTAGAGTAATTTACCCCTCGGCCGAGAAATAAAGTCCACCATACCCATCCCAAGGATCCATCGAATTTATTAAAATAACTAAAAGTTGCCAGGCCGGCGGGTTACATAGGCCCACAGGTGCTTCCAAAATATTCTTTCGGGAATAGAACATTCCAAGTCCATCAAAAATATCATATAACAAAATAAATATACCATATACAATCCTTAATAATATACAAAACCATACAATCTTCAATAATAAATATAAACCATTCACAGCAAGTAGGCAAACTTATCCCCCCGTGACATATAACAAGTGTATAAAAAATTCTGGAAGAAGCCGGTCCGGCACCCAAAAGAAGGAAGAAACCCTAAAAGAAACCAAAAACCAAAATGATGACAACAAGGCGGTTACCACAAGCTATTAATTTTAACCACAAATTTCCATCAAAAATCAAAAATAATAACTTAAATGCAACAAGAAGAACGAAAACAAGACCAGAGTGAAAATACCAAAAGACACCAGGAACTTACACCTAGACCTCTGATATTCAAATCAACTAAAAGCCCAAATAATTCCATTCTAAAAGAACACAAGGGTCCCCAACCAAAAACAAAAGGGTGGTCCCCGCGAAGTCTGCCTCCCCCAAACAGACATCCAGGGCTCAGAAATCATCCATTCCCAAAGAACGAAACCATCAATCGAAACAAGGGCCCTGTCCAAAACCGAGAAACACAGATTATTAAGCTCAACAACAGAAGTAAACCATAAAATAACAAAACTTTACCTTTAATTAAAAACCATCACCAAAACAAAACCCCTAATACTAACAAATACTTTTCAACAAAAACTCCCCAGATCTCCCCTCTACGGCACATCCAAAAAGTTCCTGACGGACATCCAAACTTCCTAATTAAAACAAATTACAACTAATATAAATCTCAAATTAACAATACCCGCAACCAGGGGTGCACCGCAGCAGGAGAGAAAAGGAGTCCAAACAATATCAAACTAATGCAAGTGACCCGTCGATAACAGATCCCCATCCTTTACCAATATCTTAACAACCAACCAAATATAAAAATAGTCCCAAAAGAAAAAGGCATCCCATACAACCTACCAATCCAATTATGTTCCTCAGATATTAACATATTATATACAATCCACATATTCATACACTTTTAAAACATATATTTACAATATTCATATACCTTTAAAACATTTATTTACAATATTCTTATACTATTAAAATATTTATATTTACGATATTACCATAACATCAAGCATACATACATTCAAATTTGAATACAATTTAATTTGTATTAAACCAAAATACATATAATCAATTCTCATCAACAAATATCAATTATTTATCCATAATCAACGTGTCTTCTGTATTTTACCAATTCCACCTGGAAGGAGGGGCATTTATTGTCACGGCAAAAATTATTAAAATTCCTTGCGTCCTTGGACGTCTCATTAAAATTCGGACAATTGATGCATTTGTACTTCTCCCGGCAGCCAACTCCAGGGTGGACACCGGAACACCTAATACAGCGCTCAGTGCCCCGACAGCGACCCCTGGTGTGACCCATGACACCGCACTTGGTACACTGAGACTGAAGTACCGAGAAAAATTCTCGGCACCAAATCCGGTGCCACCCAAAATATACAAATCGCTGAGAGTTAAGAATCTGGAAAGAGGGCGGCTTCACCTCAAAAACCCAATGGTTTCCAGCTTTCGCTCCAATGCTGAATTTAAACTCGAAGTCCTCCAGGTGACCTTCCAACAAAACATTTTGAGCAATCACATCTTTAAGAAAACCTTCTCGATCCGTCCCCACAGGAATATCGAAGAAAATCAGTTTCGGCCATCTACGAACTGGCTTTTCGAAAGTGAAGTTCTTAACAAAATCAGGGCCGTTCAAAAGTTGGATTCGTACCCGATCAGCTACATCCTTAGTAGGCATTTCCAGAACTATCCGTCCATCCGGCAGAAAGAAAAACTTATCAACACCTACGCCGATCTCTCCAGGAGAGACAGACGAGGCAAGAAATTGTTCCTTGGATTTAACACCCGTAATAGAAATAGCAGGTTTGACAATCAAAGTCCTGGACCCAACCGAATGAACAGAAGGATCCAGGGCACCAGAACCAGATGGGCCACTCCCAGAGGAGAAGAATTAAGAGCTTAGCATATGGTCATTATAAAATTTAAATTAGCGCGCAGGAATTGCACTCGGTAGGCCCGGGTTCGATTCCCGCCACTGCCAAAACTGCCGCCGTGTTCAGGCGGAGTACGATCACGTTAAACATGTGGGTCTTCTTCTTCGTCCGACCTACCAGAAAGGTGTAAGGTATCTGTTTGGACGGCCGGGAAATGCCACCCAATTTAGACCCGAACCCAGTGGGGGAGGCATCCACAGGGACCGTACCCTCCTTCCCCTACCACCAACCTCTCGGAAGGGCTTACGGACCCACATGTTTAACGTGATCGTACTCCGCGTGAACACGGCGGCAGTTTGGGAAGCGGCGGGAATTGAACCCGGGACTACCGAGTGCAACCTCCGCGCGCTAACCACAGTGCTACCGCGCCCCAAACATGTGGGTCCGTAAGACCTTCCGAGAGGTTGGTGGTAGGGGGAAGGAGGGTACGGTCTCTGTGGATGCCTCCCCCACTGGGTTCCGGTCTAAATTGGGTGAATAAAAAGAAAGTTATGGAGATTCTCGCGGAGGGCGCGATAACCCAGTGGTTAGTACGCGGGAATTGCACTTGGTAAGCCCGGGTTCGATTCCCGACACTGCCAAAACTGCCGCCATGTTCACGCGGAGTCTGATCACGTTAAACATGTGGGTCCATAAGTCCTTCCGAGAGGTTGGTGATAGGGAAAGGAGGATACAGTCCCTGTGGATGCCTTCCTCACTAGGTTCCGGTCTAAATTGGGTGGCACTTCCTGGCCGTCCAATTAGTTACCTTACACCTTTCTGGTAGGTCGGGCCAGCGAGTTTGCCATGGTCAGAATTTTCAAGGGTAGAACAGACTGGTCGCCAAAGGCGGCTAGTAATGATTATAAAATAACATTCTTCCTATGGAAAACTGTTCCAGACTATTACTAGAGATCATTATATCAAAAGGGTATCTATATCGTAGGGTCGTAATATAGCAAGTCTACTGTATTTGATAACATTTAATGCCCAAATTTACTCTATACAAATTGTACATGCACAGTTTGTGCTGTAGTTGTGTGGTATTAAAATGAATTTCATTTTTGAATTCATGTCAAATTACTTTACAATATGAAAATGAGTTTAAATCTAACATGTATTTCTCAAAATGTGCATTTTATACAAAATGTAGTCACATGACATCAAATTTATAACTTTACTTTTGAATTTCTTTTCCCAAATTATTTTATTAAAGTACATTTGATTTCCTTCGCATAAAAATTCCAATTTTTTTAACTGTAAATGCACCCTTTCCAAAGAACATATTAGATAATTGTAAATAACTTCATATCTGAATTATCTATATCGAATTGAAATTAAATAATAGTACAATTTCCGTAAAAATTTCCTTTTTTTAAATGTGCACATTATACTCATTACAGGTATATTTTCCAGAAATTTGTGAGTACATTATTTTATAAATGCAAGAGAGTTAGTTACCTTTACTTCGTTTTGGTATCCATTAGTGATTAAGCTTTAGCAGTAAACGAATTTCTGACCAACAGAGGTCATTTAAAGCAACTTTTACTGAGTGGATACCATTTTAAATATTCTTTCATATTTATCAAAGACATCAACATCTTTGGATGAACTGTTCGTTGCATAGTTGATCGAAAATCAGACATTGCTTAACAGATTGAGCTAAACTCATGAAGTCCATGAAAAAGATTGATACATTTTATTTTTATGAAGCTGTGACACAGTAATCTTTTGCAAAGGATACTGCATATTTATTGCATATAAGTTTCTAAACTATAATTAAATTTGTGACATTCTATTATTATCTTATATACTTCATAATTGATTCCAAATATTTCTCATAATTTAACAACTAGTTTCTCAGTTACAGCTTGAAGCATTTTAACAACCAATTCCCGAATACTACCAAGAACCAACTTCATCATACTTTTGTTTTGAAGATATTCTAAATGTGTTGTATGTCTCAATTTGGCAATAAAATGTAACAAAATCTAATTTTTCAAACAATTAAATGACAAAAACAATGGCTACAGCTTTCTGTAAAATAAGAGAATTAGTGTTATTAGTTATTTCCTCACAAAATCATTTTTTAAAAGAAAATACAATAGATATACTAGTAAAATAAAACCTGTGTCATTACTGGTTGTAATGATATAGCTGCAAGAAGCTTTTACTGATATTGCCTATTACTTTCTTGTTTGCATTTATACATTAAAAAGTATCCCCTAAAAATGTATTTCTGTTTTCTGAATATATACAATTTTCAACTACATTTTTATTTTGCTGCCGATGCAATATCTTAGTCACTTAGGAAAAACTGTCTCTTTAGGTGCTAGAGTTTTAATTTTGAAAATCAGTAGACAACGCTTAAAATTATAATATGCTGTGTCTCTTAAAAATGTGGTTAATTTGTCTACCCCTTAGGTTTCACAGCATCTAAGCATATTACTTTTGGAACTTGAGTTGAAAGGTTTGGGTTATTACTGGACAATTATGTTGTTCCACACTTTCATCCAATACATGATTATATCATAATGAATATAACTGCTGTTTGTGAGAAAATACAAATTCTTTTTACTTCCTAAACAGAAGCAGATGTATGAAAATCGGATGACTACAACTGTTTCAAGCCCTCTTCATTAGGTCCGAAGTGTGTACTAATCGATTTGGAAGTTGTACTTAATTCTTCAATTAGTACACACTACTTCTGACCTAAGGCCAACGGCCGTACCGTGCTGAAAACACCGGTTCTCGTTAGATCACCGAAGTCAAGCAGCATCGGGCGCGGTTAGTACTTGGTGGGTGACCACCTCGGAACACCGCGTGCTGTTGGCCATCTCGGGTGCGGTATCCCCGTGGTTTGCGCGCTAGATTTGCACGCTACCACAAATGCCGCCGTGTTCATGCGGAGTACGATCACGTTAAACATGTGGGTCCGTAAGTCCTTCCGAGAGGTTGGTGGTAGGGGAAGGAGGGTACGGTCCCTGTGGATGCCTCCCCCACTGGGTTCCGGTCTAAATTGGGTGGCACTTCCCGGACGTCCATACAGTTACCTTACACCTTTCTGGTAGGTCGAACAGTCTGGGTCTCAACAACAACAACACTACTTCTGACCTGATAAAGTGGGGTCATAAAACCCTTGAAGAAATTGTCGCTAATTTTTACATCTGCTTCTATTAAGGAAATACAAAAAATTTGGACCATGATTGCATACCATTTGACAAAATGGTAGATCGAGGAATTGTGAAAAGAAATGACTAAATCTAACAACCAATTTTGTAAATGTGTTCAATGACTATTTTTAATTTATTAATTGATTTTGATTTTTTAGAGTTTTTCTTTAACAAGCTTTTTCCTTTATTTATATTTCAAATCCACTGTAATGGCATTCAATCATTACTGTATTAACACTTTTGGCAACATGAAAAAAAGCCTTTAAAATGAAAGTTAAAATATGGAATACAGTAATGAGGGTGGGTGAAGCTAAAACAGAAAGAAAATTAGGATTCTTTAAAGTAAAGGAAAGAGGTTGAAAGTTTGGAAAATTGTTCATCACTGGTATAGTTTTCCTATCATGCATTCTAAAACCCTTCAGGATTAAAGCTCTCATGACAGTATCACTATATCTGGTACTTACCCATTAAGCTTATCTTCCTCCTAAGAGTTAACTATATATTTAGAAAGATGGTGTGCTATCAAGCAAATCATATTAACATTTAATATGTATATAAATTTATTTTTCTAATATCAGTAAATTCCAATTCAATTATAACTAATTATTTAAAATATAACTTAATTAGAATAATATATAATGACATTTTTCAAACTAGAAGGTAAATGCTCATGTAAAAGCATGTATGTTATTTTAGTTGCATATTTGCAGATTAAGATTAGTTGAAGGGTACTTCATATGTGCTGCAGTAAATGTCCGCTGAACCAGGAACGAGTGAGTAATGAATGTAAAGAAATATTCCATCAGAGTATATGTTGGAAAGGTACAACAGTATACAGTAGGTGGTCATTAAGAACACTTCTTATGTCAGCTATTTCCAACTTTCAATTAAAGATTGGGTCATCCAGAAAAATGGAAAAATATTACTTAATCCTTTATATTTTTGGCATGCAATAGAGATCTCTTATATTTGTAAACTTTTCTTATTCTCAATTTCAGATTCCGTACACGTCTGTTTATTCTAGCTAAAATGGTTTTAAACCTAAAATAAGATGGGGTTTTGTAGAAAAAATTGTATTAAAAATGTTCTTCTCAAAAATTAATTTCACAAGAAATTGTCATACAATAGAGTATTTTTTATTTTACATATGGAGTCAGGGTTGATTATTCAAATCATTTATTTTTTATTTCAGTGCAAAAAAAAAAAAGAAATTTTCTTTTCATTGGGGTTGCTCAAGGAATGTACATCAAATTTGAAACTGTGACATTTATTTATTTGTATTTTGAAACTAATAAAGATATTTTAAAAATTAGATTTCAATGAATTATGAAGGAGTAATACTTAAAATCTTGAGCTATATTAGGCTTTAATCATAATAATGGAAGCATTTAACTATGTTTCATTATAAGTTGTGTTGTTGGAGTGTTTACAGGTTTTAAAAAAAATGTATCTAAAACTTGATTTCCAAAAATGATTACAACAAAAGTAATTAGAATTATTCTTAGAAAACCAATAAATTTATTTTAAGATGTATTTAAGGCTGACAGTATATTACATAGTTTATAAAATAATTATGCAAATACAAGAGAATGCAGCAAATATAATATATAAAAGCATATATAAATTAAATTAGAGATAACAATGGAAAAGCAAAATCTATTCAGAGAGAAAAAAATCATGTGGATACAAAAAGTAAATATATGGGGCATTCTGAGAATTCAGATTTATGAATGATTACAAGAAATTTTTTTTTAATAAATTCTTAACATCAGAGTAATAATCATTTCTGGTAGGGCCCTTATCCCGGCTAACATATTCCAGTCCATGAGGTCCTTTAGATGAATAATCAGATAAACAAGGCAAATCAAGTAATTCAGAGTGAAAATCCTTCAAAAAGTATATCCATGGTCTTATTAGTTTTTTGTTATTGCCCTTTTCTAAGCACAATTCTGCTTCCTCCATAAGTCTTGTATAATAATTAGGATGAGCTTCAAGTTCATCCAATGTAGCAAGCATGGTACTATCAATTTCATACACCTCACCCATGACTTTCTATAAAATAACAAAATGAAAAATTAATAACATACACTAAGCAATTTTAGGCAATACAAAAATGCTCGTAAGTTGGAAATGAAAAATATATATATAATATAATAAATATACATAATTAAAACGATAAAATAGCAAATGCAAATTATGTATTAAAGCGATGCATAATCCATACATCGCCAAACATTTTAAATTCTTTTGTTTCAATGCATGTATGGTCATGCACAACTATTTGCCACACGTGCACACCTCCCCATAGCAATTCTCAGCAAACCATACAATGAACAATATAAAAAAATTTTGATTTTTAGTCTTTGGTTGATAATTAACAGAAAAGTAGAAAATAGAATAATAATAAAAATAAATAAATATATATATATATATATATGTAAAAATGCACACGTAGTATAATTGTAGATATACACCCATATTTTTGCCAAATTATAGAATTGTATAAATCTTTCTTTTTTGATGTGGCAAAATTAAAAAAATAAAAACCAGATTTCAATGTATGTATTTAAGACTCAATAAATACATATGAATGATTTGTTCTATGGATTTGGTTTAAAAATCGTCTTAAAGAACGCTCTTCAATCTTGCCAGTGATGTTAAGATGGAAACTCAGTGATAATACACTCTGCTACAAAAAAATATATGCATCCATAGAAAATTAAGCTACAGCCACAAAGCTTGGCAGGTATGTATTATTTGAGGAGATATGTAAATGATTAGAATTTGAGAGCAAAAACATGTTTCATTAAAAAATGGTAGCAACAAGAAAATCACATTTTAGTAAGTGGCAAATCATCCCCTGGCAGCTATACAAGCCAATATTCGGTAAGGCACAGAGTTAATTAAGTCATTTATGTCTCTCTACAGAAGATTCTGTCACAAATGTTGCAACTGGTCAGCTAATTCAGTGGTATTCTGAGAAGAAGACTGCAATTGCTGTTCCACCATATCCTAGACATGTTCTATTGGTGAAAAATCTAGGGAGCCATGGGAGGATATTAAATCCTTGAAGACATTAATAAGAAAGTCATGCGATATGTGATCAAGTGTTGGTCTTGTTGGAACCTGGGCAGCTTAACAGCATAGGCAGAACAATCAGCTGCAGAATGGCACTAATGTATAAGCGAATCATAAGATTGGCTTGCAACACAACTACAGAAGATCAGCTGTCCCACGAGATGGCTCCTCAGAATGTCACACCACATGCGATTGTCGTGGTGTGCTGCTTGACAACAAATGCAAGATCGGAACACTGACCAGGCCTCCTTCACACATGTATGTGGAGGTCATCAGCACTAACAAAGAAGCAGGATTCATTGCTAAAGACAACATGCCTCCAATTGGAAACTGCTCAGGCTGACCGAGCTCGGCACCAATCCAGATGGCTCTGCCTATGTTGAGGAATCAGTGATAGGCGCCTTAATGGACATAGACACGTAATCTAACCTTCTGGCAGTCATCTCCGAATAGTATTCCTTAATACAGGATGCATAGTGCAAATGCCTTTAAATGGCTGATGGAGACAGCATTGGTGTAGACATGACTCCTCACGATCCTCTCAAGCAGTTGTCTGTCTGGTGACGTCCTGAACTTCTATGATGGTTACATGTGCCTTTTCTGATCCACTGTTGCCAACACTGAGCAACTATCATATAGCTTCGTCCAAGATGGTGACTAATATGTCTGTTGGACCAACCAGCTTCCTGCCTATGATCTGACTTCTCTAAACCGACAATTATTCATAGCGCCGTTGAGTATGTCTCAAGGGTATCTTTGTATGCAACTTGTAGTATCAAAGCAAAAAATCCAGCTCCAATTGCCAGTGAGTGAGAACACCAGTCGTTTTACATGCTGTATAATGTTTCGTTTTCATGACCATTACATGAGCTCTATAATATCATTGGTGCTGACAGTTTGATCATTTGCATAACTCTTAAAATGACATTTACATGGCGAAGTTTGAGGATGTAGCTTAATTTTTTTTATGGGTGCATATATTTGTTTGCAACAGAGTGTGTTTTGGATTGCTAAGGAACCAATCGGCATAAAAATTGCTCAAAATCATGTTTCAACAAAACATAACTATCTAATTCAATTTAAAAAAAATTAAGCTGAAGTCTATTGTGCCGGCAGTTCAGCTAATTTTGCAGTTATCCAAAGCATATATTTGTTTGCAATTGGCATAAAAATTGTTCAAAATCATGTTTCAACAAAACATAACTATCTAATTCAATTTTTAAAAAATTAAACTGAAGTCTATTGTACGGGCAGTTCAGCTAATTTTGCAGTTGTCCAAAGCTTAGAATTGTTACTACAGACAACATACACAGACAGACAGAAAAACAGAAATATTTTTCTTATTATATAACATGAAGTATTAATCGTAATTTCATCTATTAAATGCACAAACTATAAATATCTTTCAGTAAAATTCTATTGGCTAAATAATATTTGGTTGCCTTTCCTCTTAACTTTTAAAAATTATAATGCATTTTGTGTTTTCTACTTTTCAGGAATCATTCATAAGTATACAGTAATTTTTAAATATATTTATCTCTTTTTTATTTAATAAATGTTAAAGCATTTATTAAGACCTATTCACATATATGTATATTTAATTTTGGTCATAATTCCCTTGCAATGCAGGAAAATCATAATAAAATCAAGTTTAATTATAGATAGTGTGATTTCATATGCAGGCTGTATATTCATAAGCTTAGAATTATAGCTAGTTTGGTTTTTTTTCTCAATTAAAATTCATCAGCAACAAATAATGCCTTAATTTCCCAATCTGTCATAACCTACCAAGCAGCTAACTCAAGTTTATAAAGATTGAATTTGAGCTAGTTGATACTAGTTAGTTAGATTCTCTTATAACCCATCTGAGAAAGATATTCAAAACCAGGACCGATCTGAAAAAAATCTGCTTGGGAGATAAAAGCCACACGTTTACCAACTTTTCAATAAAATTTCCTTATTTACAAAGAGATCATAACTATTTTATGTAAAATATTGTAGTTATTGGGTGTAATTTTCTTAATAGAATGACTTTTAGAAAGTCATGCAGGTCAAACAAATGGGAGTATGTTTCTTTCTATGATCATTCTTGTTCGTACCTTCTTATATCAGCCCAAAGTTTGAATAATGCTTCAGATTCAGAAAACACTATTCCTGAACTGATTTCACTTTTATTTAGGCTCATCAGCAACAAAAATATCAAAATCATCAGAACTATAACATATAATATTTAAACAATAATTTCAATAAAATAAAGATAATTATAAATTAAGTATTTTAGGCTTTACTTAATTATTTTTATTAACACACACCTTTCCATTATTTTTATTGAAAAGGATGTAAGGTATGTTATATCTCGATGCAATGACAAGGGGCCATTTTTTAACAGTTAGAGCATTTCCAATGAATACAGCTTTTCCTTTAGTTCTCTTCTCAATTAGATCATGATTGGGCTCACCTCTCTTCAAAGTTCCATACACAAATATTAAATGACTAGATCCTTTTTCCATTGCTGGCAATTATTTAACATATATATCCTGTAAAGATAGATAAAGCATGAATTTAACCAGAATAAAATGGCATCCACAGAGTATTCGAAAACTAACAATGAGATATTATATTATGAGGTTTGGAATACTCAAAACACTATCTTTTTGCATAATAAAAGATCCTTGTACGATGCACATTGGAGAATTCAAAAAAAAAAAAAAAAAAAATTCAAATTAGTTTAAAAGTAAAAAATTGGCCATTTTCCACCATTTTGTCAAATCAAATCTATTAATTCATTGACACTATAGATGATATTCAAGAGTAGGTGTTTGATTAAATGGCAGATATTTCGTCTAAATGAAACAGCTGTTTCCAAACATAGATTTCATTCATTGGTTTTCTAACTTTGCAAACATATTTCATAATTTTTTTAATTTGGCATTATATTATTATTATGAGTATTGTGCTAAAATCTGATGAGAACTCGATGAGATAGCAATAATTTTTTTTAATTTTATTTTGGGGGTAAAGGAACTTATCCCTTTTGGTGACTTCAAGTTGTATCATTCTACCAACAATTTGCAGAATGATTTAAAATATAAAATTTTGGCTTTAAAAGTTTAAAACTCTTAAATTAATTTGATTTAAAAAAATCTTTTTAAATCACATTGTATGGGAACCTGAAGTACCTCTGTACCGAATTTTGTCGCTATCCAATTCTTCACTACAAACAACACAGATGCAAATACACAGATATATTATCTTTTATTACATTCTAGAATCAATTACTCAGTGTGGTCTGGGTTCTAAATAAGTGACTGTTATGTAAATAAATCAAATACAGATAACACAACTTAATTTCCAAATTGCCTGTTTTAAAGCTAAATCATTCCCCTTTTGTTTCAATCCAAAGCTTAAAGTTTCAAAACATGTTTAGTCGCACGCAACTATTTCCCATGCATGCACATATCCACTTTTCCCCATAGCAACGTCCAGCACAATAGATCAAAAAATCGAATTTTTATGATTTTGGTGAAAAATTAACAGAAAATAGACTAATTAAAAAAAATTTGTTAGAATGCAAACATATACACCCAAATTTTTGCTAAATTACAAAATGCTTCTAATCTTCCTTTTTTGGATGTGGCGATATAAGAAACAAAAATGCATAATTTGATGTATTTAAAAATAAAAAATTAAGAAATTGTTGTACGAATTCGGTTTAAAGATCATTAGAAAGAATGGTCTTTGATTTTTCAGATGATGTCAAGATCAACTCTGTGAAAATATTTTTTATCACTAAGAAATCAATTTTTGTGAAAATCGCTCAAAATCTTTTGTTTCAACATAAAATAACTAAAAAACTAATTTGAATTTAGAAAAAAAACCTTGATGATGTCTGTCATGCTGGGAGTCCAGCTAACCCAGTACCAAATTTCATGGCTCTCCGAAGTTTAAATTTTCCGCAGAAGACACAGACAGACATCTTTTATTATGTAAGGAGATATAATATGATATGCATCTAAGAAGTATCATGCTCAAACAAGGGAAGGGTTGAAGGAAAACTCGCCGAGATAGCATTTAATCCTTTAATTTTACTTCTCTTGGTAAAAGAACTTTTCTTTTTGTGATTTCAAGTATTTTTATTTAATTTATTATTGAGAATACAGGGTTCATTGAAAGCATGTTCAGCATTCTCATTTTGTGCACTTATTTAAGATGTATCCATGGGACTTATGTAAAGTGTATTGTACAATTGGCATGGTTGTGCATGAATGAAATGGAGAGTTAGAATGATATTTGTTCAAAACAGACAATTTGGAAATTGAATGGTGTTGTATGTAATCTGTATTATTTATGTAGCAGGCTCTCATCTAAAACCTGAGAGAAATCGGGTAATTTGTTCTAATATATACTAATAGTTATTATAATAAAAAGTACAGCTTTAGTATAGACTTTTTATTTGGCGCTAGTTTTGGTGCAATTATTCCAAGATCTGGTATTTTGTTTCTGGCAACCCTTCAACATTTTTGGCATTGTAAGAGCAAAGAAAATACAAGTAAAAGTGAGTGTTTGGTTTAGATTTGAAACGGTTCACTTCAAGTGCATTTTTTGTAATGTTTTTTATGTTACGTTCATGCAGTGGACGTAAGCCTGTGCTCTATGAGCCACGGAACACCTGTTGCACAAACAGTAAAGATTCAGCTTCAGATTTTGTAATAGTGGTCACTGGCCACTATAAACAAAATTTTTAGTGGCCAACCAAAAAAAGTTAGTAGCCAAATTTTTTCTTAACAACGACAGATGTTTAAATCAAATTTATATTGATATGTTATACATCTGGCTGTTGATGTATATTCATGGATTGAAAATACTTAAAATTATGTAGGTATATACTTTTATATTATGTTTTGTGGATAGTAGGCTAAAGACATCCTATTTAGAGAAAAGGTAATAACACAAAAGCAAGTGACAAATTTAAATTACAAAATTTGATTTAAATTCATTCCATTTATTTAATTTCATTCTATAGAAATAAAACAGTTATAAAAACTAGTATGTTTTTAAAATGAAGGCTGGAGGCAGAAACCAGAAAATGGCTATTTACATTTTTTAAATATTAAAATAAAATACTTAAAAAGTTACAGACAACACAAAAATATTAATAATTACAAATAAAGATTCGATAAAGTTGCTATGGATGAGAAATATATAAAGCATAACAAAATTCTTAAGTTCTGAATTGATGAATAAGAGGATTTATAAAAATTTCTTTGACACTAATTCTAAAAATATTAGAAAAAATTGATTTGTTTTTTCAAGAAATAAACAAGAATGCTAAGAGATTAGTGTTTTTCAGCTGAAATTTCTCTTGGCTTAAATTCAATTTGATTCTGCAAATAATTCAAAAATTTAATTAATTCTGCCTTTAAACTCAAAGTGTATGAAGCTTAGAATGTACAGAAAAAATGTTATCTCTTCTAAACAAAAATCTGATAATTCAGTCAGATACTCTAAGGTAGAAAAATTAGAAGATGAAGATATATGGGAAAGGATTATTTTAGCAGGGCACCTCAACAGCAGCAGTTGAAATAGTAGCAGAATAATTAAGAACAGTTGAAATAGTGACATTTCTTTTGGTAAAAGAAACCAAAAGGAAAACAAATTTTCTTAAAATGAAATGAGTTTTGTTAATAGACTGATTTATTTAAATTTCAGTTGAGAATCTTTTAAATTTAAAACAAAATTATTTCATGATGCAAGATGCAAATTAATAATAGCATAAAGAAAATCTATAATATATCATGGACAGTGACCTCAAGTATGTTGTTTTATGAAATTCTCAAATACACAGACATAGAAGAGTGAATGAATCACACTACGAAGTGAATGCTTTTGTGAATATTAATTAGTTAATACTAGAATGACGGAAGTGGTCATTTTGACCTCATAACTACTTTGAGAAACAATTCCTCCAAAATGGTTAATCTCAGCCCATTGAGATTTTATGACTTTTGTTATGCTTTTGCTAATTTTATGATGCTTATTGCAAAAAATGTGTCTAAGAAACATCCTAAATGCTGTAACTATGATGTCTTTGTTTTGAATTAAAGGTATGTTGTATTTTTTCCATGGTGGTCAAATTGACCACTGCCCATCATTCTAGGTAGTTCAAAATATCTGTCGTTCTAGTGTTAATGCAAACAAATTGCATAAGTGGAAAAACAATTTCATAATTAAACAAAACATACAGAGGATCACATACAAATGCCGTTTTTTTGCAATTCTGCTGTAAAACAGTCCTTTATCTTATTAATAATGTTTGAAAAATTGTTTTTCTGTATAAAACACGAAATAATCACAAAAATTGTAGGCGATGCAAACATATAAAAGTGGAAAATATTTTCCAAATTAAACGAAATATACCTTGAATTGCTTACAAATGCAGTTCTTCATGATGATGCTTCAAAATAGCCTTTTATTTCATAAATAATATGCTTGGAAAATAGTTTTACTGTATAAAATGTGAAACAGTTACAAATATTGTAGTCGTTGCAAACAGGTTGCAAAAGTGGAAAATATTATTCAAATTAAACGAGGTATGCCGAGGATCGCATACAAATGCAGATTTTCTCGATGTTGCTGTAAAATAAATAGTCTTTCATTTTATTAATACGGTAGAAAAAAAAATGTTTTTGTATGCGAAACAAAATTATATAAATTTCAGTCAGTGTAAATAGATTGTAAAAGTGGCAGAAAGATAATCATTGGTTATCACTCTTCAGACATAGTGGGAATCGCCATATGAAAGGGCCAATTTCGTAATCACGGAGGAACAGGTTTTCAGATGTAAGGCAGGGAAAACTGATCAAATTTCGTGGCATTTTTGGAACATATATGACTGATTTCATGACATTTACAGGATTTTTGTAACTTGTTGACACCTTGTGAACTGGGGAAAGGATTTTCGCTTGTGGGAAATAGAAAATTCCTGTGATAAAAAACGAAAAATGCAGAAGTACTCAGAAAGAACATAATTGCGAATCTGCGGAAGAATCTTGTAAAAATTAAAATTTTATTTAATCGAATTTGCGACCCGCCACGTAGGGAGACATGTTTATAGTTTTCTCTAAAATATTTCGCTAATTAGGTATAAATAGTACCTTAAGTGTGGCCAAATCATGACAGACTGCGATTCATGCGTAGCTACGGAATCGCGGTCTGCAACAACGAAGCGATCCATGAGGCAATCTGTCCAATCTACTGGCCACCGACACTGTGGGACTGAAAGGATTACTGAGAAATTTTGGTCACCAGAAATTACCTTCAGTGTGGCCAATTTGCAATTGACTGCGATTCGCAACAACGAAGCGATTGACCGCTATTTGCGAGGAATCGGCCTGATCTACTAACCACTAGTGCCATAGGATTGAAATAATTTCAAAGAAATTTCGGTCGCCAAAAATGGCGACTTACTGCAATAATTTTGATCGCCATGACTGCAAACTTGGTCACCAATGGTGACCTAGCCACTGCAAAGTTGCACCTAATAAACAGCTGTTGCTATGTGCAACCTTGGACAGCCAGAGGGACTGGATTCCGTGATGTTTTTTTAGTGGCGAACATAGCAAGGTAAACTCGCAAAGAGAATGTTAGGCCATGTTCGAATTACTAAGAATCAACTGTTGCACAAACTGCTGTTGACACATTGTGGCCTTCAACACAGATCTACCATTCTTATGTAAATTTTTACAGTGTTGAGATGTGCTATCTTTTGTTTTTGTATGATATTTATATTTTATTTATATTTTTCAATTATTTACCCATTAAGCCTAACATAGTCTTAATAAACATCTTTTAAACACCATCTTCTTTGGCTACATTTGTCGTGCATTGTTCACATTTGTCAAACAATGGCAGATTTTGCCAAAAGTCTTTATACTTACCTAATAAAATTTATTACCCATTATCAAATGTATCATTAAACAACTGAGTAATAAATTTTTATTCCTGTGACTTTTCTCACATTTTGATATCTATATAAATAATTTGGTTTGCATAGTTTAACTGTAACATATTCACAGACATTACACAAAATGCAACTCTATTTTTTAATAACTCATACCAATTAGAAGTTATTTCAGTCATGTTAATTTAGTGTAACTTAAAAGACATTTAAAAAAGAATAAAAATGCAATTTAATTAAATGTATTGTGAAATATACACATGGCACATTAACATGGACAAAAAAAAAAAAATATATGTTTTCTATTCATGTTCACAGCCTATTCTTTTACCAAATTTGATTCCAATCAGTTTAGTACTTGCTTCATTTTGCAATATATTAAATATTTAATGTATTTGACCAGTTTACAATATTATTTATCAATATGTAAAAAAAAAAATAATAATAGGAAGAAATTTATGAATCAGTTAAAAAATAGGGCGAACGATAGGATAGCCCCCCCACAGCTCCTTTGGTGCAAAGCACTATTCCATTCTGTTTTCATCACCAATTTGGTAGCCCACAACTTTCTGACATCCAATTAACACGTGGCTTTTTCAGGTCCTGCATTTTAATAGGAAATAGGCATTTTATTAGATCTTTTTCAATTAAATTTGTCGAACCTTTGTACTGTACAGCTATCTTGCATTTTCATTAAACATTTTGCACATAATTTTTACATATATACATTTAATATTATCTGTAGATTTAATTGCAGATTAAGTTTTCCCATGACATCTGGTACACAGCAAATGGATTAGTGGAGGGGGGGCGCAGGGATGCAACGGAGCCGGAATGCGTTTCTGCCACTGTTTTTTTACAAGATATAAATAAGGAAAAATTGTAAAATACTTCCTTAAAACAGCACAATCTTATCCTTACCCTCGAAAATATGATTGGTATTTCAAATTAATAAAAGTAATAAGACACTAGTTTCTGTAGAAAGTGTTGATTACGAGAATAATGATTATGTAATTACATAACTACATTCTCTCTAAGAAATAATTGAGTCATCAGGTTGGAATGTATTGTGAAAGGGTGACGGTGGTGTATCACAATACTTCCACGCCCAATACGTAACTTCAAATAACGCATTGGGTGGGTGTGCGTGTGGGTGGTAGGAAGGGGTGAAGGAAATAGTTTCGCTCGCAGAATCCTATCAAGGCCATGAGAATCAGTTAGCGGGTCATTCCCACTTTCATTCAGGGTGGATGGCGATACTGTATGCTATTTCCCCTTCAGACCCAGAGAACCCTTGATTCTCAGTTGCCCTTGTGGTTCCCGACTAGTCAGACGTAGTTCCTAGATAGTATTTTTATGTTGTTTACTTCTCCAAAGGATTTTTATTGCGTTTTCGTTTTATATTCAAGTAATTAATTTTATTAAACGGTTCTGTTTGTCTGTGGATCTTTACAAAGTGATGGAATCTAATAAAAGACAAAAAACTGTCCTTTTCACGTGCAACAATTCCAGCTACAAAAGATGACATTCATGGAAAGCTCGATATTACAATAGTTCAACTAAGTGAAACAAACTACCAAAAACTGAAAAACTGTTCACTGCCAGATTCAGAGTTTCCCCCAGGCACTTTTGGAAGGACGCAGTGCTCTGCCTGCCCTTTTGTTACCAGAACAGCGCCCTCCTTGCCCTTTTGTTAACAGATCAGATCCCCTGCTTAGCCTTTTGTTAAGAGAGCCATGTCTGTCCTCAAACGAAAATCAAAAAGTTCTTGTATGACCTCAGATAAGTCCCAGAGCCTTTTCTCTACGTTCATTACAGTAAATTTTGATCGTGTGCCCGCCCCTTCCTCCCTCAAAGAAAGAAGAAGGGTGATCTAGTGCCAATAAAAAGAGGATTGGCAGCCCCATATCACTTCTTTCCTCCACTAAAAGAAACAAAACGGGAAGGGGAATATTAAGCACATACATTCCTTCTTCCATTTGATGAAAACTTTCAAAACAGTTTTCTTTTCAACTTAAATTGTAAGCATATTTGCTCTAAAACAAATATTTAAAAAAATATTTGTTCTTTGCGCCATTTGCAGGAAGATGTTTATGTTGATTCCCTCGATTCAGTCAAAACAGAGGATGATAGGAAGGGTGGGGGAGAAAATTTTAGATTAGCATGGTGATTTTAGCCGGTTTGAATGAAATATGGGATAACTTATGTTCTTTATATTGTTTACTAATTGCCTTTAGCTACCTGCCTAGTTGCTTTTTGAAAATTCTCTTAATATGCTTCCTTGCTATAGTCTGCGTATCTCCGCTATGCGTGAAAGTCACAGCTAAGCAGGGCTGGCTTAAGGCACCAGCAAAGCAAGCACTTGCTTGGGGCAGCATTTCAGTCAACTTAAATAAAAAAAGTTCTAGGCCTTAAATAAAAAAAAGTTTTGGGGTGCGAGCAACAGCATTTACAAGGGCAGATGTAGGCAAAACAAAAACACTGAAAAAGTATTAAACATTTGGTCCAAGATAATAAAAGAGTGAAAATGGCTATCATTCATTCTCCCTGTGAAAAAAGAGGTCCAGAGGGCTAAATGTGATCGCTTCCAGTATGTCTCCCTCAATTGTTTATCTTGCAACACAAGTAACAACTAATTACTTTAGAGCACCGGGCATCCAGTACAGCCATCAACAGCATGTCTAGGGCGGCATATTGACCATTATCTGTGAACTGCAAAAGCTTTTATGTGAAACTGGTTTTTGTTAACTATTCCATGAAAAAATCCGATGAGAGAAGGCACTTTACTTGAAACGATGGGGATTCCACCCAGAATAGCCGTGCCAGGATACCCATCCTTTGTTAATTATTCTCCTAAGCTTAAATCCGGAAATCATCTCCCCCAATCACACAGACCCATAAACAAAGGATTTCTTTCACATCTATCCCGAAAAAGGTGTCCACATTGAAAGTAATTAGAAAACTGGACGAGGACAGGTCTCAAAAGACACCTTGAGACATCATTGTAGAATTTATGGGACATACACACCCTTATCGTCTGTGAAACATGTGTTTGTTTATTAATCATTTTGTTTTGCGAGAGATTTGTTCTGTGGTGAATCATACATATGTACTTGATATGTACTTGGCACATAAATATGTACTTGAATATGTATATTTTCATTTCTTTTGTTCAAACCTAACCAATCATTATACATTCTTAGGATCTCCACGTTCATTTAATGCCCTAATTTTTTAAACAAAATAAGATTATCTCATACTTATGCACAAATATTTCACCAAGGAGTAAGTAACAGATTCAGCTGAAACAATAGTAACATTTTAAGTAAATTACAGCTTTCCCAGACATTGGAAAACCCAGGTTAAAATACTAAAATATCGAAATTATAACCACTATACTTCGAAAACAAAGAGCTCATTCAAAATCCAATTACATACACTTGTAGGGATTTCAAAGAGCTATATTCTTGCATAATTGTTTACAGGTTCAGTTTTTGAGATAGCATTACAAACTTGGAAAAAGGGGAAATTTTCACTCTTCTTCAACTCGACAAAATGATTACTCGAAAAGCACATTTTTAAAATATAATACAGATTTAGGAACTAAATTTACTAAAACATATTTTTATCCCTTACTATTTATATCTGTCTCTTTATGGTTTCGAAGATATTTCGAGTGAAAATAAGCAAAATGAAAAATAAAAAAAAAACCTTGCTCAGACAGATACTTTTTTAAGTTTTTCAAAAAACAAATTCAAAATATTAAAAAATTGAAATTAATTTTATATGTTCACAATCTGGACCCTATTTCCTACAAAACAAGGAAATATATTTACATTTTTGTCTATTAGACTTGGAGGTATAAGTGACCAAAGTGTTTACATTTTTTTGCAACACTCTGATTTTCGTCATAAAAATCCCAAGCATAAATGTCATTCACATAAAAAATATATGCCCTTTATCTGGTAACAGCACACTGCCCTTTTTTAATCCTGGGGGGAACTCTGGCCAGATTTGAAAGACAACGGAAATTTAAAAAATCATGGTATGGAGGTTTTAAATAGTGGTTTGGAGTGTTTACTTAGTTTAAATTCATGCTCCTTAGAAAGGGATTCCCAGACACAATGACCTTCTGTGTGGACTGAAAAAATGTGGAATCGAAAAAAGTAACTTTTACATAGATAGTAAAAATGGAAAACTTGGTTGCAAAATATGTAGTGACGTTTCCATTTAGGCACTTTCAAAAAAGAACGAATTGTTATTTTAAAAGAGTAGCTTTCATACACAGTATATTATATTTTATGGATTGTTAAGGCCCGCCCAGATCACTCCTCTTCGAAAAAATTTTTTGGAGCATAAACAGTCTACTGCTCACTTAACTGCAGAAAAAATAATTTCTGAAACAAAATTACAAACTCTTGAAAATGTGTGTGATTCAATGAATGCATCCCATCTGGCCTCAATAAAATCAGTGAGCATTTAGGATCGCATACTATATCGCTGAAAATGATAGACCTTATCCTGGCCATTTTGGACTTTTCGAACTGCAAAAATTAAATGTAGACATTGGTGTCAGGCTACATTCAAGATACAGTGAGCACTGTAGAAATTATTGATCTACAGCACTGTTGTACAGTACTTGTACTTGTTTCTACACTACAGTACTTATTTCTACAGCACTGTAGAAATTATTGATCATATTTCCAAAGAAATGAATAAAACAATACAACAGGTTTTGGAAATTTAAGGGAACATTTCTGTCATTATCGATGAATCCATAACATTAGGGGACAAATCAACTTTGATTGTGTATCTAAAGTATGAAGTTAGCAAAGAACACATTTTCTGTTTTTGGATCTAATTGAATTATCTGATGAAAAATCTGAGACAGTGTTTGAACTTTAGTTAAATTGCTTGGATATGCATGGTTTTCACAATTACTTAAAAGGGCATTTTATTTCATTTGCAAGTGATGGTGCAAGTGTAATGTTGGGTAAAAATTTCGGGGTTGCAAAAAAACTCATTAATAAATATCCGAACATTATTGTATGGCACTGTATGAATCACAGGTCGGAGCTAGCATTGAGTGACGCAGTTGACGAGGTAGGTGGTGTGAACCATTTTCAGATATTTATGGATAAGTTATACACTGTCTACAGTAAATCACCTAAGAACCAAAGTGAACTGGCAGTGTGTGCTTTTGAGTTAGACTAACAATTGAATAAAATTAGAAGAATACTAAGCACAAGATGGGTCGCTAGTTCATTCAGAACTGTTTTGGCAGTTTGGCATGGTTACAACTCATTATTTAAACATTTTACATCATCTGAACATGATAAAAGTAGAAATTCGACTGATTGAGCTATGTACAGTGGATTAATTAAGCAGTTATCATCCCCTCAATTTTTAAAGGACTTAGCTATTATATATGATATTTTAGCAGAATGTGCAATGCTCTCAGAAAGCATGCAGAGCAGAAACATGACAGATTTTTTATGCTGACAAATTAATCCGTAGAAGTATCAGATTCATAGAAAATCTTAGAAAAACCCGGAACTAAATGTCTTGAAGCTGAAATTGCTATTAAACTAGCAAACGCCATTTTGGTGGGAGAAGTCTATTTCTAAACAGGGAAGAATACATCACTTAGGATGGGTGGGGCTAATTTCAAAACACGGGAGAAACAGCTCTATGGGCTAAGCCCATAGAGCTGTTTCAACTTCGTGACACTCCTTTAGTAACAAGTCTTAGCAACGCTTGATGGTAGACATACAATCCATAGATCGCTCATTGGTATACATGTTGTACGCTGTGCTAAGAATATTTATTTAAATAATTAGGTAATATTTATGCAATTTACTTGCTATATTTGATAGGCTACAACACTAGAATTGTGCAGTTTAAGCCACAAAATGGTTGCAGATCTAATATTACAGCACATTAAAACATTTCAATATGCTTGTAAAAGAATTACTACCATGATTGAATTCAAAACAATTAAACAGAGTTCATATACATAAAAAATAGTTACCACAGATAAATTATCTATCAATAATTATGCAATTTTATGCATTGTGAGGTCGATAAAAGCCGATATCAGATCGTAAATTGAATTTTATTTTAATGTTTTGTTTTGTGTACTTGTAATAAGTTTACGAAAAATCTATTTTAGCATGAAATCTCTGTGTGTCTGTGGTTCTTTGTCTCAAAAACTAATAGACCAAATTTCATAAAATTCCCTGGTGCTGATTAGATTTTGCCATTTTGGTACGATTCAGGATAAATGAACCTGTCTTTTTTTCTGCGAAATAGCCTGTAAAATTTACTGTATCCACTTTAGATGAAAAACTGATAGACCAAATTTCACAAATTTTGGTAGATAAGTCACTTGTGGGTTTCCCTGGTGCTAATTAGATTTTGGTACGATTCGGGATAAAAGAAAGTCTTTTTTCGCAAAATGGCCTTAAAAATTGTCTGTATCTACTCTAGGTCAAAAACTTTTCACAAAATTTGTTAGATAAATCACAGTGGGTTACCCTGGTGCTGATTTGATTTTGGTATAACCTGTAAAATATTTGGTATAACCTAAAAAATAACCTGTCATTTTTTCAGGGTTCCCACAAAATGAATGAAATTAAATTCCCTGAGTTTTCCAGGTACGATTTAAAAATTTTCCAGGTTTTAATCCCAAAGCTTATCTCGGCCCTGAATAAGTAAAAGATAGCAATACTCGAAAAGAGTTAATAAAGTATAAAAATATTTAAAATGTTATTTCCAATCAATTAAATAAAATACTTGAAAACAATTGCATTAAAGAATGAGTAACATTTATTTGAACCAATTACAATTATTTTACTAAGCACAATGTTCAGATTTTAGCTTTTATTTTATTACTAGCCGCCTTTGGCGACCAGCCTGTTCGCTACCCTTGAAAATTCTGACCGTGGCAAATTCTAACCGTGGCACACTCGCTGGCGCGACCTACCAGAAGGAACGACCTACCAGGAAGTGCCACCCAATTTAGACAGGAACTCAGTGGGGGAGGCATCCACAGGGACCGTACCCTCCTTCCCCTACCACCAACCTCTCGGAAGGACTTACGGTCCCGCATGTTTAACGTGATCGTACTCCGCCTGAACACGGTGGCAGTTTTGGCAGTGGCGGGAATCGAACCCGGACCTACCTAGTGCAAATCCCGCGCGCTAACCACTGGGCTACCGCGCCCTCCGCGACAATCTCCATAACCTTCTTTTTATTCACCCAATTTAGACCGGAACCCAGTAGGGGAGGCATCCACAGGGTCCGTACCCTCCTTCCTCTACCAACAACCTCTCGGAAGGACTTACGGATCCACATGTTTAACGTGATCGTACTCCGCGTGAAAATGGCAGCAGTTTTGGCAGTGGCGGCAATCGAACCCTAGCCTACCGAGTGCAATTCCCGCGCGCCAACCACTGGGCTACCGCGCCCTCCGCGACAATCTCCATAACCTTCTTTTTATTCACCCAATTTAGACCGGAACCCAGTGGGAAAGTCATCCACAGGGTGCGTACCCTCCTTCCTCTACCACCAACCTCTCGGAAGGACTTACGGACCCACATGTTTAACGTGATCGTACTCCGCGTGAACACGGCAGCAGTTTTGTCAGTGGAGGGAATCGAACCCGGGCCTACCGAGTGAAATTCCCGCACGCTAACCACTGGGCTACCGCGCCCTCCGCGACAATCTCCATAACTTTCTTTTTATTCACCCAATTTGGACCAGGACCCAGTGGGGGAGGCATCCACAGAGACCGTACCCTCCTTTCCCTGCCACCAACCTCTCGGAAGGAATTATCGACCCATATGTTTAAGGTGATCGTACTCCGCATCAGTGGCGGGAATCGAACCCAGGCCTACCGAGTGCAATTCTCGCGCGCTAATTTAAATTTATAACGACCATATGCTAGGCTCTTAATTCCACCATCCTCGTTCCATCATTTAAAATAGCCATAAAATTAAAATATCCATTTAAAATATCTATAAATTAAAATATCCATAAATTAAAATATCCATTTAAAATAAAAAAATCAACCATATCGTTCCACCAATCCATAAATATAATAATTTCAAATACATCACCACAATTCAAACCACCATAATTCAATCATTTAAATTATTTAAAATATCCATTTAAAAATATCCATTTAAAATATCATATAAATATAATAATTTCGCCCGATGTATACAACACTTATGCTCGTAATTCAGTTAAAACCGAAAGCGCGGTCTCCATGGAGACGGGGAAGAAACTAATGCGGATGGGGGGAAAATGCCGTTGAGAAACTGAGCCGGTAGCCGACAAATTTAAAATCATGGCGTCTTTAAAATTGCCATCCTGAAGGCAATTTTCATTATTTCTGGACCAGATTGGACTTGTAAGAATGCCAGATGTTTGACCTTTCTGAAAATGTAAATTATTAGTCGAAATTATGAGTACTTTTCACGATGCGAGAATTTAAAAACCAAAAATCGTTTTCTTGAGCAAAAAGTGACTTTTGTTTTAAAATCTTTAAAAAATATTAGAAATCGAAATTCAGATTTGAAATTGATATATTTTTACTCGAAATTCTCTGCTCTTTCCGATGGTGTCATTTATTTTTTTCTACGATGTCTGGATCGTGGAGAAAAAAGGGCAAAAAACGGTCGAAATCGCATAAAACATTAAATAAATAAAAAAATAATTAAAATTTTAAAAATCGGTTTTCATATGTCCCCTTCCCTCCCCCCCGGGTCTCCGATTGCCAAATTTCGTAGCTCTCCGATGCGCGGTCGCGAAACGTATAGTGTATAAGACAGACAGACAGACACACACACACACACAGACATTGCCTTTTATTATTTAAGATAAACTTGATGTATTAAATGGATATATAACAAAGACCAGTGTAATTTATCAAATAGTTTCCTGTCATGATTCGAGCTCTTTCAATTGTTGTGCTATGGCCTTTGCTTCTTCTCGCAACTTTTGTTGCCTTGCTTGCAAAATACATATCTCATTTGCTTTGCGCTTTCTTTCTTCTCTTTCATTAGCTTTAGAGTCAATTTTCTTTTCTCTTATCTTCTCCAATGCTTCTTCATATCTACTACATACTCTTCTCACACTTTGGATCATATCTTTATTGACATCTACATTAGACACTCCTCCTCCTGCTACTTTCACTGCATCATAAACTTGACGAATGGCCATAAGCGATTGTTCTTTAAGATTTTCAACTAAAACTTGTTTGTTTATGGAAAATCCACTTTCCACATAGGCATTTCCATGAGATAAAATCAAAATCATCTTAATTACATTCCACAGCTCAAAGAATTCATCTTTATTCTTAAGGATACCCGTAAAAAAAGAATCCAGTTCATTTTTGACTGAGAAGTTCAAAAATTTCTCTTTCAATTCCTTTTCACTGCTTACTTGATGTAATAAAGTCTTGTATTGTCAAACTACTTTATCTCCAGTTACACCTTTTATTCTTTTCTTTTTGAGAAGTTCCTGCACAAGATTTTCCATGCGCTGAGAGCAACGTGCTGGATACTGAACAATTTGCTTTGAAATTAAACAGCTGGATGCCCGGACGATAGCAAACTTTAGTGGACTACGTTCCATTAACTTTTCTGTTGTTGACTGCAAAAAAGCTCTGCAACTTTTAAAAAAAATAAGTTTGTCCATTTCTGAAACACCACAGGTTTTCAATACAGCCATGGCACTAACTCCGATATCAATTTTGGTTAATGTAGTTAAGTTGTCAGCTTTCCTAACATCAATTTGAATCAATTTGATGCTGCTTTTAGCATTATCCAGTATGTCCTTCTTGATAAATCTTCCCATTACCTCTCTAATGATCTCTTCAAGTGAATCATAAAGACCAACTCCACTTCTCATGCAAGTTTTAAACTGATTCTTCGATGATTAAACTATAACTACAGCAAGTTACTTAGTTAAATCCTAAATAAAAAAAAATAATGGAAAAATGGAAGTACTGGGAGTCTCTGTTTATTCTGGATAGATAATGAAATATCAATTCATAATTCAAATTGAAACACATTTATTTAAAAAATTGTTCAAGCTTGAATAAACTTGTCTCATATAATAATAATTTTTAAAAATTCCCTGAGTTTTCCCTGAGATTTATATGTTTCCAAATTCCCTGAGAATTCCAGGTTTTCCAGGTGCGTGGGAACCCTGTTTTTGCGATTAGGTTCACATCTTATTCACATTGTTCTCAGAAGACCTTTAATGATTTGGAAGGTTCTATGTAAAGAAAATTCATAATAATCAAAACATTTCACCAATTCCAACTTTGTTTAATTTATCATTTTTATTCCATCACATTGGTCCGAAAATGGATTTCTTAAAAAAACAAAATTATGAAAAATTCCAGAACCAAAGTGGTGTGTTCTTTTCAAAAAGGTGTTTTTGAGAAAAATAAATTTTAAAAAAAATGCATAAAGAAATTAGCCAAGGAAGCTGAAACATGAACATTGTTTATAAAACCTGTTAAACTCAAAAGTGGAAGTTCTTCTTTTCAGGGAATGTAGTACTCTGATCAACAGTCAAAAAATCAAAATTTTTGAGAAGGACATTTTTGAAAAAAAAAAATTTATTTTTGATTTTTCAAAAAAATATTCAGAAGGCTCAGCAAGAGAACTTGAACACATATTTCCAAATGGAGGATATCATTTTAATCAGAAAAATACTATATTTCAAATAAAAAAAAAACGCAACAGAATATCTTTATATACCGTTCCAGAGACAGAGCGTTTTACAATTTTGCTGAAAATCGCAAGTGAGAAATGGTGCCATCTTTGGCAGCCTGTATCTCGGGCCACTAATTTTTTTGAACTAAACAAAAAAAAATACTGGTTTCTTACTTTTTCCTGAATTTTAACATGTTAAATTCAAAACCATCTGAGATTATGAAAGTTCCCCCTACCTGAATTGATATGGACTATACCACTTAGAAAAATGCGTGGGATGGGCTATCATCCAGATTTACCGAATATACATTTTGAAAATAAATACAAAAAGACAGTTATATATTTATGTTATAAGTAATAGCATATATTGTTACACATTCAGTTCATAATTGTAAACACAATAATTTACTAAAAATATATTTAAATAAATATTTTATATATCACTGGAATAAATTTAAAATTAGTTCAGATGAAAGATTACCTAATGATGAAATGCAAAGTCAAATTAACAGCAAACTTTATTTTGATACTTTTCTTCTAAAACATGTAAATGTTCTTTTATGAAATGCTTTCTTTGTAACCTATTTTGAGGAACCTCATAATATGGTATAAATATAACATGATATCCTATCATTTGTAGCTGTCTTAATTTCATTCTTGTAATGCCAGTCATATGCTTAGATCTGTAAGCAAATGAATAAGAACCACAGACCATGAAAGAAGCCCAGATTTCATTAGATGGTGGCGTTAGAATGGCATCAGAAGGAAAATTCTGACACACATCTGAGAGAGGTTTCTCATTTTTTGAAACTAATCTAACAATGATATCTGCTGAATAAATGTGAGGTAAAATGTGCTTAATTAGAATATTTTTACTGCTGCCTAAAATTTCAACAAGGCTATCATAAACATCACCAATAATTCTTGTTTGCATATTATGATTTAAAGATTTGGATGGTAAATTACCTTTACGACTATCAAGTATTTTTCTTTCAATTCTATCTAATCTAGGGCCAGAATAATCTTTGCATTCTATTTCAATGCAACAATCAATTTCAGCAAAAGTAGGAAGTACTTCAGGATTAATTGAGCAACACAACTTAAAAAATTGTTTATCAAATATTTTTGATAATATAGAGTAGTTAAAATGACCAAGATAAGCATAATACAATGCCAAATACAAAATATCTTTCGGATATAATGTTACTTCTTTTTGCCTGTCATCTTTTTGGATTTCAGCAAAAACTACATCATGAAAACGGTCTTCAACAAAATGATTAAATTGTGATAAACACTGCAGAAATTTTGAACAATCTTTAAGTCGAGAATGAGCAATTTCTTCAGTTATTTTTTTTGTTACACTATTCAACAATAAAGGATGATATACATTACACGCAGAAGATAATAGAGCTAAGTGCACAGCTGTTGGGATATCCCATTTTTTTATATATGGTATGCATTTATGCAATGTCAATATATATGTGTCAATAAGTGAAAGATGCATACTTTTCCTTAAAAACTTTAAGATCGCAGCTACTGCAATAGTACCAGCAGTTTCAATGTTTAATATCAATTGGTTGACTATAGACTGAATTATAATCGGGTTAGATATTTTATTTCTTGTCTTAAAAAAACCTAAACAAATCACACTTATCTCATCAATTGTAATCAAATTAATTATTGATTCTAACTTTTTTTCTAAACTTGGTAGATAATATAGTGGAAATTTTCTTTGTAGGTTCACATAAAACATAAGTTGCACAACCTGTGGACTTGTAAGTGCTTCAATACTTTCAACCACACTAAAAATAAATTTGCTGTTATACTGTGTAATTCTACTTAATTTCAAATAAAACCAATAATCAGCAATCAACAATTTATGACTTACATCCCAGTTTATCAGCCGCAAAACACATTCTTTATCTAATGTATTCCATAGAGCTTTAAAATTTGGTGTATAAGTTCTGGGTGTTTGAGGCCACAAACACAGATGATGAAGGGTTCTCTGGACATCATAATCTGAAGCTTGGGGTAATGAAGAGCAAACTTCTTTTATTAAACTGGAAAACTTTCTATTCTCTATAGACAAACCGTCTGTTAAATTTTTAATGGTAACTTGGGCAAACTGATCAAATACACTCAAGAGTTCCAAGGATTGTCCACAATACGAATATTTGTCAGTTTTTAAAGGATTTTCTAACAAAGAGTTTGAATAATAAACTAATTTTTCCATAACCTCATGAGCATACTGATTTTCCAATTCTTGAAATAGTTTACCACTTTTAGGAGTAAAAGATTGTAAAGAATTAGTGAATGAAATGTACCGAGAAGCTGAAATAAGGGAAATGCGTAATTTTTGATGTGCAAAACTTTTGCTGAGGAATATAGAATGATTTTGAAATTTTGGAAACACGCTGGTTCCTATTAATTTAGACAATAAAATCGATGAATATTTTAAAATTTTCATTACTTCTAACCTTCAGATTCTGCCTCAGCCGTTGCCTACGTAATATGGGAAATTCCGCGTATTTTCGTCCAAAAACGGTCAACAGCTTAGTTCACTCCAGTGTCCGCTAGGATCGCTTTTATTTCCTGTCCTTTCACCAGCGCTTAGACCGTCACCATCGTGAATTTAGATCTCGAAGGTGACGGCTTAGACCCTGCAAAGTCACTCCCGCCAGAGTATCACATGATACATACGTCAGGCCCGAATTTCAGCAGACTAGCAGACTCAGCTCTTCCGATTGTTTCTTTTTTCTTTTTGTCTTTTTGTGTGACGCCCGTAGATATGTGGCCGCGGTGAATGAATAGAGTTCTTTGTTTTCTTCATGAGGAAATGTACAGTTCAATTAGTTTGTACGTGATTTTGATATTGAAAATACACACACATATATATATATCCATATATATATATATAGCCATATATATATATATATGTCAGAAATATTTATAACGTCAAATATTATTTATAATATATATATATATAATGTCAAAAATATATATATCATAAAATATATATGTCAAAAATATTGTACGATCAAAAACATAGTGTGGTAATTGCAGGACGGAGTCGACCTTGATTGAAAGAAGTAGGATTAAAGAATGCTAAAAATACTTTTTCCTGCGGTGGTCAAACTAAAGTTTGAAATGTAAAAAATTGACTAGCTACATTTGTTACCTTTAAGCTTCCAAGGGAGGGTAAATGCCCCCTTGAGCTCCCCTATGGACGCCCATGGCAAAGCGCAAATAGAATTTTTTTAGGGGCGCAAACTATATGATTATACCTACAATATCGACTAGCTTGAAATCTACATTTGTGATCTTAAATGTCCTAGGGGAGAACAAGTGCACCCCTTGCTCTCTCCTATGGGCGCCCATAGAACTTTTTTCATGGTGACAAACTGAAGTTTGAGGCGTTCAACATCGATTAGCTAACAAGTCTAATGAGTCATCTATGAGAGGGCAAGTATCCTACTTGCCCTCCACTATGGGCGCCCATGTAACATTTTCCAATAGGGCAAAATCAAGGATGAGGAGTTCAATATCTACTAGCTTGAAGACTACATTTGCAACCTTAAACGTCCACAGTAGGGCAAGTTTTCCCTTGCATTCCCTTATGGGCGCCCATGGCAAGGACACCCATAGAATTAATTCCATCGGTGACAAATTCAAGGATGAGGCGGTTCATATCGACTGGCTTGTAATCTACATTTGTAACCGTAAACGTACACAGTAGGGCAAGTTTTATCTTGCATTCCCTTATGGGCGCCCATGGCAAGGACACCCATAGAACTAATTCTATCGGCGACAAACTCAAGGATGAGGCGTTCCATCATCGACTAAATTGAGACTTGCATGTCTAACCTTGAACGTCTACGGGACGGCAAGTGTCATCCTTTCCTTTCACTGTGGGCGCCCATGTTACATTTTCCAGGAGGGAACTCAAGGAGGACGCATTCAATATCGACTAGCTGGTAACCTACATTTGTAACCTTGAATATCCTGTTGGGATTAAGTGCTCCCTTGCCGTGCTCTATGGGCTCCCTGCTTATACTATTGCCCTCAGGACAGAACCTAACGGAGCCAAATTTCGATTTCCTCATGGACGGTAAACAGTCTTTCCAGACCCTCCAAATGTCTCTGTCACATATTGAAACATTGCACACTTGCCATGGGCGCCCATAGGAGATGTTGAAAGTCACGAATATCAAACTAATGAATACTGTAAGTTTCGTCCTTGAGATTGTCCCCGCTGGGAAAAGTTTTATTGACGTCCTTGCCATGGGCGTCCATAGCGGTAAGGGAGCATCCATACGTAAGGGAGACGTAAGGGGGCGTCCATAGATGTAAGGGAGCACTTGTCTTCCCGTAAACATTCAAGGTCACAAATGTAGGTGTCAAACTAGTAGATATTGTACGTCTCATCTTTGAGTACGCTCTTCTTAGAAAAAGCGCTATGGACACCCTCGCCATGGGAGCCCATAAAAATTTTGAAAGCCACAAATGTCGGTATCAAGCTAATCGATATTGTACGTCTTGTCCTTGAGTTTGTCCCAGCTTTAATAAGTTCTATGGTCACATTTGCCATGGGCGCCCATAGGGGAGAGCAAGGGGCGCTTGCTCTCCCTTGGACGTTCAAGGTCCCAAAGTAAGTATCAAGCTAGTCGATATTATAAGTCCTATCCTTGAGTTTGAGTTTTCCACTTTAAAAAAATTCTATGTGCTCCCTTGCCATGGGCGCCCATAGAGGAGCGGGAGGGGCACTTGCTCTCCCGTGGACGGTCAAGGTCGCAAATGCAGATATCAAGCTAGTACATCATTATGTTTCATTCTTGAGTTTGGCCATCCCGGGAAAAAGTTTTATATTCCCCCTTGAATCCTACTCTTTCAAAACAAGGTTGACCCCTTTCTGCAGTTACAACACTATATTTTGAGCGCACTATATTTTTGACACACACACCCTCTCTCTTATTCGTGCTCTAATCACGCTAATTATGAAATGTTATACCTAATTCTGATTCTTGTTTTTCAGAATGCATCTACATATAGAATTTCATAGCTATACGTACTCTCTCTCTCTGTCTTTTGTAAAATCTCTAATTTTGAATAATCTGTGTTTTAATCACATTGATTTCAAAATATTCTACCATTCTGTAGGAAATTAGAAACAGTTAATTAAAACACGAATAATTTGAAATTAGATATTTTAAGAAAGAGAGTACGCACAGCCATGAAATTCTATATGCATATGCATTCTGTAAAAAAATGGAATTAGGTAGAACATTTTGTAATTAACGTGATTAGAACTCGGATGAGAGAAATAATGTCAAAATATAGTATTGTAATTGCAGGAGGGGGGTCCGCCTTGTTCAAAAGGAGTGGGATTCAAGGGCGTTCATAAAACTTTTCCTGGAATGTCCAAATTCAAGGATAAGAGGTAAATATATCTAGTATCTTGATACCTACATTTGAGACCTTGAACGTCCACGGGAGGACAAGTGCCCCCCGCGCTCCCCTATAGGCGCCCATGGCAAGAGCACCTATAGAACTTTTTCAGGAGTTAAACTGAAGGATGAGACGTACAATATCGACTAGCTTGATACCTACCTTTGAACATCCACGAGATGGTAAGTTCCCCCTCACGCTCTCCTATGGGCGCCCATAGGGGACAATAACATTTATCAATATTTATACAATAATATTAACAATACTCGAATATAGATATCAATACTGTATGTCAATATAATCAATACTGTACTTCACATCCTTATGTTTATCCCGCTGGTAAAAGTTCTTTTGGCGCTCTCACCATGGGCGCCCGTAGGGGAGCGCAAGGGGTCACTTGCCCTACTGTGAACGTTCAAGGTCACAAATGTAGGTAGCAAATTAGTACGCATTGTACTACTTGTCTTTCAGTATACCCTCCTTGAAAAATTTCTATTGACGCCTTTGCCATGGGCGCCCATTCGAGATGCTGATAATAAGGTGTTGCCCACAAGGTGTCAAACTTGAGAGAACTTCTGCCCCTGCGGACATTATTTCCGAGGCCAAAATTAAATACAAACTGAATCGTGCCAAATACAAAAAATTAATAAACAATGCTAAACTTGAATCCTGGAAAAAATTCTGTACTAACTGTTCTTCAAAATTCGGCACTCAGTTTAAATCTGCCTTCCAAAAGCACAATAAATTTAATAACATATCATTACAATTTTCGGATGAACCTAATTTAGACTATGACTCTAAGATACAACGTCTTTTGGACCACTATTTTAAAAATGACCCTTCATTCACTGATTTCCCTTGGTCTCCCACCCCCCACATTGGTCTGGGCCAAATTTCTGATGAAGAGCTTTCCTCTGTTTTTAACTGTCTCCCCTCTGGTAAGGCTCCTGGCCCTGATAACATAGACTTTAAGATTTGGCAATCTCTTTTTACTTCCATTCCTTTCCTTTTTTCAAAAATTTTCAACCTCTGTTTTAAATTCTGTTATTTTCCTACTTGTCCTTTCCTTCTGTTATTTTCCTAACTGCAAAAGTTCTTTTCTTAAACAAACCTGGTAAAGATCCCGCCCACATTACCTCTTACCGCCCCATCTGCCTTTTCCCCACTTTCGGCAAAATTCTTGAAAAACTCTTTGTTAATAAACTAAATTTCTGGCTTTCCTCCTCGGAGGCTCTTCATCCACTGCAATTTGGCTTCAGAGAATTGACCAGTTGTGAAGTAGCTACTCACGGGCTTATCTCTACCATTGAGGGTCTCAGGCCCGGCCAGTACGTATCTCTCGCCACCGTGGACGTCTGCGGGGCATTTGACAATCTGAACTGGAACATTCTGCCTTCTACCCTAGATAATATACATCTTCCACTAGAATATAAAACATTTATTTACTCTTATCTTCACTCCCGATCAATAACCTATTCAGATGGCATTTACTCAACTAAAAAAACATTATCAATTGGGGCTCCACAGGGTTCGGTTATATCCCCTATCCTGTGGAACATATATTTCAATAAAATTTTACAACTAAATAGTGACGATCTTTACATACAGGCCTTCGCAGATGATCTGGCGGTGGTGACTTCTGGAAGTTCCCTTCCCCTCATCTCCCGTAAAACTACTTCTAACCTTTCCTCTGTTACTTCCTCCCTCTCTTCCCTTTCCCTTTCGGTCTCCGCTGAAAAGTCCAAATGTATTATTTTTAATCGAACTAAAGCTAAACGCAGATGTACCCCACCTGTTAAAATTCTCAACAAAAGCATCAAAATTACCCGCCACCGTAACTTCTTAGGCATTATAATCGATGACAACCTAACATGGAGTCCCCATGTCTTCTATTTAAAAGAGAAATGCTTTAAGCTCTCTTCTACGTTCAGGAAAATCTCGGGTAATAACTGGGGAGTTAATAAATCTTTTCTTAAAATATGGTATCTCACTGTTATCGAAAAATTATTACTTACGGGTCTGGAATTTGGGGAAAACGTCTTACCGGAAATCATATCGCTAAACTAACATCTTTGCAACGGATTTTCCTTTTAAAAATTTCAACCGGTTTTAGAACAACTTCGAGCATTTCTCTTTACTCAATTACTGGCATCCCCCCTGTTCATTTAGTAGTACAAAACCTATACAAAAAATTTAATTTCTGGTATCTAAAAACCAACCTCTTCCCTGATTCCTCCCTCCCTCCCCCTTCCCTTTTTGATCACAACCTCTCCAGTATCCCTCCCTCTAATCGTATAGTCTCCCTTCCGATTGTTAACCCTTCATCCTTTTCTGACATCTCCATTTATACAGATGGTTCAAAACTAGATAATCACACAGGCCTTTCTATCTGCATTTTTAGAGGTGAACGCCTGGCTGAGACTTTCATGTATAAGCTCGGTGATGAGAACACAGTTTTTCAAGCAGAACTTTCAGCAATTAAACTTGCAATCAAATGGGCATTAGATAACTCAACTAAAGTCAATATATACTCTGATAGCTTATCCTCTATTCTGGCTCTCAAATCAATTAAAAACAAATCTCACCTCCTTTGTGAAACAAAACTTTTGGCACTTTCGGCAAAAAATTTAAATTTAATTAACCTTCAATGGATTAAAGCCCATTCTGGCAACCTTGGAAACGAAACTGCAGACAAATTTTCCAAAGATGCTACCCTTTCTGGTACCCCTCTTTCCGTCCCTTTCCCTTATTCCCTTCTTACTTCATTCTGCAAATCCGCCCTTTTGAATTCCTGGCAACATCTTCTAAACAACTACGTCTCACCCCGAACTCATGACCCTTCACGTATTTCTCTATTTCTACCTATTGTTAACCCCGAAATTCAAATCTTTAACAAATACCTCATATATTTTATAACCGGCCATGGCCCTTTCTTAGATTACCTTAACTTTTTTAAACATAAATCATCCTCCAACTGCCCTTGCAACGCATATGGTGATGCAGACCATTATTTATTCTCTTGTCCCTTTTCTAAAGAATACCATTTAATTAAACCTGTCCCCGCTTCCCGTGCAGCTTGGTTCTCCGGGGGTTGCCGACATCCGACATTACTTAATAAACTCAAGAACTGTGTTCTCGTCGCCCGTGATATTTCGAACCGTGTTCGCTGAAAAGCTTGTGAGTACCTACTATCCCCGTGTCTCTGGTGATCAATCCCCTCCCCTTGCTGTTCCTGGGTTCCCCTTTGTTTTGTTTTTGTGTTTTGCTTGTATAGTCTTGTTCCTGTTATACAAACCTGCCAAACAATGTGAATAAGCGACTTATATATGGAAATGTAAAATGTTTACACTTTGAAGTGATACCTTTGTACATATATTCTCAATACAAAATTGTGTCTCTGTTTGTATATACATCTACAATGTCATAATCACTCATATCTGTCTGTAATATAACAACAAAATTATAATCACCCCATTTATATACATTTCTGTTAATTTATACTTTAATTCTGTAAATATTTATAATCTCATATATTACTTCCAAATTATACATCTGTAAATATTGTACACATCTATAAATATTGTAAATTATGGATTATACAGATAGTCCACAAACACAAAGGTTTTACTTTTGTATCATTAACAGATAATTTATATTTCTGTTACTTAAATATCCTTCAATGTCTATATTATTTTTGTCCAGCATTATTGTCCTGGCTGGCATTATGTAACTCTTTTTTTGCTCTTTTATGCGCCCTGCTCTCTCTTTCGTCCCCTCCTTTTGTATATTCCCCTCTGTTCTTTGCCCTGGTCTCTCTTTGTCCCCCCCTTTTGTAACTTCCCCTGGTTGTTTTAATTCCATTTATTCATTTATTTTATTTTTATTTATTTATTTTTTTTTAAGTAAATTTAAAGTTTTTTAAATATCCCTCCAGGGTCTCTTTGGTAAACCTGTGCAGCCTTATTGCTTTGTACTTTAAAATTTTCACAGTTACTTTTTGCTTAAACCTGTTGTTTTTCTTATGTGTTCTTTTATGCTTTTGTGTTTTTTACTTTCCCTGCAATACATGGTAATGTATAGGGAAAGTATTGGAATCATGCCGAAAATCACAACTCGAGTTTTCGACGGATCTACACGTTTCGAGACCTCTAGAATACGAAAAAACCATTTTTAGCGTGACGTCTGTGCGTGTGTCTGTCTGTCTGTCTGTGTGTCTGTCTGTCTGTCTGTCTGTCTGTGTGTCTGTCTGTCTGTCTGTCTGTGTGTCTGTCTGTCTGTGCAGATTTTGTATCCACTGTAACTAAAAAACTAATGGACCGAATTTCACAAAATTTGGTAGGTAAGTCACTTGTGGGCGGGGCTGGTGCTGATTAGTTTTGGGTACGATTCGGAATAAAAGAACCTGCCTTTTTTTGCGAAATGGCCCGCAAAAGTTTGTATCCACTCTAGCTGAAAAACTAATGGACCGAATTTCACAAAACTCGGTAGATGACTCACGTATAGGTCACTCTGGTGCTGATTAGATTTTGGTACGATTCGGAAAAAAATAACCTGCCTTTTTTTGCAAAACGGCCCGCAAAAATCTTCAAAATCTAAACTAAATAACTACGTATACTCAGACATATCCATTAAATGCCCGTTTAATACGTAATGTTTAACGACGAAAAGAATAAGACCAACCCCATTACACTAGGAATAGCCGTTCTCGAGATATTTTAGTTTTTCGTACTTTCCCTACGCCACTTTTCAACCGCAAAAGCTTGTATCCACTCTAGCTGAAAAACTAATGGACCGAATTTCACAAAATTCGGTAGATGAGTCACGTATAGGTCACTCTGGTGCTGATTACATTTTGGTACGATTCGGAAAAAAATAACCTGCCTTTTTTTGCAAAACGGCCCGCAAAAATCTTCAAAATCTAAACTAAAGAACTTGGTATACTTAGATATATCCATTAAATGCCCGTTTAATACGTAATGTTTAACGACGAAAAGAATAAGACCAACCCCATTACACTAGGACTAGCCGTTCTCGAGATATTTTAGTTTTTCGTACTTTCCCTACGCCACCTTTGAAAATAAACCCGGTTACCGAATGAGAACGAAATTTGAATTAAAAGTGAATTACATTTAATTGAAATAAATAGAACGTGGATATAAGTTTGCAGGGAAAGTCATGTGCTGCCCACATCAGATTTTTGTATCTTTGCTTGTCTTGTAACTTATTGTGTTGTGATTCATTTTTTATATGTGTTGTAATTACTTGAATCAAAAATAAAGTTCCCGGCCACACACTTAGCTACAGTAAACCTTCGGGTCTGTCGTGTGGTCTGGGTTTCCAACATCCAACAAGGTGTCAAACTAATCGATATTGTCGCCCTTGAATGTGCCCCCGCTGGAATAAGTTCTATAGACGCTCTTGGTATGGGCGCCAACAGGGGGTCTTGAGGGGGAACTTGCTATCCCGTCGACGTTTAAGTTCACAGATGTAGATATCAAGCAAGGCGATGTATGTCTCACCCTTCAGTTTTCCGCCTGTAAAAGTTATATGGGTGCTCTTGCTATGAGCGCCCATAGCAAAGGTGGCCATAGAACTTATTAAAACGAGATGAACTCAAGAACGAAATGTACAATATCGATTACCTTGATGCCTACGTTTGTGGCTCTTAAAATTTGTATGGGCTCCCATGGCAAGGACGTCCATAGAGTTTCTTCCAAGAGCATAACAAGGATGAGACGCACGATATATACTAGCTTGACACCAACATTTGGGACCTTGATGTTCACGGGAAGGCAACTGCGTCCTTATACTCCCCTATGGGCGCCCATGGTAAGGCAGTCAATAGAACTTTTTGCAGCGGGGACAATCTCACGGACGAGACGTACAGTAAGTATTCATTAGTTTGATATTCGTGACGTTCAACATCCCTTTGGGCGCCCATGGCAAGTGTTGTTGTTGAGACCCAGACTGTCCGATCTACCAGAAAGATGCAAGGTATCTGTTTGGAAGACCGAGCAGTGCCACCCAATTTAATCCGGAACCCTGGAGGAGGCATCCACAGGGACCGTACCCTTCTTCCCCTATCACCAACCTCTCGGAAGGATTTACAGACTCACATGCTTAACGTGATCGTACTCCACGTGAACACGGCAGCAGTCTTGGCAGTGGTAGGAATCGAACTCGGGCCTACTGAGTGCAATCAATTCCCGCTCGCTAACCACTGAGCTGTCGTGCCCCACTCTGTGGCAAGTGTGCAATGTTTCAGCTTTTTATGTCACACAGTCTTTTGGAGGGTCTGGAAAGACTGTTTACTACCTCTGAGGAAATCGAAACTTTGGCTCCGTTAGGTTCTGCCCTGAGGGCAATAATATATAGGCTAGGATCTCAGGAGCTGGGAGCCCATAGAGGACTGCAAGGAATCACTTAAGCTGAACTGGATATACAAGATTAAAAATGTAGGTTACATGCTAGCGATATTGAACGCTTCATCCTTGAGTTCCCTTCTGGAAAATGTTACATGGGCGCCCATAGTGGAGGGAAAGAATGACACTTGCCTTCCCATAGACGTTCAAGGTTAGACATGTAAGTCTCAATCTAGTCGATATTGAACGCCTCATCCTGGAGTTTACCGCCGATGAAATTACTTCTACGGGTGTCCTTGCTATGGGCGCTCATAAGAGAACGCTTGATGTGGAACTTATCATACCGTGTACATTTAAAGATATAAATGTAAATTACAAGCAAGTCAATATGGGACGCCTCATCCTTGAGTTTGTCACCCCTGGAATTAGTTCTATGCGCGTTCTTGCCATGAGCTCCCATAGCAATTCCGACGCGCTAACCACTGGGCTGTCGCGCCAAATCCCATGGCAAATGTGCAATGTTTCAACCTCTTTTATCACAGATACTTTTGGAAGGTCTGGAAAGACTGTTTACTACCCCTGAGGAAATTGAAACTTCGGCTCTGTTAGGTTCTGTCCTGAGGGCAATAGCATTAAGCAGGGAGCTCATGCAATGGGAGCTTGTAGAGGACTGCCATGGGCGCCCATAGGGGAGTGTAAGGGGTTCGTTTACCCTCCCCTGGACGTTTAAAGTCACAAATGTGAACATAAATATACTTTAGTTTGACCACAAGGTCGACTCCCTCTTGCAATTACCACACTATGTTCTTGATAGTGCAATATTTTTGACATTCTCTCATCTAATAAAAGCAGAAGTAACTCGTAATACTAGTAGTTTGATAGCCTTGAAAATACTTTAAATCGAAAATAAATAAATAATATAATAGAAAAAAGTAATAAAAATTAGTAATAATTAAACAAAATTTAAATTATATATATATATATATATCTGTGTCTGTTTTCAATATCAAAATCGCGCATAGACTAATTGAACTGTAAATTTCCGCATGCAGAAAACAAAGACTTCTCATCATTCAACTGCCGGCACAAGGTCATGAAATTCGCGCCTGAGGTAGTTATCACGTGGTGCATTTCCCGGGGGTGACTTTGCAGGGTATAAGCGCTCGTGTCCTTTCGCAGTTTTTCAATGTAAATAATGATGCACTCGTAAGGGTTTGGGTGCATTTTTGTTTATGGTAAAGCTTTTTTCCATAATTTTATATTTGTTATTTTTTATTAAATTATACTGATTTTTATATAACAATACTGTGCAAAAATAATTCGGTAAAAATGGTACATTGTTGTGTACCATATTGCAATTCTGATTGTAACGTAACGTAAGCAAAAGGTTAAAACTATTTTCTTTAACAAATTTTAATATATTAAATACATATGCTTGGGATAAAAATCCCAAGCATATGTATTTTTATCATAAGCCTTTTATCCCAAATAACTCAATTCCCCTTCATTATTGATGGGCAAACCATTAATATGTAATAATTTAATAAGCATTATTATTTTATATAACCCAAACTTATAAATGTGAAATAAATTAATGCATGTTCATGTTGTTTAAAATCAATTAATTTAAAAAAGTCATTAATTTTAATGAATAATTTTTAAAAAAAATAAGTGATTTAAATCAATAATTTTTTTTTAAACCAAGTAATTAAAATCTTGATTTAAATTAATCTATCCTGTCGACCCCCCCCCCTTCCAATTTTTTTTAATTATACACTCCCCAGTTTATGAATCCTGAAGAACTCCCGGGGGGGGGGGGGTTACTTTATGTCATGTTAATGAAACATTGGATTTAAAAAAATTAAAAATATTTTAATTTTTATTTAATATAATTTATAAAACTTAATTTTTATTTCATAATAACTAAAATGACAATTGAATATTTTAAAATTATTAAAAAAACTTGTTAATAAAAAAAATTTCGCTTTTAAATTGAAAAAAAAAATTCGCTTCTGTGACATCCCCTCTATGGAAATTTCTGGCTTCGCGCATGTTTACAGTTATATTTCCTTCATCCTGTAAAAATTATTTTGATATTTTAAATGTTGATTTAAATCAATCTATCCTGTCGACACCCCCCTTCCATTTTTCTTTTAAATTATACACTCCCCAGTTTATGAATCCTGAAGAACTCCCGGCGGAGGGGGGGGGGGGGGTACTTTATGGCATGTTAATGAAAAATTGGATTTAAAAAAATTAAAAATATTTTAATTTTTATTTAATATAATTTTTAAAGCTTCATTTTTATTTCATAATAACTAAAATAAAAAATTGAAAATTTTAAAATTATTAAAAAAAACTTGTTAATAAAAAAATTTCGCTTTTAAATTGAAAAAAAATTCGCTTCTGACATCCCCCTATGGAAATTTCTGGCTTCGCGCATGTTTACAGGTATATTTCCTTCTTCCTGTAAAAATTATTTTAACATTTTAATAATTAATAACGTTTGCCTTTTTTAATTTACTAAACGATAAAACATATTAAAGACGTTAATTTTGTACCTTTTTTTTTATTTACAAAACTAAAAATGTTCTATGTTAAATAAAAAATAACTACATTTATTAAACAAATAATACGCAAACAGATGCGGATTTTAATTTGTTAGATAATGTAAAGAAATCTAAAAATACAAGGATTATAAGAACTTTGACAGTAATAAATCAGCTCCGACAGGAAATAACAGCGCCCTCTACCAACTGTTCTGGAACTACACATTCCCCACTTTCTAAATCGAAATTTCCCGGCTTTATTATCACGTAGGCAACGAGCAAGCAACCCCATCTCTAACAAAGAAAATGTCACATGACATCAGAAACGACCTCTGATTGGAGGGAGAGGCCACTCTCTCTACCGGCTCTACTTATCCTGAAGCAGACTGAATTTGTTGCTGTTTATTAACGTATCGTTTTTAATTTAAGCATAATTTTCAGATTTCTCGTATTATTTTTTTTCCCATTATGCCGTTAGTAATTATGTGCGGTATTCCGTGTAGTGGTAAAACAAAAAGAGCCCTTGAATTGCATGACTATTTACTGTCGTCTAAAAATTCAGTTCTTGTAAATGATGACCATTTTGCAAGTCGGTTTGATAAAAATACAATTTTTTCAGGTACATTTTTATTTCAAAATTAAATTTTCTAATTATTTATAAGCATTCTAGATCCAGTTGGCTTGAAAGTTTTGCATGAATGAATAAAAGAATTGTGTCTCCATCCTTCAAACATCGTAATCATGTCATTTTCGTTGATGCCACTTGTATATATGTGTCATTTAAAAAGAAATTTTCATTTATTAAAATTAAAAAAAAAATTCCTACAAATGTAAATGTCCCATTTCAAATCAGTCTTGTTCACATCCTTTTTACCACAGAGCCATAAACTATCTCGCACACAAACCAAGTTCCTCTTTACCCCAGGAAACATGTTTACGCTAATGACAAAAACACATGGCTACCAGAACCTTTTTGATTGACCACTTCGTTCAAAGAGAAAAAAGAATATTGACAGCCACGCCACGAGAATATGTGATTGGCATTTCCAAATAGTAGCTGTCTCCAGTAATAACTATAAATGAGAACCACGAAGTAGCCAGTACCACCTTTTCAGGTGGTATTGCGTATAATAGTATATCTGTTTGAAGTTTCGAACCCCCGTGAGGGAACTTTCTTAGAGCAGGAATAAAAAGCCTTCTTATTCCTGCTCTAAGGTAGCTTTGCCCTTGTGAGTGCCAGACGTTTGCCAGCCATCAGCACCCAGTCGTTTGTTACCAAAGAGTTAGCATTATAAATTATGAGAAAATAGAAAACACCAGATTCGTAAGAACTTTGTGGGAAAATGGCTGTTTTCTGTTGGAGGATTTGGCATATCTTTGTAACTGGTGTGGTTAGTGACATTTGTAGTGTTGAAAGCGATGTGATAATTGGGTTCTGTTAATAAAGGTTTCATTTTGGTTTGTGATGAAAAAATAATTCGATATTTTGGTGCTATTTGTAGAGGTTGAGTTTTGGTTAGTTTGTAATTAAGAAAACATACTTATTTTGGTACTTTTCCATTTCGCCGGCGCAAGTGATAAAGTCGCCAAAAATACTACAACCAACACCAAACGGAGTATCCCCGTTGGTAACCTTTTACCGCCACATTTTCAAAACAAGTCGCAAATTCTTAGAACTAACATTTATTAACATTTTTTTATGTGTATACTGTGTGTTGTCGCCAATAAAGTCTGCTTGATGAAATTTGTGCCGGCGAAATGGAAAAGTACCCTTATTTCTCAAGGATAAGTTTGAATTAGAACAGCAGAAATTTCTTTTCGCATGAGACATCTCCAAACTGCTGAAAGACCTACATATTATATTAAAAATCATGCAGATGTTGACTTAAGCACAACACTATATGGTAAGTATATATGTTATAATTGCTCTGCAAATTTGCATCGCAGTCTGCAAAATTGTACTGATAGGTGTTTTTGAATTAAATAATATATCTATGTTAGAGCTTTCTTTTAAAGGACTTTGTAAAACTTGGCAATGCTACAATTTTACCAAAAATGGGATTTTTCCAGAGATAGCAGCATACAGCTAGGTATCATTTGATGGGAAAAATCCCAGTTTGGTGAAAAATGTCACTAATCAAGTTATTGCTCCAAGCCTTTCACGTATACATTTATGTTTTCTTAATGAAATTTGTTTTTACAGAGCTTATACACAGTGTTCGAAATTAGCGGTCGTTACTCGTAATTTGCGACTAAAAATTTCAATTTGATGACCAGATTCTTCGATCTGGTCATCAAATTTGACGCCTAACAATGCTATTGTTAAATATCAGTTTTCCCTTTCCCTTTAACTAAATTAGGATCCCTAGTAGAAGACTGGACAATAGTCGAAAAAAAAAAAAGCTGTATTTTATACACGCCCACAGTGATAAATCTGCAGGTGGTACACAGACAGTAAAATACCCCTCTGCCTATTCAGGGAAGTAAACATTGGGATCTTTATTGCACTTCAACTCACCCCCACCCTTCAAGACCTGAAATTGCACTTCTGAAGAATTTATTTGTTTTCTTTATCCTCAGACATTCCAATGTCCGAGACTCCGGGTATTTAACGCGTTTCTATTGCTCCCCTCCCCTTTATTCCCTCGTATGGAAGAAAAGGGGGTTATCTGGTGATCCTACAGTCTTTACATTCTAATTGCTTACTATTATAGAACACACTGCATTCCAGATTGAATCATTCCAGCATCTTGCAAATTTGGTTAGCTAATATTTTGTTAGCAGACATTGAAAATGATGTTTTTATAGCTACCAAGTGTTCAGATTTTTATGTACTTGTTCCGTTTATTCAGTCTTGTTCCGGGAATCCGATTTGGATCCACAGTAGTCTGATTTTTCTTTTCCATAACATTTATATTTTATCTGCATAAGAGTATCTACAAGCATGAAATCGGAAGTAGGTCATGAAATGAGAAACAAAATCAGAAATTTTAAGATGGAGGTTTTCCCGTTTTTTCATCTAAAAATCCGTTTCCACATGATTGCATCTGTTTCTAATTAATGTGGGAGAAGCACATTTGCATCGACTAAAATTTTTATGATTATTTTTTGTTATATACAAGAAAACTATTTTTCTGATGTGTTATTAAAGAAATGAAGAGCTATATTGCACTAGTACCAGGTACCGCGATAAACGGCACTTCTGCAATCTGTTTGCATCGTCTAAAACATTTGTAATTATTTCGTTTATTACTATATTATATAGAAAAACTATTTTTCAAGCGTATTTTTAATGAAAGGCTATTTTGCAACAATATTGCGATAAACGGCATTTGTACGCGATCCTCTATATTTCGTTTTATTTTGAAAGTATTTTTCCACAGGTTGCAATTTATTTGCATCGTTTAAAATGTTTGTAATTATTTTGTATATTATATAAAAAAACTATTATTCAAACGTATTATTAATGAAATAGAAGGCTATTTTGCAGTAGTATGGGGAAAAACGGTATTAGTCTGCGATTTTTCCTCATGCAATATGTTCCTATCTTTTTTCTGGTAGGTTAGTATCTATGCATTTTTTATATCAATCCCTGAAATTAATGTGATTTATACTTTTTTTTATTATTACCCAAACTGTCTAGCTCACCCAAAGGGTGTAGATGAGTTTCAAGGGTATATTTATATTTTGTCAAAGCAACAAGAAAAAGAGTAGTAACTATAAAACAAAAACTTATTATTGATTTGCAAATACAGAACCCTAGCCACCAACTCTGCATTTCTTCGTGAAGCTCCGATATTTGCATTGACTGCCGATCTCCGGACAAATATGCAAATTCCTCCCCCTCCCCTTTTTTTAAAAACTTTTAGGATGAATATAGTAAACAGATTTTAAAATGAAATTCCATACTTCGACAAAATTGGCCACAAAAAGTGACTAAATTTCGCTCAAGATTCCCTTATAATATTTTAATGTTAAATGTGTTTAATTCTTATATTTGTAATATGAGAAAGATTATATGGAAATGTCACTAAAATGTCCATTTATACGTGATTATCGGTTTATCCCCTTTTATTATCATGTATTTTCCATTCTCGCAATTTGTTTTCATCAACTAAACTTTTTATATTAATTGCTGTTTTAACTCAGGAAAATTAATTTTCAAGCATGAAATGAAGGGGTATTGTGGCAATGACTGTACAAGATAAGATGACAATAATTGAAAATTGTTAAATAGAAGTTTTTTTTTAAATTTGTTTTTTATGCCTTTTTTGCCAAGTAAAAACAAATTAGCAATTTTTTCTATTTATTTTTTCTTGAGTTTCTTTTTCAGTTTATTTTAAATTTTAAGAAAATTTAGAACAATTTTTAATATAAAAATCTGAATTATTATTTTTTTATATCTTTAACAAAAATGGGCATTTAAAAAATAGTTGTTATTGTTAGAGATGTGAAAATGGCAACTAGCCGTGTCTATTTGGCACCTAGAGTCAGAACCTATAGGCGTCAAATGACGCCTAGTTCAAATTTTTGATTTCTAACACTGCTTATACAATTCATAGGAAGACAACCAGATTTATATAAATTTATAAGCGACGAAATCTTAAGGTTTCGTCACATATCCTAACTCCAACTTTGATTTTTTATTCTTTTTCAACTTATTATATTTTACCCTCTATGGGTGTGGGTCAGGCTCAGATAGAAGCTCCGAGAATGCCCTAGAAGAAACGGGTCATGGACGTCCTTTTCAACTTCGGCCCATCATGCACGTTATTAATAACGGAAAAATTAAATGCAATAGACCTGGCCCACAGGCCATATCCGGGTATAGTGTGGTTAATAAACAATATGCTAGAGAGCATTACAGGATGGACTGTAGTACCTTGTACCCCTCCCCCCTTCTCCTACTTTCAAGCCCCAATTGCTCTTCGAAGTAAGAAATATGCAATGCGTAGACGAATGGTATCCAGTAAGTCAACAAAAGAGTGAGTTTTGGAGTCTAAGCTCAAGTTGTATAACTGGTAAACTAGAGTAGCGCAGGGCTAAAGGGACTTTTTGTATAACTTTATCATACAATAAATGAAACTGCTGATTTCTTTCTTTCGACCCAGACCGTCCAACTTATCCGAAAGTGTAAGGTATCTGTTTAGACCGCCGGGACAGTACCACCCAATTTAGACTGGTATCCAGTAGAGGCAACATCCACAGGGACCGTACTCTCTTTTTCCAACCACCAACCGCTTGGAAGGATTTTCAAACCCACAAATTTGACGTATTCGTACTTCGTGTGAACAAGAGGACAGTTTGGACAGAGCGGGGAATCAAACGCGGAACCTCCGCATACTATCCCCGTGCCTTAACCACTGGGCAATAACACTCCAAAACTGCTGCTTGTAGAACATTAACTTACAAAAATTCCTTGAAGAAGCAGACATATATCAGTTAGGTGACCACAGCTGCTTCAGTGGCATTATAAGCTCCTTTCTTCAGGCTAAGATAACAGTATGCGTGCTTAGTAACCACTATGAACGAACTGCCATTCAGTCTTAGTGGTTGTTAATTGCTCTTTTGGCCTAAAGTAAGGGGCTTATAACGTCCTGGAAACAATTTTAATCACCTAACTGATATATGTTTGCTTTCTTCAAGGAAGTACTATAAGTTATTATATAGAATATTATACTTCAAGGAAGTATTGTAAGTTATTATATAAAATATTATACTTCAAGGAAGTATTGTAAGTTATTATATAGAATTCAACTTTGAATATTTTGTATAACTTTATCGGATTGTGCCCCCCCCCCCCCCCCCCTCCCTGAGATTTTAAAAACTCTGCGCCTATGGCAGTGATCACTTTGGGAAAATTAAATAGAAAATGCAAGTTTTTATTTTCAAGACAAGTAAATAAATACAGCATGACAGGTGAATGACACTTTGTGCAATTTATTTGTTAGTATATCCTATATATATATATATATAATATATATATATATATATAATATATATATATATATATATATATATATATATATATATCATTAGAAAAATAAAAAAATTGTTTTGCTTTAATTTCAATCTTATATTTCGAACTAACTTCTTATTTGTTTTATCTTCTAAAAAGAAAATCTAGTTCAAATGTAATTCACCTGGTCTAATATCATTCCCTTGTCTACCAAGAAGATAGGTAAATGAAGACTGAGGAATGACAAATTCAGTGATTTTCTGAGTATATGAGTTTTATTTGTATTTAAGCCTAACTTCATATTCAGTTTGCTACATTAACTAGACACACATATATGTTAAAAAAAAAATATTTACCTTTTTATTCTGAGAATAATTAAAGATAGGTGAATAACAAGGAATAAAAATACTTACCCAAAATTGTTCAGTTTTATGATAATTCCCAGCACAGAATTATAGCTCGAACATAGTCGAACACTTGAAATGGTGAGTATGGACTTTAGTAAGAAAGAATAATACTTTAATTATATTTTGTTGTCATCTATGTACAGAAAGAGGAGTTAAAATTTAAAGACAAGTGAATGGCAAAAAAGCTAGGGGATAGTTGTAAAAAATTAAAATATTGCTCTAATAGTGGATTTTTTATTACTGTTTGTATTTTAAATTGTCGAATTTAATATAAAAAATCAAATTAAAAGAAAACTAGAAAATGAAAGCTTGTAAATGATGTTGTGATTTTATTATTTAGCTGTTGGGACACACAGGGGAATGACATTTAATAAAAAAACTAAATTTTTAAATATTAAATATATAAATTGTTTTTTTTCAGCTAATAAGTGACAAATGTGAACTACAATATAGTAAAACTGATCAGTGTCCAAAATCAGTTCCAAGTCAGGCAAACTTTTATTAAAACACTTGGGACATATAAAACCCCTGTTTATAGAAAATGTTTATGAAATAGGAAATATATATATATATATATCCTCTTTATGGTTGAATTTCTTTTATTTCATTGTATTTTGTAGGCAAATTTTAAGATAGTGTATTATGAGTTACTACTTACATTCTACCATTGGATTTACAATTTTATATTTTTATATATATATATATATATATATATATATAAATATAAATTATTAAATCCAAAGTTAGAATGTATGTAGTAACTCATAATACACTCTATATATATATATATATATAGTCAAACCTCCCGGTATCTGACACCATCGGGACTAGAGCTTTTGTCCATTAGTGAGGAGTGTTAGCTATTGGGGAAGTATCCTTAAACTAATTTTTTAAGTTTAATTATTCAACTTTTCTAATATAAATTTAACTTTGGGGAAGTAATATATGTGAAACAATACAAATAGCTTCTTAGTTGCATGGCAGGAGCCCTTCATATACACTTTAAATTAAATACAAAAGCTATATACAGTATAGTACATTTACACTGAAATATTTAAATTAATTAAATTTAAAAAAAACTCACCAGTTGCATTAAATATTGAACTGAAATGAATTTTAATCCTGTTTATTGAATCACTGAAAAAAATCTAAAACCACTAGCTTCGTGAGTTTTCCAACATAAAATTTTCCTCAAGATATATTTTCAATTTACTGACAATCTTGAACTCTTCATTGTCTCCAGTTTTCAGGAAGTACTTTGTAGTGTCTCATCATTACTATTTTGCATATAATGTCTTTTCAGCCAATTTTTATTTCATTTTCACCAACACCTTCTTCATCATCATCTTATTTTATTTTTTTTTATGAAACTATCGGATGTCCATTCTTGTATCTTAAATGTATAAATAAAGCATTGTCAACAGCTATGAAAGGTTGAAGAAACCCACTTCCCCTTTTCACAAACTAAATGAGAAAACACTATTGGGAATAATCCGGTCTTGTTTTTATACCCTAAGAATAACTTGCCTTTCTCTCAACTGTCCCCCCCCCCCCCTCCCAGTTCAATTTTACGAAGTCATAATTATATATTTTTTATTTTTAAAAAATAAAGATTCATAACTCATGAAAGATTATTTTTATGACTAAAATTTGGATTTGTAATAGGAAATAAATTTTTCTTAAAGAAAGCTACTAAACATGTGTATTGATTTAAATCTACAAGGTCTATTCTAAATAATCTTAAATTACAGAACATACTAAAATGCTGAAGAATGTGTTAGTTAGCCTGAATTCCATCCTTTATCAGGAGTAACCCCTAATGGGGAGCATACATATTGAAATACATTAATATCCTATTTCAATAGACTGAGGATTCAGAAATTATCTGAAAACGAGAAGTGTCCATTAATGGAGGTTCAACTATATATTCAACTATATATATATATATATATATGTGTGTGTGTGTTATTCCAAAGGTACTTAGAAATACATCCTAAACCCTCATACATCACATAGGTGATACATGAAGTTGTAGCAGACAGCAGTAATAATAACACAACTACAAAAAGAAAGCTACTAAATATGTGAATTGATTTAAATCTACAAGGTCTATTCTAAATAATCTTAAATTACAGAACATACCAAAATGCTGAAGAATGTGTTAGTTAGCCTGAATTCCATCCTTTATCAGGAGTAACCCCTAATGGGGAGCATACATATTGAAATACATTAATATCCTATTTCAATAGACTGAGGATTCAGAAATTATCTGAAAACGAGAAGTGTCCATTAATGGAGGTTCAACTATATATATATATATATATATGTGTGTGTATTATTCCAAAGGTACTTAGAAATACATCCTAAACCCTCATACATCACATAGGTGATACATGAAGTTGTAGCAGACAGCAGTAATAATAACACAACTACAAAAAGAAATGCGAAAAAGCTCCTGACAACTGTAAGAATTAAAAGTGTGTAGTGGACTGCATCAATTCTCTAGCCTGCCAATAACGGATATCAGATTTTCGTTCAGGATAAAAAAAAGAGCCGGGTGCTGTTACTAAGAAAAGGGTACGTTTTAAAAAAAATGGGCACATTTTTTTTTTTTTTGTGAATAGTATTTATGTGACGAAAATGAGTATTGCAAAAAATGTAAACATTTTAGACGCTTATACCTCCGAATCTAATAAATAATATATTTTCTTGTTTTGTCAGAAATAGGGTCCAGATTGTGAATATTATTTCAATTTTTCTTTCATTTTGCTTACTTTTACTCGAAATATCTTCAAAACCATAAAAGACAAATAGTAAATGACAAAAATATGTGTAAGGAAATTTAGTTGCTGAATCCATATTTATATTTTAAAAAAAGCTCTTATAGTATATACATAATCAAGTACATATTTATGTGCTGCCAGGCAAGTTTATAGATTAACTTGAATGTAAAATCTCATCAGATAAGTTTAATTTATATACCGAAAAGCAAGTTAGTGAAATAATTTTATATTTTAACCTGAAGTCTATGGTCAAAGTATCCAGATAAAATCTGGGTGAAAGCTCAAGTACTAGCTAGCTATAAACAGTTAGCAAGTAATTTGTAGCAATTTAAAAGCCTGTAAACAATATAAATGAGTCTGAAAAAATCAAATAGCTTTAGTGAACTTTATTGAAGTTTAATTTTATAAAATTATTCACACAAAATTATTCTGGCTTCATCGGACTGGAGCTACTGCCACTATGCTATATATACTAATGGTAAGGTTCCTTTTTTTGTAGACAAATTTATCATTGAACAAATGTTATTTATACATTAAATGTAATTATAGTCTTGAGCAATTGGGGTTATTAACAATTGCAATTATTGAATTTATATAAATTTAGAATTTATTAAATTTAAAAAGAAAAATATTAAATTTTGATTTTTAGTATTTTCTCATTAGTCAATGAGGTTTGATGATCTTTGACTAAATATATTTAAATGTTAAAAATATGTGCTAATTGTTTGTTGTTATATATATTGATTACAAAAAAAAAAAACCTTGATTTAAAAAACTTAATAGAATTTCAGAAAGCTTCATATCATTATTCCGTGAAGCGGAGTTATGAATAGTGCATGCAACGTATATTGAGCACCTGCACAGCATCCATATCTTTAACCATGAGCCCATGTAGCGGGCGAATACGCGATCAACAACTACTGCATACGTTTCTAATTCGGACATATCGTTATTAAATGGATAGCTATTGCATTCATCCATGGAGCAGGTTAAAGGCATATCTGCTATGTAGATTGCATGCTCTCGTGCAATGAGCTTATCTGTTAATCATAAGCTTGCATAGTGAGCTGGTTCATAACACAATGCGACACGATTTGTATGTGTCCTCACAGTGTATATATCATTATTATATGTGGATTACATACACTCGCTAAAAAAAGGCACTTCATTTTGTAAATCTGTTATGCGAATAAAATATGTCCGCGTAGTATGCAAATCATTATTGTATAGAGTGGAGTTATCATTATATTGTATACTGCATCAGTCTACATAGTGGTTGAGTCAGAGCTGCCCAAACAAATTTCTGGGTCCCCCCTTCATATTTCACTTTCCTCTTTTGTGCATTTTTCATGTCTTCTCCTCCTCCAAAAAATTATTAGGGGGTACAGGCTCTACTACTTGAGTGGTGTTCGACCCTCCCTATGGGCAGCCATAATCGGATACACAGCCGATAGCTGTTGCATGAAATGCAATGAGAGTAAATCCGCTACACAAATTAAATATGTCCACACAGCGTGCGTATCATTATTGCATGGAGTGGAATTATTATTACATTGTATATAATGCATACTGCATCCTTTTACGTAGTAGTTCGGTCAGGGTCACCCCCCCTTTATATTTCATTTTCCTCTTTAGTGCATTTTTCATATCTTCTCCCTTAAAAAGTTATTGAGGGAGTGGGGGGCCCATGCTTCACTTGAGTGGGGTCCGACTCTCCCTATGGGTGGCCATGAACAGATACACAGTCAATCTCGATAGCTATTACATGAACTGCAGTGGGGGTACCATTAGCTGTGACTTTCTTGACGGAGGTATGCAGTCTACAACAAGAAAGCTATTGCAACTTACGAGATTTTTCAAAAAGAGACTAGGCTGGTCGCTAAAGATGGTTAGTAAATAATATAAAGAAAATAAGTTATCCCATATTTCATTAAAGCTGGCTAAAATTGAAGAAAAATTCACCGCTCTAATCTAGCAGCTTATCCCCCTTCCTATCATCCTCTGTTTTGTCTGAATCACCTAAATCAATGTAGACATCTTCCAGCAAATGGTGCAAAGAACCCTAGTCCAGAAATCTATGTTTTTAAATATTTGTTTTAGAGCAAACATGCTTATAAAATTTAAATGTTCAGAATTTTATACCCCAGATGCATACCAAACATGGAATAATTTAACAAAAATTTAAGTTGAAAAATTTGAAAGATTTTATGAGGTGGAAGAGGGAATGTATGTGCTTAATATTCCCCTTTCTGTTTTGTTTCTTTTAATGGAGGAAAGAAGTAATGTGGGGGCTGTTAATCTTCTTTCCTTTGGCTTAGATTACTGTACAACTTAACCTTTTTTCTTTCTTTGAAGGAGGAGGGGGGGGGGGGTAGATAACACTTGATAAAAAATTTAAGGTAAAGGATGTAGAGAAAGGGCTCTTGGACTTATTGGAGGTCATACAAGGGCTGATTGATTTTCGTTTGAGGACAGACATTGCTCTCTTAACAAAAGGCTAAGCAGGGGATCTGATTTGATAACAAAAGGGCAGGGAAGGCACTCTTTTTGTAACAAATGGTAAGGAGGGTGCTGTTCTGGTAACGAAAGGGCAGGCAGGGCAATATCCTGGGAACATAATGTGGGCAGCTGTAAATCCATATACAATGTAAATGTTTGCCAAGGCAACTGTGTCTCATCTCAAACCTGAAAGCTGTGACTGTAGCAGATCCAAGTGTATTAGGGATCTTAAAGGTTGAGTCATTCTATTTTTTCCCTTGATCTCTTCTCTCACTTTTTCTTTATATTTATTTCCCATAATGTTTTTAATTTTTACTTTTTGTGGATAATTTAACGTTTTAGAAAAGTGCAAAATTCAACTCTTTAGTCAACAGTAAAATAAATATATTTTTTTCTACTTCAATAAATACTTTTTGCATCATTTTGAAGATTTTGGGATGGGCTTTAATTTAATATGTGATAAGAACACGGTTTCTGAATATATATATATATATATATATATATATATATATATAAATTCCCAAAAAGGACAAGTAGCAATGTACTCGTACAGATTCTAGATGTGTGACAGAAGTACCGGCCGGGGGGAGTTGCGACCCCCAGCACTCCGGTTAAAGCTTTTTCCGCCATGGCAAACGCTCCCGGTAACCGATACTCCCTACACGATTTCCTTCATGACCTTTTATAAATCCGCAAAAATACATACATATACAATTTCAATAACATGTAAAATCTAAAAGTTTACTTTTCTACGCTAAAACTATCCATGAAGCATTCTGTAAAAATATAACAAATAATTTAAAATACAAAATTCTTAAGACTAAAGAAATCCCAGTCTGAGAGGATATTTTTTTAAAAAATGGATATAAGACCCATAAACCGCATTATTTCCATATAAAAACCTGTGTGTAAAATTACCTCACAATTAGTCATTTAATCCTTTTAAACCCTTTCTATTCAAAACTAATGTTTGAAATACTAGTCAGAGTGTCTGTATTTTTAAATATGGACTCAAGACCTATTGGCAACTCCATCGCCATATATATACTAATGTTTGAAATCATTTCACTTATGGTTAATTATTACTTTAAAAACTATATATTCAAGACTATTGAAATCCATGTTATTATTATTAAAATCCTTTCTGGATACCAAAACCTATTGGCTTCTTTATCACCATAAAAATCCTAATGTTTGAATTTACTTCACTTGTGATAGTTTAATGCTCATAAATCGATATATTCAATTCCAAAGACATTCCAGTCAGAGAGTTATTTTTAAATATTGGATACAAGACATTTAAACAATATTATCACCTTATAAATATATATACATATATATAGACACATAAATATGCCATAGTCCAAACTCTACGCAATACACCTTCCCATGGAACAACACATAACTTTTTGATTTTATACCACTTTCACATATGACTAAAGTAATTATTAAAAGTTCGTCCGATATTTCAGAAAACCCTTATAATCACGAACTTACAATCTGGATAACGCTTATAATGTTTCCACATAAAAATAGCCCTAGCTATAAAATTCCGGTGTATAGCCATATTGAGCTATCTGATTTATGATCCTCAATTTGGCATAAAAACACGTCACCCTCTGCGTATTACAATTCCCGCCATTAGGCTATATCCGAAAAGTCGTATGTTGTTATCATTCCAAAATATCTCTTCCTGGTTACGGCTGCAGTTAAACCATTATAATTGGAAACCAATCTTATCAGAAAAGCGGGAGGATAACCCTCCTTGATAGCCTCCTCCAGAAAACGGCAATCACACTTGTATCTATCGTTGTTAGTAAAATTCAACAACTTATGTCGTTTCATTTGATTTACTATCAGATTTCTGAATATGTTACGGTGTAGACTAGTTGTCCATGACGTCAAATATTTGATATCAAAATTAAAGGTGTTACGTTTATCGTAAATACGATAACATTGTATAGTGGCAGGCTTCATTATAGTGAGATCTAAAAAATCCAGACTTTCATCCTCATTGCATGGTGTTTCTATTAAAGTTAAACATGGAGGATAAAAGTCAAACTTCATTGTATAACCACTATCCTCGAATCCGCATAGGATATCATCCACGTAACGTAGGAATAACATCTCATTTAAAAGATGTGTTCCCCTTTCATATCTATCTAGGTAAATATCTGCCATAATTGACGAACAGTTACCCCCCATTGGGATACCCTTAATTTGTTTATAAAAGTTTTCTCCATTGTATAAAACTGTCTCGAATAAAACCAACTCCACCAAAGCCTTGTACTTTCCAATTGCTATATATAGCTGCAAATCACATCTATGGTATGATTCTATTAGGATGCTATATAGATCCTTAATGTCTATATTATTGAAAAGGTCAGCAAAGTCATAACTCCTGTATATACCGATGTTTGGCAATTCTTTCAGTTTCTTAACTACTTCGAGGCTGTTTTTTATAAAATAGCTACCCTGGTCATATAGTTTCCGTAATACCAATTTTAAATGTTCCAATAATAATTTATTGGCCCTTGTTAAATAAGTTTTAAAACCGATGGTTACTGGTCGGAATTTAACTGGATTTTTATGTAGCTTAGGTATTAACGTTAAATAGGGATATCTAATTTTTCCCACACATATGCCAGATTTTTTGTACAAAGCTTTTATCCGGTTACTGATTTCCAACTGGGATAGGAATACACATGTATATAGGAATATGTGGAGGAATACACATGTAAATAGGAATACACATGTTATAGGAATACACATGTTATAGGAATACACATGTAAATATTGCAGCATAGCGCTTTACAAGATGTATTATAAATTATTTTTAGCTTTTAGCTTTTTAATCTGTTCACTAAAATTGAAAATAAATTTTTCAAGTTTTATAATATATATATATATATATATATATATATATATATATATATATATATATATATATATATATATATATATATATATATAAATATAAAAATAAAAATTGAAAGATTTTAATTGAAAACTATGCATATATATATATTTTCAAGGTTAAATTATAAACTTTAACCTTGACACACTCCCCACACCCCCAAAATAGGACCGGTTTTTTAAGTCATTTTTTTCCTATAATTTCCTTCAACATTTTAAAACACCCATGCCAAATATTAAAATGGGAATTTGAACAGTTAAAGAATTATAAACTGCATATCAAAAATTTTGTAATATGAATTTTCATTAATGAAAAATTGAAGTTTGAAAAATGCTAAATATTAAAATAATGTAACACAAATTATCACCAGAATATGATTGTAAACAGTTTATTAACATAAATTTGATTTGGAATCGTAAGAAATGTTAAAAGTATGTAAATTTATATACTGAAACAGATATATGTTATACTAAGTAAAAATCTATTTGTAAATAATATGCCCCTTTTTAGAAAAATACTATTGTCTGCTTTATATCAAAAGTGAAATTCAATGGGACTTTATTATTTTAAAGCTTCAATGAACTTTTTATTCATCAGAAATTTGTTCAGTTTGGCTGCTGCTGCTTGAGATTCAACTTCTGAAAGTGTGTAGAGATCCAGTTGGACAGTTTTGATCTCCTTTTGTTAGATATCTGAAGATGGTGAATAAGAAAATGTTTGATTTATGGGATAAAGAAAATATTTTGAAGGTCCGGCTGCGTGAAGGAACCTTACTTTTAAATCTTTCAAATCACACATTTCTAAACCACATTCTAACAACCATTGTGAATTAACATGTGAAAAAGACTTGCATTTCTTTCATTTCTAGCTTACCTTTTTCAATAATAATCTCTTCCTGTTTAAACTCCTCTGAGAATGGATATATTTTAGTAGCAAGTACTTTAATTGGAGGGAGTGGAATAACTGCATGTATTTTTTGAGTTCCCTGAACTTATATTGCATTTTAAAATAGAATTTCAAAGAATATTTATTTTGCATAATCTTGATTTATAATGTAGTGTAATGTTACTTTTGCTGTGTTCTGTTTAGCAATATCAAATAACTGGCATAGTGTCATGGTTTGTTCTGTATATGGGCATTACAAGCTTGCTCAAATAACTAACCTCTTGATAGTACTTTCTAAGCTTCAAAGTCCTTTGCCATAGGATGTATCAAAGACAATAAAACTGAAATTTAAATCCATTGTAACTCTTCTTGGCTATTCCCTGATATTAGTTGCATTAGCACTTTGAAGTAATTCTCCCTTTAGAGCATAAAGATTTTGTTAATCTGAATTTCCATTTTAGAGATTTTTAACATTTATGATAAATTACCTAGAAAAACTTGTTACAAATATTATACGGAGGACACTTCCATTACAGATACCAGTATCTATGGACCAATTTCACATTTATTATGAACTAGCAGCATACCTGTTCTTCGTACGAAGTATATAAAATATAAAGAAACTTATAATTCGCAATCTTGTGCAAATTCTGTTAAAATATTAAATTTATTGCTCCTAAAGAGAAGTTTAAGAATATCTGTTCTCACTATGCAAAATTATCTTCACGGGCAGATCTGAAGAATAAAACATCCTGGGCCCCTTTTGTAAGCAAATTTACAAAAAAAATAGGAATTGAATCAATATATACAACCCCATACTACTTATATTGTCGCAGATTAGAAAATATGCCGTGTTAGTAGAAGATTACCCGTATTACAATGAGTCTCAAAAATCTTTTCCAAAATAAAAGAGATGACGTAATAAATTGAAAATATCAATAATCCCTGTACTCTTTATGCCAGAAGGTCGTAATTGATTCCAATATATATCAAAATATATGCCAACACTATATGCCTGTACTACTTATACTCTCATAGATTAGAAGATATACTCATGTATTTGTAGAAGATTACTCGTACAACGTACAATATATGAGTTAAACAATTTTTATCATAATAAAGCAATTGTATAATAACTTGAAAATATCAATAATCCCTCAATCAATAATCCCTGAAAATATCAATAATAATAACATTTAAACCTGAAGACCGTAATTAATATTATCCAGTCAAAAATGCTATAAGAAAAATCAAATCATTCTTTTCTAATATATATTTTTATATCCATTTATTTATTATTCAAATCGAAAAAATAATTAAAATTAACACACAGATTTAATTTAATTGCATTTCTGAGCAACATGATATAAGATAGAATCTTCCTCATAAACTGCGAAATTAAATAACCATTTTGATTTCTTTATACTTTTCATTGTTCAGTAAAAGCTTGTGAGAAATTAACCATGGAGACAGATTTCCCATTTAAATCATGTTTCAAACAATTCATGTTTTCAGAAAGTGACTAATTAGCTCACAAAATCTCCCATCAAACTCAGAGATAAAGTTTTAATTCACTTTCAAACGATTTTCAAGCTTTTCGTTTGGATAAACCACAGAGTTAGAGAGTAGAACTCCTAGGGAAAAGTTTCGTTTTTCACTAATATCTCGACAACCCCTGGTTTTAGATACTCGAAACTTGGGCTAAATTTATGGGGGCTATTTCAAGGCTATCCACAAAATTTCATCAAATTCGGTTCAGCCGTTCTCCCGTGATGATGAGACAAACAAAAATTTTGTTTTTTACTAATATCTCGAGAACCACTGATCGTAGAAACTCCAAACATGGACTAAATTTTAAGTGGGACTATTTCCAGGCTACCCACAAAATTTCATCAAATTCAGTTCAGCCGTTCTGTAATGACGGAACAAACAGACAGATAGACAGACAGATTTTCAATTTTATTTATATAGACTTATCAGCAAGGAATAACCGATTTCTGCAATGGCAGCAAGAAACTTGTTATAAGCCACAATTTGTGTGAACGTCTATGGGAATCGATAATTTCAATCCTTCTATGTGACCAGCATAAAATTAATATAAAATTTATCTCAGGCCACATGCTGCTGCAAAGGCAAAGTTCATAAACTCAAAACCTGCGTATAAGGGGTGTTCCCAATTTTCTGAAATGGGCATGTCTTCCGAATTTTGAAAATGCCCTTTATAAGGAGATTTTGTGTTTATGTACAAATATTATAGTTAAACATATTTTTTTTTCTATAAGATTTAAAAAGCTGAAACCATACATGCTCTCATTCCCTGATAAAAAAATATTAGGAGAGGGGGCTAATAGGTATTAAGTACACATATTTTATACAAATTCAAACAAACTGAAAAATCAAATGTTAATAGTTAAAAAATAAGTATTTCAACATAAATAAAAGACATACATTAATTTGTAATTTAAGGATTTCATAAGACAAATCATATGTTAATAAATACTTTCAGTTATAAAAAACATATATCCTAAACTATTAATTTTGCCATTTTTAAAATTTAACACAAACACTAATAACAGTCTAAAGTTATTGTATAAAATTTAGCCATAAAAAAGGTCGATATTTTTTTAATTCAAGGTCAAATTATAGATTTTATGACCTTGAATCTAGTCTACCTACCTCTTACTAGTGCCTTGTTGCTAAAGCTCACATTCTAAGCTTTCCTATGATACCAATTTTTTAATTGTAAGTTAATTCTTGCGTGAATTATAAATTTTTAACATTATAAAAACTAAGAAAAATTAACATTTTCTGTAAATTTCGTCCTTAACCATATAAATATAACAACTAAAATTTTGAAATTTTTCATTTTTCATTCAAGAGAACATGTGTGTTAATTTTTAAAAGAATCTGAAATTAGGCAAATTTTTCCATTTCTTTGGTTGATTTAGCATAGAATGACCTGTTCCTTTTTAACAATTTGTTTTAATTTGTAAATTCTCAAATTTCAAAGATCATTGTTTTAGAAAAGTCATAGAATAGTAGTATACATTATGATTAGTATACCACAATATTTAATTTTGACATTGGCAGAATTCATTCATAATCACCAATCTTTTCATCAAATCTTTTTTCCAATCACCACATTGAATTTTTTTTGCAAAATGTGACAATAGCAATCAGCAGCGTGTTGCCCTCTAATATAAGTCATGCACTTAAAAGTTTTGTCCAGTCATCCAGTGTTATAAAAAATAAGATAGAAAAAAATTCTGCAATAGAGAATTAGTTATTTACTATCATTCAGATGATTTTACAAGATTATTAATTACTGGACTCCAAAAGTAGTTTGTGGAATTTTATTCAAACCTTTGAATTTTTATAAATGCTGCAAAAATCATTGAAATGACTATCAATTGTAAAATTTCAGTAAATTGTATTATCTTAAATTTGTAAATTATTTGTTAATAGTACTTGTAAAACATTTCCATAACCCCCAGCAAAATCTAGCCTGTCAACTAGTATGGCAAAAGAGATTTTTAAGAGATTATTCATTTAAGAATTTTTTCATTTTGAATGGCCATAAGTTGAAAAGTTTCCCATTATTAAATCCTTTGCAACATTCTAATTTTGTAGGTTTTCATTTTTTTTCTGTAAGTTTTTTGTTGTTTTTTTACATATTGACTCGGATTAAAATACATAAGCAAGGTTACAGCATATAAAAACTGCTGTCTGATCGAGTACTATAAAAGGTACACCAAAACTATACCATAAAGACTCCCTATAATATGTCATAGAAGGCATTGACAATGCACATTAACTAAGTTTATGCTTATGCAGAGGGAGGAAACAATTAAATTTTCCTTTAGAGAGTTTATAGTGGAGAAAAGGTATGCTTGCTATAATTTCAAAATTATGACTATTAGCTTTTTTTTTTTTTTTTTTTTTTTTTGCTGACTGAATTGCTAATCTCAAATCTGCTGTAGAGAATGGCAACTTTAAAAACTTGCCATCCTCAGTGTATTTCAGACCGGCTAGGATGGGAGGACAAGCAATTTCTGGAAGTCTGTTACATATGAATAAAACTTTTCCTATAGGAGCATGATCACCTTTTAAAACTTTTCTTCACTTCAGATTTGATTCTTATTGAATTTTATACCTGCTTTAAATTACTACCTGTGTAGTTAATAGTCCTTCAGTACTTGTAAGAGCAAAACCAGATTTCTAATCACAATCAAACTGGTTCACCAATGTTGGTTGCAATTCTGGGGTCAATGAAATTTTACCAAAAATGTATTTTAATAGTAATTATTTAATCAGTTTATTTCTTATTTGGTGAAAATTTTAACTTTTTTTTTCTTATAAATGTTAGTTATATTTAATGTGTATTTGCAGAATTTTATATGTTTTCTTTTGTTTCTTTTGTTAAAAATAGATTCTCAAAAAGAGAAAGAATTTAGAAGTTCCCTTAAGTCTGCTGTAGAAAGGTTAATTACTTGTTTATTTCAGATTTTCTTTTAAGTTTCTAATTCAAGGAAATTTGATGAGTTTGCTCTATAACCATTTTAATATTCTCTTTTATTTTCTGTAAACTAGGCATTTATCAAAAGATACAGTTGTAATTTTAGATTCTGGAAATTATATAAAAGGTAATTTTTATAGTGTATATATAGTACACCAATATATGTCTGTTTTTTGAGTTTATATTGCCCATGACTTTTCATTTTATATTTATTCTTTATTTAAAACTTTTATGTGCTTCATACTATATTTTATTGAATTATGTATTCATGTTTAGCACAAGTTTTAGAAACATATATATTACAAAAGTACGTTACATTCCAGTACATATACATTTCAGTAAAAAAGCCATAGTATTAAAGTGTTTTAAAATAAAATGTGGTCAATGGTTACTAAGGGTGACAGTAATGATTTTTTGTGACCTTTTATTTTAAATTTCCGGCACAACTATAAAAATGCAGCCAGTGTTTTAGAAATGCTTCTTCAAATACATGCTTTTCTAATCAAATGCTGTTAATATTCAACTTTTTCATGCATTTTTTTTCCTATTGTATACTTAAATATATATATATATAAAATCTGAATGAAAAGTCTTTTATGAGAATAAAAGTAATTAAAATATATGTAAAGTAATTTAACACATTTCAGAAAAATACATTTAATTTTCCACGGGCTTAGCAAAAGTTATCCAACTACTTTTATTTTATTTTTTTTATGAAGAAATGACATATATGTTTTTTTTTTTTCAAATTCTTAACGTGTTTCAATGTTTTATTTATTTTTTATTATTAAAGATCAATAGTGTGGCACTAAAGTTTTTCTCCTTCACATACCTTATTTTCATGGAAATATTATACACCAGCAACAGTCACCAATAAATAATGCTTTATGATAGACCTAAAAATAGGCACTTGCTGCTCACCACAGGTTGATTAAACAGTGAAGTTTGCTGATTAAATGAAACAACTAACCAACTGCCACTCCTACCCTCATTCTGTTTTAATCAAAAATGGCCCAAAAATTTTCTGTGTGTTTCTTTCAGGCTATTTATTTGATATTGTTATGGTATTATACAATAAACATGAAATTAAATCACGCATTACTAAAGTTAGATATAAAACTCTTGTTGAATTGGTTTTGTTAGAGACTGTGCTTCATGATGGTTTAAATTTTTACAAACAGAAACATGGTATTGTTATGGTGGGAAGTTGTTCCTCTGTTTTAGCTGACATTTATTTGAATAGGTTTGAAGAAGGGACACACCTCTTAAACGAAGTGCTATATAGACGTCAAGACGGTGTTCTTTTGGGTTATAGCAAAAGGGATTACATAATGGATTTCGATTTCTATCCTTTGAACTTGAAATTAATTGAAACTCCTTATAACTATGATAGTTTGAATTTCTTAGATCTATGCATTGAAAGGAATAACGAAAGAAAAACAAGATTTAAACTGTATGATAACAGAAGGGACTTTGGATTTGATATCAACTTCATTACACCATGGACTACGACTCTTCCCAGAAATGTATTGCAGAATATCATACTTAATCAGCTTTTTCAGAGTAAGCGTTTGAGTACTATATCACAGGACAGATTGTTAAGTGAGCATAATTTTTTAGTGGCAATGGGACAAGGAGTCAAGGTTGATAATAAGAGTTGGTATAGTGAATGTTTTGTACATGGAATGTTGAGTAATTCAACTTGGGATGTAATGGGGATGACAAGTTAGTTGATTCGATTTAAAGGTGTAAGCATTGAATGGACTATAGCATAAATTATTTTAGTCAATAACTTGTACTCTTTTCCTTTTTCTTTTTTCTTTTTAATTTATATTGAATTTTAATGTTTGTGTTGAGTATTTTTAATGAATAGCCATTATAATCCCTGTCTGTATGGATATTTATCTTTATATGTCTCTTGAATTTTGATTTAGATACTTATGTAGTCTTTTTGGCTAAGCACTGGCTACCGGCATTGCAACATAAAACTTGTTTAACTGGGGAGCCGGGGTCACAACCCACCCGGGTCATCTCTTGGTACTTAGTTTTTGAGTTCCATTTTGGTTTCTATATATATATACAGGGTGTTTCTAAAGTCTCGCAACCCACATTTCGTTTGATATTTCCCAATACAAAAATATGAAATATTCACAGTAAATAGTTTAATGTCTGCATAACATCGTGCGTTACAACAAATGCTGAAAATGACAACCATTTGCTGCCAAGCACAGCTCTACTCGACGACAGGTATTTGTAGCCACACGATGCAGCATATCGGTGGGAATGGATGCAGTGATGTTGCAGATGTTGTCCTTTAAGGCTTCGATTGTCTTTGGATTGTTTACGTATACATGTTCTTTGAGATAAGACCATAGAAAGAAATCAGGGGCAGTTAAATCAGGGGATCTGGGTGGCCATAGTCCACGTGAAATGACCCTATCACCAAGCACTGATTCAATGACTGCAAGGGATTTTCTTGAGGTGTGTGAGGTGACACCGTCTTGTTGAAAATATCCAAACTGGCATTCTTCGTCTGTTAACTGCTAAAAAAATTCCTCAAAAATGGTAATGTAAACATCAGAGTTCACAGTGTTCTTAAAGAAAATGGGACCTATTATTCTGCTCCGTGAAATCGCACACCAAACACCGACCTTTGCGGAATGCAATGGTTCTTCATGCAGTAAATGTGGATTTTCTACACACCAATGATGAGTGTTCTGACTACCCAGGTTCCCTGAATTATCTGATTATATGTAGTATCGATTTATTCGGCACATTTCGTGTTTCAAAATGTTTGCGAAACGCTGAACGAACAGTTTTGTAAGAATTAGTCTTCAAATAATGCTCCACAATAAATACATGCTCCGGTAAACTGAGCGCCATTTTAGAACTATGTGAACTGACTCTGTACTAACAACGCCATCTATTGTGCATTATATGATGTATAAATAGCGTGAAATTCAAACATCCGTCTTTATATTTATAAGAGATATCAACCGAAATGTGGGTTGCGCGACTTTAAAAACACCCTGTATATATATATATAATAAAAAAAGTTTGAAAGTCCAATGATAGAAAAGTGAGAAGCTGTAACTCGAAAAACCTAACTTACTAACAAGCTTACAAAATAAATGTATAAATCAGCAAATTTTCTAGCAAATGGAAAAAAATACAAATTTCGAATCATCAAGTCAAAGAAAATCATCAAAAATCAATGGTATGGAATCGATAAAAGAAAAACAAACTAAATCCAAGCACAAATGGTATACACGTGGACAAGGTCTAGGCCTAAATCATGGATTTGTTCACTTCTTCGAAACTCTTTCTCAAGTCCAAGTGTTTTGTAGAAGCAAACACAAAAATGTATATTTCTGAAGAAATAGATAGATTATATCTATAAACTATTTCTACTTGGACAACATACATAAGGAAGAAAAAATAAAAGGAAAAAAGGATACCTGGAATCTAACTCAACAAATACACGAACCTGTCGACCTCGGGAACCCAGAATGAAGAGACCAGTGTTGCCAATCACAAAGGAAAAAGATATGATCTACCATTGCCATTCATAAAAAATAAATAACAGTAATGCGAAAAGACAAGTATAAGAGATAATATACAATCAAGAGGGGCAATAATAGAAAGGCTAATGAGTAAGTGGATGTAAAAATAAAATATAATTAAAACATGAGTATGGAGATGTCAGGCTAATATATAAAACAATCCTGCTAATCTAAATTTTTTAACTATACCAGTTACAAAATAAGAGGGATATATATATAAATTGCTGGTAATTTTTAGATTATCAATATGTATGTCATGAAATTTTTTTTCAGATAATCTATAAATTCTGAAAAGCTGATTAAGTATAATATTTCTAAACAATGGAATCGAGTTGCAGTTAAGTATGCTACGGTATTTATATATATATGTATATATATATACACATACAGTCGAACCTCCCTTAATGAACAATTTCTGAATCCCTGGTCCCCTGAAATAAGACATTAATACCTTATTTCAAGGGACCATTAATTAATGTATTTCAACTTCTGATAGCGGACAGTTTTCCGAGAACAGTTTGTAGATTTCTGGCATTTTTCTCCTATTTTTTTTTTTAAGAATACCTTCGAACATGTGGTTTATAAAATTAGGGTTGTCCCAATTCCTGCTGTGAACTCGGCTGTAATGAGGGGGCAATTCATCACTTCCTGCTCTTATCTCTGAGGCTGTGATACTGCTAGTAGCTTGGTTTTAGAATACAATGTTAGTTTATCTTGCGTCAGAAAACAATAAGGTCAGTTTGCGAGCACTTTCAGAACATTTTGGAGTTGGAAAGAAAAATAAGAAATCTTTGATAAGAAATCCTCGATAAGAAATCTTTGAATCTGCAACAGCAATGAAAATGCAAAAACAACGAAACTGATGAAGATAAACGATATTGATTCAATTGCATTTGGTTGGTTTTGTGCTGTCGTGAAAAAAATATTCCAGTCAGCCGACCTTTGTTGCAGGAAAGAGCTAAAGAAGTCGCCGAATCATTAGGAATAACAGACTTCAAAACTTCGAATGGCTGGCTCGAAAAATTTTGAGTTAGACATAATGTGTCATTTAAATCAATTTGTGGTGAAGCTAAATCAGTGACCCCTGAGGTGGTGACAGACTGGATTGAAAAACTGGAAAACTTATGAGCAAATTTTAAACCCAAGGACATTTACAATTTGGATGAAACTGACCTATTTTTCAGAGTTTTGCCAGACAAACTGTGTTTAAAAAAAGATAAATGTATTGGAGGTAAGGCTTCAAAAGAAAGATTGACAGTTATGTTGTACTGCAATATGGTTGGTGAATTTGTAACCTTGCTTGTTATAAGGAAATCAAGGAAGCCAAGGTGTTTTAAGAATATGGATCTTAGTAAGCTAGGTGTGCAATAGGAAGCCAACAAGTCAGCCTGGATGATGTCCGAAATTATGGTAAAATGGCTAATCGAATTGGACTCAAAAATGTCAAAAAAAGAGACGAAAAATTTTCATCTTCATGGACTATGTTCCATCGCATACAGACAGAGATAAACTGAAAAATGTACGAATTAAACGAATTGTTGGAGCAGACAATGACACACCTGTAGCAGTGCTTCAACGTTCTGCTAACTGTTGAGATGAAACTGTACAGTACATCACTGCCATGCAGATGAGGGCCCATTCTCATCTAACATTTCATTGCCTACTGCTGGAATTGCAACTCGTCTGGTTTTCTTCAGTCCACTGCTTCCACACTCGCATCACTGTCCTAGCATTGTGCTCCATACAAGCTGTTATTGCACGATAAGAAAAAACCCTTCACGAAGGCCGATCATTCGTCTTATTCAAACTCCATAACCTGCTCATATGGCGCTCTCTGTCATCATAGAGGCATAGTGACTTCTCATGAAACATATACTGCTGGCAGACAACCATAGACTATTTTCATTGTCCTGCTACAGCTCTCTATTTATATGGCTAAAACAGCTGCTCAGTCCATTCATTTGCGATGACTCTGAAATTCTAATCATTTGCATAGCGCACCCTAATTTGCATTTGCTGTAAGTTTCAGCTCAATTGTGTGATTCCTTTATGGTGTTGCAGTTTTTGCAATTTATCTCTAATCTATCAGTAGAATTTCATATAATATTTTTATTATATATATGTGTGTATATATGAAGGAATTGTCCTACGGATTCTGTTCAAACAGTATTGGAAAGAGCATTCCTTGATCTTTCTAATGATGTCAAATTGGAAACTCTGTGATATATCTTTTGGTCACTAAGGGACCAGTTTGTGTGAAAGTTGGTCTCTTTCTAAAATTAAACCATGATGTTTTTATCTTTAAATAGTACTATAGATGTTCACGACCAAAAACACCTGAGACTCTTGGAACTAGGATGAATTTTGACTATGAAATGTATAACTTTTAAACTCATTCAAATTTTTTAAAAAATTCAATTAATTTTAAAGATAATACAGTAAAAATTAACTTTGTAAGCGAATTATAAGAAAAAGGTTGTTTTCTATCACAGCATTAGAAAAAGAATTAAGTGCACTTTTTAGGGATAATGCAATATGACAAATGCAAATAAAACTAATTATGACAAACTAATTTACATTTAAATTAAGTCTTTAAAAACACTCAAAATATCAATAAATTTTTAGAACCAAAAACATTAATCAAATATTTTTAATTTAATTCCGTAGTTTTAGCAATATGGAAACATCATGGTTTAATTTTAAAAAGAGAACTGATTTTCACAAAAATTAGTTCCTTATCAATAGAAAATATTATCACAGAGAATATATCATCTGGCACTGTTGGAAAGATTGAAGAATGTTCTTTCCAAGGATGTTCGTACGGAATCCATAGGACAATTCCTTTATATTTATTTCAGTATTATTTTAACTAAATATAGGCAATACGGATTAAATATCCTTACTTTTAGATTTAAAAAATTAATTTTGGTTTTTAATTTAAAAAAATTCTGTGCTTGGCAAAGTTTCCTTTTTATCTTTATTATGATATACTGATTAAGAGAAATATATACATAGACTTTGCATTTCTTAATGTTCTATTATAATGAAATATTAATATATGTAGCCATAATTATTTTATTAAAAGTGCATGAAACTGTAATTTCATCTTTAACTTTTTAGGTTATCGTTATGAATTATACTGTCTGAGCAAAAGTTGTAAAACTACATGCCTTGTGGTAAATATGTTTATATATAATATTTTTGACTTTAAAATTTAATTTTTTACTGCATATTTCAACAACTTAATCATAATGACTTACTTAAATAATATTTGAATCAATTTTATGCATATTATGTGTTTTAAAAGCAGAAGATATATCTCATTAGTTGTTGGATTGAATTGGAAAGGGGTGTCATTGTGTACTCTTTGGTTCAAGTGTTAGCGCATCACGGTACTATCTTGAAGGCTGCTAATTCAGGCCCTACCAGAGCAACAATTACTGTTAATAATCTTTTTTAGACTAAATATTTAAATTTATCTTATGCATACATATGCTTTACAGTCTAAGAATGTCTCGTTAATTATTAGATGTAAATTTAAAGAGATACTTTTATATCTGCAGTATAGACCATAGTAGATATAAAGTGCATCAAAGTGTTATCTGTGAGATTGCTAGTTTGATCTTATCCAGAGAAAGTTCATTTTTTGAATTACGTCTTAGCATTTTTTAATATAAAGTTTTAATATATTGCTCATATTCAAGAACAGTGATCCAATCAAAATAGTTTCAGTTTAAATATAGCAGCTAAAATTGATGTCAAAATGCTGTGGATGTACTTCTATACAGCACATTTACATTTTTTATGAACTTTCTTGTTTAAATATTCATTCCCTTAATATAAAAAATATTTTTTTTTTAAATTAATGCATTTTACTTTTGTACAGTTGTTAACATTTTATCTATCATTACAACATAATATTAATGTTGTCAATAAAGAGAGCTATTATCTTCATTCTTTTATTGCTTCATCAGGCATGACAGAATTGATTATATAAAGTAATGAGTGCATTTTTTTTTTTTTTTTTGTGATCAAAAATTTAAGTGAAATCTTGAAAATTTTCACACTTTACACCTGTTTTTTTAGACCTATTTCAAAATAAATATTAATTATTTCATGCTTAAATCTAGACATAAAACTCTAGTTTCCATAGCATGCCAAAATTATCTTCTTAATCCAATCTTTTCTAGTGCTTTTTTTATCCTTATAATGGAACATTAGTCATCTATTCAATTGTATGTAGTCATATATTGAAATTATAAGATCAATATTACCATTTTAGCTAAGTGAAACAATTTTACATTTTCTCTGAAAAATGTATACTTTTAAAGTTATGCTATGGTTATTCCAAATGAGGGATATGTCATGAAAATCTTTCACTTTTGTTTACAACATCTTTCAAAAAGAAATGCCAATAGTTGAAAACTAAGGACAAAAATTCATTAATCATGGAATTTTCAACTTCCATGATTGAAATCTAGTTTTAAAATAATTCTGGTTGAAATTAAATGTATATTTCTTAGTTCTTTATATTGTATAATTATTAAAAATTTTTCTATTTATCTGCAAATAAAGTATTGTATAATCATAGATACATTGTGATTTACTTTCAACTGACTGTTGGGTATATAATGAGCAACAAGATAAAAATACGCAGTACACGAAAGAAATGTAAGTTTCTTGTTATCCATTATGCTTATAATAATGCTTATATATTATGGTAATGCTTATAATAATGCTTATCTATTATAGTAATGCTTTAAATTTGGGAACTTTTGTATTATACTAGCCTCTATAAGTGTATTTTAAAAATGGCTCTCAATTTGTCTTATATCCTGATCTAAAACTACATGGTTGCCATAAAACATTGGTGAGACACTGTGTAAACAATAGCCCAAATCAAAATGGCGGATATTCAAATTTAAATACATTAAAATAATTATAAATACCTTAATAAATCAGGATAAATAAGTCGTTTGCTTACTGGAATTAAAAAAATTCAAGGAGCTTTTGATTTCTTTTCAATAATTTAAAATTAAAATATTTTTAATTTAAATCTTAAAATGCTTTTATACTTGTTTTCAATAATTTAAATTTTAAGACAAATTTGTTTACTATTTGATAACTTAAACTTTACATGTTTCTGTTTATTTGTACATTATTTACTTTTAAAAGCTTCTGTACCTTTTAATATAGATGAGTAGCTAATTGATAACATCATATACCAAATGAGCCAATCATCAGAATTGAAAATTAAGCGTCTACTTTGGCTAAAAACTTTGTGGGGATTTATTATACTACACAAGTATCTACATTTAGTATGGTAATTTCCCGTCGGAATATTTTGAGACTCATGTAGTAATTAAACATGTATTTATAGTGTTCACTCTAAACCAAAAAAAGGCCAGGGTGCTTCTGAAAAAGGGGCACTTTTTAAAGTATAAAAAGGGCAATAAAAAAATAAAGGCCATACATTTTAATAAGTAAATAATGCCAGATTAACAAAACTTTAAAATCTAAAAATCTGAAGACTTAAGGAAAACTTAAGCAACTTAATTAAGCATGAATTAAGATACAATGGAAATGTTTTGAGAAGATGCTGGATTCCATTCTTTAGTGCTAGATAGATTAACAAACCTGAAGTCAAATGATGAAATGGGCAAATTTCATCTTTTTGACTTTGAGTTAGTTGATCTCTCTAGTACTGAGAAAAGGAATCCAACATATCCTCAAAACAACTGTATGTTGCATTGTATATCAATTTATGTATAATTGCTTCATAACTCTGGGATTGCAGTGAAATATTTTGTCTGTCAAGAAAATCACATTTTCCCATTTTATGACCCTTTTGGTGACAAGGTTCAGAACAGAGGATTGACATTTTCCCAGGAGTTACTGTAAGAAAGAGATAGGGCAGTGTAAAAAGGGACAGAGCTTATTTTGCCCTGAAAGTGGCAGGGTACCACATCCTTCTAAAATAGTCTAGCTGAAACACTATATTTAGTTCTCATACTTCCTTTATTTTTATTTTAACTCCATTTAAATCCATATTTCCATTTTTACTCCATTCAAATCCATCCATAGCTTTAGATCCATAGAACTGACAATTTCAAAGTTATGAAGATGATTTTGAATATGAAAAACTTGTATATTCTGGCAATTGATATTCTTAACACTTTTTGATTTATGCTCTAGCTAAACTTGAGTGTCTCATTTTCCCCTAAACGACAGTGCTTGAGTGTAGCACAAGTAGAGCTTTAAAAATCCTTCCAAATTAATTTCCCCTTGACACATTTATTGGCATGAGAGTAATCCTTATACACTTACCTTTTTAAAACAACATATGGATGGTAGCGCCTGACCCATTTTTACTTTCCTTTGCCTTATATACATATAATGTATAAGGAAAGTATTGTGATTGGGTCGAAAATTCGAGTTTTTGACGGGAGAGTACATTTCAAGCCTCCCTGAACATGAATCAGATGTTTTTGAGATGATGTCTATGTGTGTGTGTGTCAGTGAGTCTATGGTGACGATAACTAACGAACGAATAGAGCGATTCAAACAAAATTTGGTAAAAAAATTGCAATCCATGAATACTGGAAGCCTATTGTTTTTATACGCAATAAAGTTACATAAATAGCTATTTTTTATGTAATTTTTCATTAGAAAATGATTGACATAAATTTTAAAATGCTAGCATGAATCGTTTTCGAGATATTGCACATTTTTCAAAAAAATTATCAAAAAACTTATAAAATAAAAAAAAATATTACCTATTGTGAAATATGTTCACTTTTCATTAGTAATATCATGTGATAAATTTGGGGACATCATTCTCATGGATCTAGCTCGTTCCATTCATAAGAAAAGATACTTTGAGTAATAATTTTGTATTTGAATATCAATAGTCATTTATCTGCTATAAGAATAACTTATTTCTCCGTCCATAATGCTATGCAAGAATTTGGCAGAATGTTGCTAACTTGGCGACTTTTTTAAATGTTGCAAATTAATGAAAATCTCGCCAAGTGGATAAAAATGACACTATATCAATGAAAATGACAACTAATTGATGAAAATTTAATATCTTGGAAGTAATATAAGTATCTACTATAAGAATAACCTATTTTTTTTACTGTAAGAACAGTAAATTCATTGCATTATATAAGAAAAGTTGTGTTGCCCACATTAGATTTTTGTATATAAAGAAAGTAAAAATCACATATTACTTTCCTTATATACATATAATGTATAAGGAAAGTATTGTGATGGGTGTCGAAAATTGGAATTCGAGTTTTTGACGGTAGAGCACATTTCAAGCATCTTTGAACACGAATCAGATGTTTTTGAGGTGGTGTTTGTCTGTGTGTGTGTGTGTTGTGTGTCAGTGAGTCTGTGGAGACAATAACTGAGGAATGAGTGGACCGATTCGAACAAACTTTGCTACAAAAATTATAATCTGTGAATAGTGGAAGCCTATTGTTTTTAAACGCAATCCAATGTTCAGAACCCCTCTAAATTTTCGAGTGAAATTAGCCTTTAATAAAGTTATGCAAATAGACATTTCTTATGTAATTTTTTCCTTAGAAAACGATTAACATAAACTTTAGAACTCTAGCACGAACCGTTCTCGAGATATTGCACATTTTTCAAATAAATTTTATCAAAATACCCATAAATTAAAAAAATACATTAACTGTTGAGAAACATGTTCACTTTTCATATGTAATATCGTGTGATAAATTTGGTGACATCATTCTCATGGGTCTAGCTCGTTCCATTCATGAGAAAAGATACTTTGAGTAATACTTTTGTATTTGAATGCCAGTAATCATTTGTCTGCTGTAAGAATAACTTATTTCTCCATCCATAACTCTTGGTGATTTTGGCGATGAATTTGGCTGAATGTCACCAACTTGGCGACTTTTTTAAATGTTGCCAAATTAATGAAAATCTCACCAAATGGATAAAAATGACTCTAAATCAATGAAAATGAAGACTAATTGATGAAAAATCAATATCTTGGAAAGAATATAAGTATCTACTATAAGAATAACCTATTTTTACTTTCCTTATATACAATAATGTATAAGGAAAGTATTGTGATGGGGTCTAAAATTCGAATTCGAGTTTTCGATGGGAGAGCACGTTTCAAGCATCTCTAATCACGAATCGAACATTTTTGAGGGGATGTCTGTGTGTGTGAAAATATATGTGTGTGTGTGTGTGTCAGTGAGTCTGTAGAGATGATAACTGATGAACGAATGAACCGATTCAAACGAAATTTGGTACAAAAATTACAATCCGTGAATACTGGAAGCTTATTGTTTTTATACGCAATCGGATGTTCAGAACCCCGCTAAATTTTCGAGTGAAATTTTGAAAAAATCAGCAAAATATCAAAACATCTAATAAAATTAAGCAAATAGACATTTCCTATGTAATTTTTCATTAGAAAACGATTGACATAAATTTTAGAACGCTAGCATGAACCCATTCTCGAGAAATTGCACATTTTTCAAAAAAAATATCAAAAGATCATGTAAAATAAAAAAAAATATTGAAACATGTTCACTTCTCATATGTAATACCATGCGATAAATTTGGTGACATCACTTTCATGGATCCAGCTGGTTCCATTCATGAAAAAAGATACTTTGAGTAATGCTTTTGTATTTGAACGTCAATAGTCATTTATCTGCTATAAGAATAACTTATTTCTCCATCCATAACGTTTGGCGAGATTTTGCTGTTGAATTTGGTGGAATGTCGCCAACTTGGCGATTTTTTTAAATGTTGCTAAATTAACGAAAAGCTCGCCAAATGGATAAAAATGATGCTAAATCAATTAAAATGATGACTGATGAAAATTCAATATCTTGGTAAGAATATAAATATCTACTATAAAAATAATCTATTTTTTTTTTACTGTAAAAGTAGTAAATTCATTTATTATATAAGGAAAGTCGTGTGCTGCCCACATCAGATTTTTTTTATAAGCAATATTTCAGTGTTTTGCAGCGCCAACATGAATTATTTTGATCATTGTTATGAAATTCATTTGTCTGATTTTTAATGGAAAATCAATCTGAAGGAACGAGCCATGCTTTCCAAATTATGCCAAAGTATAATAACAATACTATCTTTCATGACATATATTGTTATTGCAAATATTACTTTCCTTATATACATATAATGTATAAGGAAAGTATTGTGGCGGGGTTGAAAATTTGAATTCGAATTTTCGATGGGAGAGCACGTTTCAAGCATCCCTGAACACGAATCAGATGTTTTTGAGATGATTTCTGTATGTGTGTGTATCAGTGAGTCTGTGGAGACGATATAACTGATGAACAAATGGACCGATTCGAACGAAATTTGATGCAAAAATTACAATCCATGAGTACTGAAAGTCTATTGTTTTATACTCAATCGAATGTTCAGAATCCCCTTAAATTTTCGAGTGAAATTTTGAAAAAATCATCAAAAAAATAAAACATTTAATAAAGTTATACAAATGATCATTTCTTATGTAATTTTTCATTAGAAAACAATTGAGATAAATTTTAGAACGCTAGCATGAACCATTATCGAGATATTGTACATGTTTAAAAAAAAACTATCAAAAAATCATATAAAAAATATTACCTATTGCGAAATATGTTCACTTTACATAAGTAATATTATGCAACAAATTTGGTGACATCATTCTCATGGATCTAGCTAGTTCTATTCATGTGAAAAAATACTTTAATACTTTTGTATTGGAAGCTGATAGTTATTTTTCTGCTACAAGAGTCACTTATATCTCCGTCCATAACGCTTGGCGAAATTTTGGCTGAATGTCGCTAACTTGGCGACTTTTTTAAACGTTGCTAAATTAACGAAAATGTCACCAAATTAATAAAAATGACGCTAAATCAATGAAAATGACGACTAAATTATGAAAGTTCAATATCTTGGAAAGACCATAAGCGTAGACTATAAGAATAACCCATTTCTCCTTCCGTCCATAACTTTTGGCGAGAAATTTAGTGGGATGTCGCCAACTTCATGACTATTTTAAATGTTGCTGAAATGACAAAATTGTTGCCAAATTGATATAAATAATGCCAAATGGGAAGTAATGTCTCCCAAATTCTGATTTCCATCATATTATTGACATACCTTATAGTATATAAGAAATTCTCTTTTCTCCATTTGTCTGTAACAGTTGGTGATGCATTTGGCAAACTCAGCAAATAATTTAGCAAAGTATTTCCAACTTGGCGATAGTTCGCCCTAGATTGACAATAATATCATCAAAATTGCAAAAATGACGTTAAATTAATGAAAATTATGCCTAATTGATGCCTAATTGACGCCCAATTGATTATAATTATTAAGATATAATATATGGACTATATTGCTTATTGAGGATGCTATCAATATTGATGACTGTTTATTTAGAGTTGTGCTATGTATAAGGTAATTGAGTATTGAAATAGTTTTACATGTTGTCATCCGGAAAATCGCCAAATGTACAATTCAATGATAAAAACACAGTGCCGTGGATCTTATACATTATTTTTTGACTGTGAAACTGGTAAATTCATTGCATTATATAAGGAAAGTCATGTGTTGCCTATATCAGATTTTTATTGCAGATGATAACTAATTTTCTTAACATGTCTAACCTAACATTAATATAAAAAACAATGCCAATTCACACTAAGATGAAACCAGTGGCCCAACATCATAGCTGTGCAGAAGTGCTTCAAAATAGACTATGTTATGCTGGGTAGACTCTTGTATCCCATTTCAAGCCTTTAAAGTCCATTAAGATGCATAGAAGTGCTTTGAAACAGATTACTTTATGCTGAGCAAACCCTGCCTAGACCTAGTTTGACTGGTTACGGTGAGCTTCATTGTAGTAACACATTTTCTCCAAAATGGTCCCTTCTTCTATATTGCTGTATGCTTAGGTACGCAAGCTGATTCAGCATATGTACTATAAATTTATCAAATCAAATTTTTCTAAATAATGTATATAATAAATTTATATATCTGTACTTGTACTGTAAATAAATTCTGAATAGGAAATATGTAAAATTTGATTCTGTAATGCTTTCTTAAGCACAACTTTTGTTTCAATGTCAAAACTTGTTGGATGATTATTTTTATTAAACATATTCTAATACAGATACTATTTTTTTTATTTGTAACCTAAAAGAAGTGGACTTTCAGATATTTCTTTTTCTTATGATACTAGAGTACTCTGTCCCTTGCTTGCTGATGCTTACCAACCTCTGGAACTCACTTTGCAAGTCAGGGGCTTTGCTGCCTACTTACTGGCTCTAGCTTTACAAGCTCTTTAATGCTGCCAGCTATGCAGACGTAATACAGCAATTGAGGGTCCATCCGGAGCTCACTTCACAAGCTCAGACACTCTACCCCTAGTTGCTGCAACTTACTCACGACTATGAGTACAGTCCTACAGCCCCCTTCTCAAACCCCCAAAATAATTGTTAATAAGAAGCTGCTTTGTGAGTACATAGATTGTTCAGTCCACTTATGCAATCTGTGTGCAGTAGGGTGCACTCATAGGGGTAACTCCCTGATCTACTCCCGAAAATTAAGAAATTAAGCTCTTTCCCTGACGGACACAATTTAAATGAAAACCCTTCATTTACTGAAACTCTGTGCATAACACATTGTCCACAAACATTCTGGTTACCATAGTAACCTGATGTCATTTAAAGGATATGATATAAGCTTGTCATTTAGTCACATGATTTGCTTCAGAGCAGATACCACTCTATATTACGTGACAGGAGAAAAATTTAATTTTCATCAGGTTCTTCGATTGGGTGAATGTAAAAGAGATGGATTAAGCTTTAATATTTAATTGTATAGTTCCTATTAAACACGTAACCACGAAGTAAAGTTTATTAGAATCTGCTAAGATTATAAATGTTTTGAGAATTTTTTATGAAGAAAAAATATCAAATAATTTAACATGAATTATTTAAAATAGAATTTTTTATTTTGTTTAATATAAACCATTTAAAATTAATTAAAATATATGTAAAAATCAATTTATACATGCCAAATTACTTGTATTAAAATAAGAATTTAATGAATTTCTGATGTCATAATAATTAAAAATTCAACATAATTAGATGATTCGATATGACAAAAAAAAAAAAGTTAAATTTTCACTTCAATATTGGTTAAAAAATAGAAATTTTAATAAGATTGTAACCAAAATAAGAGGCGACACATTGCACAGTTTTCTAAACCATTGTGCAAAATTGCAAATCATTTGATGTCATAGGACTGACTGGTGCTAGCCTTGGCAAAAATTTTGAAAGGTTTTTATCAGTAGTGGCTATAGTTAGCATTCTTTAATGTAGAGAGATTTAAAAAATAAGTATGTTTAAAAAAGAAAAAGTAAAAAAAAAACCCTCAGTACTGTGGGAGAAATACAGTACAAAATGGCCAGTCCTGAAAGTGTTAATATAGTATTTTGTGATATATTACTAAGTTTAACATTGCTATTGACTTACAGATTTGATGCTCTTGTTCTAAGATTTGAAGCACCTGATTCTAGAAACAGATGGGATTCACCTCTTTTTATAGTTCATAAAGATGAAGATATGCCATGTGAAAATGTATCAAATGCTCTGTTCTTACGCAAAGCACCGCCTCCTAATTTATCGACCCAAAATGTGAGAATTGAAAGTGGCATTTATAATTTTATTTGAACTTAAGAAAACTTTTGAGTATTTAATGTATTTTGATTCACAAAAATTTTATCAAAAATACTGAATGGTACATAAAAATATGTTAACGGTACAAAACCTTTTAACCAATTCAGATCTTTAACATAGTTGTCTTTCTCAAATATTTCTTAAAGAACATGCAGTTGCCATTAACAACTTTTATATATGTAAAATAAATTTAATATAAAATGTCAATTACAAGAAAGCATTCATGTAAATTTGTATTTACAGAAACTCTTTTTAATCCATAGAGATAGCAAAGATAAAAAAATGCTGATATTAATATTTCGGTTCTGCTAACTGCAGGATATTCAGTACAGGAATCCTCAAAACTGTTATATCAATCAAATTTTGCCAGTGTTTTAATACCAGTATTTTGGTACTACCATTTTTTTTATATATGTATCAAATTGCTAGATTGAAAACTTCACTATTATTCTGTACTGTTCTTTATTTTCATTGATTTTAAAGTTCTTAATAACAATGTATATAAGAATAACAACTCATAATAACAATGTTGCTCATTGCATCATTTTGTTCAGAGTTGAACCATTTTCTTAGCATTTAATTAACTTAGGCTAATTCGGAACTATATTCTCAATTCGTTCCGTTTTTTAATGTTTTAGAACAAAATATATTTTGGAAAGTGTTTGCTCTCTTTGCTTTTAATTTGGCATGATGGGCATTTTGTTCTTTACTGCATAAGAATCATTAAATAGGAACACTTAAAATTAAATAGACAGGTAAAAAGTAAAAATACTTTTTCTTTAAAGCTTATTTCTGAAATATACTTGAAATTTAAATTCTTCAGTCAAAAATTGTTAGTCCTTTACAATTTTTTAGTTTCTTGCATTACCTTATGTAATGTACCTATTTTATGCTATTATTATTCTTTTTTATTGTATACTTTGCTTTGTTCTGTTGTATTTAGTATTTTTTTTTTTTTATGGTTCAAGGTAGGTATTAATATTATTATTTTCATCTTACTTTAAGACTTTAAAAATAAATACAACCAAAAAAATTGGCCACCATTAAAAGTCTTTTATTAATTGTGACCAATTATTATTATTATTATTTATTTTTTTTTAATTTTTTTTTTTTGCATGTCTTTATTTTTAAAGTATTAATGATTTTGATGTGTTTCCATACTATTTCATTACTTTAAGCCTTTTCATTGTTGATCTTTGTTTGTGTTGAAATAAATAGATAAAAAGATTTTTATGTTATAATTAAGTTACAGTATAAGTAATGTTATTTTTCTTAATATTTTCTATAATTTTTTCACATGAGCTAAATATTAATAGTTAAAAAACCCAGAAAAGCTGTTCAACATCAATATCTCAATTTTGAAAACTAAAAATAATGAAATACTAATTTTTAATTTTGTCCAAGTATTGGATGCTCTAATGGGCTGTTGCCATGTTTTATGACTTCTGGTTGCTGTTCAATCTCCTACTTTGAATTTATTCTTCTGCAGAATATAGTTCTATTATAGAATCGACTGCCTGATCTACTGTCTCTTTTTGCACAGAAGTGTTTGCAATTATGGTCATGATATGTGACATTTTTTAAAGTGCCTTTTTGCATCATTGTACCTCTGTTACTAATATAACAGGTCGAAATAGCCTCATTATTATGGTAGGCGGATCTAACAATGAAAACCTGTGTACAATTCTCGATGCTGCCTAAAACTATCCCTATGTCTATGCTGAGTATGGACACAACATAATAAATCTGTAGGTTCGAAAGTCTTTCCGATAGGTGATGGGTTAGGGAATGATGATACGGTCCCTGTGGTTGTTAGCCCCAGTAGATTCGTGTCTAAATTAAGCAATTTAAGAGTGTATTATAATCTGTGTCCTGTGGTGCACCGTGGAAAAATGTTCTGACAGCAAAATTGTTCATGTTTTGGCTGCTAAATTGGCAAATAATTGAATAATCAAGTGCCTGCTCTTAATTATGTACTAGAATTAATTACCCAGTGTTGCCCGGATCATAAATAAGAGTACCTGCTACTTAAATAATACATTTACAGATAACACTACCCAATTTCCAACTGCACACTCTCTGCTAATCAAAAAAAGAACATGTTGTCCACAAAGGAAAAAAATAAAATAAATAAATAAAAGAGATTTAAGTTGGACTACTTTCTCTAGGATAGGCTTTAAGTGCATGTGCAGTCACATAGAGTGGACTGCAGAAAAGAGAAATGTTGGTACACAGAGTGCCGATAAAATGTGTTTATTGTTCGCTTCAAAAAATCACTAAAAATTAATTATATATTGATGAAAAAGGTGCTTTTTGTTAGAATGCAAAGATATATATGCAACTTTTTGTCAAACTATGGAATTGTGTTAATCTTAGTTTTTTAGATGCAATTATATATATATCAGATAACCTAAAAATTGCAATTTTTGATGTATTAAATAAATATGAAGAAATTGTTCTACGGATTCAGTTCAAAATCATTAGAAAGAACATTCTTCAATCTTTCTGATGATGTCAAGATGACAACTCCTTGATAATATTCTCAGTCGCTAAAAAACTGATTTGTGGGAAAATTACTTAAAATGGTACTAAAGCTTAAAGTAACTGAAAGACTAATTTGAATTTTAAAAAAGTCTTACTGAGGTGCACCCATGTACACCAAGAAGTAGCTGCTGTGTACCAAATTTCATGGCCGTATAACACTTAAGATTTCTCACTACAGACCATACATGTAGACCAGTGGTTCTTAACCGGTGGGTCGCGAATGGATCCTAGGGGGGTCGCAAGAGGTTTCAAAAAATACAAAAAAAAATTTATAAATGATGTATTACAAATAATTTATAAATAATGTATACAATAATTTTACAACTAGAATTGAAAAAAAAATCAGTATATGTTATTTTACTTAATAACTTGTTTAATATGTGCTCTTCAACGTTTTTAATGTTAATACATAATTTCAATACTAGTGTTATGCCGTTTTTCACAAAGAGAGAAAACTTTACATTTACAACAAAGAAACTTTTAAGTGATGCCGTTTTCGGCTCACAAAGAAATTACTTTGAACAATTAAATTTTATACTACTAATTTACATACACCTTAAAACTCTAATTGCTCTTAATTTTAAAGTACATCTTAGCATTAATTTTAGTATAGTGGTTAGCTTTTTCTTATAACGTTAATTTAACAATATGTGTTGTGTTTTCAGATACATAAATTTAAATCCAACAATTTATACAATCCTCCAGGTAAGAAAAATGTGGACGTTGGAGAGCTGGACTTGAAAGAATACAGAGGCAAGCTTTAAATTTTAAAAGAAAAACAATTTATGAAATTCTAGATTACCCATCCCTATAAAAGGCCCCACGGGCTCAGGGGAATCCAAATTGGATTCCCTGAATCAAAACATGATCTTTGCTGTGTAAATTTACCAATAAAAAGAAATGAAAGTTAATTGGAAGAAAAGTCTTAAGGCCCTTCGACCCAACAAGTATAAAATAAAAATTGAGCTCATAGAATTAAAATTCAAAAACCTGGTACCAGGGGAGGCGTGTAGAAAGAAATTAACGTATCTGGAGTCACAATAGGTATTGAACTCTCATCTGAAGCGATTTTAGGTGATGACTCTCAGCCGAAGCGACCATAGGTGGTGGAATCCTGATGGTTCCTCTGTCGGAGTGACCATAGGTGATGGAATCCTCAACCTAACGGACCCCCTGCTCACCGGGAACTCTGATAAGGCAAATCACAGAAATCCCCGCGTAAGAGGGTGCCATGGCCTTTCACTCTTTTTCTGCAGCTCAGTCAACTACCAAAAATCGGTGTAGGTACGCTCCGGAACTTCTCCAGAAACATCTCCAGTAATTCGGCGATGGCCAGGACAAAAGTGGCGACGCGGCCCCCAAAACGGGAGACCGCCCGCTTATGTCCAACCTTCCTCTTCCTCAGCTTCTTCCAGAGTGTCCGTTGCTCCGACCAAACTCCATCAGCAACCCTTTCCCGGGAGTCGCCGAGCATGAGCATTTCCGCGCCAAGGTGCGTAAAAACATATGCAACCCGCACTGTTTTTGCTGGCGACTGGGAAGTATTTTAGAAATTTTAGCGCTGTTTGCCCGTTCCTTATAATTCTGACATGCTGGTATTACTATTAGCAGAGTAGAAGTTTAGCAAAGGATGATATGCAGTTGTGAAGTGTACTTCAATAAAAAGCAAGTTCGTCAAACACACACACAACTTTTATTCTTGTGAGATCCATTGCATAAGTTATAGTTACAAAAGCACTGTCACATTCGTTGCAAAGCAAACAGTATATACAAAATGAGCTAGCAAGCTCATGAAAAATGGTTTGTAAACAGTTTATGACTAGGCACACACTCTCAGTTACACGTACAGTTGCTATAACATTGGTAAGTAGAAAAAGCTACATTATCACAAATGCCGTGCACGTTAATGAAGCCACCATCGTCAGGTCACGCGTCATGGCATTACTCTGAGTCCAAGACCGTGAAAAATTAACTTGGTCTCTTTAAAATTGAAAGAGCCAATACTAGAAATATTTTATCGCACTTTCCGAAATGACTATCGGAACCTTGACTCCTACTTTGTTTAAGCAACTTAGCTGACAATGCTAACGTACCGCAACATACTCATACCGAGTATTTGCTAAGCATCAGATCATACGATCTATCTATTGATCAACCTATCGATCAGACAACCAGTCTATCAAAAAGCGAGATCTTCAAAGATAAGTAACTGAGAATGCGTCCTATCAAATATACACCGTGATGAGTACGCTCCGGAACTCAACCGTTGACGGCAGCGCCCTCACTATATGCAAATCAGGATGCGCGCGCGGCGAGAAGGCGATTTGCATGAATGGCATGTTCTGTTCTCGTCACGAGTCGTTCACGGGAACGGTAAAACCATTCTCAAAATGAAGACATGTTCCCGCGATAACGAGAATCGTGACGAAAACAGTGACGATTCCTTAGATGACATGGCCATGCAATGTAATCTCTAATGATGAACTGACTGTCCGAATAGTGGCCCACAAGCAAGGAAAATGGTTAGATAACATATTAATTAATTAAATTACTGAAATTTATTTCAGAATTAACAAATATTAATACTTTATGAAATATGTAACTGTATAAAATGTGATTCATAGAACTTACTGAAATGATTTTCAATGGCAGCAAAAGTATTTAGATTGAAGCGTTTTCTTTGTATTTTATAGAAATTAAACAACGTTATATAAAAAGTAAAATACACAATGATAAAAATATAAAGATGTGTGTATGTCAAGGTATTTTTCCCCTTTTATAGATGGATCGAGGATCTTTCCTAAAGAAAATGTCTTATTACACAAGCGAGCAACCCATGAATTACGGGGGGGGGGGGGGGGGGGGGGGTAATCTCTGTTGGAAACTTGGTTCTGTTTTCGTCGCGATTCTCGTTATCGCGAGAACGTGTTTACATTTTTAGAATGGTTCTACCGTTCTCGTGAACGACTCGTGACGGGAACAGAACATGCCATTCATGCAAATCGCCATCTCGCCGCGCGCGCATTCTGATTTGCATATAGTGAGGGCGCTGCCGTCAACGGTTGTGTTCCGGAGCGTACCCATCACAGTGTATATACACGGAATTAAAATAACAGGAACCGCCTTACGGGGCAATTCCCGTATAGGAGGATGAAGCCGGTTTTTGGCACTCTCCCACTCAAACTTCACTTCCGGTAGCCATGTTGTCCGGTGCAAAAAAAGGGAATTTCTTCCTTGGCCACTGGGCAAAACAGCTGCGTAAAGAGACCTTTATTTCATTATTTTTAATAATAATCCAATCTGTGAAATTGTATGCGTAAATTAGAAACATGTCTTTAAATGACATACCATTATATAAAGGAAAATATCATTGTCTTTACCGACAATCGGGATTTTCCGTTGCTCCAATAGTCATTTGCAATCGAAAATAGTCTCTCAACAGAAGCGCTGGTGCCTGAGAAACAATGATAATTCAATCAGTACCATAAGATTTTGATCAGAGATGTGGGTAAATATTTCCATCCACCTTTTATCAATGACTTTCAAAGGTAAACATGTCACTTTGTGGTATTTTGCTTCCGTAATATTATGAATTACATCAGTACTGCTAATACTAGCGATTTTTCGCTAGATTTTGGGTTTTCCCTGAAAGTTGAGAGAGAAATATAGTATGGTTTTCCTTGGTTATCAATTCAAAATTCATAATTTATTTTAATAATGAACATCACTAAAAAGGAGCATAAGGAAGTACAAACGAGTATAAAGGAGTACAGTTTTGAAAAATAGTACAGTACAAAGCAGAACAGTAGTACCACGGAATTAAAATTTGGTTATTTTAATTCCGTGAGTAGTACAATAACTAAAAAAGGAGTACAAAACTCCCAAAAGGAGTATGGTTGGTCACCTTAGTTAAGAGAAGATCAAAGTTATCTGTAAATCCAAATTGAACTCATTTTACAATAAGATAGAAGTTATAATCATTAACATAGAAGACAAAAAAAATCATTAGCAAGATAAATCTAAAGGGGGGGGGGAGTGAGGAACAAATAAATTTTTAAAAAAGCAATTTATTACTCACTAACTTACACTCCTGGTATTTTAGACAACAGCTAGAAATAGCCAAACTAACTCGAACTTACAATGCAACTATTTTCATAGTAAATTCGACTTCTTAACAAACGACCTGTCATCTGACATCTCCAGCTACCATCATGCAAACTTTGGTTACAAAGTCGAATTTACTACGACACCCCCCCCCCCCCCCGCGGTGCAGGGGGCTCCCATTTGCCTCATAAATATATATGTTTTAAAAAAAAGAAATTTTAAAATAGGGGATCCCCAGATTTTGTGCTACGCCACTGCCTGAAGGTGAACTGACTCTGCAACAGGTAGGTTTAAAAAATTGATAGTCAAGTTATTTTAATTCCATGAGTAGTACAGTAACTAAGAAAGGAGTACAAAACTCCCAAAAGGAGTATGGTTGGTCACCTTAGTTAAGAGAAGATCAAAGTCTCCAGCTACCATCTCCAGCTACCATCATGCAAACTTTGGTTACAAAGTCGAATTTACTACGAACCCCCCCCCCCCCCCCCCCCGCGGTGCAGGGGGCTCCCATTCGCCTCATAAATATATATTTTTTAAAAAAAAGAAATTTTAAAATAGGGGATCCCCAGATTTTGTGCTACGCCACTGCCTGAAGGTGAACTGACTCTGCAACAGGTAGGTTTAAAAAATTGATAGTCAAGTTATTTTAATTCCATGAGTAGTACAGTAACTAAGAAAGGAGTACAAAACTCCCAAAAGGAGTATGGTTGGTCACCTTAGTTAAGAGAAGATCAAAGTCTCCAGCTACCATCATGCAAACTTTGGTTACAAAGTCGAATTTACTACGAACCCCCCCCCCCCCCCCCCCGCGGTGCAGGGGGCTCCCATTCGCCTCATAAATATATATGTTTTTAAAAAAAGAAATTTTAAATTAGGGGGAAATTTTAAAATAGGGAAACGTCACTGCCTGAAGGTGAACTGACTCTGCAACAGGTAGGTTTAAAAAATTGATAGTCAAGGGCGATACTTATCTCAATCGTATTTATTACCACATAAAATTAAAAATTTTAATTTTGTGTTTTTGAGGGTGAGTAATTTTTCACTATTGGTGGGGAATTTTTAATCACTAGTGGAATAATTGCTTATCAATTGCTATCTTAAATATGTTCTGGATCACTTGCTCAATAGGGCATTTTGACAGGTTGTTAATTGGCCACATTTTGGAAATAATATAAAAATATATTTAAAAGAATTTTTTCCCAAATTCAGGTTTGTCAAGAGAATTGGAAACCCTTTCCTTGAAATGCAATACTAGTTAGGAGTAATTAAATAAAACTACAAGTTGGCAATACAGTTTCAGGTTATAAACAAACAGATTTCATAACTTACATATGAAATGTAACTCCAAGCTTCGGTTTCGATGATCTGTTCACACATCCTATAGCAGTGCAGCTCGGCATTGAAATATTATAACTGTGTTTACAATACGTATTATTTAAAAACCCACGAGTTACCAATTCAATATTACAGACAACAGTACCAAAAGCTTATATTTTGGTTCGAACCTTTTGAAGGAGAGAAATCTAATTAATAATATTTTTCCTTATATAATGATATGCTACTTTGTAATACGTGTTTCTAATGAAAACATACGCTCAGAAAAACTGATCTTATACTAAAAAAGGGTAAATGAAGATCCACTTAAGCAGTCGTTTTTACCAGGTTTTAACACTGAGCAATGAGAGGGATTATTTTTTCCTGCACCGTTCAAGATGGCTACCGGAAGTGGGACTTCAGCGGGGAAAACCGAAAACGGCTTCAGCGATATTGCCTCACGCCGCTTCCTGTTATTTTAATTCCGTGTGTATATATGATAGGACACATTCTCAGTTATTCAGAGACTTTACAGACCTTGACTGACCATGTAGTAGACGTGGGAGACTTTTCAGAGTTTAAGATCTTGTAGTTATGCAGACTTAAGACTCGACGTATAGTCAGATCGATCAGACGGTGATCGACGGTGAAAGACCTTGTATGGAAGGCAGACCTTGATCGGTAGAGAGTAGTCTAACTTCTAAAGCCATGACGTGTGACCTGATGATGGTGGCTTCATTAACGTACACGGCATGTGTGGTACAGTAGCTGTTTTTTCTACTTACCGATGTTATAGTAACTGAGAGTGTGTGCCTAGTCATAAAAACTGTTTAAAACCTTTTTCATGAGCTTGCTAGCTCATTGTATATAATTTTGCTTTGCAACGAATGTTACAGTGTTTTATTTTGTAACTTCATCTGATGCAATGGATCTCACAACAAATAAATTGTGTTTGTGTTTAACGAGCTTGTTTTCTTGAGAAAACACATCACTACTGCATATCATCTGCTACAAAATTTTCTTTACCAGCACTTCAGATATGGATATGGCCAAACACTGCTAAATCTGCAAATGACTTTCAAATTTTTCTAGTCAAGTCGCTCAGCTAACACAGCAATAGCAGCCGACATTTGGTTATGGGCCGTAGTATGTCAAGGCCATAACTTTTATCCGTGATAAAGCAGCAGTGAAGAGTTGTGAATTCCATCGACGGGGGCCGCGACCGGCGCCATTTGCATCAAGCAGAAAGGTAAACAACGCACTCTAGTCACAGTTAAAGACTATGGAGGTGAGCAACGGCATAGAAGCGTTAAACAGGGACAATTACGTCACCTGGCGTAATGAAATTTCATTTATCCTGAAAGGAGAAGGATGTTACGGCCACATCAACCGTACTGCATTACCAGTCGACGAATCTACGTCACGCCGCGAGCGAGAGGAGTACATGCGCAGCAGCGACCGCGCACTTTCCATCCTGTTTCGAAATATCTCGGCGGAGTACAGAGAACTGCTCGACATCGGCGACAGCCCGGCGGATGCGTGGGAGAAGTTGGAGGCGCATTTTGAGGCCCCAACGCGCGCCAATCTAGTTCATCTGTTGGACGAGTTTTTCAGTCTACGCCCGGAAATCGAGGAGCCCATCGACATATTCTGTACGAGGATAAGGAAAGCTGTCACCAAGCTCAAGAACGTGAATCACCCCGTGGAGGATGTGTACGTGGCATTCCAAGCCATCCGGTATCTCCCAGCCCAGTACCAGAGTATCATCCAAATCATTTATCGCTGGAGCGATACTGATTTTAAATTGGATAAAATTCAGAAAGAACTCTCCTTGGAGGAGGGCAGGATTAAACAGTTGAGGAAGGATCATGACAATAATAATGTAAGTTCCAATTCATCTGTATATTTTTCAAATGTTAACGCTAAATGCAAAAATGTTACCAAAGTTAAAAAGTCTATTAAGGTCATAGGACCATGTTTTATGTGTAATAAAAATGGTCATGTAAAGGCACAATGCCCAAAATTGAAAAAGATGACTAGCTCTAGTATTATTGAAGTATTTTCAAATATAAATGTAGAAGCTAATATTGTTGATAATCCTGACAATAGGCTCAGCTGGGTGATTGACACCGCTGCTACGCGACACTTTTGTAATGATGTTAAAATGTTTTCAAAATTTGATAAATGTAAGGATACATCTATGTCGCTAGCAGTGGGTGATATGGAAAGCCCAGTTGAGGCTATTGGAACGGTGAACATGTATGTTAAATTTAAAGATCATACAAATAATATTGTGCTACAAAATGTTATGTATTCACCAAAATTACGGCGTAACTTGTTGGCCGCATCTGTATTAGAAGAGCAGGGCTATTCTTTTAGTGCAGCCAAAGGTATTCTATGGTTTAAGACTCCTGAGGGAGAAAATTTCTTTTACGCTAAACGTAAAGAAGGATTGTATTTCTTAAAACCACAGTACTCAACTAAAAGTTTAAATAGTAGTGTTGAGGGCCGTAAAGGAGATCAGGATAGGGACAAAAATTCTAAACAGGTTAGAAAAACCCCTGCAACAAATAGTCAAAGTCAAAACAAAATTAAGCCTAACTTGAATAAAAGGAAAAACAAATCTGATTTAAAATCAAAGTCAAATAAAATTAGTGGTTCAACAGTTGAAATTCTGAACAAAACTGAATTATGGCATAGAAGATATGGCCATATTAACTCAGACTACTTGCACCAAACAAGTAAAGTTTCCGCGGCAAACGGACTCCCAAAATTAAAATATGCAAAAGTAAATTGCATTCATTGCAAACTTGCAAAATCTAAAAGAGTTTCGTACAAACCAATAGGCAGGATTAGATCTACAGAACCTTTGCAATTACTGCACATGGACGTTTGTGGTCCAATGCCTGTAGCTTCATTGGGGGGAAACAAATACTTCTTGACTATTACAGACGATTTTAGCCGCAAGGTGTTTGTTTTTATTTTAAAACAAAAATCAGATGTGTTCAAAGTTTTTCAGGATTTTCAAGCTTGTCAGGAGAGACAATTAGGCAAAAAGATTTTGTGCATCCGTACTGATAACGGCATGGAATTTTGTCACGGTCAATTTAAAGCTTTTTTGAAAAAGTTAGGGATTAAGCATGAACGATCTAACACTTATACACCCGAACAAAACGGGGTATCTGAAAGATTCAACCTGACAGCGTTAGATTGTGTCAAGGCAATGCTTAATCAAAGCAAAGTTGGTGACAAAATGTGGGCAGAGGCAATCCTATGTTTTACTTATACAAAGAACAGGATTTGCCATAAATTTAAAGTTAAAACTCCACACGAATTGTACTATGGGAAGAAGCCTGCTGTATCCCATCTCAGAGTTTTTGGATGTAAGGCTTATGCTGGTATTGCAAAACAGCTTAGGAAGAAGCTAGACCTAAGAGCTCAACTGGGAGTTATGGTAGGATATGCGGAAAATACCAGGGGCTATAGAATTCTTCTTGTGAAAGAAGGAAAAATATTAGAAATAAGCAATGTCCGTTTTGAGGAGATGGAAGCAGCGGAAGGCGTCCTGGACCCCATTCGACCTAGAAACTTCACCCAAAAGAAATCGGGTTTTACTCGAACATCAGATTCAGGATCGGGATGTTTGGATAGTGAGTCAGAGGAAGAAGCAGGTGAGAGCCATGACACTAGTCATACTAGTGAGGAAGAGGACTCTCCTGCTGATTCCGATCTGACCCCCTGTTCAAACATAGATTGGGAAAGGAAAGCTGTACCCAGGCCTGATGGAACTCGAACTGATGTTTACTACTCAGTGAGGGGTGATAAACATAGGCTAAGAAGTCATAATGATGTTAAAAAATTCTGTGCTAAGGCTAACATACATTATGACCAAAATTTGTTTAACTTCAGAGAAAAGAGGGATATCAAATCCAGGCCAGAGGCAAGCAACATAGAGATAATAGTTCCCAAAAACTATAAATCGGCAATTGAATCTCCGCACTCGCAAGAATGGCAAGAAGCCATGAATAATGAAATAGCAATAATGCAAGAGAGAGGTGTTTGGGACTTGGTGCCTACACCCACCTCACAAAAGATAATCGGATCCAGATGGGTATACACCATCAAAAGGGATGAAAATGGAATAGTAAAGAGATTCAAAGCTCGATTAGTGGCTCAGGGATATTCACAAGAGAAGGGGGATTCGTATGACGAAGTATTTAGCCCCGTTATAAATTTTTGCTTAATAAGAGCTTTTTTTGCAATTTTTGTATGTTTGCTTAACTGGAAGCATTTTCAATTAGACATCAAGTCAGCATACCTTTATGCTAAATTGAATGCCAAAGTGTTTATGAAACAACCACCTGGATATGTCGATCCGAACCAACAAAATCATGTCTGTTTGCTGAAAAAAGCAATATATGGCTTACATCAGAGCGGCAGAGAGTGGTATAATGAGCTTGACACCACTTTGAGAAAATTAAATTTCTTCAAACTCAAATGGTGCAATTGTGCATATTTTTACCAGAACAAAGTATTAATGTTGGTATATGTGGATGACATAGTTTTATTTTCAAAACATCAAGGTGATATTGATCATGCAGTTTCTTTACTAAAGGAAGAATTTGATATCAAATCTCTAGGGAAGGTCCAAAAACTGTTAGGTGTGGAATTTGCTGAAATCAATAACAAAATTTTTATACATCATAGGCAGTACATTAATAAGATTTGCCAAATGTTTGAGGAATTTTTAGCATTAAATTTTTGTAATCAAATTTCCAAAAACAAAAATGATTAAATTTGTAACTTCTAAATTTTTTTTTCTTTCTTTTACAAAATATGGTTAGGATATCGTATATTTTACTCCTCCCTCTGTGATGCAGATAATTGTATCTAGAGTATATATATGTGTATTGTTTACAATGAACTTTCTAAAATTTTTCACATTACACTGAATGTATATATATATCCATGTTTTCAATTCCCGCATAAGACAGTTATGCTTATGTGTATTATCTTTGTGTGTTTACTCCTTGTTATCATACACTTGGTTATGATTCATTGAAGACAAACCACTTCTTTAAATTTATATATGAATACAATACAGAAAGAAAAATCTTTTCATTATCTGTGTCACTGCTATTAGTATTAATTATGTATACTGGTCTTGGACAGAGATAATGAACAGCCATAATTGAATTTGATATTTATAGTAAAATTTTTAATCTTAAATGTTAAATTTAATAATTATACATAAAATTTTCTACATAATTGAATTTGATATTTATAGTAAAATTTTTAATCTTAAATGTTAAATTTAATAATTATACATGAAATTTTCTACACAAATTGAATTTGATATTTATAGTGAAATTTTTTTAATCTTAAATGTTAAATTTAATAATTATACATAAAGTTTTCTACATAATTGAATTTGATATTTATAGTGAAATTTTTAATCTTAAATGTTAAATTTAATAATTATACATAAAATTTTCTACATAATTGAATTTGATATTTATAGTGAAATTTTTTAATCTTAAATGTTAAATTTAATAGTTATACATGAAATTTTCTACAAATTGAATTTAATATTTATAGTAAATTTTTTTTTATCTTAAATGTTAAATTTAATAATTATACATAAAATTTTCTACATAATTGAATTTGATATTTAAAGTGAAATTTTTTTAATCTTAAATGTTAAATTTAATAATTATACATAAAATTTTCTACACAAATTGAATTTGATATTTATAGTAAAATTTTTTAATCTTAAATGTTAAATTTAAATTATTATACTTAAATTTCTTGAAACTTAAATTTTGACTTAAATTAAATTTTTTGGAACTTAGTGTTTCAATGATATCTAAATTTTTCTTTCAATGATAAATTTTTTTTTGCTTAACATGAAAAGTAATATATATACTTTATGTTTTTGCTGGATACTAAAGAACTTGACATTTTTGCTGTTATGTTTTTTAGAATAATTTCATTGATTGATAGCACGTGCGCCGAGATTTGGGGTTTTGCATGAGGGGGCCGATTGTTGGAAACTTGGTTCTGTTTTCGTCGCGATTCTCGTTATCGCGAGAACGTGTTTACATTTTTAGAATGGTTCTACCGTTCTCGTGAACGACTCGTGACGGGAACAGAACATGCCATTCATGCAAATCGCCATCTCGCCGCGCGCGCATTCTGATTTGCATATAGTGAGGGCGCTGCCGTCAACGGTTGTGTTCCGGAGCGTACCCATCACAGTGTATATATGATAGGACACATTCTCAGTTATTCAGAGACTTTACAGACCTTGACTGACCATGTAGTAGACGTGGGAGACTTTTCAGAGTTTAAGATCTTGTAGTTATGCAGACTTAAGACTCGACGTATAGTCAGATCGATCAGACGGTGATCGACGGTGAAAGACCTTGTATGGAAGGCAGACCTTGATCGGTAGAGAGTAGTCTAACTTCTAAAGCCATGACGTGTGACCTGATGATGGTGGCTTCATTAACGTACACGGCATGTGTGGTACAGTAGCTGTTTTTTCTACTTACCGATGTTATAGTAACTGAGAGTGTGTGCCTAGTCATAAAAACTGTTTAAAACCTTTTTCATGAGCTTGCTAGCTCATTGTATATAATTTTGCTTTGCAACGAATGTTACAGTGTTTTATTTTGTAACTTCATCTGATGCAATGGATCTCACAACAAATAAATTGTGTTTGTGTTTAACGAGCTTGTTTTCTTGAGAAAACACATCACTACTGCATATCATCTGCTACAAAATTTTCTTTACCAGCACTTCAGATATGGATATGGCCAAACACTGCTAAATCTGCAAATGACTTTCAAATTTTTCTAGTCAAGTCGCTCAGCTAACACAGCAATAGCAGCCGACATTTGGTTATGGGCCGTAGTATGTCAAGGCCATAACTTTTATCCGTGATAAAGCAGCAGTGAAGAGTTGTGATATTGCTTTATAACCACTGATGTTGACAGATACACATAAAAATATCTTTCTTTATTATGTAAGATATATGTGGATACACTTGGCTGAATTGTATTAATGTATATAATTTTAATACCATTTACATGCATAACATAGTTCAAATTATCAGCTTCTCACATAGACTATACTATCATTATTGTTCTGGAAATTACATTTCTCAAAAGTCTCAATTTTGAATCATTCAAGTTTTAAAATAGTGTAAATTATAAAATATCCATATAGTTCTAGTTTTTTACGAAATGTATATGTACATAATTTTTTTTAGCAATATGTGCATTCATTTTTGTGTTATCATGCCCACACTTTAGACATACTCACAGGCATTTTTCCAAAACTAGCCAAAATGTGTATATAAGGCTTTAAAACATGTTTTTTCTTCAAAATCTCATTCAAAAAGTTTCAAGAAGGCAATACTTTCTTTATATACTGTTTAAAGTAAAAATGCAGTATAAATAAATTGTGGAATGATTTTGAACATTATGCATTTTAGAATCTTTGAGTGGTTTGAAATTTTTGCACATTCCCTTTAGCCCCTGATAACATTTTTACTATAAAAATTAAAAAAAGATTAATGCTAACTTACCTCTTGAGTAGGGACTAGCAGAGTAGCAGAAAAATGCAATAATTAATCTTACAATAAGGTTATAGCATATGTTGAACACACTAATATCTTTGAAACATATTTCAAGATACACCTTCCTTTTATAAAGAAATGTTAAATGTTCAGAAGAATTAAATTTCATTCATAAATTTCCTTCCTGGTTAGAAAAAAAAAAAAAAAGCTCCTTCCTTTCTTCCAGGAAGGAAACAGTGCCTTTATTTCATGAACCATTCATTGTTTTTTCCATGCCAACAATCATTGCTCATGTTTGTAATAGTTTTAAAATAGAAGATTTTAACATATTTTATTGAAATTCTTGTCTGTGCATTAATCACTCTGTAGTTACATCTGTTTTAATTGCATGGAAAATTATTCTTTGAAAATAACTCCGAGCATTTCCTTTCTGGGTTTTCCACTTTTTATTTGAGAAAGCAATTTCAGGAATGTTTGATAAGCTGTGTCGTACCTGTTTCTGCTTGTGTTTCATTTTTTTTTTTTTTCACTTTTCTCCACAATATATAGTATATGTAAAAGGAAATTATTGTGATGTAGTCAAAAATTTAATTCTCTAATTTTGATGGATATATACCATTTGAGTATCCCTAAACATGAACCAATTTTTCTTGATGATGTCTTCTCTATGTGTGTAAAAATGTTTTCTGTGTTAAACATTAAGCAATTTTCCTGAAATGTAATTTGATTATTTCAAATGATAAACACAAGAACCCTATGCATTTTTTAAAATCTGTATTGATAAGTTTGTTTTCTTGAAAGTTTAAAAAGGTACCGGCTGATATTTGTTAGTATCCACATAAAAATGGTGGGCGAACAATGGACAGTTGTGTAAAAGCTTGTGATCTAAATGAAGGTAATAAATAATATGCCATATAAATATTTGTAAACCATATCTATATGCTTAAACAAGAACATCTTATTTTTTAGAACAATAGTGTCTTGTATATATCTCAGTGGTCTGTAATTTGTATTCTGTGAGTCTCTTGTTACCTACTGCATAGCCTTGCTGAATGATCCACAAATTATACAAAACCAATTTTTTTTTCCCCTTGAAAATTTTTAAACAAAAAATAATAAAATATTTTTGTGTCAACAGCTTTAGATATCAAGATATTCTTTTTGTCATCAGAGGGATGAATGCCTAAAATTGCTTCACCTAATATATTAAAAGAAAAATCAATGAATTCATACATACTATCACCTGCATATTTTCAACTGCATGCACCATAATTGTATTCACTTTACAGGGTGGCCACTCTATGGACATATTGAAATTCCCTGACTTTTCCAGGTTTTCCAGGTGAATTGAAAAGAAATTCCAGACCAGTAATTTTAATATAAAACGTGCGCACGAACGTCCCTATTTAGTTACAAATTTGATTAAAGAATCTTAACAATTTAACTCCACTATCCAAAAAAGTTATATTAAATCAGGAGAAAAAAAATACACATTTTTTTTGTTTTTACAAATAAATTTTGACATTTTTAATAAAAAATTCATGTAAATGCAGTAAAATTGGACTACTGAAATATTTAAAAGAATTTAATGGTTTATATTGAAGACAATAAAAAGAAATAGTCTGAACTGATGTCTATAAATATGGGCATTGCAAATTGCTCACAATGACAGAGATCATTAAAAATATGTAATAACTACACTACAACAAGCCACAGCCATTGAATAAGCAATAACTACACAACAACAAGCCACAGCCATTGAATAAATGTTAATTCAGCAATCTCGAAAGAATGCCATTAAAATAGAAAAAAATATAGTAAAATGTATATAATATACAGAGATGCCAACCTCTGCAAGGGTTCATTGGTAGAAAAACCAGGAGTTTTCAGTAAAACCGCATTGACCATCAGTAAGATTTTACGTATATTGACAATATATATTTTAAAACCTTAGAATAAGTTCAAAATGTAGTTTTGCTAACTTAACTGAGTTAATTATAACTGAATGGCACTATGTGAAAATAATTAGGAAATTAACCTTTATAATTAACCAAAATATGAAAATAAGCTAGTTTAGTCATGTTAATGTACAACAATAGGAAGATGGAGATCAATGGAATAGGATAATTTCGTACTCTCGGCAACGCCCGAGGGGGGGGGGGGGGGCTGAATTTTACGATCGTACTATTTATATAAAAATAATTAAAATATTAGACTTAATCAATCTTAATTAAAATAATCAACCAAAATATGAAAATATGTTAGTTTAGTAAAATTAATGTACAAAAATATAGAGATGGAGATCGATGGAAAAGGATAATTGCGTACTCTCGGCAACGCCCGCGAAAAAAAAACTGAATTTCACGATCGTACTATTTATGTGAAAATAATTAAAAAATTAAGATTAACCAAAATATGAAAATAATCTTGTTTAGTTAAGTTAATGTGCTACAATAGGGAGATGGAGATCGATGTAAAAAGATAATTGCGTCCTTTCTGCAACGCCCGCAAAAAAAAAACTGAATTTCACGATCGTACTATTTATGTGAAAATAATTAAAAAATTAACTTTTATAATCAACCAAAATATGAAAAGAAACTAGTTTAGTCAAGTTAATGTGCTACAATAGTGAGATGGAGATCGATGGAAAAGGATAATTGCGTCTTCTCTGCAACACCCGCAAAAAAAAACTGAATTTCACCATCGTACTATTTATGTGAAAATAATTATAAAATTAGCCTTTATAATCAACTAAAATATGAAAAGAAACTAGTTTAGTCAAGTTAATGTGCTACAATAGGGAGATGGAGATCGATGGAAAAGGATAATTGCGTACTCTCGGCAACGCCCGCAAAAAAATAAAACTGAATTTTGCGATCGTACTATTTATGTGAAAATAATTAAACAATTAGCCTTTATAATCAACCAAAATATGAAAATAAGCTAGTTTAGTCAAGTTAAAGGCCAATAATAAGGGGATGGAGATGGATGGAAAAAGACAATTGTGTACTCTCAGTAAAGCCCGAAAAGGACTGAATTGCGCAATCCTATAATTTAAGCGAAATATAATTTGTTTAGTAAAATATTTCTTTATTTTTACGGGCACTATAAAAATAAATTAGGTCTATTGTTCTGATATGAAATCATTAGAAGAAGAAAATGGATGCAAATTGATAATTTTGAACTCTCAGCACAGCAGGGAATATGAACTGAATGGTAGGATGCATGGATTTCACGGGAGTTTCCGTAGTTTTGGGAGTATGTCCGTAAAACCGTAAGATAAAGTAAAAATCCGTACAAACTACGGAAAATCCGATAAAAGTTGGCATCTCTGTATTTGGCGACATTTGTCCAAAATGGCGCACAAACTCCGCATTTTTGCTTTTATACGGAATTAAATGGACACATGGCAACCTTTATTTAACGGTTACAAGTACAGCTTAATACTTGGCGAAATTTTTCGAAAATGGCGTACAAACTGCGCAGTTCTGTTTTTATATGGACAACTAGTAAAAAAAAAAAAAAATTCCAGAATTTTCACAAAATTCCCTGACTTTTCCCGGTTTTCCCTGACCATTCTAAAATTCCCTGACTTTTCCAGGTTGAGTGGCCACCCTGCTTTATGTACACAGAAAACTGCACAGAATGTACATATTATTTTATTATCTGATTTGTTGCTACTTAGAATAAAATGTCAAACATTTTGTCAAAATTAAAACCGTAAAGACTAACTCAACTTTTTGAAAATGATTATTTAATGCTTTAAGTATATAGATAGGATGCACATTCACTCTAATTTGCAAATTAGAACAAATCAGCAAATTAACTTTTGTTGAATAATCAAATTAGTGAGACAATAACATTCTTTTATAATTTTTAAATTATTAATACTTTATAGATTTAACTTTCTAGGCATTATTGTAGGAAAGGAAATATTCTATTGAACCCTTTTTAGTCTTTTTTTTTTTTTTCAATAATCGATCAATAAGGAGTGCACAGGTATGTCGTTTTTTATTCCTATTTATTAACGCGTTTATTAACGTTCAAATCTTTCTATAAAAATAATTCATCTTCTCATTAACCACAAAGTAGAGATCAAATTTCTATCGAAATATAATTGGCCGTTCTAAAGTGATGCTCTTATAAATATTTCGACATTGAAGTCCAAAAATATCAGATATTGCGCTACTTTATGACCAAATGCAATAACCAAGCTCTGCAAGCCATACTTGCAATGGTTAAGTTCATACATACAGAATGAATACAAACTTGGCTCATTGCAGTCTGAGCTCAATCTTTGTGAAATTTAATGCCAGCTGCAGTAAGACTGAACTTGTTATTCTCCTCAAAGATTTGAGAAGTTGCAGCATATAGCAATTTTTCTTACTGCATTTTTAGGTATCATTCTATGTTGAAAGAATGCTTAATAAAACTATATAATTAGTATTTGCAAATAGATAACACTATTTCCAAATACTAACTGGTGTTAGTATTTGCAAATAGTGTTATCTTAAAAATTATTTTGTCATTTATGCTACGATAAATTTTCATTACTGAGAAATTCCAATTTTAATTTTTCCAGCAATCAATGTCACTATTTAAAATCTCCAATTTTACCACACATTCCAAAATACTAAAAAAATCTAACATATTCCAAAATGCTAAAAAAAATCTAACATATTCAATGCCACATCTAACTTTATTTCTCGAGCTGCAAAGTAACCTTTTTGTTTTATACTCAAAATATCAACATACAAATGTATTGAACATTTGCCACTTTTCCATTTTCTGTTTAAAATTGAACCCTTCCTACCTTTAAAAAATAGAAAAACCATGTAATTTGTGTTCAGTTTTACTTTGAAAGTTTGTATGATTATTGTAGTAGGTAATGAGTGTTAAGATAGACTCAGTATAAATGAAAAGGTCAGTAAATACCAAAAAATATCAACTTTAACATTAAGCAACGGTTACTTAAATACAGATATAGGTGTTAAATTGATAAAAATAGTTAAAATTCTAACAACTTTGGATATGAAATGAGATAGTTAAAATGTAAATATTGTCTTGTGTACTATTTTTCATGTTCTTTTGTGGTACAAAATGAAACACAATCTTATATTTACTTTGGTGAATCAGCAGTTGATTTATCGCATTTTGTAAGATTTAACACCTTTAGTATTATTTCATAGAAGAGCTATATATGGTTTGTTGTATTAGTTCATAAAATTGCTATATGGCAAAAGCTACTTCACTGTAATCCTGAACACTTAGAATTTTGTTAATGGTGGGTGAGCTAAATTAACGTCCTGGAGTGTTACTGGGTTCAAAGTAAATACTTTATACCAGACAAATTTTAAAATCTTTGCTTTAAAGAATTTTGTACTCATTGGTCATTTCATCACTTGCTCTGTACTGACAAATAGCAATGACTGTGCTTTCTTGTTTGTATTCAATGCCCTGTTATCGAGCAAAAGTCACTTCACTGTAATTCGATCTGTTTAATCAAACAAGAAATTTGTAGTTTTAAAACATCAGAAACCATATCTATGGTATATATCTGAATACCCCAAAATCTCATTTGATGTTTACTAATGTACAAACCCAATAAAGCAATGAAATTTTAAAGATTCTCCAACCTTTGTAAGACTATACAGAAATTGATGCAAAACTAAAATTTTAATGAAATATATATGAATTTTTTAGATAAAAATTGATCTTATGTAATAGAAATATTTTTTTATTTTATTTTACAGCCACCTTTAGCATCTACTAACTCTTTATATGATCTTGATCGCATTACCCAAGAAATTTTAAAAGCTGTGATCGAAGCCCAGAAAACAGGCATTGTAGGAGACCCAATTACTGTTCCCAAAGCTGAACAAAAGGTATCCTTGAGATAAATGCTTATGATTTTAATTTGTTGTGATGAACAATTGTACTAAAAATTTTTATCCCATTTCTTTTCTTAACCTTTGTTTTCAGAATAGTAATTTTTTAGAAATTATGAGCTAAACATGGTATCAAATTTTATTTAAGAAAATTGACATTTTCCAAATCAAATTTTAGAATGTTAAATATCTGCCATTTATGTTTTCTATATTTAAAAAATACCCTATATATTTGATCCTTTACTTTTACAGATTTTACTAAATCGGCTTCTTCCTATTGGTGATTTGATGAGGATAAGAAGACAATTCATTTCATATACAAAGAGCCATCCAGTGTCTGACAGCAGTAGAATACCAAATGTATTTGTACAGTACATTAATAAAAGTGTATAATTTTTAAATTTTTTATTCAGTTGCAGCCATACGCACAGTCATTATGCAAGGTGTCTCAGAATGACCTTTTATTTCCTCAATATATTATATTTATGCAATATTTTATTGTACCAAATTCAGTTTCAATTAGGTAATTAGTTCCTGAGATATTGCAAAATATGAATATACTGTGCATGACACTTGCAAGTGTTCAAAAAAGTTGAAATATTTTTATTCATATTCAGAAAACATTCTATATTTGAACCAAATTCAGCTTTAATTAATTGGATAGTTTAAGATCTCTCACAATACAACGCAAATGCACATACTGCTCACAACATGAGCAAGCTTAAAAGTAATTATCACTTTTTATTTTTGTGCAATATGCCTTTATACCAAGCTTACTTTCAATCATTTTGTACAGACAAGCAACAGGCAGATTGTTTTCTTAAATGCCTAGGCACTGGATTACCTACTCAGTCACCCATTTTTTGTGGCCAAATCGTGATCCATTTCGCCATCACGGAGGTGAATCATATTATATAATAAACAAGCACCGCAATATCTAGGTCCTCGGTTGGAATTAGAATGCACAACCCAGCAGTCGAGGAAATGCTTGCCTTATACCTCTCAGCTACCAGGCTGGCAGCAACAAGCAAATGAAATGCAAAAGAGTGGTTGATTTTTCATTAGTACCCTCAAAGTTGTCTATTTTCAATTTCGTTAAAAAATGTATTTTTAGGAAAATACTTTTCTTTATCAAGTACAGTAAAAGGCATGTGTATTAAACTAATTTTATGTGATGTTTCTTGAATTGTACTTACTAATAATGAAATATAGATTCTCATTCTTACAGTATACACCTCTGAATTTATAACTACAGTATTGGTATATACAGGGTGTCATGGAATGACTTTTATTTTCTCAACCATTAGCCGTAGTACTTCCAATCACAAAAATGTTTCAAATAAGGCAACACTGTATCTTATAACAATTTTAAATTGACGTATTTGTCTGAAATACATGAAATCTTACTTTTATATGGTCCCTCGATACAAAACTATCCAATTACAAAAAATGTCTTCATACATTAACAAGTATAAAAAGTTTGATTTTTTCCCCCGACCAAAATTTACTGATAGTATAGCATTAAATTTACAGCCCCTTTTAGCTGAGAAATTGAGAAGGGGGTACACAAATTGAATTGCAAAACATGTTGATTTGTCAAATCACTGAAAATAAACAGTCTTCTGAACAAATTACTTGGTGTTAAAGGGCATTCTAGAACACTCTGATAAATCCTAAAGATATGTCATTAAATGAAATTTTTAATTTTCAGCTCCTCAATGCTAGACCAAAATGATGAATCAGTAGACATAAGAAAGTGATTTAAGTCATAAAATTCAATGTTTCGTATATCGTCATAAAATATTGAACTTTTTACTTTCCCTATATACATAGTATAATGTATAGGAAAAATATTGTAACAGAGACAAGAATTCGAGTTTTTGACAAAAGAGCACGTTTCAAGCATCCCTGAACTCGAATCGGACATTTTTATGTGATGTCTATGTGTGTCCGTGAGCCTGTGGAAGTGATATCTCATGAATGAATGCAGCATTTCAAATGTAATCAAATGTTTGAAAGACTCCCAAATGAAATTTTAAAACAATCATTAAAAAATCAGAATCTTCAATAAGTTATGTAAATGATCATTTCTTAAAGTATTCTTTCATTAGAGAACAAATGGCACCACACCTTAAAATGTTAGCATGAACCATTCTCAAGGTATTGAAAATTTTTCTAATATATCAAAAATATTGCATAAAATTAAAAAATATATTAACTATTAATAACTTATAAGCTCTTCTCTCCATCTATGTGTAAGGCATGGTGATAAATTTAGCAAAGTATCACCAACTTGGCGATGTTGCTCCAGATTGACAAAAATATATATATAGTTAAAATTGCAAAAATGATGCTAAATTAATGGAAATGATGCCAAATTGGCGAATTATTAAAATATTTTAACATATAGACTATTGCTTATTGTAAATGCTATCATGATTGATAATTGTTAAGTTAAAGTTGCATGAAATATAAGTTAACATGAAATAAGTTGTGTACATCAAAATAATTTTACATGTTGTCACACAATGTACAATTCTTTTAACTTGGTAACTTTATTGGGTAAAAGCAGGAATCTTCCCCTTTCAGCTAGCTCTCTATAGACACTAATTTATAATTCTCTTAGGATTTGGATAGAATAAGACTAAAATTTCAGAAATCTGAAAATGGTGAATAAAAATATTTTGATTGTTTCAGCTTGAAAACAAAATTCTGATTTTAAAGGATGTCGGCAATTTCATTTTTGTTGGGAAGTTTAATGTTCTTAAAATATAGTACATAAGAGAAACATAAAATAACTTGCCTCAACTACTTTCAATTGTTAAAATACTTGGTGAAAATGATGAAATGCTCAATGCTTTGTTTTGAAACCAGATATATGCCATTAATTTCTCTGAGCAAACATATGACCCATCTGTTGAAATACTACTTGGACTGGACATAATGGTAATACTCAATCTCACAGATGAAAGAGTTGAAAACGATAACGATGAGAGGAAATGCAGAAAAATGTAGAAATTCTTATTCATGTATCTTGTTTATCCAGTAGGCCTTCCATCACATGAAACAGAGGAATTCTACACATGTGCTTGTCATGAGTCTGTAAAAATTTCCCCGATTTTCCAGTTCTGTTGGCTCCTTATGAATGGAAAGGGTATTGAAGTGCCAAGTTCAATGTAAAGTATCAAACTTTAACCTCCAATAAGAGTGGAGATTTCAAGAAAGTTATAAAAACTAATTGGGGTTGCATTGCAGAAACTACAAGCATCTAGTGACATTTTTACTTGTTATTAATTCTGCAACAGAAGGGAGAAATAAATGGCAGGAGCTCTGATCTTATCCAGAATGTGCATGTTGTAAATCTTTTTTTTTTTTTTTTTTGAAGAAACCTCTTGCATTTCAGTGTATTCATTTTTAGTCCTTGTAACATGATAAAATGATGATTATGGTATATTTATGAAGTATTGGAATTAAATACAAGCTGTTCAAAAGTGTAAGATATGTACATAACACTATAACAGATCGTTTCAGAAGTTGTGCCACATTTAGTTGTCAGTTTGGATTTTTGAAGTAATACTGAGATTACTAGGTTTCAACACTCAACTATTCTGGGGTTATTTCTCCAAATTACTTTACATTGAGTAATAGAAAGGTAAATGTAATGAGGATTGTTTTATATGAAGCAATTTCATGAAATCATTTATTTGTCTGGCTACAAAACTGCATTTAATGATAACAGTATGTACAGCAAAGAAAAAAAAATGAAACTACAAATTATATCCCAGAACAAAATGGAAAATATTCTATAGGGATTAATGTCTTCTACACATATCAATATTTAAAATTTGCATAAGGGGCCATCTTAGCTATTTTGGCACTAACTCCAAAATCTTCAAGAGTGATCTGTATCCACCAAAAACTTTCATGCAGATTAAAAAAGTAATAATAGAAAAGGGCCCAAAACTGACAGAGAAATCTTTAAAACCATTCAGGGTGCATCTAAAAATTTAACTCTGCAGCAAAGAGGGCAAATTCTGATCTAGTAGTCTGGTTCCTCCAGTATGGAATGTTCTGTCACATTCACTTACATTTTGTTTCAGTGTTATATGTAGATAGTCGTCATTTTTAAAACATCAATGAGTTACATGCGGTGTTCGATGTTTTTAATTATACATGATTTTCAAAAAACATCCAAGGTTTTCTTCTAATAACTTTGCGAATGGTTCCAAATAAGCATAATAATAATAATAATTGAATTTTGAATAAAATTTGATAGCACACTCAATATTGCATGGGGATAAAACAAATTTTGTATACCGATGTTTCAAGACTCGGCTGCATCGAATGGTGTCAAAATTAACACCTGTTTCTATTCATAATTTTTATGAATATTAAAATTTATTTGAATTTTGTTTGGGTGTTTTTAGTAGAAAAGTATGCAAAACCAATTTTCTTGGAAAATTAATTTATCGTAAATATAAATCCCCAAAACTGAAAAACCCATTTAACATTAGAATCAGCAAATTTCAAACACTAAAAATGGTAAACTTTTGTTTAAATCCACTTGAAATTTTCTATAGAATCTGAATATGTAATGAACAATGGGAATTTTGGAGTTTGTGCCAAAATAACTCTGAAGACAAGCAAATTTTAAATAATTATGTTTATAGAAGATATTAATACCTATTGAATGACTGTTTTGTCTGCAATGGGGTCTGCGATTATTATTTTTTTTTTATGGCTGTACATATGAAACCTATAAATTTGAACCATTGGAATAAAATAGAAACTACTTATGATACTGTAATGTGCCCCTATTTCGATAACATTTATTATATTTACAAATTTAGGTTCAGAACTAAAAAATTTCACTATGTCCCATTTAATCATAACTTTACAAGTAAATTTATATAATTATAATATGACAACTAAAATACATAAATCAGTTTAAAATTAAAAGATTTGGTTATTTATTAAATATTTTACAAACTGAAAAATGCCATACAAGGTTACAAGTACAATAAGGAAAAACAAGTGTATTTTTTTCAACCTATACAATTCATTTTCAGACACACACTATGAATCTTCTGCAGCCTCAAGTATAGTAGTTCCGTATACTAAATCCCAGTAATGTTCTACTCCTCTCTTTTTGAAAAATTCTCGCGCAAAAGCTTCAGTTGGACACAGCTTAAATAATATATCTCCAAAGTTCCTCTGTGTCACCGTGCCCTGCAAAATAGAAAGAAAACCAATAAAGTATATGTGTGCAAAATTGAACTTAAATTTACCAGAAAAATATCTGATGGGGAAGCAGCACATAACTTTCACTGGATTTACATATTTTATTTTCATTCAGTAACAGCTCGTGTCAATTTTGGGAAGAACACAATTTCAGGTGTTTAGAATCAAGCTCAAATTTTGTATATTTATGCCGATTTTTACAAAGAGGTGCATGAAAAATAAAGGTGGCATAAGTAACTAAAAATGCAATGTGTTTCTGATTATTTTATATTTCTGTAAATGACAGACACATGAACTGTTAACACTATATTACACTAATGCATCTATATCTTAAACAGTTTAATAAATTAATCTAGAATCTAACTTATTTGCTTACAGTAAATTTTCATGGACTTAATCTCCAGTAGTTTAACATGTTAGCTGTAATGTGAATCACCTGTGATCATGGCTGACAAAGCAAATTGAAAGTATCAACCAGTTTATTTTCATTCTGGTCAGACACAAAAATTTGAAGTAAGAAATGCTAAAATATGATTAATTTTTCACTAAAAGGAATAAAATATCATTTTCAATGTACATTTCAGTATTTTAATGCTATCACTTTACATACAAAGGCAATTGTCATTGAATATGTGCATATTCTGAAAGTGTTTAAATCCAATCGTGCAATTTTGTACTGAATATTATTTTGAATAGTACAGGGTCTTTATAATTAAAGTTCCACTTTGAAATGGGCATAAAATAAAAACTACTGGACAGAATGTTATCAAACTTGGTAATAGTTTACAGGAGGTCATGGGATTTTATTTTCCGCAGAAAAAAAAATAAAATAAAGTTCAAAAACTCACCGTCAGCGGGGAATGGTGCTGTATGCAATATTGTCAAACAAAATAAGACATGAAGACATCGGTTTAAAAAGTTTTTAATCGTCTCTAAAACGTGTTACAAATCATGTTCAATGTGGCTTCCACCATTTTCTGAAAGCAAGCTAAATCGCATTACTGCTTTCTCAACAGTAGCTCTTAGCATATCAGGAGGAATGTTACGGACATGTCGGTGTATCACATTTTTAATTCCATCAAATTGTTTATGTTATCACTATAAACAGTGGCTTTGGAGTAACTCCATAGCCAGAGGTCATAAGGATTGAGGTTTGGTGACTGAGGTAGCCAAGAAATGGGGAAGTGTCGGCTTACAATCCGGTCATCCGTGAAATGTTGTTTAAGTAACTGTTTGACACGTACCAATGTGAGGTGGAACCCCATCCTGCATAAAAATCGTGGTGTCCAAGCCACTGTTTATGGTGATAACAAACAATTTGATGGAATTGAAAAATGTGATACACTGACATATCTGTAACCTTCCTCCTGACATGCTAAGAGCTACTGTTGAGAAAGCAGTAATGCGATTTAACTTGCTTTCAGAAAATGGTGGAAGCCACATTGAACATGATTTGTAACACGTTTTAGAAACAATTAAAACTTTTTAAACTGATGTCTTCATGTCTTACTTCATTTAACAATATTGCATACAGTGCCATTCCCTGCTGACGGTAAGTTTTTGAACTTTTTTTTTTTTTTTTGCGGAAAATAAAATCCCATGACCTCCTGTAAACTATTACCAAGTTTGATAACATTCTGTCCAGTAGTTTTCCTTTTATGGCCAATTCAAATTGGAACTTTAATTATAAAGACCCTGTATTTTGATTAAAGTAGTGAACACATGTTACAGGTTTTAATCAATGGATTGTTGTATTAAAAAATACAGTAAATGCTCCTATAAAATAAAATTGTAAATATTTTTTTTAACAATAGCCATGCACTTGATATACACTATCATTCGTCTATACCAGGGGTGGCCAACCCAAATGACCTTGCGGGCCACTTCGGAAAAACATTATAATCCCGCGGGCCGCATATATATATATATATATATATATATATATATATTTTATTGCCAAGGCTAGGCACTTGACTCATCCTCAATTGACTTGACTCATCGCTGCAATGCAATACTGCCCACTTCTAAGTATGTATAAAAACAGAAGCAACGTGATAAAATAGAAACAGTTATGGGATTTATCTGTTACAAAACACTACACTAGAAACAAAAATATTGCACAAAATAATCGTATTTTGTAAAGTTGTAATGAATCTCGCGAGCCGCAAAATTATTCAAGGCGGGCCGCGGGTTGGCCACCCCTGGTCTATACATCAGCCAGAATCGTGAACCATTTAGCCGTCACATGATGTTGCTCCGGCGCAACACAACATACATACCCACAGGTGGAACTCGAACCTATAACCTAGCAGCTGAATGAACACGAGGAACCGCTTGCTACCACGTTGGTGCAATAATAATGATAATATTACATAAAGATGCTGAATTATATTTGATACAGTATTTATACATCACTACATTTTATTTGGGCTTACTAAATGTAATGAAATGTCTTACCTCCCATATCAATAAACAGCGATTTTCAATTTTTTCACCTTGTTCAGCTAAAATTTAGAAAAAAATCTTGAGAATTAAAATACATATATAAAATATACTCTAATAATATTGCACAAGTAAAAAGCAGTCTAGTACTTGCTCAATACTAGGATACATTTTTTGAGTAGCTTTCTATTATAATAAAGATATTAAGAGCACCATAAACAGGTGAATCATTGATATGCACTTTTTTCAATCTGAAGATTCAATTTTTAATAATATTCTTCAATCAAAAACAAATTTTCTTTTTACATTTTAAATTGACAAAAAAAAAATTAAGCAAATTCGTAGTCCTATATTACTACAGGTTCATACTAATCTGCAAAATTAGTATGAACCTCAATGAATAGTGATAAACAAATTACAAGTTTGATGCCACGGTAAAGCAGCTAAATAAAAAAATTAAGATATTTATATTTGATATAAATGTATGTATTTGATATCTCTATCATTGCCAAATATAAAAATGAGTATGAAAAATTTTATTCTTGAGAGGAAAATAACAAAAAAAGTGTAAAAATTTTAAATAACAACCAATAAAAAATACAATACTGAATCTGTGAAATACAAAGTGGGAGATTCATTTTAGGTAAGGACTAAATATCACTATGCTAAAAATAGGATGCCGTCAAGGAGAAATTTCTGAAGAAAAAAATGTACCATATGCAAGTTACACACAAGTAAATTAACTGTAGTGTGGCTCTCAACTCTACTTTTTCATACCAGAATCCATTTTTAGTAGCCTTATTTTTTCAAATTTTATAAGAAAATTTTTGAAAATTCGGTATCATGGGTCCAAATTGATTACAATTATATCATGTTACCCTTTACTTTAAAGAGCTTGAAAAAAATCTTTCAACTGATACCATATTTGGCAATGTACCCCCTGAGGGTGTAGGGACTTGTTCCCAAGGAGGGCTAATACCATCATGAATAAAAAAATTGCATCGTGGCTATTTTTCTCAACAATGATTGAAACTGTTAAGTATCATGATCAGTGAGCAATAAATAAACCCTTTTATGCATGATTATGTCAAATTTAGTCCTATGCTGCCATGTTAAAAAATTATAAAATTTAGAATAAAATTCAAAGTTTACACTCAAATTTAGAAAAATTCGATCTAGTTCTAGATTTTTTTATAATGGAACCGGATATAAAATTTTGTAAAAATCCATTAATATTTGTGGCCGCTATTATGTATACAAGAAATCGACAATAGACATCAGATAGATGGACATCACTCCAAAAATAGTAAAAACGTGTTCAGGATGTCTTAAAGCATATATTGGCATCAAAATCTGGAATTCGGAAATTTTCGTAAAAACAATACTTTCTCTATACTATATCATAGTATGAGAAAGTAAAACTTGAATGCCCTACTTGCCAAACTTTTGAGGTGAGAATTCAGCAGTTTAAAATAAAATTCAGAAAAGTGTGCAAAACAACACCCAAAGACTCCAAAATAAAAAATACACGAGCTGGTAGAATGGATTTCTTGACCATGATTGTGCATTGATGCTAAAAAAGCATTTAGTGATAAATTGCCAATCGGCACAATTTTGGGCAAAATTCCATAAATTAGAAGAATCATAAAAACAAAGCAGTTTTTGTGAAAATTATGAAAAATTTGTAAAAATTGGCAAGTCTGAAATACCTAAAGATTTTTCATTCAAATCATTTGATTTCTCACTTTTTATGACTTTCTCCTATCTTAAATCAAGCAAATTGTTTCACCCAATCTAGCAAATTAGTAGGTAATTTTAGACACTTACTATAAAGTGAACTTGAAAATAATAATTTTGAAACAGCTTACAGATTAAAAGAATACTAATGATCTATGATATATTATATAATGTGTTCTTAAGCATGTTGCTCCAATAGTGAATATGGTGGCATTAATTATGATCTTTTAATATAATCAAGTTCATTTAGGTAGTAAGACTATATTAAAATTCCTTTAAGGAATAAAATATTACTGTAATAAACTAAACTTGCATTTCCATGCATTATTGCAATGTTAGGAAAAAAATAATTGAGGTATGTATTCGAATTATCAATAGCAGTGTTGGAAGTTAAGTTGCTAAACTTGTGGAAGAAAAACTATTTGAAAATGCAAAGAAAAGTTTTTAATTCTTTCTTAGAATGGTTAAAAAATAAGTTCAAATAAAAAGAATATTTCCAGACATTTATGTCTTTAGAAAAGTTCCCTATCCAGGTGAGTATGTCAGTTTTAGGTAAGGACCTGATTTATGTATGGCACAGAGTAAAAGTGAACCAAATCCATTTGGCTAATCTTAATTGTATATCACAATAGGAAGTTGCAGCTCAATGTTTGTGGCTTTTGGTTGAATTGCATATGCATAGCTGCCAACTCTCCCGGTTTTACCGGGAGACTCCCAATTTTTCGCTATATCTCCCGGTCTCCCGGATAAGTCACCCAATCTCCCGGTTTTCACTCAGCTGTCCTTATTTTCCTCCTTTCTAGGCAGAAATCAGGCGAATGTAAATCGTGACTTTCAGTTGTTTTCCGCAGTGCAGTTTTCCGCTACCATGGTGTAGGAATGGATCGCGATTGACTTTTGTATTTGTATCTACAGGTTACAAAAGTAAAAAAATCGGAAACAGATCACGAATATTCCGAAAATATCATGAAATGAGAAACGAAGTCACAAATTTTGAAACTGAAGTTTCCCTGTTCTTTCGTTAAAAAATCCGTTTCCCAGCTATCGCGTAATCGGCGCTCGCAAACAACGATTATTCCCACAGCGTCACGAGAGAGATGACCAATGATTATCTAATTAATATGGGAAAAATTCATTTGCATCGACTAAAATTTTATTAAATTATTTTGTTTTATATACAAAACTATTGTTCAAACGTATTATTAATGTAATGAAAGTCTTTTTTGCAGCAGTATCGCTAAAAACGACGTTTGTACGCGATCTCCTTATATTTTGTTTTATTATGAAACTAATTTTCCACTTTAGCAATCTGTCAGCATCATCAAATTTTTTTATAATTATTTCATATTTTATACAGAAAAATTATTGTTCAAAAGTAATATTAATAAAATGAAAGGCTATTTTACAGCAGTATCGCGAAAAACGGCATTTGTGCGCGATCCTCCTCATATTTCGTTTAATTGTAAACATAATTTCCACTTTTGCAATCTGTCTGCATCGTCCAAAATTGGGCTGATCAAAATCTCCCGGTTTTTCATATTTGGAGGTTGGCAGCTATGCATATGGTAGAATGGCAGTATAAATCCAAGAATGATACATCTCAAGCAAGAAAGGTCGGTTTAATTCTACCCAGAAATGCATTTTCCTTGTGTGGCATGTTAGCAAGATTAGCCAAATAAAAATTTGACTCATTTGTGTGCATCTATGTTTCAAGATGCATACAATCAGTTGATTTTATAAAGGAATTGTATTCTATTATATGTATAGAATAAGAGGAAAACTGCAAAAAGCAAAGACAACTAGTCGCAGAAAGTTAGAGAAATGACCAAACTAGGCATTAACTTTCATGATTAACCAGTTAGCATGCAGACTACATATATAAACATGCCAATTATATTTAGTAAGTTGTACAACAATCAATTTATACTTAGATTGGAATGAAATTATAAAATTACATACTGCCATCTCTTGTGGCTTGTTCTTCATTCCATTTGATTCTATTCAACATTAGGCGCTTGAATTTCTTCTGTTGATTAGGACCTGTAAAATAATTTCTTTAAGTATGTTTAAAATTTGCATCTTTAATATTTTTTGCATATTTCATGCAAGAAAATTATGAAAAGCTATTTTCTGAAGTTTACAAAAATTAAATAAACAATGAAATTTTAAAACATTAAAACTATAGACTGTTTTTCTACTAAAATATAATGATCTGGGAGATTTTCCAGACAATCAAGTACCTTGGTATATTATTTATGGTAACAAATTATTTTATTAAATAGTTCTTTAGTTTTTAAGTAACATAGAACCCTGCTTAAACCGACTTCATTTCGATCTGTAAAAGTTAAAAATTATTCTCCTTTTAAAAATCACTCCTTCCAATAATGTTATATATGCTGTTTTATCACGTGATCTGCAAGTGTTCGTTGCTTCTCGTGAATCTATTTTTAGAAAGTTTTCCAGGGTAGGAAACTTCACCCTTTTAGGGGGGGGGGGGGGGTATGGTGCTTCGCTTGTGATTGGATATTTTAAAATGGGAACACATGTTCCATAGTGTAGGTGGTTTAAGAGCAATATTTTTTCTTTAGTTTTTATTTCATCACGTGACTTAAGGCACGGAAAAATATTCATGTGTTGTTTTAGTTATATTAGTTGTAGAGGTAACATTGTTGAAGAGGGAGAATGTCTAGTGTAGCAGGTAAGAGAAAGTGTGTTGTAGTATCGATGGAAAAAAGACTTAATGCTATAAAAAGAATGGACAGAGGTGAAAATTTAAAGACAATCGCTAAAGATTTGTGTCTGAGAGTACTATCAGCAACTAGAAGAGGGAACGGAATGAGATAGAGGCATTTTGTAGCCAATTAACGTCAAAGAATGGACTGGAGACACGTTTAACGTTGAAGAAGCCTAATTTAGAAAATTTGTACGAGGCATTACTGCTTTGGTTTAACCAAGAACGAGAGAAAGGAACGGTCATCAGCGGCCCTATTTTAAAAGAAAAGGCATTAATTCTACATAAAAAAATTGGAGGAGATCAAGAATTTGTTGCTAGTGAAGATTGGCTAAACAGGTGGAAAAAGAGGCATGGCATCTATCAGCTCACCATTTCTGGTGAAAAATTGTCTGCTGACCCACCCAGACCAAACGACCAACCCTAAGGCTTATGGTAGCTTAATGTGTGACCGGGCTGACCCAGAGGATGTAAATTGTTTTCAAACCAAACTAGAAGAAATTATCGCTGAAGAAAGCTTAACAGCAGAACAGTTATACAATGTCGACGAAACTGGTCTGTACTATAGAATGCTACCTTCCAAAACTTTAGCATCTAAAACAGAAGCAGCTGCCCCCGAATATAAAAATAATAAAGATAGTGTAACTTTATCTTTGTGTAGCAATTCTACTGGCATGCATAAGTTGTTGATTATGCTTATAGGAAAGTCAAGGATGCCAAGGGCATTTAAAAGCAATATGGTTTCCCTTCCAGTTCATTATAAAGCTTAAAAATCTGCTTGGATGAACACTTTTCTCTTTAAAGAATGGTTCAAATCACAGTTTGTTCCTGCAGTTGAAAAACATTTGGAATCAAAAGGTTTGCCCTTAAAGGCAATCTTGCTTCTAGATAATGCTCCGTCACATCCAAATAAATAACTTAAGGTGGGAAATATAAAAGCAGTTTTCTTCCAACCTAACGTTACATACAAGCTTCACCAAAACTTTCACAAGGTGTAATTGAATCTCTTAAATGCAGATACCATCGGAAGCTACTGGTAGCATTACAAAGTTAGTTAAGATATTAATGTCAACCTTATTGACTCAATAAAGGCTATCAATATTAAAGATGTGACATACACGGTTGCCTCAACATCATCTGAAATGCCAGCTTTAACTTTAGAGAAAGTGTGGCGGAAGCTAATGGCTCCTATACAACAAGAAACAAACGAAAAGGAATCATCTGAAGTGATTGACAAAATACCATCAGTAGAACTCTCCCTCCGTATCAAGCTTCACCAAAACTTTTGAAGCTGTTCAAGGCTGTAGTGATATTACAGAAGTAGATGTCGAAGAGTGGTTTAAAATTGATAATAGCTTGGGCATCAAAATGTTATCTGACGAAGACATCATCATCATCATCGAGACTATCATTGATGCGCCTCAAAACATTGCGAAAGATTTGGATTATGCAGATTCACCAACAGACTCATGAGTTTCCCGTACCGATGGAATGAATGCTTTAGAAGTGCTCTTCGTTATGTTGAACAACAATCAACCTCCATGTCAGTTGTTGTAATGTTAATAATGAAATGGCATGACTTCACAGCCAAAAATTAGTATTCAAGTTTAAAACAAAAAAAAGTAGCCAATTTCTTTAAAGAATAGTAATGTAATTGTATGTACACTAGTACAGTACGTATTTTTAATTTTTTTTATGTAGTATTTTTTTATTTTTTTTTATGTTAAATATAATTTTTAATAGTAGTTTAGTACGTGCAGTAATTACTTTTGCCTTAATTTGTTTAAACACGTTTATAATGCACAATTTTCCTTAAAACATAGAGATAAGAGAAATGCCATGGATTTAACATTTTTTAAATCACTCCCGTTTAACAGGATTTTCTCTTAACCCGCTTATCCTCTGTTCCAATTAAGCCGGTTAAGCGGGGTATTACTATATATATTTAAAGATAAATGAGTAAAATTAAATCATATTAAGCAAATCCTACAACAGAGTTCCATTTATTAAGAATAAAATCATGGGTTTATTTCTCCAGAAAATTTTTTACTTTTCTAAGTTTATGAAGCATTCACTATTATTTATTCCTCTTTTATTTTTAAGAAGCCCGTCTACTAATTTTTCTTTAATTTCGAGGGTTTTACAAATGATTTTCGGCGAATTTTAATAAATTAATATTCTTGTTTTATATTTTGATCATTTACTCTAATTTTTAAATCACAATTGGACCCATTAGATTAGATAAACAGGATGCTACTATATTTACAGAGAGTATAATCAGAATTTCTTATTAAGAAGAAAAATATTTAGCCACTCAATTCAAAATGGGATAACAACAATACTTACCCCCTTCTACAACAACAATGTTAATATTCCTATACAATAAGACACACCCTGTCATATAAAGCTGCTTAGCATTCATTTCCACTTTAAATTTTTTAGCAGGGTTGCTAAGATTAAAGACCCTGCAATAAAATATTGATGTTTAAAAATAATATACATTCAGAAACAATTATTAATATAATAAATTAATATATCCAATTTACACTACAATTTTAGTAATCATAGCTAATGTGCAGTTTAATATTCTGTAAACATAACTATGCAATGCTCTATTCTGTAAATCAGTGGCTTTTTAAAAACATGTCAACATTTACTGAGGATTTATCTCTGCAGACTATCACTTTATTCATGTTTTCACTTAATAGTTCTTTATATTAATTTTGCTCAATATATTTTCTTTTATAATCACAATGAAATGAGATATGATTGCTTTAGAATTAGAATATTCTTCCTATTAATATTTTTTATTACCATTTATTAAGTGTTTGAAAATGTAATTTTAAAATGCATATACAATGAAATATGTAAAATAGAATCACAAGGGACCTAAAAATAATTTTACTTTAAACAAATTTTTATTTTTACAGAACTGTAGAAAGGCATATGTGTGGGAAGGGGGAGTTAAGGGCGCATATAAGGTTGAGTTGTTTGTTCCACAGTTGTTTTATAAACAATAGTTTAAGAATTGCAATCTGCAATTTAAAGTGGATAAGAAAAAAAAAACATTTACAATACCGAAAAAAGTTTACACACTAAACAGAATTTCCTGTTGAGCAAATTCCAGTTTACAGCTTTCACTGTTTATACATAAGGTTTAACAATGTTGAATTAAAAAAATATTCCTTATATTTATATATTGCAGAGCATAATACCTAGTCCTGATACTTCAATTAACTATGTTATTATTAAAAGTTTTAAGTACCATTTCTCTAAATATAATATTGCAACATTTCCTCTACTAAATTTTTGACAATTCTTGTTATGCCGAGATTTGACAGCTCTAAATTTAATTAATAGTTCAAAATTTGTAATAGCTTAAAATTCGTTATTTTCCCCTTTCCCTTCAAAATTCTAAATTTATTTGTTGTTTTGGAATATTTCGGCGATTTATTTCCCCTTTAATGTAATTTGTTATCTTTTTAAGGTTTTTATTATTCAAAATTGTGCGCAATGTGCCTTTAAACATTAAATAATCCTTTGTTAATTCTCATAATCTTCGTTTTCAGCTGTTAACTTCATTTCAGTTCATTCACTAGTCTGCATAAAAAAAAAGGCACTTTTTAAGACAAAATTTGACTTTCCATCGCTTATCAGTAAACACCTGCAGAGGGGTGCCAGTAGGGTTGCCTCGCGGCGTCCGGTGACCATGCGTCACCACGGCTCGTGGTTGCCGCCTTGGCGGAAGTTATCCTTTTTTGATTCTTGGCATAACAGCGTTTTGATTTCCGCAGTGTATGCGTGGGCGCTCGGCGCGAAGCGCAGAGTTTCGCTCGCCAAGTTTGGCGTCTCCTGGGAAGGCAAGCGTGTGTTGCCGGGAGAGTCCGATTCCTGACCAGCATAGAGCGAGGAGGCGTTTTTTTGCTTGGAAGTTCCGTGGAACGGGCCCATGCAAGGGCGCCCGTATCCCGCGGTCGCCAGAAATATGTTTTACAATGGTGCAGAATTGCCTGACATCGCAGGGGCGTGCTTCATATTTGGACAACTTCCATGGTGTATCAACAGAACATAAGAGGTGGCCTGGATCTATGAACCAAGGACTACCCTCTTCGGGAAGCGCTCGCAGTATCAATGGCTATCATCTACCTCATTGCCGCCGTACTATGGTCATCACTCATCACGGGTATTCACCTACTTTCATGCCATCATCGCTCTTAAGTGTGCTGGCAATATCAATTGCCATATCATCTGCTCAGTGTTACCGCTTTATGGTCATCACTCATCACGGGCATCACCTACTTTCATGCCATCATTTGTGAGTGTTCAAGTCTTGGGGGAGCCCAGTGTGAACAGGGCTAGTGTTCAAAGATCAGTGTGCAAGCCCTCAGTGATCGTGTGCGTGCAAGCAGTGTCATTTAATTTTTAACGTGATTAAGTCCAAAGAAGAAAAGATAGTTAAATAATTTGTTTAAGTGTCAGCACCGAGAAAGATTTAGTATCTAGAAAGAAAAATGTTTAAAATGAGTTACTAGTCTATTTTTAACAAAGTTGTATTGCTGTAATGTAAATGAAGAGAAATGTGATTTTTAATATTTTCCTTTTATTTTCAAATTCAAGTTTGGGTGGACAGCTCCTCAGGCAGACCAAGCTCTGATCTTCAGACCAGAGTGGATTCTGTTTCCTGGGTTAATTTTAATTGGTTCTAGGGTTTTCTTGAATTCCAAATTTAATAGATGTTAATAATAAAATAATGCAATGTACTATCTGTTTTTCCTTGGCCACTATGGGTCAAAGTTTGTTTAAAGAACCTAAATTTTAATTGTTGAAAAATAAAAGTTAATTTTTTTAAATTTAATATTGGGTGTCATTCTTGACTTGTGTTGGCTGTGCTATTTAATCATTTAAAGGTAAGTGGTACTTCTAGAAGTTTTATGTTGAGATGTTTTTAAATGTGTAACATGGTTGAGCACAGACCAAGCTGTAGGTAATAAAGTAAACAAAGAAAATGAATATTATTAAAAGTAAACTTTATTGATTGATTTGAAAATACTATACGATCAGGCTAATGTAAAATAATGTTAAATAAAATGTAATGAAATTAATATAAAAATAATAACTTAGAATAATGTAATGTAAATGGAAATAACTTGAAGAGAAATGAAATAATAAAAAAGAAGAATAAAAAGTAAATTATAATTTAGTAATTAAAGAAGTTTAGAATATTCCAAAGGAGTAAAAAGCATTATAACATGTGGTGCCGTGAACCTCTTTGGTTCTGCCTGAGTTGTCTGTCCACTGTATAAAATAATTAAAATGGGCTGTCCACCATAATATATTTTTTTTAAGGTAATGTGAATATGTGAGTATATATATTTTAATATGTGAATGTTTATGTTTCATATGCTTACTATGGGGAAGGGCACAAATTAATTAAATAATTTCAGTAATTTAGTTTGTTTTAAAAATAATATTGTAGTTTTTTTTTGAAAAGTTGGAAAGATTTAGGAGTTTTTTTTTTCTTCTCTTCATTAAGCTTTGTTAGTTGAATTTTTTTTTTCTTTTCACTCCTGTGTAAGCTAATCATAGCTTGTTGTTTTAAAGATATTTTTTTTTGTTTTGTAGAATCTTTTTTTATTTTAAAGTAAACTTTGGAGTTTGACTCTGTGATTTTGGAATTTGAGTAGGATTTTTTTTTTGACTTTGAGAGATTTTTTTTCTCACCTTTAGGGATCTTTTGGATATTTTCTTTTGCAAGTGTGCGGCGGAGAGGTGGTTGTTTGTTGTGGGGATTCTGGGAGATTCAGATTCAAAGGAGGCCTTGCTTTGCTAAACCATTCCTTCTCAACTTTTTAAGTGGGTAAAAAAATTTTTTCTCAGTCTGCCCATAATGGCTACTTCAGTGCTTTGATGCCACACAGTTTTCAGGTGTTCACTGGGGAATGCACCTTTTTCCCTCGGGAATTAAATCACTTGCCCATGATGTGTTTTGTGTACTGTTTTTTTTTGGGAAGGGATTCACGACCCCTTGCCCGCTGTCAGATTTTTTTTTGAGATTTGAGAAATGTTGCAACAAGATTTTGAGATAGAGAGTTATTGGAAAGTGCTAAGAATGGCGAATAATGTATGTGTATTAGTAGTTGTGTTTTAAGTGTATTGAATTTAATGTGTGTTTAAAAGTAGCTAAATATGTCAAAAGATCTGCTAAGTATTAAATGTTAGGAATTTTTTTTTATGATAGAAGATTTTTTTTCTCTTTTGGAATATAGTTGGGATTTGAGTTTCAGTTCAAATTTTGGTTTTAAAATTTATTAAAGGGGGAGAACAGTGATCAAAAGTTTTCTTTTGTTTTTGTTTTGTATAATTAGTCACAACTCTTGGCTTTGGGTGAAGTTAAAGGTACGGCTAATGGGTTAGTTTCATGGTCACCCGGAGGAATTTTGAGGTCTGGGAAGCCTTGTTTTCATAGAAATTCTTCTTCAGAGAAATGTGTTTGAAAAAGAAAATTTTTTTTTTGTTTTTCATTAGGCCATGTTAACTGTCACTTTGGTGCTTTGAAGCCGCCTTTAAGGTGCTCAGCTGGGGAATGCACCTTTCCTTTTTGGAGAATTACTTGCCCGCTAAAAATTGTTGTCTTTTCTTGTGTCATTGATCCTTCAGCCAAGCGATCGACTTTGGGTAGTGTAAATTTTTTGTTAAATTGTGCAAGTTCAGTCTCAGATGTTTGTTTTGGGGGGGAATGGAGATTGTTCTTTGAGAAATATTCCTTGAGAAAATTTTTTTTTTAATTTAAGTTAGCTTTGTGAAATTTTTTTTTATTTAAAAGTGTTTTGGCTCTTAAAAGTTTGTTGCTGGGAGATTGTGTATTTTCTTCAAATGTGGGGGAGGAGATTTGAAATTGAGTTTTCAGTTGTTTAGTTATTAATCTTGGAGGCCTCAAAATTTTATGTTTCGACCCTTTGAATTCTTCGGCTGGTCCAAAGTCTTCATCAAAATTTATGTTTTTATTGTCATGACAAGTAATTGGGAACTCTGTTTTGTTTTTCTTCTTTCCGGCTGTTTGGGTGATGCACTCTACAAATGCAGTTTTTTTTTTGTTTTGGAATTTTTTTTTTAAAAATTGAAACCTTTTGAAGGTAATTGAAATTTTTTTTTACTTGTGATGATTGGGAGTGTTAAGAATGAATTGATAGACTGGAAGATTAGAATTAAATTTTGTTTTTGTTTAAAATTACATTTTGAAAAATTTTTTTTTTGTTGTTTGTCGGAATTTTAATTTTCTGGGAGGTGGAGCTAAAACTTTGGTTTGCTTGAAATTTACATTTTTGGGATTCCCTTTTTGTTGAAGTTTGTACTTCGGATTTTAGTGCAGGGATTTGAATTTTTAAAATTTTACCATTTGTGGAAGTTCTTCGAATTTGTTAAATTTTTGTGGACCTTGGAGTTAGTCAAATTTTAGTGGAAGTACACTTGTTTATGAAAGTCACTGCTGCAGAGATGATTTTTTTTTTGGGAGAATTTCTCGTTCGACAGGATTTGCTTTAGGAAATTTAATGGGACCTTCAGGGTTGTGTGCTACATTGGGCCTACAATAGTTTCAAATGATCTCGCTGGCTTGAGTTCAGTTCTTGTTCAAGTTAATGTTTCTTTCTTTACCCGTATTGGAAGTACATAGCTCTGGCAGTTCTGTTTGAAAATTTTTTATTTCAAATTATTCTTTTCAAAATTTATATTCCATCTATTCTTTATGAAGTTTTTTTTTTTTTGGTTCGATTCATTAAATCTACGGTTTTTGAGGGATCCGGGACAGACCTCGCCTGTCGGAAACACTTGATTTTTTTTGTGTTTTGTCATTAGGAATTTTGTTTTTATGGAAGTCTGGCTTGGTTCAGTTCTATATCACTTGTACTTCCAGAGAGATGTGGAACCGTGGTTTGACAGACTGTTTTTCAGTGTTTTGAGATTTTCTTTCACCTGGCCACAGTGCAGTTTAAATTCTAAATTTTGGTGACCATTTGCTTTAAGTGAGTACTGCATGGCAGAGCTGAGGGTGGTGTAAGCATGAGGCCAGGAGGGCACATGCTGTGTAAATAGGAAAGGAGGCGGACCCAAAAGCAAGGAATGCTTGGGGGCGCCATGAGAAGTGTATTTTTTTATGTCACATTGCTCAGGCTCTGCTACACACTACTGGGGTTCTTTGGCTTTTGTTTTGATTGGGAGGGATTTGATTTTTTTTGTTTGTGAGCAGTGTATTTTTCCCCTTGTTTGATTTAAATCTTTTTATTAAATTTGGTGAGAATTCAGATGTTTTTTCTTGACGTTCACTTCGAGTTTTTGAATATTTTAAAATTTTAGAGTTGTAATGAATGTTTTCTTTTTGGAGGTCTTTCTCTTCTCTTAAAGGAGAGATACGAAATTTTTTTTTATTAAAGTCTAGGAAAAGTGCAAGTTTTAAATTCTATGGTCATGATCAGTGTGCCTTCCCTGTATGTAAAATATGTATTGTAAACATTTTTTCAGATTGTAATCCCAGGAGTTGCTACATGAAGCGAGTGTTCTCGTAGGTTTACAATTTCTCTGCCACCAGGATGGTGTTCTCTTTTGGTCATTTTCGGCTCTTTGTTGTGAAAAATTTTATTCTAAAATTTTTTTTCCGGTGGTCGAGAGGAGTTATGTTATGCCGAGATTTGACAGCTCTAAATTTAATTAATAGTTCAAAATTTGTAATAGCTTAAAATTCGTTATTTTCCCCTTTCCCTTCAAAATTCTAAATTTATTTGTTGTTTTGGAATATTTCGGCGATTTATTTCCCCTTTAATGTAATTTGTTATCTTTTTAAGGTTTTTATTATTCAAAATTGTGCGCAATGTGCCTTTAAACATTAAATAATCCTTTGTTAATTCTCATAATCTTCGTTTTCAGCTGTTAACTTCATTTCAGTTCATTCACTAGTCTGCATAAAAAAAAGGCACTTTTTAAGACAAAATTTGACTTTCCATCGCTTATCAGTAAACACCTGCAGAGGGGTGCCAGTAGGGTTGCCTCGCGGCGTCCGGTGACCATGCGTCACCACGGCTCGTGGTTGCCGCCTTGGCGGAAGTTATCCTTTTTTGATTCTTGGCATAACAGCGTTTTGATTTCCGCAGTGTATGCGTGGGCGCTCGGCGCGAAGCGCAGAGTTTCGCTCGCCAAGTTTGGCGTCTCCTGGGAAGGCAAGCGTGTGTTGCCGGGAGAGTCCGATTCCTGACCAGCATAGAGCGAGGAGGCGTTTTTTTGCTTGGAAGTTCCGTGGAACGGGCCCATGCAAGGGCGCCCGTATCCCGCGGTTGCCAGAAATATGTTTTACAATGGTGCAGAATTGCCTGACATCGCAGGGGCGTGCTTCATATTTGGACAACTTCCATGGTGTATCAACAGAACGTAAGAGGTGGCCTGGATCTATGAACCAAGGACTACCCTCTTCGGGAAGCGCTCGCAGTATCAATGGCTATCATCTACCTCATTGCCGCCGTACTATGGTCATCACTCATCACGGGTATTCACCTACTTTCATGCCATCATCGCTCTTAAGTGTGCTGGCAATATCAATTGCCATATCATCTGCTCAGTGTTACCGCTTTATGGTCATCACTCATCACGGGCATCACCTACTTTCATGCCATCATTTGTGAGTGTTCAAGTCTTGGGGGAGCCCAGTGTGAACAGGGCTAGTGTTCAAAGATCAGTGTGCAAGCCCTCAGTGATCGTGTGCGTGCAAGCAGTGTCATTTAATTTTTAACGTGATTAAGTCCAAAGAAGAAAAGATAGTTAAATAATTTGTTTAAGTGTCAGCACCGAGAAAGATTTAGTATCTAGAAAGAAAAATGTTTAAAATGAGTTACTAGTCTATTTTTAACAAAGTTGTATTGCTGTAATGTAAATGAAGAGAAATGTGATTTTTAATATTTTCCTTTTATTTTCAAATTCAAGTTTGGGTGGACAGCTCCTCAGGCAGACCAAGCTCTGATCTTCAGACCAGAGTGGATTCTGTTTCCTGGGTTAATTTTAATTGGTTCTAGGGTTTTCTTGAATTCCAAATTTAATAGATGTTAATAATAAAATAATGCAATGTACTATCTGTTTTTCCTTGGCCACTATGGGTCAAAGTTTGTTTAAAGAACCTAAATTTTAATTGTTGAAAAATAAAAGTTAATTTTTTTAAATTTAATATTGGGTGTCATTCTTGACTTGTGTTGGCTGTGCTATTTAATCATTTAAAGGTAAGTGGTACTTCTAAAAGTTTTATGTTGAGATGTTTTTAAATGTGTAACATGGTTGAGCACAGACCAAGCTGTAGGTAATAAAGTAAACAAAGAAAATGAATATTATTAAAAGTAAACTTTATTGATTGATTTGAAAATACTATACGATCAGGCTAATGTAAAATAATGTTAAATAAAATGTAATGAAATTAATATAAAAATAATAACTTAGAATAATGCAATGTAAATAACTTAAAGAATAATAATAGTTAATAATTATAAATAAATAAATGTGTGTGTTAATCAAAAATGAAAATATAATAAATAAAGTATAAATAGTAATAATTACAAAGGGGTGTAAAAACCATTATAACATTCTTTATCACAAGAAATATATTTTTTTTTTTTTACAAAATCTTAATTTATAGAAAAACAAAGGTGTTTTTTTATAAATTAGACAAAAGATAATGAAAAAAAAAAGGCAATAGGTAAAAAATAGTTACATATGATTACCTATATAAAGCAACATGTACTCCAGCGGTTGTATCTTCTTTTAGCTTCTTTATTTTCTTTTCTCTTTTTTGCTCAACTGTTAACTTGCGAGCTGCATTTGCTTCCTCATGAGCCCTAAATAGTGGGACAGACATTATAAAAAGCGTCAAAAATGCATCATGCATAAAGCACAAGGTTGCTATAAAAAAAAAAAATATCCATGGAAAAAAAGTTTTTCTTGTGGATTTAAAATTTTTTTTTAAATGAGATAAAATTATTTTAGGTAGAAATAAATAATGTAACAAAAAAATATTAAGCAACTTTTTTTGTTAAAATTGTATGCTATTAGGCAATGTGAATTTCGTTCAAATTTTCCTTATAAAAACTGTCTTAATTAAGATCATTCTAACCATAATACAAAATTAGAAAGAAATTTTTCTGAGTTTACAAAACATGTACACAACTCATCAACCTCATTCAATTTTTAAGTGTTTTTAACTCATTTTCACATTTCTTAAATTTTTCAGATAGCATAGCGCCACTGAATAAACATATTGTAATATTTCAAAATCTGTTTGAAATAGCATTTTTTTTTATACTAAACTTATTGTAGTCCCTTTGCTAAAATAAACAATTATTTTTCACTGGTAAAATAAAAAACATATAGGGTTGATAGATACGAGGCATGTTTTTTAAGTAAGTACCGTTTTGGAATTAAAAAAAGACGTGCAAAGATATCGCAATAATTTTATTTCTACATGAAAGCCTGTACCTTAATCTACTTTTCTACATAATTTCCGTGAATATTGAGGCACTTGTCATAACGTGGCACCAGTTTTTGAATACCCTCCTCATAAAATTCTGCCAACTGACTTGCTAACCACTGTATCACAACTGTTTTGACTTCGTTATCGTCTTGAAGACGCTGACCACCCAGGTGTTTCTTCAAGTGCAGGAACAAATGGTAGTCGCTGGGCGCCAGATCAGGGCTGTATGGAGGATGATCTAGAGTTTCCCATTTAAAAGATTTGATGAGATCTTTGGTCCGATTAGCCACATGTGGACGGGCATTGTCATGCAGCAAAACGATACCCTTACTCAACTTGCCACGTCTTTTGTTCTGGATTGCACGACGCAGATTGTTCAATGTCTCACAATAAGACGCTGCATTGATTGTCTCATTACGAGGCAGAAACTCCACTAGCAATACTCCTTTTTTGTCCCAAAAAACTGTGCACATGATTTTCCGGACAGAAATTGTTTGCTTAAACTTCACTCTTTTGGGTGATGATGAATGTCGCCATTCCATGGATTGTTGTTTTGATTCTGGTGTGACGTAGGCCACCCATGTTTCGTCACCAGTAACAATTTGGTCTAAAAAATCTTCACCTTCATTGTGGTACCGCTCAAGGAAAGTCAATGCACTGCCTAAACGTTGGGTTTTGTGCAAATCCGTCAACATTTTTGGAACCCAACGTGAACACAATTTCCGGTAATTCAAGTTCTCGGTCACAATGCGATACAAAACACTACGAGAATATTGAGGAAACCAGTCGCACATTGATGAAATTGTAAAGCGTCTGTTTTCTCTCACCTTTTCTTCCACTTTCTGCACCAAATCTTCATTAAAGACCGAAGGACGCCCACTCCGTTCTTCATCATGCACATTTGTGCGGCCATCTTTAAATGCTCTCACCCATTTCCTTACCATTCCATCACTCATAATGTTTTGTCCGTAAACTTCACAGATCTCACGATGAATATCGATCGGTTTTACGCCTTTAGCACTAAGAAATCGTATAACAGCCCGTACTTCACAATCGGCGGGACTCACGATTGTCGGAGGCATCTTAAACACTCAGTAAACAACGTATACAATGAAGAATCAGACTGTAATGGCGTCAGTGCGTAGACAAGAGATGTAGGTAACCAGCGCGCATGCGCGGAACGCCGACCGTAGCGCTGCGGCGGCGGAATTGCAAAACGGTACTTACATAAAAAACATGCCTCGTATTAACAAATTTAAGTATATAAATAAAAGTCATTTTAATGCCTTTGTTTTAGAAAATCAAATCCAAGATTAAACTATAAAGAAAACATACTTCTGACGTTTAGCCATTTGTTCACGGACATGAGCTTCAACTTTTGTAGGATCTTGAACAGCTTGATTGCCCAAAACTCTCATAAGATTTGACATTCGAACTGTAAAAAATAAAAGTTTCACAAAAAGTGGCAAGTATATAAAGCACCAGGGATAAAAATGAGCAACTTATGAAAAACTAAATGAATAAAAAAAATAAGATTTTAAAAACAGGTAAAATTTTTCTAAACTAAAATACAGATTTAATGAACACAAATTTGTCCATTCAAAAGAAATATTTTTTTTATCCAGCAAATAATAAAGAATACTTCTTAAAAATTACACCAAATTTTCAATTTATTATAGTTCATGATAATTTTGGAACTACTATTGTTCCTGAAGAGAAATTCTCTCACTGTACGTATACAAAAATTACCTTTAGGTTCAGGAGGAGGTTCTAAACCTAATCTAATTTTCTCTTGCTTCTCTTTCCAAGCTTCACGTCTGTTCTGTCTTCTTAATTTCTTCCTCTCTTTCTTTGTCAAATAGAGGGGAATAAACACAGGTTGTGAAGAATCACCTGTAAAAAGAGTATAGTTTTATTCAATTGACATAAAAAATGTGAATTAATAGAAATCAAGTAGATCATGCTGATTTAAATATTTAAAAATGATTTTTTTTTTTAACAAAAACATAAGTCATACGAAAAACAAATATCAATTGATAAAAGACTTTCAACATATTCCTAAAATTAACTTTAATTTCATTATATTACAAAAAGTAACTTTGGAAGAATAATAACTCTATCCTGAAACACCCCAATGTAGAGAAATGGATAAAGCCAGATTAGAACTATCTTGTGCTTCAGAAAATGAAGTGCATTAGGAAATGGTGTGGCTAACATCACACTTGTTTACAATTTTGCTCTTCTAGCAGGTGAGTATACTAGCTTTCCTTTAATTGTGTTGAAGACCCAAACTGCCCGACTCACCCGAAGGTATGGGCAGCTGTTTGGACGGACGGCCCATTAACTGTGTTAATAATTTATCTTCAGAAGTAAGTGCTCTAATCAATTGGATACCCGGACTCTTATCAACAGCATGTGGAACTTCCAGATGATAACCCACCCAAATACTAACAGTATCCAATGCTGTATAACTTTAATATTCTGATGAGAACCAGTATTCTGAGAATGATATAGCAACATTTTAAATAAGTTGGCATCAAATCTAACATCATAAATACCAATAAGTCTCAACAGTTAGTTTGCAAACACTCTTAAGTTCACACAGCTACTTCAGAGAGGAGGGGGATGCACAGAAAATTATGTTACAGTGAATTCTAATCTTTACACATTTTTCTAATAATAACAATGGAACCTATTCTAACTTTAGGAATATTTCTATAGACAGGTTCTGTGAGTATAATCAATGATAAAAATGTTTCAGGAGGAATTCCTTACAGAATGCTTAAGAACTATATTGACAACAAGCAATACTGTTATTGTCTTTTATATCATTTTCCCCTTAGATTCGAGCTTTTCTACATAATCTGTTAATATTACCAAGTGAAAAAAAAATTTAAGAATTCTTTTAAAATGAATAAACTTTAATTTGCATAACATTTTATTTGAAAGTTTGACATGTTCCATTTCTGAAATGATTAGTAGATGTTAATGCTATTTAATTATGTAAATTTCAAATTCTCATAGCAAAATAACTATAAATGGATTTGCTATGGAGTTAATACACTCAACTTTCAACTTTTTTTTAAACTATCCAACTCTGATTCATACTACTTGATAAATGGAAAAGACTAAATATAAGAATTTTTAATAGGATGTGGAAAGAACAATTCTTTGCATGGCTGTGGTTATGATACATCTGATCAGACTGACTAAAGGAATTTAAATGTAGGTCAGTTAACAGATTTTACACAGGTGGAGGTTATTCTATCTGAAAGAGTATTTTGAATGAAATTCAATGAAAAGTGTAGCAGATCTTTAGAGAAAAGAGTCTTTAATAGCATAGATCAAATAAGGGTTTATAAACTAGTGAACCATTTCTATGACATATGAAATATGTAAGAGACTGATTAAGACCATTTCCAACAGACTGTTGGAATGGTCAGAGTCTGTCAAGGACTAATGTTAAAAAGGCTGTGGAGTTAATACACTCAACTTTCAACTTTTTTTTCAACTATCCAACTCTGATTCATACTACTTGATAAATGGAAAATGCATTAATAAGTTTCTGTGAGTTCTTAAAATTTTACGATTTATATGGGAAAATATCCTAGTATACACCAAAGCAATTTTCTATCCATATTAAATTACAGACAAGCATAATTTTCATTTTACCAAAATATGTTTCTGTATTAATTCTTATTTTATTAAAATATTAAATTTTTTAAATCACCATAATTGATATGCATTTTATGGGTTTTTTAGAATTTACTGCCTAAAGACAAAATTATTAAAAATTAAATATCCCAAAATAAAATTATTTTTAAATAATTTTATTTTGAAGTCTGAGTTGGTACATTTCTACTGCCTCCGACTATTAATGGTACATTATTTTTAATATTCATGCATCATTAACCTTGTATTCAAAATATACCTTTACAAAGTAAAAAATTCTTTGTAAAATTCAAAAAATGTAATTATATAAACCTGAGAAAAATTCTTGGACAAGTGAATTTAACTTTACTAGGACAGATGACAGATCATGTGACCCTGATGGTGCTTCGAATTTAAAATTACTCAAAAAACAAAAGTTAATTAAAAGTTGAATAAACAAAAGTTCTGTAAGTTCACCTCATCTGCAACTATATATATAGGAATTTCTTAATTAGTTCTTATTTTACTCATGAGTTTGAACCCTGTATATTGTTTAAATAGATTGATGACATCAAATTATTGAAATAAATTATCCACATATTTAGAAAGTGGAGACAATAAAAAATGACTTTAAATACACATTTTATTTTAATCATGAATTATTAATTTAATGAACACCATTATATAAATTAGCCATGTTTGAATAAATTTGAGAATGAAAATATTTGTAAACTGTTTCAATATTATGATGTATATATATTGAAAACATGGATTACTAGCAGGGCCTTTGGTATAAAGCAGTAGTTCTGAAGCGTTTCTGTTTTACAGCACCCTAAGTGTATCAGGATTTTTCCATGGTGCCCTAGGACTGCAGGTTTGGTTCCTGCATGCGACACTGGTGATACCTAATCATGGCTGTGTGTTGGTAATGTTCGGTAATGTAGTGTGGTTCATCTATCAGGTGCACTTACAAAAATGAGCCATGGTTTCGAAAGTTGTATGAGAGTATGATTGATGGTCGGGTACCCGTCATAAAAAAGAGTTAAAAAAATAAATGAAACACATATTACAAATTCACAAACAATTTATGTAAAAAGTATTAAATAAGCACATATTATAAACAATCATATCTTAAATAAATAAATTGTAATTAGTGGGATGAGTGAACCAGTCGTTCACTGCACATCTTCTCAAACCTTGGAATCAAACTGGACACAGCCACCCTCATTGCTTGTTCCATGCTGGTTTTCACATACTTGATTTTTATCACAGTGACTGCCGAAAATTCAGCATCGCACAAATATGATGCTACAAATGGAATTAAAATTCATTGAGCTTTACCACTTAATAGCAGATATTCATATTTTACTGATATCCAAAAGTCAATTAGTTTCATGATGCTAAATTTTGTCTTCAGTGTATTGTCGCAAGACAGCTCAAAATGATTTTTTCTTCCACAAAATAAATTCAAGATGGAGCTTTGGCCCTGAATGGGCTTTAAATCCATGCAAACTTGTTGATATTATCGTCTTGAAAATATTTTTCAAATCAGTTGATAAGCTGTAACAGATGCTTTTTAAAAAACAGATTTTATGTTGTGAGAGATCGCAAACTGCTGCAATAAGGGAAAACAATCCTTGCCACTGTCTTCTTTCATCTCCCCCCCCCCACACACACACATAGCTGTATTTTCTTTTTCGAAAGCTGAAATTTTCTGGACCAATTTCAAGATTTGCAAGTTACTTCCCTACAGGGAAAGATTTAACACATTTAATATTTCAAAAATATCACACAAGTATACTAGTTTTACAGAAAATCTGTTTCTGCAAAGTGTTTGGCATCTTCTTCAAGAAAAGTGTACATTTCTTGCTGTAATTCAAACATATAGGACAATACATTGCCTTGAGAGAGCCATTGCAAGGTAGTAGTACAACAAAGACATGTATTTGACCCCCACATACTTACACACTTTTTTTGAAAAACCTTGTTTAAACTAGTCAAGTTTTTGTAAAGTGTATCACATTCTAAGACCCAATTTAGTGGAGAACTCTGATACTTTGATGCAAGTATTTCTCTGTAAATGATGCAATGAGTCAACAGTGAATCCAGACCATTGCTTAGAATGCCTAGACCATTGCTTAGAACCTGCAATCCTCCACAGCAGCCGGCCATCGAATGACCACCATCGCTACAGTCACCAATGCACTTTATCCACTTCAAATTATTTTCAACTATGTACTCAGGATTTCATAGTCTTAAGCAGTGATACTTTTACAAAAGAAAAGGTCATCCACAATGCCATTACCATCTATGAACTATATATAGCAAATCAAATGTGCATCCTTATTACTATTCCGCCTCATCCAGTTTTAACTCAAATTCCCTCTCTTTTATTTTTTCAATTAATTAATCATTGAAATTCTCCGACATGTGCTGAAATCTTCAACTGTTAGTATTGTTAGAAAAAAGCATCCTTGAAAGTAGTATCCTCACTGACTGACCGATCATAATGTACATAAAATCTATAGCAGCCTATAGAATTTGCTGTTCTGCGATGGTATGGGACTTTTTACACTTCGTGACTCTATATGCAACCTTGAATGATGCTAGCAAAGCATTACTTGGTATTGAAACATGCTGAGAAAAAATACTTTTTATTTTAATTTATTAACTCTCTGGTAAATTTACAAATCATGTTTTTATGATTGGTTTCTAAATAGCATTTCAGCTCAATGGGAAGCACACACACTGGTGCCAAAACGTTCATACACAGTACACACTGTAGTTTCTCTTCATCATTGACATAACTGTCGATGTAAAGCTAAAATCCAAATAATTGTCATCATACTTATGACATTTTCGCTTCTTCACACACACACACACACACACACACACACCCTGGGACTAATATGTGGTACTTCCTCTCTATTTTCACTACTTCAATGACTACCAATGTTCCATAAAATCTTGTCTATTTTTAGGAAGATAAGAACAACTTTTAAAAATTTACTTGATTATATTACTTAATATATATTACAGAGTTTCCCCCAGGATTAAAAAAGGATAGGGTGCTGTTATCAGAAAAAGGGCACTTAGAAAACAAGGGCACATATTTTTTATGTTTGAATAACATTTATGCTTGAGATTTTTATGACGAAAATCAGCAAAAAAATGTAAACACTTTTGTCACGTATACCTCCAAGTCTAATAGACAAAAATGTAAATATATTTTCTTGTTTTGTAGGAAATAGGGTCAAGATTGTGAATATATAAAATTAATTTCAATTTTTAAATATTTTGAACTCGTTTTTTTGAAAAACTTAAGAGTATTTGTCCGAGCAAGTGTTTTTCTTTGTTTTGTTTTTTTCATTTTGCTTATTTTCACGCGAAATATCTTCGAAACCATAAAAGACAGATATAAATAGTAAGGGATAAAAATATGTATTAGGAAATTTAGTTGCTAAATCTATATATTTTTAAAATGTGCTTATAGTTTTCGAGTAATCGTTTCGTCGAGAAGAGTGAAAATTTCCCCTTTTTCAAGTTTGTAATGCTATCTCAAAAATTAAACCTGTAAACAATTATGCAAGAATATAGCTCTTTGAAATCCCTAGAAGTGTATATAATTGGATTTTAGATGAGCTCTTTGTTTGCGAAGTATAGTGGTTATAATTTCAATATTTTCGTATTTTAACCTGGGTTTTCCAATGTGTGGGAAAGCTTTAATTTACTTAAAATGTTACTATTGTTTCAGCTGAATCTGTTACTTACTCCTTGCTGAAATATTTGTGCATAAGTATGAGATAATCTTATTTTGTTTAAAAAATTAGGGCATTCAATGAACTTGGAGATTCTAAAAATGTGCAATGATTGGTTAGGTTTTAACAAAAGAAATGAAAATATATATATTCAAGTACATATTTATGTGCCGCCAGGCAAGTTTATAGATTATAGGTCAGGTTGATTTCAGGTCAGATAAGTTTAATTTATATATTGAAAAACAAGTTAATAAAATAATTTTATATTTTAACCTGAAGTTTATAGTCTAAGCATCCAGATAAAATTGTTGTGGAAACTAAAGTACTAACTAGCTATAAACAGTTAGTGAGTCATTTGTAGCACTTTGGAATCCTGTAAACAATATAAATGAATCTGAAAAAATCGAATAGCTTTATTGAACTTTACTGAAGTTTTATTTTACAAAATGTTATTCATAAAAAACCATTTTGGCTTTATAGGACTGAAGCCACCACCACTAAGGTATGAAAATGTTTCTTTTGTTGAGAACAAATTTATCATTGAATAAATGCTATTTTTACATCAAATGCAATTATAGTGTTGAGCAATTGGGTTTATTAACAATTACAATTATTGAATTTATATAAATTTAGAGTTTATTAAATTTAAAAAGGAGAATATTAAATTTTGATTTTTAGTATTTCCTCATTAGTCAATGAGGTTTGATGATTTTAAGGTATAAGATATATTTAAACATTGAAAATATTTATTAATTGTTTGTTGTTATATATTGATTACAAAAAAAAAAAAACTCTGATTTAAATAACTAAATAAAATTCCAGAAAGCTCCATAAAATCACTGTATAAAGTTTTGAACTATGGATTAGCAAATGTTTAGCTGCTAAGTTAATCAATATTCCATGGAGCAGAGTTATTAATAATGCAACCGTACGTTCATGTGTACGTTCATGTGTCTGCGTAGCATCCGTATCTTTAGCCGTAAATTCACGTAGCGGGCGAGTACGCGAACGACAACTACTGCATACGTCCCTAAAGCGGGCAAATCATTATTAAATGAGCTTGATTATTATTATTATTATTATTGCATGCATCCACGGAGTAGGTCAAAGATGAGTCCGCTAATATGAGGGGGAAGGGGGGGTATTTTGTGTTTCAAATCTGCTATGCGGATGTCGTGCAACTGGCTAATCTATTAATCCATAAGTCCGCATAGTGCGCATGTTCATAACACAATGTCACACGATTTACCCATGTCTGCACAAGGTATATATCGTTACTGCATGCATTGTATACGGATTACATACACTCGTTAAAAGAAGGCTCTCAATTTTGTAAATCCGCTACACGAATTAAATATGTCGAATCGTTATTGCATGGAGCGGCGTTATCGTTATATTATATATAACGCATACTGCATCCGTCTGTGTAGTAGTAGAGTCAGGGCCACTCATACAAATTTCTGGGTTACCCTTCATATTTCGTTTTCCTCTTTTGTGCATTCTTCATGTCTTCTCCTCCCTCAAAAAATTATTGGGGGCCCGACTACTTGAGTGGTGTCCGACCCTTCTTATGGGTGGCCGTGGTCAGATACACAGCCAATAGCTATTGCATGACATGCATTGGGAGTAAATCCGCTATGTGAATTAAATATGTCCGCGTATCATTATTGCATGGAACGGAGTTTTCATTATATTGTATATAAAGAGTACTGTTCAGATCAGAGCCGCCCATACAAATTCCTGGGTTCCCCTTCATATTTCATTTTCCTCTTTGGTGCATTTTTCATGTCTTCTCCTCCCTCAAAAATTGTTAGGGAGTCTGGGTCACCACTTGAGTGGTATCCGATCCTCTCTAAGGGCGGTGGTGGACAAATACACAGTCAATAGCTATTACACGAACTACAAATGGGAGTACTCTGAGCCGTGACTTTCGCGCGTAGCGGAGATATGCAATCTACAGCAAGAAAACATATTAAGATAATTTTTAAAAAGTGACTAGGTTGGTAGCTAAAGGCAATTAGTAAACAATATAAAGAAAATAAGCTCTCCCATATTTCATTCAAGCCGGCTAAAATCATTGCGCTAATCTAACAACTTTTCTCCCACACCATTTTTATCATCCTCCGGTTTTGACTGAATCGGCGGAATCAACATAAACATCTTCCCGCAAATGGCACAAAGAACCCAATTCTGGAAATCTATATTTTTAAATATTTGTTTTAGAGCAAATATGCTTACAGGGTTTACATTTATAGAACTTTATAACTCAATTGCATATCAAATATGAAATAATTTAACAAAAATTTAAGTTGAAAAAGAAAACTGTTTTGAAAGTTTTCATCAGATGGAAGAAGGAATGTACGTGCTTAATATTCCCCTTCCTGTTTTGTTTCTTTTAGTGGGGGAAAGAAGTGATATGGGGCTGTCAATCCTCTTTTTATTGGCACCACTAGATCACCCTTTTTCCTTCTTCGAAGGAGGAGGGAGGAGCGGGGGGGGGGGGAGAGATAGACAGGATCTTCAAGGAGCAATCAAGCTCTGATTCTAGCTCTTAGGACACAATCAAAATTTACGGTAATGAACGCAGAGAAAGGGATCTGGGGCTTATCTGAGGTCATACAAGAACTGGTTGATTTTTGTTTGAGGACAGACATTGCTCTCTTAACAAAAGGCTAAGCAGGGGATATAATCTGCTAACAAAAGGTCAGGGAGGGTGCTTTTCTCATACAAAGGGCAAGGAGGGCACTGTTCTGGTAACAAAAGGGCAGGCAGAGCGTTATGCCCTTCCAAAAGTGTCTGACCAAAAAATAACTGTATTCTGCACTGCTGTAACTAGTAGAACAATCTAGTTTACTAGACTGACAATGAGTGCCATACAGTATTACTATTGAAAAGTGAGATAGGTAGTGATTTGTACACTGTCCGTTAGATATTCTTATCGCATCAATACATTGATAGTCTGATTCCAAAAAACCATATGTGCTAAGTGTCATTTCAGTGAAAATATTGGAATATTTCATGGTGCCCTAAAATATATGTCAAAGTGCCCCAGGGTATCATGGCACACAGTTTGGGAACCATTGGTATAAAGCAGTGTTAGTTGTCAGAACATACTAAATGCAATATATATCTATTAAATATTGAAATTAATTCTGAATTACATAAATTAAAAGAATTGTTTTTATTTTTAATACTCACATGGGGATTTCATCTGTATAGGATGTTCAACTAAGGCAGTAACTCCTTCAAGTTTACAATCTTCAGAGTAATTATTATAGCTATAAAAAGTCAAAAATACTAACTAGAAAATTGTATAACACAACTGTCAGAAACCCTTTACAACAAAATAAAGTGTAGAATCTCAAAAATTCTTTAGTTTTCTATACTTCTTTACTTCAGCACCAGAATAAGGGAAGTCAAATATTCATAAAAGTTTGTTTTTTTTAAGTCATAGTTAGTCAAACCAATAATTTAGATGCATTTAACCTGATTTTTTGTTAATAATTACTATTTTGATGCACATTTAATGGTTTATAAAATCCAAGCAATCAATGTGTTCTGTATACACGATAAACTTTCTCTGAGAACCACCATTGTTCCAATACTATTTTGGAACTTCCAAATTTTGAATACCCTATTCTAAGCATACAATTTACAAAAAATTCAACCTGAGTTCTAATTTTTATATCTAAGTTAAAAATGTTATCATGCTATACACATTTGTTCTTGAGTTATCACGTCTAAACATCAATGGAGATTATTCCAAAACTGTTTGTTATACGTTTAGGATGTCTTAGACTGCGTGCATTTTCATCAGAATCTTGATTTTAAATATTTTGAAGAGCAATACCTTTTCCAGAGTATGAAAATACTTTTAATAGTATGAGAAAGTAAAAATAATAGGCAATTTATTTTTATACAGAACATTAACAATTAGTTTAGTATGTATCTATAAAACGAAATTTAAATAATAAAATGCGATAACTTAAGACTCCTTTTAAACTGCTTTATTCATAGCATAATTTCAATTATTACTCTTAATTGCAATATATTGTTGAGATTCTACAAATAGTTAATTATAGCAATTATGTAAACTGTATATACTGGCATATAAACCGAAACTTTAAAAAAAATATTAATGTTCATAATAAGGACTTATCTTGGTTGTATGTTAGGGTTTACAAAATTTAATAAATTAAGTTGCAAATGGAATTAATTCCCAAGATTCAAGTACTATTACAAAGTGTTTACTGCTAAATTTGCAATTCCAGATACATAATGACATTAAAACCACTTTGTATATATTAAGAGGAAGATAATTATAGCACAAGGTTCCAAATTGGAATGTCCTGCTGCTAAGAAGTAATGCTTTTGTTGCAAAAAGAATGTTTATTTGAATAATTTATCAATTCTTAGTTTGAGAAACTGAAATAAGTTCTACTCGAATTCATTAGAATAATTTTTTGAAAAATAAATATATTTGAAATATTCAGCATTAGCTTATTCATGTTGGGACCAATTTTTACCTGCTGGCTATTAGGGAGGGGTATATGCAAGTATATACAGAACTTATAATAAAAAATTATCCTTATAAGTAATACATTTTTCATCGTATTAAGCAAATTTACACTGCACAGCAATCCCTCACTACATGCAATTAATTCAGTAAAATAACTCATATCGAGTAATTTATATTGTATCCACTTACACTCCATGGATTTTATAGAAAAATTTGACTGTATTCAAAATTACAGACAGGAAAATGCAACAAATGATCTACGTGGAATTGAATCTGTAACCTATTAGCTACTGCCACTAATCACTTTACTACGAATGGACAAATATATTTTTTAATTATGTAAGATTTACACTTGCATAATTTTCCTTGTTATATTATATACCATGAAGTTAACTTTATTCTAATAATCTATGTTATTGGAAAGGAAGATACCATTTCATCTAGTTACATAGCTCAATAAACAAAAGTAGTGGTTATATTTTCCTGAAGCAAATTTTAAATACATATAAAAATTTAAATTCATTCCCATGAATGGTGCAGATTGGAGTATAACATGGTCCATTTTCAATATTTCCCTCATGGGAATCAAAATAACAGGTTTTAGTTCTGTTCAGCTCAATGCAATAATAATAATAATCCAAGATATAAAATATTGTTTATATAGACAAAAGTTTTATTTTATGTACACCAATTAAAAATGAATAAACCATGCATGTATTGTAGCAACAAGAAAGCTCACAATAAATATCTGGATAATTAGTCACCATTTAACTCTTGCATATAACTAACTTTTTTAACTACATGATAAATGCCTTCTATGTTAGCAACAGTTTTGTCAAAATGATCAATTCATCAAATCAGATTGGTTTTGGTAAGCATTATTTTAACACAAATTTCTTGTAGTTTGCAACTCTGTTAATCTGGGAATTGGTTCTCTATAGTTAATGCTTTTTTTGCATGATGCAGATTAAAAATTCTAAATAACAGGCTTCCGGTTATACAAATTACAAGAATCTTAAGATTCTTTTTATATAATCTTGTTAAATATAAATTCCATGACTATATATACATTAGTTCTTGTGCCTACACCACACAATCATGCACCAAATAGCTATGCAAATGTTTGAAATATAACCATTAGATCTTTTAAAACATGCACTTCTGTCAAAATCATGCTTTTGAAAATTTAAAAAAAAAACAATACTTTTTCTATCCTATATTATAGAATAATAATATCTATGGGCAGCACATGGCATTCCCTACAAAATGCAACAACTTAACTTCTTTCACAACAAAATAATAATGTATACAATCCATGGCACAATGTTATTGATTGAATTAAAATCTAACACTAATTAAAATTTGGTGTTTTAGGCAACTTAAATAGAATGACATATTCATACTCGAGCCTAAATTCCCATTAAAATGCAATTAACCTTTAATTATTACCCTGTGAAATAAATGATTATGGGTGAATTCTTCGGTACCAAAATCCAAATCTATTACAAAAAGTTTCTCCTACAGTGAATCCACACAAAGTAGATCCATAAGAATGGTGTTAGCAGATTTGTCTCATAATACTGCATATGGAAAATGAAAATATTTCATGATATTCATTATTTTCTAAATTTCATGCAATTCTTTTGATAAATCTATTTGAAAAACATGTAAAATTTTGAGAACGGTTCATGCTAATGTTTTAAAGTTTGTGTCACTCACTTTGCAATAGAAAAATATGTATGAAATGGTTATTTATCATTATTAATGATAAATTGATTTTTTTTTTATGGATTTTTAAAAAATTAATTTAAATATCATGCAATATCTCAAGAATAGTTCATGCTAGCACTCTAAAGTTTGTATCATTCGCTTTTCAGTGAAAAATTTCATATGAAATTATTATTTGTGTATCATTATTAAAAGTCCTGATTTTTTCAAAAATCCATTCAAAAATTTGGAGGGGGGGGGGATTTTCTGAAAATTCAATTGCATTTCAAATCAATAGAGTTCCAGTATTCAGCAATTATAATAATTGTACCAAATTATTTTTGAAACACTTAATTTGTTTATGAGATATCATGTCCACAGATACACATGCTAACATACATACACACATGCTAAAACACACACATAAGCAACACCTCAAAAAAATTCCGATTTGAGTTCAGGGATGCTTAAAACATGTTCTTCCGTCAAAAAATATAATTCAAATTTTCAACCTCATCACAATATGGCCACTATATGCTATACTATGTCTATATATTATACTATGTAGAGAAAGTATAGGTTACAGTAATAGATTTTACTAATGAGGGATTACTGCACATCATAGATTAATATAAAATAGATATGAAAATAAAATCAAAAGAACTATCCTTTATAGAGAAGCAGTCCAGCCTTTAATATAAAATATATAAAATAACTCACTTATCACTCTGTAAAATATAAGAATCCCACCATTCTATATCAGGAACTTCACCTTCTTTCTGTAATCAAAGAAAAGTAGTTGAAAAACAGGAACAAAATATAACAATATAAAGAAAATTTCCATGACATGCATAAATATGATTGAGAAAAATGTTTCCAGATCTGTGATTGTAAATTTCTGAGAATAAAGTAAAATTTGTTACATATAAAATCTAGCACAAAATACATTTTTAAAGATTTTTAAATTCCTTGTTTTCATCTATAATATTTATGTATTACATGGCAATCATATTGATTAGAAATTGTTAGATAAACATATTTAAGAGACTACATATTCTTAAAACCGGGATTTTCTATTTCCTTCAGAATTTATTAAAAATATAAGAATTAAACTTCCAATGCAGCAATCAACATGTGTGGACTTGTTTAACTCTTAAGTGTTTATAAAAACAGAACAGACTTTAACTACACTAGAAGATTTGCTATAAGTCACAATTTTACAAATATCTGTGATAATTACCAATGTTAGTCAGACCACCAAATTTGTAGAAGAATTGTGCCCAGATTGCACATTGCAGCAAGGCCAGGTTCATAGTCACGAAACAACTATGGGCAGGATTTGCCACTTTAATCATACCTTGCAATTTGAGCTCAATCTTCTAAAATTTTTTGTCTATCCATGCTAGTTGTACTGGAAAAATGATTCTAAGCTGTGAAACACCCAATTATATGTAGTTTTTATGAGCAGGGCCTAAAAATGTCCTACATTTTTAAGTTTTAGAATTCAATCTGATGAATTGAATGGGCAAATGTTTTAGATAAACAACCATAAAACATTGCGCAACCAGCTAAACTTCAAGAATACCAGATATCTAGAAAACTCTGCTTACAATGCAGAATTTCAAAGTTTTGATATTTAAGACAAGGATTCGATTAGACATAACTAAACTATTAGCACAGAAATAGAAAATGTGAAAACAAATGTAAATGTAGGTCCGTTTTCACTTGATAAGCTGGTTTCACTTGAAACAGTAGTCAGCAAAGTCTTCTTTATCTAGCTATTCTATTTCAAATGCTGCTCTAACATATGTGAATAAAGACAATCCACATTAAACCATTAGATATTAAAAACAGCATACTTGACTACACTTGTAAAAGCAAAATATTTACCATGAGTGTGCCCATTTGATAAGGGACAGTGTAATTATGAGTGGTGTCAAAAATAATTCAGTCTAAATTTTGCACATTTATACAAAGAAAAATCGAATAAATTAATAATTGTTTTCTGTTAATCGTTCTAAAACTCTCATACCTAATAAAATAAGCTTGCGATACCTTTACGTATCTTTTTTCAGCGACAGATGATCAGTGAACCACTCTGTAAAAGGCAAAAGTATTAAACAGCATATGCAACGAAGCATTTATAATAGTATTTAAGCAACTCTTAGCTTGACTTGTTCCTAATCATTTGAGGGAGGGATACACTTATCTTTTTTTTTTTGTATAAAATATAAGGAGAAAGGAGAATGGGCATACAGTTAATACTAAATGCTAATACGTTATAAAGTACCTGTATTGCATTAAGCAAAAGTATCTTAAAATTAAAATGTAATTTAAACTGAAATTAAACTTAAAATAACGTCTTATCTTAAATTTACAAATAAAACTTTCCTAAATTTGAATTTTATAAGTAAATGGTTTAAAAAAAATGTTTTAGCAGCCAAATAGTTTATAGCTATCTGATAAATGTAAATGGATACATGCCTTTAATTTAAAGCTTAAGATTTTCAAATGATACTTACTTTGCAGTTGTAAATTTAAATATTGATCAAAATATTTGTACTTTAAATTTAAAATAATAATACAGTTGATAAATTTAATATGCAAAGTAAAATTCTAGATTATTTTTATACTATATGAAAACCTATTAATAAAATGAATGTTTTGGGGAAATATTTGTTAAAGAAAATTGAAAATATTTATTTAACATATAAAGAAAATAATCTATTCAAGTTTAACAAATTAAATCACAGAAAAGATAAATTCAGGATAACATTTTTAATTGCAATTTTTTCCCATTACAGAAAATGTATTCATACAGAAATATTTTACAAATTTATGCCTATAAGTGCAAATTGAAATAAAAACAAGAAATTACTTACATATTCTTTACGTGGTACAATTAGTGCCAATTTTGTTGCAGAAGAGATTCCAGTCTTTTTTGCAGCTTGAGCAATTTCTTCTTGAAGCTTTTCCAACTGAGCCTACAATTGCAAACATGAAAATAAGGTTAAATATTTTAGTGTAATGTACTATAATATATTAAATGAAAAATTTAAATTTTCAATAAAAAAAAATACCAAATTTAATAAAATACTGAAAATAGAGATGTGGTATTTTAACAAGCTTATTTCCCATGACATTTTAAGCCTATATCCCTTAGATATAATACTATGCAGTCAGTGGCTTATAGTTTCTCTTATATTGTCAAACTTCAATAAGCCACAGCTGATAAGAGAAAGTAAACAGTTCAATTAATCAAGAAATAGATATACTGAAGTTAACACTTCGTTAATAATTCATAATATTCTTTTAAGTTAAAAGTTTTTCCAAAGTTTCAAATTATTGAGTTATCCAAATTTATGTGTATTTGCCAAAATTATCTAACAATCATTAGTTATACATTGATTACGTGAAATTTGAGATAGTGTAGTTCCAAAATCAGTAAGGTTGATTATTTTAATCAATTTTCAAACTGAAATATCTAAAAAGAATTTACTTTATAATTAGTTGGGTATGGTTGTTTTAATGTTTTAGTCATTTGGTGTACACATGGGTATGACTTACAGCTAAAAGCATTTACTTCATTTTAAGTCTATTCTGTAGGAGTGTTAAAAAAGTATTCCATTATAATCTAAATGAGATATATTCAGATATTTTTTATACACCCAGTTTAAAAGCTGAACAATGACATAAAAATCATAATGGCAGTAATGAACAAATTGAAAACTTATGTAGCAGGAATCTAGGTTCTCAATAAATTTTTAGGCAGCTATTCCATTATAAAAATATGATTTTTTTTTATTTTAGATGAAAATAAAGGAATTATTCTTGACATATATAGCTTAAACCTAAATTCATGCAACGGTGTTCAGCATATCTTGCTCCTGCATTAGAGCTAAACATGACTGATACTTTAAACAATTAAGGCTGTCTTGTTAGCTTTAAGGCTACCCAGTAAGCTTTGCAAAAAATGTTCTTTAATAAATTTTGCTGTTGACTTAATTAAAGCATCAAACTTAACAGGAAGTGCTTAGGCCCTCAAATAGCATTACTTTCCCCTTTAGGCCTATAACAAAATGAAAAAAAGAAAAAAGAAATACAATAACTTGAACAAGAATAGCTAAGTGAATGCACAGTGGTGGCTCATACGACATACATGTGCAGGGCTCTGTACATAAGTGTGGGGCATTTTCAGACCTGTCTCAAATTTTTAAATTGCAAACTGGGACTGTTCAAAGAATTCCATTTCAGACCCTTCACAAAAATCTCAAACTGAAACTTCCATAAAATTTTCCACAGTAAAAATAGTTTATCAACACTCTTCAATTAGGTCTAATCAATTATCATAAATAAATTATTTACAAACACAAATACTACATAATGTAAAAGACAGTTAAAACAAACTATTGAGCATTCTAAAAGTTTTTTCACTGTGCTTTTCCCGATTTTTTTTTTAAAGAGTAAAACCTCACAAGAAAATAATATGGACCAACCATTATGTGTATGTGACATAGATGCTTGCCAGAGATTATCAGAATTTGGCCATAGCTATATACTTGCAAGATGGTATAATGGTTTCCATTAACATACCTAAAAATTTGCCACAGGAGGTTAATTAAGTGATTGGTAATTATTTATCATTAATTAGGTGATTGGTAGTAATTTATTAATGCTTTGGTACATTAATAATCAATGATATTAATCAAAAATTATTTAATGATAATTCCATTATATTCAGAATAACACAAATTAATTACATTAATTCTAATACTTATGTTATAGAATTAAATAATTTTTGGGCTGCATGAAGGGTCGAAAATGTTTCTTTCTAACGACTTCAATGGGGTTTAATGGGCTTTATGTGTCTGTGTCCAATTATGGCTGAGGTATCAATGGAAATATTAGATTATGTTTATAGATAAAATGAGTCTTACGACTGGGTGACAACATGAATGATATCTGGGTGCTAAATTATGTTGAATATGTTTTAATATTTCAATTTAAATAACAGTGCATCTAATCAAACTATATAACCATTTCAATTGTTAATAAATCTATCTGGAAAAAAATCTGACAATGTTAAAAAATACCATAAATTAGAAGTTTATAAAAGGTTAAACAAATAATAAATCTTTAAGATAAATATGAAAAGTAAAATTCTGAATTTTTCAAAAAAATAAATAAAAATAAATAATTAAAATGAAATAAATAAACTCGCCTTAGTTCTAAGCCTTTGAGCAAGCTGTTCAAACTTTCCTCTTTCATGAAATTTGAAACCTTTTCGGGGTCTTTGAAAATTTTTAGCGCTATATCAAAAGAAATACAGAATATTTTATGTTGCAAAAGCTAGGAAAATATTACATGTAATTGCAAATACAATCCATTCAAACATTTAAGAGCTTGAAGTTTAACTTTACTTAATCCAAACCCAAAATTATATATAAAATTACATGATATAAGACAATTAAAACATACTGGTTAACCTTCTAAGTATGGTAGTATAACTGCTGTATTGTCTATACAGGATTCTTATTTTATAGCTGCAATACTAAAGTCAATCCAAGAGGAGGAAGGAGGATTAAACATGCCTATTATTTTTAGAGGATTGCACAGGATGCCAATATAGTCCTTTCTTAGTAAGGGATTGACCAGGTGAAAATAAGTTAATTAAAATAGAAGGAGACAGGGAATTTTATAGGAAGGTTTAAAATATGGAGATAGTGCACCACTCCAACATGCAAACAGATAAATTTCAGATTAAACTCTAGTAAATGAACTCCTGGGAAAGTTAATTTTTTGTGAAACTAGCTAAATCATTTTATATATTTTTCAAAATTAGTGAACATCAATTATAAAGTTGCATATATTCACCAGATTTTTTCATACCTATATTGATTATCAATCATCAATTACATCCACTTAATTTAATAATTCTTTTTGCAATGATCTCTTTAAGCTTTAATAAAACAGGGCTATATACAATTTGGATCCTTTTCACTTTAATCTAGGTGCCAAAGTTTTCTATTACTTTTTATGAGTAAAACTATATATTATTAATTTCTTAACTCTATTTGTGTTAAATAAATGTTATTAACATTAAATTACACAACTTAATTATTAAATAAAATTACGAATACATTAAATTCCTAATCTATCAAAATGGCTGCATTTCTGAGTGCTAATTTTATTCTTTCAATAATATATTCAGAAAACAGCCCTCATATCATCAATAAGTTAAAAAAAAAAATTTCATGCAGCCTGAGGTTTAACCACAAATTACTAATTAATAAATTAAGCATAACCTATGAATGTTTGGGAAATTTTGGACAAGTAAAGAGATTTATTGGCTAGAATTTAATTAGAATTTAGTTTTTTACTAAATATTTAAAGTCTGAAAGTTTCCACATTTGCTCAGATGTGGAGAAAATGCCAGAACAGTTTCCTTAAGAAATCCAAAGAATTGGTAGCTGGGATTCAACATTTAAAGCTATTACACAAAAGTTTGTTTTAAATTGTATAACAGACAACTTTTTCCAGGAAAAGAATACCTCAAATTAATTTTGGTCAGATTGCTATTTTCAATATTTAGTAATATGTATTAGAAATATAGATGATGCTTTTACTGCATCACACCATGAGAAATTTGTGTAAAATACACAATAGCAGTATATTTAAACTCTGTTTTCAAGCCACAAACTACTAAAATTTCAAGTTAGATATAAAACTTCCAGATTCAACATGAAATTATTAGTAGCACATCTAGGTTCATAAATTAGCTACAGAAACACACCATACATTTTTGAAAATCTACTTACCTTACACGAGGATCATAAAATTTCTGTTCATACAACTCTTCCATTACTTTCTCTTGACTCAATTTAAATTGAGCCCTTTTCTGGGCTCTGATGTTTGCCTAGAGAAGTACAATGAAAGAAACCGAATTACTAATGAGTTTTCTGCACACTCAATTCAATTTAAAATTGAGTAAATTTAAATAAAGCAAAAATTTAAACTATTAACAGTAATGAATTTCAATATGCTGAGGTCACTTTTATGCCAATTTGAAAAGTGCTATACAAAAATAATAAAATCTAACTATATTAAAAAAACATACAAGACAAAAAAAAATCAATAAAAATAATGCATTTCAAAACTGATAAGTCATAATATATATTACTATCATTCTTTATATGAGGAGTAATTAAATTTATTCTTTAATAAATAATAACCATAACATTAAGAGCTTACTTTCAATGTCGGCATATGATGAGTCAAATGAACTTCTTTACCAGTCATATCTAATGTACGCCCTTCTGAGTCCAAAATCAATGGAGCTGGTCTAAATAGAAATAATGCAAGAGTTTGATATAACATAATCAAAGTATCAAAATAGTTATGTGAGTATTAAGAAAAAGTAATAATAAAATGAACATGTAAATGGGATGACTTACTTATGTGTTTTTGAATCATCTGGTTTCCTAAAAAATATAATAAATTTAATGAGAATATTTATAATAGTCACTCAAAGAAGTTTTATTTATTTACTAGCAGTATACCCGTTCTTCGCACGGAATATATAATATAAAGAAATTAAAACTTCAATTATGTGCATATTCCTATAATACTTTAAATGACATTGTTATTCTAAACATTTTATTAAAATATTTCATTTTATTCTCCTAAAAAGATGTATAAGAATCTCTATTCTCGCTATACAAAATTATCTTCACAGGCAGATCTGAAGAAAGAAAAATATCATGGTTATGTTTGTAAACATATTTACAAAAACTATTAATTAATTTCCACAAAGTGACAGGGATTATCAAAGGAAAGTGAACTTAATTTTGCAAAATATTGAATTATTTTCATTTGAATATCATTTTCATTAATTTAGTATCAGTTTATCAATTTGGCCGCATTTCCATTAATTTGATGGCATATTAAAAAGTTACCAAATTTGTCAGAAAGTGGGACAGTTGGACTAAGAGACAACCGCAACCGAAACATTATTACAATACTATCATCTTTCAAAATACAATTAATTTCATTAATTTGGTGTCATTTTTATCAAGTTGACAACAGTTTTATTGAGTTGGCAATATTTTCATTAATTTGGTGATATTTGAGCAATTTGGCCACATTTTAAAAGGTCGCCAAATTTGTCAAGTAGAATGAACAGACAGTCAAAAACTACCAAAACATCATTACAATACTATCCCCTTTCAAAACAAAATTAATTTCATTAATTTGGCATCATTTTTTATCAATTTGGGGACATTTTTATCAATTTTGCAACATTTTTAGTGATACAACAACATTTTCATCAATTTCAGAACATTACGAAAATGAAAACACTAAAATTGTATTAGAAGATATACCCATTCTACTCTTATTCTGTTTCAACAATCGACTAAATAAGTTTATTGGCTAAACACAATATATAAGTTTGAGAACTCTTTGCCAAAATAAATGAAAGTGATGTACGCAGTCCACAATTAATATAATTAAAAGAAAAATCAAACCGTTCATTTATGAAATATATTTTTATATGCATTTATTTATTATTCAAATCAAAAAAATAATAATAAAGATTAACAAACACATCTGATATAATTGCATTGCTGAGCAACATGATATAAGAAAGAATCTTCCTCATAAAAGTCTGATAATTAAATAACCATTTTGATTTCTTAATACTTTTCATTGTTGAGTAAGAGCCTGTGAAAAATAAACCATGGTAATAGTGTTTCCATTTAAATTCATGTTTCAAACCTGCAATTTCCAAAAGTAACTAATAAGCACAATAAACTCCCACCAAACTCAGAGATAGAATTTTAATTCACTTTCATATTTTAAACCAGCGATTTCCAACCTTTTTCATTTGAAGGAATCAGGGAGTTAGAGAGTAGAACCCCTAGGAAAAAGTTTCATTTTTCATTAATATCTCGACAACCCCTGGTCTTAGAAACTCGAAACATAGACTAAATATTAAGTGGGACTATTTCAAGGCTGTCCACAAAATTTCATTAAATTCGGTTCAGCCGTTCTCCTGTGATGATGAGGCAAATGAAAGTTTTGTTGTTCATTAATATCTGGAGAACCCCTGGTCTTAGAAACTCGAAACATGGACAAGTTTTAAGTGGGGCTATTTTATGGCTACCCACAAAATGCCATCAAATTCAGTTCAGCCGTTCTTCCATGATGATGGGAGAAACAGACAGATTTTCAATTTTATTTATATAGATTTATTTTAATCATAGTTGCGAACTTGGTGAAATAAAAATATTGGAGATCCAAAATACCAATATATTAACAAAAAAAGGGGAGGGGGGATCAGTATAGCTAGCTTTTCAAATTTTGTTGTATCTAAAGGAAAGGGTATTACTGTGTTATAAGGATTTTTAATTTATTTAAAATTGTTTATTTCTTATAAGTACAACATACATTTCATCAACTATAACTAGAATTTGATTTATACCAGGCTTCTATTTTTAAAGAAGCTGGATTGTTGTAAAATGAACCTAATTATATAACGTAAGTCAATGGGTATCCAGTGAGTTATGCCCTATAAAAATATTAATAAACTATTAAAGCTATAAAATGAATATATTAATTTACTTAAAATGTGCCTTATCATTAATAACAGCTTGAGCCAGTAGAATGAATAGCAGCTTAAGTCAGCAGTTTCTTTGTTTAAATCATTCTCTCACAATGACAATAGTTTTTCTACTTTCTTAACAAAAGTTTACTTTCACTGAGCGTTGGATAATATATACCATGGTATTTATCTATTAATATATATCATGATAACATCATCAAAATTTTAAATTTTAATGTCCTCTTCCTGCCTACATTAAAGTCTAATGGTGAACTTAAGACAGTGATTCCCAACCAGTATTCTGTGAGATTGCAAAAACTTGAGAACAAACGTATAACTTGTCTTCTTTTTGTAATTCAGAAAAAAAAAAGTAAAATGATCAAGCTTTTATATGATCTAATAATAAAAAAATGAAACATTTCGAAAGTTTAACTTGATTAGATATTTGTGTGATAGTTATAATTTAAGAAGCAAAAGTTTCACTTGGAAAAATAAATTCTATTAAAGCAGGGAATTTTCGTAGAGGCAAGGAATTCAATCAGCAGTAATAAACATTACTATGTTCCTGACAATCACTCAGAAGGTTGCTAGATAAAAATTTTTAAAAAAGGGAAAAAAAATCAATGATAGAAAAATGTAAAACCAGTTAAAATGTATTTCTGTTAATCACATCCCATAAGAAGTTCCAGGTTATCAATGTTATCCCCTACTGAAATGAGTCACATCTAAGTCAAACTTTTTCTAATGTGAAGCCTTTTATCAATTTGTATGATTATAAATAATCAGTCAAATATTTTGGAGGTTGGGATTTCAGTTTCAGCCAAAACTTTACAGGGGGATTTATGTGTTATTTTTACTAAAAAGAATACTATGATATTGTCATAAAATGCAAAATTAATAAATAAATTAAAAAAAATATCGCAAGATTTTATAAAATACTTTAAGGGTTCCTCCAAACAACAAAGGTTGGCCTATTTTAAACAACAAAGCCTATTTTTCAATAAAAAAAAACTGAAATTACAATAATATACTCTTTATTTGCTTTTTCGATTTATCTTGTTAAAATCTCAATAATATCAGTTCTTAATTCTTGTTAAAATCTTAATATTAATCAATTTTTGTTGAAATCTTAATGTCAATGGTAGTGATTAATTCCTCTTTATACAATTTAACATGACCATAAATTTATTTCAGGTCAAGAAATCAAACAAGCTTCTCTATTTCAAATCATGTCCATAATGTAGCAACCCATTTCGGTTTACTGGTGCACTCTTATCAGAATCTATCAAAAGACTGTCATAAGCAACAAGATAACTTGCAACAATATTTCAAGCCTCTGTCAGTTGAAATCTGGTTTATTTAACATCAGATTAAAACAGAGTGAAATTTTTAAATCAGGTTAATAATATCAAAACCTGCAGCTAAGAGATGTACTGGGAAATTCTTTGATCTTTTAGAAATTGAATGCCAGTACATTCTTTGTCACTACTGATCTCGAAAAATTGCAGCTTATATAAAATTTTTTAACTGCAAGTACAGTTACTGATTATGAGTTGCTAATGAGTTTTAACAAAAGTGAAACCATTTCAGCGATGCTTGTTGCTGCACTGGGCATAGCAAAGTCCAATTCAGAAAGCTACATAAGTCATCTCAAATGATCCATTCTCTTAATCTTCTTCTACTGTCAAGCTTTGTGGCTATGAATTATATAACAATTGGATCATTGTAGAAATTCCTTGAATCATCTTTTTATTCTTAATTGATATTCAAAATGTCCAAGAGAAATAACTGCCTTTATTTTTAAATAAATTGAATTTTATTTAATAGGCAGCCCCACTTACGGCAATCTGGGTCATACGTCAAATGGGTATAGAACTATTTACGGCAATCACCACTGAGCTTACTGTGAAGGCCAAATTTTCATATTTTGGTTTTATCATTCTAAAACCTAGTTAAGAATTTTTCATGTCTTCTCCCGCAGAAGAAAGGGAAAAAAAAAATTGGAGGTCTGCATCCATCCTCCACTTGAGCGATGCCCATACTGTTTGTTTCCCTCTATGGGTGGTCCTATTTGAACGAAACTCTGCAGAAATGACATTGGCAATGTTTAATTTTCCTAAGTTCTAATGTTTAGGCTGTAATATTGTGTGTTAAAGAATTTTTGCCATTTCTTGTAAAATATTTTAGTTAATTTGTGGTATAACAAAATAAAAGTTATTTTTCAATACCTCAATGTATGTTGCATTATTATAATAATGTTTTTTAATTAGCTTTCTCATATCACTAATTTGGTCAGGCTGTGCTATTCAGGTGACATACATGAATATTTTCCTTCATAAAAAGATATATATATATTAGATTAGAATCTTCAAAAACTCTGAAAAGATCAACCTTGAATGATGTTATCTATTTACAAAAATGATGCCAATAAAATTTGTTTACAGTAAAGCTATGGAAAGTTATCTCTAAAAATGTACCCCTAAAGAAGTTCATTAAAAAAACTATAGTTTTAGAAAATAATTACCAAATATTTTCACGTTATATATTAGAAATGATATGTTTGCATTGTTTACTCGAATTAGTATGCAAAAAAATCTAGTTTTTTCTTATATTTTGCACATTTTTGACACAAACATATATTACTGAAATAGTGTTTTTTATCAAGTTTACATTCAAAATATGCATGAAAATTCCATTAAATCATGCTAAACAGCTCAGTCATTTATTAGAAATCTTAAAAAGCATTATCAAGATCTTATTCCAAGCAAAAATTCTAGGAACTATGAAGTTAAAAACAATTTTTTTTTTTAACTTGAAAGTTGACAATTATCAAAAATTCAGCCATAACGCATTTTGCACTAATTTATGTACTGTACTTGTTGTCCCAGTCATTGCCTTAGAAAATTGTATTGACTATTTTATTTTATCTATAATTTTTCATTATGATAGTCACAGTCGATGGAGGCAATTTCCATCTGACTATCTTCCATTCTTCAAATTAGCGATATTTTTTTTCCTAATGTAATAGATGTACATGAATTTTTTTTTTTCAACATTTTCACATTCACTTAGCTCCAGAACGCTTCAATTATTGGGAATGGTAATTTTTATCTCATTAATGCAATCAACAAATTTTAATTAAAACTTAATAACTGGCACTTAAAACTTGCGTACAGTGACCTAATGATATTGCACTAGAAAGCAAAATGCTATAAAATTAAAAGCAAGGGTCAGACAAGATACTGACTATTAGTCTGATAAGAAACATGGCCCCTACCAGCATTATTATGAATTGGTGTAAAGGAAACTGTCATAAAATGAGGGCTACCTGTATAAGCAAAATTTCAAATTCCATTTTTCAATTTAAAAATTAGAACAGGATAAAATAAATCTTCCCAAAAGTAAGAAAAATAAGTTTTATCAGCAAAAGTATGAAAAGCAGGAGATTTTGCCATTTTTCATGTTAAAAAACCAGGAAACTCCTGGAAGAATTAAGAAAATTGGCACCTATGATTCTAACAAATAACTAGGATAATTACCAATTAGTAAGCAAAGTAGGCTTTGAGCTTAGACGAGCTTGTATCATGGCAGTCAATTGCGCTATTCTAGCTTTGTTTTCTGATAGAGATGATGAGGGGTCTACTGAAGCTGGAGCTGCATTTCCACCAGCTGCATTCAATGCATTAGATGCAGCCTGTGTTTGATTCAGGGAACCAGATAATAACATTTGCTGTAAAAAAAGAAGAAAAAATCTATAAAATGATATGTGAACAACTTTGAAATAACTATAAAATGAATGAAACTATAATTTGATAAAAAGGGAAAATGAAAAATATATAAATCCCATTGTTGCAAAATAGTTAAAAAGGATTCCAATATTCAGATCAGCTGCTATATATTTAAATATAAAGAGCAGAACTCTGGAGATTTATGTAGCATATTACATCAGATACTGAAACCGAGGCCATGACATGGTCAGCCCGTTGTCTACATAATGCAATGACTATACTTCTTTCACAGCTAAATTATGATGTAACCATGGATTTTTACACAGTGTATGACATCAGATACTGAAAGTGAGATCATGATAGCATTTTATTTCTTATCATTTTATCCTAATAACTAAAAAGCAATGCTGGGTGCAGGCATATAAAGCTAGTAAGAGGGAAAATGAAGAATATTATATAAATCCCATTGTTGTACGATAATTAAAAAAGACTCCAATATTCAACTTAACCTCTATATATTTAAATATAAAGAGCAGAACTCTGGAGCTTTACATAGTGTATTACATCAGATACTGAAAGTGGGGCCATGATGTCATTTGATAAATTTTTCTTTGAGACTTCATGCAACTCGGAGTGTCAAGCTCATTTCGTTAACATGTTTAACATTCAAAATATTTCAAGCTTCTTCAAACAGAAGTAGGAAATATTCTTGCATGTTTTTTGCTTATTACTTATAGGGCAGAATGCAAATGAGTCTCACTAGTGTGTGTGTGTATATATATATATATATATATATAATATCCAAAAGGAAGAAGAAACTATGATGCTAAAAAGTAAAAAGTATTTCATAAAATTGCACTGTATAGCTGCTAACTTCAAAAAACATAATACATGACAAAATTGCAAAGAAAGAAGAGGCAATTGCCTTTATATTGCCAAAAAAGTTAACAGAAAGGCGATTGTGAACTTAGTGCCGATTAATAGCTAGCTACTAGGCCTAGTAGCTAGCTATTAATCGGGACTAAGAAAAGTGCACAATCACTCTTCCGCCAACTTTTCTGGCAATATGAAGGCAATTGCCTCTTCTTTCTTTGTGATTTTGTCATATATGTCATATTATCCCCCCAATTTTGTTATTAAAATTATCAACTCAGTGTATCAAATTTCACTCGATAACATCCTAGAAAACATTCCCAATTATAGTGACTAACATACAGGAGAGAGAGAGAGAAAAAAAAAAAATATATATATATATATATATATATGTGTGTGTATGTTATAAATAAATAATTATTTATTAATTATATAAATAAATAAAAATGAAAAATAATAAACTAAGTCAAAAACATTAGAAAAATCAAAAAATCGGAAAATAAGATGCATTAACATTAATGTTTTGAATTTTATTTTCGCAAAAAAATGTAACTTTTGTCAGTATTGAAACTACGTTTTGAGCGCCCTCATAATGGTGTATAGTGGCATTCTCGATTATCCAGTTTTCCTATGAATTACTTGTTTAGTAGGAATTTTCATCTTTGATTCATATTCATATTCAGTTCTGCATGTTTGGGAAGTTGTATTCTGAATTGCTTGTCCAGTCTCCAGCTTAGACTCACTGGACGGGTTTGGGAGTATTTCCGTGAACGTTCGTACTGCCTCCCTGGTAGAATTTCGACTTGTTCATTCCGGTGCTTCTAGATTAAGCTGTTGAGGTTGATCGTATATACACGTGGTAGAAGAGGAAGGGTTCTTGCCGCATGGTAATACAATTTTCTTAATGTACTCTTTTTTCATTTTTTGATGCCTGTAGTCTGAGTTTAAGCATTTATAGTAATGTACTATTGCTTAATCTGAAACAGGCATTTGTTTGGGTTAATTAGAATTAAATACTCAGACCTGAAGATGAATTTAATTCTGATTAATCATCGAATTTGGGAAGGTTCTGTTCTTTTCTCTTATCGGCATTATGGCCGTGAATTTGCTTCTATGGTGATGTTAATATTACTTGAATTGCATTTTTATTTTTTTATTTTTACATAATTCTTATTATTACATTTCAAATATATATATATATATATATATATATATATATATATATATATATATATATATATATATATATATATATATATATATATATATATATACGAGAAAATTTTAATAAGTGATACTGATCAATTGCGAATTATGAATTCATGTTTTACATATAAAGAACCTGTATAAATTTATCATAAAAATGTTTGATTGGATATCTAATGAATAATTGATTACAAAATCGTAAGGCTAAAAATTATAAAATAAAATATTATAAAAATCTTAAGTTACATGGTTTTAGTAAAATGCATTAAAAAGTAAAAAATAATCTTTAGTTATCACAATATTCTTGGTCATGTGGCTAAAAATAAAATTGTGGAGCAGGCATAAAAGCATTGTATTTGAATATGGCAGAAATTTAAGAGACAATAAAAGTGATAACATAGAAATGACACATAAGAATAACCCGGCCGTCCAAACAGTTACCTTACACCTTTCTGGTAGGTCGGACGGTCTGGGTCTCAACATATAAGAATAACAGATTTTTAAATCAAAATTATCAAAAAAAAATTTAAATGAATTAAATGTAATCATTCTTATATATGTCATCTATATAAAATTATGTTAATGTTCAAATACAATTCTTTTATTGGCGACCCATGATATTATTTTTAGTCGTATATGACCAAGAATATTGGGATAGTTAAAAATTATGTTTTACTTTTTAATGCATTTTACTAAAACCTTGTAACTTATAAAGATTTACATATTTTATTTATATTATAAATATATTTAGTAGCATCTTTTTAGGATTTCAAGCGGGTGGGGATCAGACTACCAAATCCTTAGCTTTCCCCTCATGGATATGCTCTTAATTGGATTAGTAGCATATTTAATTCTGTCTATTGTATGTTAAAATAACTTTTACTTGGAAATATTATTCTAACTACAGCTATTCACATAGGTGAATTTCTATAATTTCTTAATTATAAGTAAGTGCTCTTCTGATTTTTCAGTGTTTTTAAATATATATTTTTTTTTCTTTTTCAAGGGCGCAGAGGTAATTTTTCTTTTATAAAATAACTTTTTCCCATTTTTACCTTAACTAATTTATTTTGTTAATTTCTGGCTTATTCGATTTTTTTTTTCATAATATACTTTTTTAAACAAAATTTTAGTTATATGCCGAAATGTTGGTTATGATTAATACTCCAACTCCAATCTTTCAGATTTTTAAATGATATGAAAAATTATTACACTTTGCTGCAAAATATGGAAAATTATTTAAATGTCGATAATTAACTATATTTTACATGAATTTGCTGATTATTTATAATTTTTATTAAGTTGGTAAAGTCATTTGCAGTCACAGGTAAACAAAATGAAATCATTTTAACTTTGAATTAAATATAAAAAATTTTAGCGATTAATACCTTTGTTAACACTAATATGTGATTAGACATTTATTTTCACTTTCTATAGATTTTTCTTCATTCACATCATTAATGCAGGATTCTGGTAAACAAACAAAAGCATAGTGAAATCGACAAAATGGATATTCCCTTTCGTTTCAATCATCCTGATCAGATATTTTAATACATTTCTTCAAATTATTGATAGGATCAATGTTTATTCTTGAAGAGCATTTTTTATTTTTACATTTTCTCAGATTATGCTTATTTTAAACTACTTCAGCAATTTGCCAACATTTATATTTTTTAAATCCCAATTTTTCAGAAACCTGGGACATGGGAGCAAGTGAAAACATTCCACGAGGGTGCTTTTCTTTCTGCACTTCTAACAGCATTCCAGATACAGTGGTGTACCATCCTGGGGTGGGATGGATCAATTACTCCAGGACACTGAATAAAAAGGGGGCACTTCATATGCTGAACATATTTTCGGATTAAGAACCAATGACTATGCATTACTACAGGAAAGAGTGCTTCAAAATTATTTGCTCTAAGGTGCCAAAAGTCTTATTAAATCACTATCCAGATACCATAATTTATAGCATATAATACACGGATTATCAGTTTGTGAAATTTCATAACTAATAAGTTTGTAATCATCTCCCTATTTTTATGGCATTCACTATATTTTGATGTAAAAATAACTCAATGTTCTATTTCTACAATACATTCTTAAACCAGCAAAAACTGGGGGCTTTTTTGGTAGCTATGAAGGAAATAGGCTGTCTGGAAAAGGGAAAAAACAGATATGCATATTTGCCCTGGATCAGTAGAAAATTACAAACATCTGAATTCGATAAATGCAGGTAACCAAATGCTGATATTTTATTTAGTGCTAGTCAATTAGAAGTTTTAAATCGTTATATTTTTTCCATATTTTCACAAAGGACAACTGCTTCTGCTGTAGTTCTGGGGATCGCTGAAAAAATTTTATTTTTATGTTTGATAATAGAATTTTAATAGACCCGGTTGAATTACATAACACGGCCATGGGCAAGACACCATTTTTGTATCCTCCAAGTAATTTACATAAATTATGCAGTATTGTGCATAAATATGAACAGACCAGTGGAAAATAATCATGAACCCTGTAGCCCCAGGCCCTCCCCACTCCTGGTTGTACTTAATTTTTCTTGTCGTTGCTAGGCCAGACTTCGGTGCTCCAGCCAACTCGACGACTGAGAATGGAACCTATTAAAAGGGGGATAAGTTTGAGTTATTGGCACAAATTTTGAAGATACTTTTCAGAATGATATGGAATATCAGTAAAACAAATGTACTTTCAAGGAAAAGGCAAGCGCTTCCGTAGAAATCGCTCGACCGCCACGTTGTGGGTTTGAGCCCCACATAAGGCATGGATGTTTGTGTTGTGGGTCTGGGGAAACGTCAATGGACGGCTAAATGGTTCACACTCTGGCCGCTGTAACTAAAGGCGAATGATGTAGGTCAAAGTGCCTGGCCATTTGGAAAAAAAAAAAAACTTTCAAGGAAAATAATATTTTTGAAACAGTCTAAAAAATGAAAAAGCATCTGGGAAAATTGGAAGATTTGTCAGCTCCAAAAACACACTTAACTTCAAATACTGATTAACTTCCTTTATTTACACACTTCCTTTTTACTTATAGTCAACAAAATTTCAACATCCAAGGTCCAGGAGACCAGAGTCGAATGAAATTGTAAAATCCTTGTTACTGGCACTTTATCGTCACCTTTAGATATCATGTGATGTCAAGATGGTAGCAGTTTATATTGATGTATTAGATATTGGAAAAGCCTGTGCTATTCCAATTTTTATTGACTGTGACATTTAGACACAGCTAAAATATGGTAGCCAATCAAAATCAAGAAATTGGTAGCTAGCTTGGATTTCCCGTATTTAAGAGAGCAACTGGAACTCTGATATCAAAAATTCGTGACCTAATGTTGAATTTCATGACTTTTATGTGACCGATTTTCCATTTAATGACTTTTTTGTCACCTTCATGACTTTTATGAAGGTGACATGATAGACTCCCTGTTGTATGCTCTTTACTGAAGAAAACTCGTAAACGGTGTCAACTTTCTTATACTGGTCAAACTAAACGTGTCAAAAAACTGTTAGAAAACAGAAATTTAATAAATCTTCAATTACTCGACATTGCTATAATTTTGACTACCAATTTCAGTTTTCTTCAGAAAGAATCATACAAAAATGCACGTCAATCTATGATCTTGACTTTTTTTAGCCTTCTATATACAGAAAAATTCTAGTAATTTAGTTAATGACTTGTCTAGTACTCTGATTTTGTCCTCTAACTGATGTAGTGTCTTGAATTTTTTTTTCCATATTCTTTACATTTTTTCCATTTCTTAGTTTTTGGGGCTCTTATATTGTTGCTTTGACTTATTTTTCACCTTTTTCATCTCATTTATTCTTGTTTGAATATAACTTGTTGGGATATCTTTGTTATGTTTTGGTGCACACCAATCTTGTGTGTTACTTCTCATTTCGGATTAGCTGGACTGTTCTTTATTCTACTTTCTGATTGACTCTCTCCAAAGAACTCTTATTCCAGGACTTGGGTATATAAACTCCTTTGTTTCTTCTAGTTGCGTCCATTTCATATTTTTGTCTTCAGGTTTGTTGGTTTTTATGCACTGACAAAGGACATCCAGAGTATTCTCAAAACAGCTGTACGCTATATTATTATTTTATTTATGCTTTAATAAGTTACTCAAGTTTTCCTTATATATATATGTGTGTGTGTGTGTGTGTTTATTTTGTGATTGCCATTTCAGATTGTAAAACATAATAAAAATTATATGATAAAAAATTAACAAAATTGTCTTACTCAAAAAAAAACTGAAAGAAAATGAATGGATAAATAGAAAAAGAAATAAAAAAGGTTACCTTCTTTCGTTCTTCAATCATTTTTTGAGCATTTGCCATCATTTCTTGAATCTAAATACCAATGTACTATCAGATACCAATTTTAATCATCACAAAATATAGAAAGTAACAGACAAATTTACAAATAATAAAACTGATTCATATAAAGAATATAAAATTTCAAGAATTATTTAAAAATCCTCTTTGAAATCTATATTATGGTATATTCCATTTTTGAATAATTTACATTATTCAAAAATAGAATTTTAAAATAAGCAGAAAATAAAATTCTTACTTAAAAAGATTAAAACATATTAGCATTTTCAGAAAAAAAGCAGGACTTTTTTCAAGGAGGCGCTCCAGTAAATTGCATTCTAGATCTAGATTAATTTGAATTTTTAAAAATGCAACTACCCTCTTTTAGATATCATTATGAATAATCATTCCAAGATTATTAATTTATAGGATTAAAACAAATTACATAAATTTGATTAAAAAAAAATAACATTTTTTTTTAATTTAAATTACAGAAATTGTAAATCTTCGACATCCTGCAAAATCTTTTATTTCAGACTAAATAAAATTACTTTTATTATCTTATTTTTTAATAAAATCACTGATAGTTTTTGATGATAGTATTCCATCTGATGATAATCTTCGATGATAGTCTTCCATCGCAAGTTTCTTTTTGGAATTCCCCTGCTAACATGTGCACACTGAATGTATGTGACATCACACTATAAAATTTCTGATAAAAGACATGTTTTTACCATTAAGACCAATTTCAGATTGTTTCCTTCTTATCTCAGCTTCAAATTTACTAAATTTAGCACAGAAAAAGATTTGCTTTAAAAATACTTAGCAATGAATATTTCCTGGAGAGATTTCCACGCGGTGGTGATACTATACTCTGTGCTGCTTATATTGAAAGTTTTTTCGCAAAACACAGATAAAAATATTCTACTGCAGATTCGCCTTTTGTGGTTTATCCAAGAAGTTCTACTTTTCCCAAAAATGCCTTCAGTGGGTTCATTAAGAGCAGCTGCGAACTGCCATTACATTCAAATTTACTAAGTACTAACAAGTCATGGCTAGTTGTTTTATGCATGACAGAAACAAATGTGCAAGGCTTGAGTATGTAGGGGAGGGATAAGCTATCAACCATTCCAATTTTTCCAATTTCTTTCTTATTTTAAATCCAATTTTGGTAAAAATAGCCTGGCTTTTCTTATCACCAAAGAAATCATAATAATTTGCATGAAATGTATTCAATCGTGATGTGCAATTTCTAATCTCTCAGAAAAAATGCAAATAATAGTAAAAAAAAGTGCTTTCATTTTTCCAGATATCCTGTTCCTGTTTGTGACATGTCATGATTCGATTGTTCTTAGCCAAGATTTTCTTCCGAATTTTAGAGAACTTGTATCATAACATTATTCCAATGGTTCGAGGTGCCTGAAACCACCAGTGTTATGTAGTGAACAATAATGTGAACAGAAGTTCGCTGTAAATTAATAAATTCTTGAAAATTCTAATTAAAGAGGAAGGGGCAAGATTTAATTAAAATTTTTCCTTTCAAGTAGTTAGTGGAGACATTCTAGAAATTGGGTAATTGATAATCAATTTTATTTAAGGGTAAAATAGGTCATAATTTCTTGATTATTATGTCAATGTATATTTTGTCATCAATAATCTCTGTGTTTTTTTGTTTTTTTTTTCAAAATGTAATTTTGATTAAATAAAAGATAAAATAGGTACCTGCATTGTTGTTAATTGACCCGGACTAGGTTGCCCACCTACTGGAAGACTTGGCAGTAAGTCAGCTTTAATCTTTTTAGTTTCACTAACATCTTCATCCTAGAAAGAAATTTTTACTTCAATTTCCAAAATGTATTATCATAATTACCTTCTTTAAATTCTGTAAGGAAGGATTAGATAAAAATAGCACAGATAATTAATTGTATACAGAAAAACACATTTTTATAACAACTAATTCAATTTTATTTTTAACCAAAGAAAAAACACCATCCTTCAATGCATGCAATTTAGGTTAAAGCATTAACATTTGATTATTTTGTACTGTACTCAGGGACTGAATAATGCATGAGCCTTCGGGGCTGTGGCCCTGAGCCCCCAAATTTTAAGGGATTTTTTTTTTTTTAACATTTAAAAATTTGAACATTTGAATATTGGCATATTTTAAATAGATATGTAAATTATATATTTTCTACTAATTAAGTAACCAATTGAAAAAAAAAAATCATATTTCAGAAATAACTCTAATTCAGATGAACAAAATTAGCTGCAACTAGGAGCAAACTGGTACTATCAAATCAAAACTGAACATTTTATGGCCCTGATTGTACTACTTTATAAGAAAATAATAAGGAAAATTTAAGAAAATATCTACCTTCTACCAGCCTTAGTTAAACGTCCAGTTCATCCATGGCAGAAACATTTTAATATAAACTAATTAAACAAATTTGATAACAGAAACTAATATGCAGGAGATCTAATATATAACTCATATGCTCAAGAATTTAATCATCCAATATATGATGGCTTACTCTATGTTTTCTTTTACTCCTTTTTTTACTTTCACCTTCATTTCCATATACTTTGAAAAGCTGTTCTGCAAGTTTCTCAGCTTTGGAATCCTCTAGATATGCTGAAAGCTTATCTGCAAATAAATTATTGCATTATGAAATTAACATTTACCTATTTTACACAATTTATTTGTCCATGTGAAACTTCTCTTAATGAGGAAAGGGGGCATTATTGGTTATATTTTATTAAATCAAAATTTTTATTATAAAAGTAAATTACTACTTCAAATTATTTAAAAATAAATTTAATTAGATTTATTTAACGGAAAATAGCTTTATATAACTTAATAAATGAACTTTATTTAATATCAAATAAAATATAATTTATTGGACTTAAACTTTAGTCACTTTATAATACACAATAACCATTCACATTATTCCCACCCATTTCCCATTATAAAATGTAAAGAATTTTAATAAAACTGAAATCTATTTTAAATAATTTTTAACACACCAGTCAACTAGAGAAAATATGAAAAATCACACTAGCTCTGGCAGACCTAAAATATCTGTGGCATGTATATATTATAGTACACATGTTTATTTTCATATGTGAATGTAGTTTATTATCTAGAATTTACTTTGGTAACACCTTCAAACAAGTGTCACCTCTAAACAACAGTCAAGAATGAGTGATCCCATTGGTGACCAGTATTTGGAGGTTTTAATAGAATATGAAATAAGCATATAATCTAAACATAATGCATTTCT